>OY744516.1:122077855-122160355 GCA_963556195.1 Sepiola atlantica | reverse complement strand
TTTGAGATAGCATATTCGTCGGTCTGTCACGCTTGTTTAAAATAGCATTTTATTTGAGATGTCACACAGTTTCTATGAGAGGCTACGGCTGTTCGGTGATTAGTTCGTCAGTCTGTCACGCTTAAGTTTTAAATAGCATTTTCGTCGCTAAACGCGCAGATTGGATAGACGCATCTTAAGAATGTCCGTTCCTGTTTTTCTATAAAACCTTTCGTTCCTATTTCGTATCTTTTATAGAAAAACCCCGTCCCCAAATGCCCATAAAAGCTGACAAAATGCGAGTTGTAGTAAAAACAGCAGCAACGTTTTATTACTTACTCCAGAGGACAAAATCCATTCATGCCATTGAGTATTTGCACAAAAAGATCGTTTAAACTCGCACAGATAGCTGTCTACCATTCGGCGAAGCGTTCCACAGTGGCGTTTATTCTGTAATTCATAATCTTTCACGTTTGATTAATTTTTACTGTTTGATTTTTACTTAAAAGTTTTTAAAAAATCAAGAAACATCATTTATTTTTTCGGAAATGAGAGCAACTCTTATCAAATTATTCAGCTAAAACTAATGATAATGAAATGTTCATATGAAGAATAAAACTGACTAAGAATAGGGATTTGTCTTCGTGTGTTTATAAACCAAGAGATATTTTCATGCAGCATAGCTGATACAAGTCTTTTCATTCGATGTAAACAAAGTTGTCATAATCAACTCAAACATTAAAAATAACCCCGAAAGAATGAACTTATTTAAATAATGAACATTAAATGAGACAAATTATTTTTCAAAGAAAAATGTTCATGTTTTAAAAATTAAAAAGAATTATGACAACACCATTTTATTATTAAGTATTGATTTAATGTTTACTGTCTAGCCTACGCAAATAACACAAAATAAAACATTTGCATTAAAATTTCTAATAAAGTAATGGTTTAATTACATTCCATGATCGTAAATTAATAAATACTAAAAAAAAAAAAATCATTAAAATTGGTTGATTGCCTGAACTTTGATGCCCCTCCTCATACACTTTTTTGCGATTTTTAATATTCTTTAAAAAATTACGTTTAGAATACGATTAGCAAAAACAAATATTTTCACGCCTTTAGCACTAAGGGGGTAATTCAGTAAGCCAATGCTAGCACCAATCAGCAGCAGCAGGATGAACTATTAGTATTGCTTGTAAACAAGATGAACATTTTTTTTAGAATGTGCATCGAAAATCGCATCCACATTTGTCATATTATGCTTTACGACTTTCAAAAAAGAGAATGCAGCCAAAAATATAACAATAACAGAGAACGTATCTGACTCTTATATAGGTAGAAGATTGCATCAGGAGTCAAGTACTTTCCGGAACGTTAGAATTATCCAACCATCTTTTCAGCAACCTTAGCAACATATAAATCTTCCATTTTAGATCCGGAGCGAAAGTCAACCATAGGAGTGTATATACGGATGTCTAAAAGAAAGGATAAGTAAAAGAACAAAACATTAGTTGAAATGCTGAAACATTTTTTTTGATGTTGAAATAAGATTGTGCGTTTGATTTTCGTCTAGAGTTTTTATCGAAATATCAATGGAGGCATGAATAAATAGTACATTACAAAGATGTTTATGAGATAAAGTGATTTGAAACATTCGCCATTGATTCTTTCAAAGAAGTCACGTTGAAATTTGAGCATCGATCTTTACTCTTTTTATCAGAGGCCGGAAAGAACTATGTGACTTAAGACTCAAAGGACATGATCTTAAATGCTGACACATGATACGGAACAATAATACCTTCAGGTGTCCTAATTTGGTAAAGGTGATTCACTATTCGCCAAACCGTGACGCACGCATTTAGTTTTCAATGGTTCGTTGCTACCTGCCGCAGCCGGGGCGTAATTTACCGGAAGAAAGTATTAACTTTGCTCTCTCATCCGCCCGGTTCAAAAGTTCAAACTACGGTTTGGTGAATTTACAGAGCAACAAACTATTAGTTTGGCTTCTTTTTTTTTTCTTTTTTTTTATCTTACTTATTTAATCAAGAACATGATTCTTTTGTAAACGATTTTGTTTACGACTAAAATGAACATACTTTGTTATTGTACAGATATCCTATGATACTGGGTGGGGCATAAAGATCTTTTGCGTTTGGAGTAGGGGAAGGTGCGGGCTCTAGTGGCGGGAGAAGTGCGCAACAGACCTCAATCGTTCACATATTCTTCATCAATTATTATAACAATTTCTTTATCCATAATCATGTAGTGAAAAGCTTATAATGCTTTTGATCTCTTTAATGGTAGATGTGAGCTGGCCGCTACGGTCACCATATTTAAGCCATTGCGATTTAGGGGTTACCTAAAGGGAAAAATTCTGACATTGTCTGCGAACTCTTGAGAATTTGACGGAAATGATCAGAGAGGAAATAGACGCAATTTCCACCCGAGATGACACGGAGAGCCCCTATTCACTTGCCTCTACATGAGTGCAGAGTTAGACACAATGTCGGTTTTTAATGCGGGGGAAAAACCTAGCTCTCCCCAAAAGGAGCACTATGGATTGGGACAAAAAAATGAAATTGCCTCGGTCTAGAAAGTTTTCTCCTTCACTGACCAAGGACAGAAAAGATTAAGTGTAATATTAGAACAGATACTACACTTTTGCTCTAAATCAAAAGGACTTAGAACTTTCTGGAAAAATCCATCAATATATTGGCAACAATGGGCACAATTTGTGTGATATAATGTTGTTGTATCGTAGCTCGACGATTAATAAGAACTAGCATGGCTGCCTGGCGTTGCCCGGTGGAGTAGTAAGTAATTTATTTTAATCTTACTTAAAGAACAAATATGCAAGTAAAGAAAAAAAAACTATTTCTCCTGAATCTGTGAACAAAAAATCTGTGTAAATTAATATCTTTCAGTCAAAAAAATATTATGGACAAAGGAACATTTTTTTGTGCCTATTAAAAGTAAAAGAAATTCTTTCCTTTTTATTATCGGTCATAAAGATTAAGCCCCCTCTGTTTGCTATTAAAAATTAAATTTGCATACGTGATTAGTATTCCCTTTTTTTAATTATCAGTTAGTATTAAAATTAAGATTAAGCCTCTCTTTCTTTGCTCGTAAAAATAAATTTGCAAACGTGATTATTGAAGCAAGCCGGACACATGTATGTTCACTTTTATTATATAGATTAGAGAAAAGAGAAGAATAAATACATTCGAACAAAATGTTGGGAAACAAGTATATATTATTTTATTTCTCTCTCAATAATAAATAACAATGCACACTATCTATAGTTCTTTTCTGGCTTAGTCCATTCTCGTAGTAAGGGGTGTTATCATTCCAAGACAATTTTTAAAACCCTATTTAAATAAAATAATTTGTATGAACTTTCTAGAAATATAATCGTTATCGTTATTGTTGTTGTTGTTGTTGTTTTTGTTGAGCGAGTCAAACTACTGCATAGAACTCGTGAAGATCGTGTCTCATAGTTGCTTGGTCCGCATGAAGTCCTCGTTGTTGGTCGCAGCTAGGATTGCTGGTTTCTACCCCCGACACCGAGAACATCAAGTCTCAGTAGTTGAATGCAAATTCGGAGAAGGTTTGGTGCAGAACATACTGGGGGATGGCGTGAAGCAATACTGTCACTATTACTCCATTGGTTTTGGGGTTCTGCGTCTGACACGTCTTTGTGTAAGATAATGAAGAGTAGCAAAAATGAATCGTGGACGAGTCCATTGTGGGTGGGACGTCGAGAAAGAAAGGAAGCGACTTGATAACTGTTAAAAAGGAGAAGGTTCCGCAGTGCAAACGAGACTTGAAAGGCTGCGGTTTCAGAAACGCGGAGAGCCGGAACGCTTGGTGATCGGTTTATCGAAGTACCGGAAGAATGGAGTTTACCGAAGTTTATGGCACCGATGGAGCTTTATTGGCTATAGTACCAAAGTCCATCTTGCTATTAGGCTTTCGTGTCTGCTGAATAAAAATGCGACTGATAAGCAAGTTGGTACTGTGAAGGAATCCCCTGATTTGTATTTCACCAAACAGACAATTGGAAGTGCTTGTGGAACAATTACTTCAGTTCACGTTCGGATAGACAATGCAGAGCAAATTGCTTTCCAATCGGATGTATATATGAACGAGTTTCTAGCGGAAACCAAGTCTGTGACCTCAGCAAAAAAAAAAGACTTTCATGAGACAAAAGTATGTCAAAAGATTTTTTTTATATATGTGTGTGCGTAGCCGGCGTAAACCATCCGGTGATGGGAAATAAAGAAAACCAAAGTGTTTCCATATACGTTCTGTTCTTTGTCATTCTTGTTGGATCTTACAGGGTACCCCGAAAGAACGGGTAAGGCAACACTTTGCTTGCCACGTGCAGAGGCAGAGACGACGGATCATGATGCCGACTCCTCGTTGGTTTTCAACAGAGCCCTGTTACGCAGGTAGTTCTGACATTACCACGTTGCCACTTGTCCTACCACGGTGAGGATTAGGGTAAGGGTTTAGATTATTGTTGTTGTTGTTGTTGTTGTTGTTGGTGGTGGTGGTGGTGGTGGTGGTTCTTCTGTTTTATTTACGTGCGTTCAAACTGCCACACTCGATATTACTAAACAGTTTTGAATGGGTAAAACAGGGTACTTACAGCACAATCAGTGGTTCACTTCCTTTTCAAAGGGATGATAATAATGTGCAGTCCATAAATCATCGACGCTAACACTTCACGCCAACAATAAACCTTTTATTCCTCGTTATCCGTGGAGTTTACAAGTTTATTAATAGAGAAAAGAAAAAGGAAAAAAAAAGAAAAGAAAAAATGTTTAACGCCGATAATCAGGGCAATATAACTACGAGCACAAAAGGATGAAATGGATGCGTATGCACAGAAATATAACAAATGCCTACGTATTCATATAACAGCATAATATCCAAAGAAACTAGAACAGCACTCACGAGAGAGCATACACCCACCAACTCCCAGCAGTAAAAATTATTAATAGTAACATTATTGCAAAAATAAAAGTAAAAAATATAATAATAAATAGAAAATAAAATAAGCATCTCTATTCATATAAAGTTATTTATGTGCATACGTTTATATTTTTGTATGTACATGATTCATTCCTCAACTAATTAACCGATCATTAACAATTGTGGAACACAGCTGCTAGACATAAGGGTGAGTAATGTGGGCTATATTTAGTTTAATTTAGTTTTATGCAAACGGGATAAAGACGGCTGTGGAAGCTCGTCGTGATTTTTCAGATACTCAGATTTGTGTGACATTTTAACAATAAGTATTAACATCAAGTAATAAATATTCCCTGAATTTCAGTTTCTTTAAGGATTTTAAACGGTTTTAAGGGGATAATATGGGAACAATATTCCATTTAAAAAATCAAATATTTCAGATTTGCACTAAATTTCATAAATAGTTATTAGACACCAATTAAGCAAGATTCTCCTGAATTTCATTCTTTTTTCTTAAGACCCCTTAAGCTTAAACCTTAAATTTGAGACATTTTCTAGAATCAAAATCATGTAATGGATTTTGGTCAAAATTAGAATAAGGATTCTAGACGTAAAGTTTAGTATGAATAAATCTTGATGTTAATTTTCACAATGGGGCATAAAAGTGGTGCAAAACTGTTCTGTTCAGGAAATTAATTTTACCTGTCCTGGGACGGGTATTTTTCTAATAACCTATGAGAATGCACTCGTACTTTCGATTGTATGTACGTTATCTCCTTCTGGTGGATACTTTTTAAAATCACGTAACTATTGTCAGAGCAACAAGCCGGAATGCATGTAGTCATCTGAGCATAGGACAACACATTTATTTATTTACACGTGACATTGTTAAATTGCACCAGTCCAAAATATAAAATACATAAGTTGACATGTAAATACAAATACAAGAAATACGAATAAATTACAATAAATAGGTGGACAAAGAATTAACATGTACTTATCAGATCTGCCTGCGTATAGGTTTAGATTGTGTGGTTGGCTTCGAGGAGAGAAAGAATACCATATTTCTCCATGTTAGATATTAAAGTGGGTAGGTTGACTAGTAAATATATTAGCTAGTACATATTAGCGATCATGAATGAAGTGCTGTAGACAAGAGGTCAGAAAATATCAAGGGATTGGCCTTGACTGTAGAAATCAGACTAATGTCATATATTCGAAAGCGATGGAATCCTGATAGAAGTTTTTGCGCTCAGTATTGAAGAAGCTATCAAGAATGACAAACGTTTTAAATATGATTCAATGGAATTATAATCTGTAATCTTTCCGTCTCTCTGTCTCTGTCTTTATGTTTTTTCTCTCTTTCTCTCTCTCTCTTTCTTTCCCTTTCTCTTTCTTTCTCTCCCTTTCTCTCTCTCTCTCTCTCTTTCTCGAATATACATTACTTTAACTTGAGATAGCGTTCCATTTTTTAAGCGAAGAGAAGGATTTTAAAAAAAATGTTAATTGACATTTGACCTCACATTTTACAGCGTTTATTTCCCTCTACTCTACCTACTCCCTTATTTCTGTTTAACTTCATGTCTTTGTCACCTTATATCTCCTCTTACCCCCTCTGCATCATCATCATCATCATCATCATCATCATCATCATCATCATCATCATCATCATCATCATCATCATCATCATCATCATCTTTCTTCTCTCTTCTCTCTTCTCTCTCTCTCTCTCTCTGTCTCTCTCTCTTTCTCTTTCTCTCTCTCTCTCTCTCTCTCTCTCTCTCTCTCTCTCTCTCTCTCTCTGTCCGTGAAGATTTTCACTATGATTTCTTGTAACGTAATTTGCGGTGTGCGACTCAATAAGCCGTTCGTTTTCTAAGAGTTGTGTTCTCAAATCAATTGCATTCTTTATTGTGCCGACATATACACATTTATCACTAAAAGAAAACTTATTCCTGGTCGAGTCCATGCTATCTTGATATGAATATGATGGTGGATGGAATTGTTCAATACTATAAATATATTTAAATCTCCTTTTAGCGTATCGATATGTTTATTGTCATCAGTGAAGACAAAGTGATACTTTGCTACATGTTCTGTTGTCTGAGTTATCGTTCTTGATTAGATGCTCTTCCTTTATTTTGTGATCGTCCTGTCCACTGGGTGGCGAAATGCTTAACCGTCTAGCATCATGGCGATTTGTTGCTGATAAAGAGCTAATCCGGTACACCTGAGTGATGTCAATCAGAATAGGGACTTCCACGTGGGAGTTATCTCCTTTCACCACCAACGCTCGGATCCTCACTTTGTCCCAATTGAAATGAATGTTTCTTCCCTTGGGGAAGTCCCCTGCTTAGATAAGATTCTGGGACTGACCTTCACTTCAGACTTTAAATGGAAGACTTACATCAAATCCGTTGTTACGGTTGCTGGAAAAATGGTTGGATCATTCTACCGCTCCAAAAAGTATCTCACTCTTGACGCAATCCTCTACTTGTATAAGAGTCAAATACGTTCTAAGATGCAGTACTGTTGCCACATCTGGAGAGGTGCTGCTCAGAGCATCCTTTCCTGCCTCGACAGAGTACAAAACCAACTTGGAAATCTAGTGAGGGATGTCCTCTTCTCTTCCATACAACCACTTTCTTACAGAAGGGATGTTGCTAGTCCTTCTCTTCTTCATCGTTATTTTCATGGTAGGTTCTCGACTGAATTCTAATTCATGGTTCCCCCTCTAAAATTTCACCAAAAAACTCGTTTAGCTACAACCACTGTCAATATTTTCCCTTTTCTCCCTCTGTGTATCTAAAACTAAATAGAGCTTCCATGAACAGAGTTTCTTTCCTAGAACTACCCGTCTGTGGAACACAATACCGCGGGGCTGCTTCCCAGTCGTTTT
Source organism: Sepiola atlantica (assembly GCA_963556195.1). Lineage (NCBI taxonomy): Eukaryota > Metazoa > Mollusca > Cephalopoda > Sepiida > Sepiolidae > Sepiola > Sepiola atlantica. The sequence continues at coordinate 122,152,494 of OY744516.1, read as the reverse complement.
CAAGTCCAATGTAAACACATTCTTGTTGAGCCGTTATTTTAAATAATCAAATTCTGCCCAATTTCAACTATCGTTTCGATGTTATCTCACTGTCCACCTGATACTCATTAATCATTATCCTTGAGTGGCTTTTGGCCCTTGATAGTGGTAAAAGAAACTCCTATTCTGATTATATATTTTCTTGCTATACCCGGTCAAGAGACTGCTGCCGATGGTAGGATCGGAAAATTATGTTTCGTTCTTGACCGAAATATCGCGAGGAACTCAGATTCGTCCTTTGCAAGTCTTTCCAATTTGCTTGAGATGTGTGTGAACAGTTGAACACGACACGCTACTTTGGTGCTTTGGCGTGAATCCAATTCAATTGTCGTTTTCAAAAGTTCTCCATTCAAAGTTGGTCGTACTCCAGAGCGAGGCTGTCGAACATGTCACGCGTCATTTTCAAACCTTTAAAACCACAGCTGACATGGACGAACATTCGTGACATCCGTAGACACTGCACAAATGTCTTTGGATGCCTCTGTAGTAGAACTACCGTTACAGAATCTATAAAATAAGGAATGGCATATATGTTGGCCTTTTAGAGTTTATTATAATTATGGTGGGTGGAACTGTTAAATAATATAAATATATTTACTGCTTCTGAAGGTTAAAGTTCAGCATGAAAAATATTAGAAATAAGACCTTTTTGAGTAAAAATAATTATTGATAAAATGCACTCCCAACATTAATTCTTATAAGAAATAAATGTAAATATATATTTAGAACGACTTATCTTTCTAATATATTTATGTTCTAATGAAAAAATATTATTCTGAAATTAGATCAATTTGAAAAATACGTTTGGAAAGACGTTTATCATGGCGCATTTGTCCAAATTAAATGTTTTCCTAAAATCAGCTCCAAACATTCATGAAACTTAAATTTAAATATTAATTTGATTCACCCTTTTTTTCAATATTTGATATTTTTGACTTCTACCTGTTTATAAGTTAGCATCCCCCTATTTCAATGGAACTTTTAACATCCACACAAACCTATTAGACTTTTGATGTAATGTAAAAATATAAGAATTTAATTTGGAATAATTAAGCTTATATATAAAAACATGTTTGAATTTAATTCTAAGAGCAAGGTATTAATGTAAATGAAATGAAAGTTGTGATCAAATACTTACCTAGCGACATTGGCCGAGATTCAAAACCCGAACGTTGCGGTAACAAACAAGCCGCGCGTGCGTGGTTCCCCTCTGTATGTGACTCGATGTGGCGAGTGTAAAATGCAATAAATTTGGGTAATTTTGGGCATTTTTGACCCCCCCCCCCTTTGACCCCGTGGGGGCGCGAACCAGAATTTTTCTGAGGTCAAGGATGATCATTTTATATCCAGAACAATTGCCTCTACATTTTGACCAAGTTTCAAAAAAATTGAATGGATGGATCAAACGTTACGGGAAAAAAGGGTCATTTTTTGCGATTTTGGGGGCTTTTGACCCCCTGGGGGCGAGAACCAGTTTTTTTTCCAAGGTCAGCGATACTTATTTTCTATTAGGAATAATTGCTCCACATTTTGGCGAAGTTTCAGAGAAATTGAATGGATGAATGAAAAGTTATGGATAAAAAAAATGTAATTTTTTGCCATTTTGGAGTCTTTTGACCCCCTGGAGGGCTAATCAGATTTTTTGGCAAAAATCGGAGAATGTCACTTTCTAACCTTACCAAAGTTACAACTTCATGCAAAATTTCAGAGAAATTCAATAGATGGTTGCGGAGAAAAATCCGGACGGACGGACATGCCTAAAAAAATAAGTCCCCGATTTTATAAATCGGGGGACCAACTAGCTACTGATAGCAGAAAAAATTCTAAAACTATATATGTACTTTCTTTGTTTATATACATATATATATATATTATCACGCTACCAGTAATTGTTTTCCGCTGAGTTGGACCCCTTATTTCCTTTACCAGAGTCTCAACTTATAAAAAGGTTGGTTGTTTTTTTTTAACAGCACATCGACTCTGTAAGGTCATTTAATGCCATGAAAGGTTATTTATCGTAGATTCTTATGTGCAAGTTATTTGCAGTAGAATTTGGTCGTATTTGTTTTTTCTTATTAAATGTATAGTGATAGGAATGTTTGTGAGATGGGTAATGAGATTTTTGTATTTTTCAAACTTTCAAAGTTCTATAGCTTTCAGGAAATTGAATATATTGTCTACGTGAACTTTGTTAAACAGATCCTTCAAATTATCTATTTGGTAGTATTTTTGTCTGATTTGTTGGAGATCTTTACAGGCAATGAGTATGTGTTACACGGTGAAGGGTGACTGGCATGGTATGCATGTTGAGCGGTCTTATCCCTTCAGGGGATATGAATGAGTTAAGTGAATATGTCCGATTTGTATTCTTACTAATACCACCTCCTCTCTCCTCGGTCTTCCATGTCCTGGTTGCCATTCTTTGATGATAGGCATTAGGGAATATAGTTTATATCTTGGAAAATGATTCCACGCGTCTTACCACTTCACATTTAGTTTCTGATTCTTGCTTTGAAGTCTTAGTATGGAATTTTTGTTTTGTAGGGAACTATTTCTAATGATTTCTTTGTTGCAGTATCTGCCTTATTGTTTCCTTGGATACCAACATGGCCATCAGAAAATAATTTGTTTGATTCTTTCAATTCATATAGCTTGTCTAGCAGATTGATTATTAATAGGTTTTTAAGTTACTTATTTTTTAGGCAGTTCGCAACGGCCAGAGAATCGGAGAATATCATGAATTTGTTTGTTTATTATTTTCAGTGACGATGTTAAGGACCATTTCAATTGCATGGATCTCTGCAGTGAAGATGGATGCATCTTCTTGTATTCCTTGTAGGACGATCTTATCATGCATCATTGCAGCACAACCGGTTTTGTTTGCATCTTTAGAGCCATCAGTGTAGATGTGTTTATATATAGGATCACTTATAGTTCTTCTTGGTGAGTAGATGGGTGGGTATTTGTTTTGTGTGGGTTGTTTGGTGTTAGAATCACTTCTGATAATCCAAAGTTGGGTTTCAGACAAAATTGAAATGTCAATGTAGGAAAGTTGAATTTTAGATTCCTTTATAATGGGTTCAATTCTAAGATCTAGAACTCTTATCATTTTTCTTTTTTGTTTGAAAAAGGTTTCAAGTTTCCGGCTGAATCTACAGTCGTATGCTGGGTTGGTTGGACATGATTTCAATTTAATTATGTACTTCAGGGAAAATTTTTCACTTCTAGTCTGAACGGATGCTGTAAAAAGGTGGCACATATATATACATATATATATATATATATATATATATATATATATATATATATATATGTGTGTATATATATATATATATATATATATATATATATATATATATATATATATATATATATATATATATATAACATACAGATGAATCTGTTGTGCAAATACGCGTAAAAATCAATACTGTCAGATTGTGTTGTATCAAGTATGTCATTTTTTTCCAATATGATGCACACATCATGACCAAAAATCAATTTTCTCAATATTTCCAATCAAATTGAATTTATAATTAATTTTATTCCCAATTCTTAAATAAAATGATCAATAACTTAACATATATTCCTCATTTATGCAAAGCTATAATATTATTATTTCTGAAATACTTCAGAAATTTTAGCTATTAATCAACAACGTTAAAATGTCAATATATGTAAAGCAAGCTTAAAAGTCGAGCTTCGGGCGGACTTAAAATCTTGTTTCTGCTGAGAGATACTGGAGTCTTTTGTCGATAAACTAATGGCTAAGAATAATATAAAGAAAACGAATGTTAATGAAAAAAGAGCCATATATAATAATAATAATAATAATAATAATAATAATAATAATAATAATAATAATAATAATAATAATAATAATAATAATAATAATAATAATAATAATAATAATAATAATAATAATAATGATAATAATAGAACAAAACAAAACTCCCATCCCTAAGGAACGAAGAATAAAAGAAATTGAAATTAGAAACAGAAAAGGTTAACAGATTTCTTCAATATATCTCAACAAATACAATAACAGACATGAACAACTTAATTCATGCAGGGGTCAAACAAGTAAGCATGAAACTTGAATTAGAAACAAAACCTCATCAGAAGAATAGACCGACAAAGTCTGGATGGGAAATCAGACTAGAAACTCGGAAAAGAAGAAATTTTGAAAACAATGAGAGTTCACCAAAAATATGTTGAATGGCTGAAAAAGATGAAAGAAGAACTTCAGGAAATTAAAGAAGGAACTAAAACCGAAATTACGGAAGAAACGCCTAAGATAACCGTAAGAAAAATGGTAAACTCATAAGCATCAGGTAACGATGGAATACATGAATACTGATTCTTAAAAATTACGACTACACGTAAAGGACTAACGTATAACCTGAGAAAATGTATCTATGAAACGGACATATCAGACTGGATAACAAAAGAAAAAACTACATTAGTGCAAAAAGTCACCGAAAAGGGAACTATACGAAGCAACTACAGACCGATAATCTGTTTACCAACCATGTGGAAAATCCTAATGACAAAACTAACATAACATATCTACCATTCCCTAAATAATAGTGGACTACTCTTTAAAGAACAGAAAAGATACCGGAAAAGAAAAAGGACGCATGACCTCTGATACATAGACTAAAAGATCATGAAGGAAGTAAAAAGAAGACAAAAGAACATAGCCATGGCATGGATTGACTACAAGAAAGCTTACGACAGATCATCCAAACATAGATAATTTAGTGCTCAAGGATGTACTAAATACCCGCCAAGATTACCGATCTTACAAGAAAGCAATGGGAAGATCGAGACTAGAAATGATAGCTGGAGGAAAACGCCTGGCTGAGATAAGAATACAGAGAAGCATATTCCAAGGAGACTCTCTATCCCCACTACTGTTTATCATAGCCATGATGCCACTCAACAATATACCCATGAATTGTGATGCCAAATACAAGTTTACAAACACAGAACAAAAGATAATGACGACCTAAAAAATATTTGTAAAAGAACAAAAAGGAACTGGAAAAGCTGATAAATACGATCAGAATCTTCAACCAGGACATTCAAATAGAATTCAGAAAGGAAAAGTGTACACTGCTAGAAGTGAAAAGGGGAAACTGGGGACATCGGAGGGCACTTAACTGACTAACCAAGAGATAAAAAATACCTATAAATATTTGGGATTTCTGGAAGCAGACACCATCAAATCAACAAAAATGAAAGAGAAGATTGGAAAAGAATTCTTGACAAGAACAAGAAAAAAATTAGAAACTAAATTGTATAGTAGAAATCTAATGGGAGGAATACACACCTGGGCAGTATCACTAGTAAGATATTCTGTTCCATTCATAGGCTGGACAAAAGAAGAACAACCGTCTTGAACTGAAAACTAGGAAACTAATGATCGTGCACAATACACTACACCCGAAGGATGATACTGAAGGACTCTACGTGAAAAGGATAGAATGGGCAAGAGGACTAGTAAGTATAGAAGACTGTGTGGATGACACAAAAAAAGAATTGGAAAAATACATAGCCTGAACACAGAGAGGGCGATCACTGCATCAAATGGGCACCTTCAACAGGACCAATACAAGGAGCAGTGAAATGAGAAACGAAAAGACTAGAAAAGAAACAGCTACATAAACGATTCATAAGAATGACAAGAGAAGAGAATCACAAAAACACCGAGACATGGCTACGAAAAAATACCTAAACAGAGAAATGGAATCACTACTAACAGCCGCACAAAACAATGCGATTAGAACTAACTATATCATAGCTAAAATAGACAAAACCCAGGAAAACAGCAAATGTAGACTCTGTGAACAAAGAGACGAAACGGTAAATCACATAATAAGTGAATGCAGCAAACTAGCCCCAAACGAATACAAGAACAGACACGACTGTGTGGGGAAGGTAGTACACTGAGAAATATGCAAACAACTGCATTTCGAACACTCAGACAAATTGTACAGACACAAACCGAAGATAGTACTGGAAAACGAAAATCACAAAATCCTCTGGTACATGTAGGTACAAACAGATAAACTCACCAAAGCAAGGAGACCGAATGTCATAATAGTTAACAAGACGGAAAAATCCTGCCAAATCGTAGATTTTTGCCATCGCAGAAGAAACATGGTGAAGATCAAAGATCCGTTCTAGAACCAATGGTATAGGCTTAGGTCGGCTTCTATGAGTGAGCTATATTCGATAAAAGACCTCTCCGGAGATGCACTTTACATTTTGAGAATACATCAGTTTTTGGCCAAGATATTATGTTTTGTCTTTCCTGTCCCAAAGGTGTCAAATTTCGATCGAGCACCCTGTAATAGAAATAATTGTAGGAGTACTAAGAGCAGTCCCTAAAAAACTGGAAAAGGACTATGAGAAATTGGAATCAGAGGGAAGACTGAGACCATACAATGCACGGCAATGATGAAAACAGCTTCATTCTAAGGAATCGCGTCGCATCACCAACGAACGCTAAACAATCACGGGTAAGTTGAAATAAATATAGAACAAAAAATATAGAAAGAACATTACATGAGCCCAAGGGAACTGATATTGCCAGAAATCCCATAAACTGACACCCACAATAAAACAGACACACACAATGTGATGGCACCAGCCACGACTGGTACCACACAAAATGGTCGTGAAGCGTCAAAGAGAATGGAGAGACCAAGGAAGAAGAGTACAAACCAGACAACAACTGGAAAGGTGTGCAGAGTATTGGAATCTTAGAAAGATTTATTGCTACTCAAACAATAGCAATGATCATTTCCATCGAAAAATCAATAGTAAACGGCTGCTGCGATAACGCAAAATGATTTGAAACGCTTAGTCAAAAGTATGTAAGAAAAGAGTTCTTCTGTTTTCATAACATCTCATCATAGCAAATGAAAATAATAATTAAAAAACTAAGTAGCTAGCAGTGAATAATTATAAACAATTCTGGCCAAGCGAAATGATCTGTAGAGGAATACGTGTCGACGTACAGTATGAACGTGTCTACGTCACGGATAATCACACCATTCAATAAGTCCCGGATCTTACATATAGATGGCGCCACTAATAAAAAAATCCATATGACTTTTATAACGTACTAATCTTCAAACAGCACGTGTCAAAATTTTAGCCCAATCGAATTATTAGTTTACAAATTACTGTTATTTAAGTGAAGCTGCTGTTGCAAATTCTTAGCAATGGAAACATCTTAATTTTGTGTGTTGATAAAGTGTTGATTTCTGATTTTTTTTAAATACAGTTCAAGCAAAGCAATGGCTTCACAAATATTATTCAGACTCTGCACTGTCGGAAACAACGGTTAAGGGGTGGTATGCTGACTTTAAACGCAGTCGTAAAGACGCAAATACTGCTGAATGCTCAGGTCGCCCAAATTCGGAAGTTGTCCTAGACAACATTAAAAAAAAATCCACGAACTCGTTTTGGCCGACCATAAATTAAAGTTGCATGAGATATCAGAGGGGATGAATATATCAAAAAGCAGTGTATTCACCATTTTGCACAGAAATTTGTCAATAAAAAAAGCTGTGTTTAAAGTGGGTGTCGCATTTGCTCACGTTGATAAAAACAATAACGTGTCACGATTCAGAGCATTGTCTGCGACCGTTTCAACGCAACAAAAATACGTTTCTGCGTCAATATGTGACAATAGATGAAGCGTGGATAAAGCACAAATATCAGCAGGAAAGATTTGGACCTCCGTATTTTATTCATCGATTGAGAAAGGAAGAACCATGACTATTACATGGCACTATCGATGCGTTGAAAAGAGAAATGGCTCCAAATCGCCTATAAATGAAGATGACAAAGTTATCTTTCATCATTATCTTGTGTCACAAGTCGATGAATAAAAACTACATGAATTACACTTTGAATTGCTTCCGCACCCACACTATTCCCCATACCTGGCTCCCAGTGACTACTGGCTGTTTGCAGACCTCAAAAGAATGCTCCATGGAAAAGATTTGGTTCCAATGAAGAAGTGATATCAGAAACTGAGTGATATTTCTAGGCCAAAGACAAATCGTTCTACAAAAAAGGTATCGAATTGTAAGAGAAGTGTTGGAATCTGTGTATAACCCGAGAAGGAGACTATGTCAAGGAATCGAGTCGGATTTTGCCTAAAAGTTGTTATTTTATTTGTTAGGCCCGGGACTTATTGGGTCATGTGTTATGTACTTTTGTAACGAGGCAGTTTCTTGGTGTTTCACCGATTTTTTTTAAATCGTATTTTTGTCGTATAGTATTTCGTCTGGTTTATTAAAGCTGAAAGTCAAATGTTACAATTCAAAACCCCCGAAGGTATCATTTATTCGTGACGTCAGCGTATGTTTTACAGCTCATAATCGTTGATTTGATCTTGCCATGAGTTGTGCAATGGATACGGGCGCGTAATATGGAATCGGCCAAAACCGAGTTTAAAACGTATGCGGTACTTTTACTGATATATATAGAGAGAGAGATGACAACAGAAGCTGAAGAGAGCCGGATGGGTAAGACCTTCCGTGCTTGAAACCGACGGTACGAATGTTGTACTAATTTTTCTGTACCAGAATAAATAAATATATATATATATATATATATATATATATATATATATATATATATATATATATATATAGTAAACTATGAAAAATAGTTATGGCAATTAAATTACACAGAGGCGTCCACGTTTCATCCCGCCGAGAATCGTCAGATTAAGTGTTTCAGATATATTTTTACTATTTTTTTTTATATCCACGTGGTGTTTACTCTAGCTAACTAACCAATCAGATTCGTTTTTATTTCTCTCCCCCGGGTTAATGTTTTCATTAGCACATGGCTGGACTTCTTTCGAATAAACGGCTGGCCGACGTTTACTTAACATCTTGTTAAGCCACAATGTTTGCCAGAGAAAACCTGAATAACAAAAGATATTACGTAGGTATACCTCCCTAGATGTTAAACCCAGCTATAACAATCATAGAAGCACACTCAGGAGCAAAAGAAAACGCCGATTCAAAAGATCACTAGCGAATTATTACTGGGAACTCAAAGAAAGCGGACGCTTGCCAATAATTGAGTTGAAAATAGAACGATGGGCAAGTACATGTAGATATTTATACGATCCGTGTATATTATATTTGAATAAGAAGCTTCAAATTTGTTGATATGATTGTGCGAATAATATTACTAACATAATGTTTACTCTCGGAAATATATTTCTAATATCAAAAAGCAGATATATGCTAGCGTGACCCGTGCTGACGTTTTCCAGAATTGGCTGATGAACCATAAAAAAGACATAAATGCTTGTTTTGTTGTTTACTTAAATATTATATAAGTAGACTAGCAAAAATAGACTCCCTAACGGTCGTCTATTCTGGCTAGGCTGCCGCGTTCAGTTTTAAAAAAAAAATGTCTCCGAATATTTTTTGTTTAAAAAGGAAAAAAAAATTAGGGGGGGATTTTTCCCGCAAAAAAATGGGGGGGGGTAAACTCCCCCACCACCACCACCCCCTGCGCGAACGCAGATCCCAAAATATATCGAAGAACCAGTTTTGATAGGTAGCCTCGTTTTAAAATGATTTTTTAAAAAAACGCCCCCGACCCCCCTCCCGTTTACAAAAATTCTCCAGGACGGACAGACAGACAGAAAGACAGACAGACAGACTGAGAAGGTGCTCGTTCTATTATAAGTGGATGTCCGTCTGTCACAATTTTTAAAATGTATTTATTGCATTGCGGAATTTGTCTCATTTCGAAATATCAAAGATCTTAAGTACTTTTAGAAATGGAAAATATGGCAGTAATAGTAAATAATAAATTCCAAGAAAATAAAATGGATGCCATGACCAAAAATCGAAACCGAGAGATCTTCAGTCTGATGTTCTACAAACTGAGCTATTTGAAATTCATTATAAATACATCTTAAAGCATTATATTCACAAAATAATTATAACTTTGGCGTGACGTCATAGATTTGGCATTTACGTCACGTTTCAAAACATGAATTCATACATAAGCGATAACAAAAATGAATGGGTAAACATTATCGATAATGTTGGAAATTAGTTTAATAGTCAAAAACAGTTTATATTGTATGTAGTTCTTTCACAGTTATATAATTTTTTTATATAATTTTCCCGGCCTAGCAAAAATATGCGACCGAAGGGAGTATATGTTTTCTAGTAAAATAAAAAAAATATAATCTCGATAACGCGAAAAAATTAAAACGAAAGAAAAGAAAAACAAAAAAAACTATAACAATGTTTTTATTCTATTTCTAATTTTACGTGTTGTTGGGTTTGTGGTAATTTCTTAAGGTATGTTCGTTAATGACCAGAAAGAAATTAATGCTATGCAATCGTATAGATGAACTTCGATGTGATATGAACTAATGTTTTTTTGTAACAGGAAAAATAAATCAAGAATATGAAAAGTCCAAAGCAAAATTAATTTGTTGTTATTTTTATTGCTGTGGCTACGGCTGTTAACAACAGCAACAAAAAAGAAGAAAAGAGAGAAGGGGGAGAAAACAACTTTACTGACAGACACTATTAAGAAAAAAGAAGAGAGATGTCACGACTGGTTGAGCGTACTAGTACTGCGTGTCAACAAAACTATCTATTAACTGTCACGTGTACCGGTATATTTGTGACATAGCGCATGATGTTCCACGCGGTGTATTATCTCCGTAACGTTACAGAAAGATACAACGAGGAAAACAAATTCTGCTAGAAATCTAAAAGTAGAATTTAAGTTGACGTGTTCAGGAAGATGTATCACAGACATGAAGTCTTGAATGACACGCAGCAGGTAAGATAGTGAAATCATGCTCTTTGGTTGGCAGTCTGAATTGATTCAGATATATTGTTTGGAGCTCTCTATCAGGGGGAGGAGCTTATGTAATACTAATGTAATTCTGCAGTATACTGTATGTAATACGGTTGTATTTGTAAAAACAAAATAAACCCGCGCAAAGAACATGAAAGCCGCTGAGCAAAAATAATGATGTTGTCTGTTTTAATTTCTATGACCTCGTCTGTTAACAACAATGTAAAAGGAGAAAGAGAGACGTCACAACGTATTGAGCTTACTACTACTACTACTACTACTACTACTACTACGTGTCAACAAAGCACAGCTGTTAGCTGTTACGACTACCGTAATATTTGTTGTGCCAAAAGAAAACAGCGATACTACGTAATATAACTCTTCATGTTACACACAGGCTTATTAAGACCGTAACCTTACATATGTACACTGAACTGTAAAAGCGTATTACAAGTAATATCTAACACGAAGGACAATTACCGCTGCTTCTTGATATAACAATCCTCAGTAACTGCAGTAAATTTTGCCGTTACAGAAGTAACAGGGTGAAGATCAAAGGGACAGATGAACGAAGCAAATACATGGAACTTGCCAGAAAACTGAAAGGGATATGGATCATGAAGTAAGTCAATATAATACCGATAATTGTAGGAGCACTAGGAACAGTCAAGAAAAAGCTGGAAAAAAGACTGGGAAAATTTGGAATTAAAGGGAAGACTGATACTATACAGCGGACAGCAATGGTGAAAACAGCTGAAACCCTAAAAAATCCTCGAATGAGGAAACCTACCCATATGAACTACGAACGTTAACCAGTTACAAACAAGGTGCAATAAAAATAAAACGAAAACATAGGAGTAACACAACCAGATGAACCCAATCAAACAAACTGCAAGAAATTTCATAAATTGTACACCCCCCACCCTAAAAAGTGATGACATCAGCCTCGGCTGATACCACACAAGATAGTCGTAAAGGGTCAAGAAGGATTGAAAGACCGAGAGGAGGAACTATGAAGTTAAAAAAAGAAAGACGGAAAGAAAAGTCTCAAACTGAAAAAAATTTTTAAAACATTTATCAGTATAGAAAGAAGAAAGTTAAACACTAAAAACGTATCAATCGGTATAGAAAGAAGAATTGGAAAAAGTATCATTACAGAAATAGAATGATGGATATTTTTCTAAATTCGCTTTTTGACGGAGAGGGGTCTGTCTTGCTATTTGTATCCTTCCCTCCCTAAAGACTTGGAATGGATTTGTCCGGCAGTTTTTACTCACTAACGTTTGTGTGACGGGACGGATATATACAAATAACGACAGATCGGTCTTAGAGTGGAGAAGAATTATTTGGAGGGGAATATTATTTCGTAAATGCCACCACGAAGCAAGTACTATTTCGACACAAATCAATGTGTTAATTTTTTTAATCGCCCAAAATCAGATTATTATCCTATTTTAATTTCATTTTTATGCAATAAATATGCATATTTCATTTTTTTTTATGCAATATATATTTAATATATTTTATAAGAAAACCACGTTTTCAAATATAGATCACTAGCAAAATTATGCTCTTTTCGGTCGCATATGTTTGTTAGTTTAATTGTTTTGTTTTATTAAAATAATTTCCAACGCTATTGATAACGTTTACCCATTCATTTATTTATTTTATATTATCGCTTATGCTTGAATTCATGTTTTGAAATATGACGTCACCCCAAAGGTATAATTATTTTGTCAAGGTAATATTTTAAGCTCTATTTATAAGAAAGTAAAAGCAGATCAGTTGTAGAACCTGAGACTGTAGATCTCAAGGTTTCGGTTTCGATTTCTAGTCCTGGCATTCGCTTTATTTGATGGGAATTTATAATTAACTATTAATGCAATATTCTCCATTTCTAAAAGTAGTTAAAATCTCTGATATTTCGGAATGCGACAAATTTCACAATGTTTTTATTACGTTTAAAAAATGTTGACGGAAAGACGCACAAAATCTCTATTTATATGAGATTACGATTTTCACAAGTGTAGAAATTTGATAATATTTAATTATAGGCCAGATAAATGCACATTCGCAGTAAAGTTTTTTATATGCTGTTACTGTTAAAAGAAACTATATATTTATCCGGCAACATTTTACGTAAAGGGGAAACTCAAATCAAAACGAGCCCCGAGGGTGCTGCTGAAACTTTACCTTCCGGAGTCCTTCCGGAAGTTTGAGAGAAAGAGTTAGATCTGGCGTATTAAACTGTAACATTCGGGATGTGCTGTCTCCGTGCCACTAGTAAGTCAAAAATATGCCAGAGAAAGATTCTTCTATTTTCATAACATCTCATAATCCAAATGAAAATAATTAAAAAAACAAGTAGTTAGCGGCAAACAGTTATAAGCAATTATCTATAAGCATCTTTAGATTCTGGCCAAGTGGAATGACCTGAAAAGGAATATGTGCTGACGTCAATAATAAACGTGCTGACGTCACGGATATATGTACTCTTGTAACAAGACTGTTGCTTGGGTTTTCACTGATTTTGTTATCGTATTTTTGTCGTATAGTATTTCATATGAATTTATTGAAACGTCAAATGTTTCAACCCCTGAAGGTATCATTTATTCGTGACGTCAGAGTATCTTCTACAGCTCATAATCGTTAAATGGATGCTGCCATAAGTGGTGCAATGCATACGTGCACGTAATATAAAATCAGCCAAAACCGAGTTAAAGTCCAGTGCGATACTTTTACATATATATATATATATATATATATATTTTTTTAATGCAACCTTAATTCCTATATAATTTTATTTCTAGCTACCATATCGTAGAATGGTTCGTAGGTGTAGTGTTTAGATAGTATTTTATTATTATTATTATTATTATTATTATTATTATTATTATTATTATTATTATTATTATTATTATTATTATTATTATTATTATTATTATTATTATTACTATTGTTATAAAGAATTTTATTTGATATGCAAATGACCATATCACACGGTAGTCTTAAGGGTAGTATATTATTATTATTATTATTATTATTATTATTATTATTATTTATTTATTTATTTATTTATTTATTTATTTATTTATTTATTTATGTATATATAAGTAACATTTTAAGCTGAATTATTTCGACACTTGATTATTGGGGAAATGGTAGTTTTATCTGTACCATTGGAGAGCCATGCATATAACTGTCCTGTTTTTAAATCTCCGAAACAGTTACATGGTAAACAGCTGAAGATCCCCGTGTTAATATTAGATGCTTACGTTAAGGTCTCCTGCTTTTGTTTCACTGTTAGATACTTAATCCCCCTTTTTATTTTATTTACTTACTATTATATATTATTTATTTATGAATTTTCCAACAAATGTTAAGTCTACACTATTTTGGATTTAGATAGTTTCTCTGGGAATTTAAACTGCATTTTCCTTTTCTTTTTTTTTTTTTTGTCTTTTTGTTTAAAATAACTCAAAGCTTTTTTAGACTATATATATATATATATATATATATATATATATATATATATATATATATATATATATATATATGAGACCAACTATAGGTCCACTTTGTTTGGATTTGAAATCGACGGTACCGATGTTGTTCTGATTTTCTGTATATATATATATGTATTACAGAAGATCGGTTTCAAATCCAAACAAAGTGGACCTATAGTTGGTCTCCTATGCCTGACTATAGGGACCTAAAAATTCAAAGCATTAAAACATTATAACTAGACAGACGAGTTCTGTTGTTTTTAATAATGTTTGCATGAATATATATATATATATATATATATATATATATATATATATATATATATATATATATATATATATATATATATTGGCAAAAACGTCGGATATAAGTCGAAGGTGACTTTAGTCCGGGGTTTGCAGCCTGTGACCGGTGGTAGTTATACCTAGTCACACTGATGATTCTTGGTTATGATGAAACATATATGTATGTGGATATCGAAACATATTTATTATAAATAATTATTTAAAGCTCCCTTCAAGGAAGAACACTTTGTAAAGGAAATATTAAAAGCTTCTAACTAAAGAAATCTTGCAAATTTCCCTCTCCTTTGTTGATCGAACACAATACAGAGGATGATTGTGTTTGTGTCAAGAATAATAAGAATATTTCCCTTTCGTCGTATAGCTGTCTTAGTGGCCGTGGGGTATAAGTCAAATATGACTTGAGTCCGAGGTTCGAATTCTGCGACCGATGGTACAGTTATATATAGTCACACTGATGAGTTTTAGTTAAGATGAAACATATGAATGTGGATGTTTAAAAATATTTATTATGATTAATTATTTATTTACATGTATATAAACAGTTACATGGGCAACAGCTGATGGTTCCCTTTTCAATTTCACATTTTATGTTTCACGACTAGTATTTTACGAATTTTCCAGCATATGAGGATTTAGTTAACGTCCCAAAGAGTAAAACCCGTTGGAGGCCGTGTATTAGTGTTAGGATCGTACTGCAATCACTAGGAATACAGAAGAAGAGATAACTTCCGGTTTGAGAAATTAACCAGGTAAAGATTTCGTACGCCTTCTTGATGATTTACACTTGTCTGAACGCAGTTATTTTATATTGCTGATTAATTTGATGGTGGCCCGGTGTCCTGAATGTGAGAGACAGTGAAAATAATTAACAACTCGTTTTCTAGATGGGCACAGTCTATGCGGTCTTAGACGAATCTCTGCCCATATCACATAGTGCTTTTGTTGAAAAGAGGCAGGATGTTCCTTCAATTGTAAGTAATTGTTCTCTTTAACTTTAATATTTTTTGCTGTTCATCTGCGATGAGGTCAACATTATAAACTTCGAAATCTACAGAATGCATCGTGGATCGTGTTGCAAGATCTGCCACAATATTGTCTGAACCTTTGATGTAACCGATGTGCGACGTAAGTTGGTATATATAGACCGGTTGTTGGGAATCTATGGGTATGTATTCATCTATATTCACGTGCGAGGCGTATTTATCCGTGTTCATGTGCAAGGCGGAATTAATCCGTTTTCGCATGCAAGACGTATAATCCACAATTTTGATCAATAAAAAGAAGTATTCGTTCTTTTAGTTTTTCTTTTGCGGCATAATCACGTTGATTACCGAAGTTAAGCGACGCTGTTGGAGAATATGACGAAGTTCCAATGATGAAGACATTGTTCCTGAAATCGGTATTGAAAACGGTGCTGTTGGAGAGAAGTCTACAACGTGATAAAGATCTAGTGGCAAACACGCTGTTGCACTGAATACGGTGTCACCGGAGAAAAGTATGCCACGTAACAAAGTTCCAATGGCGAGCACGTTGTAACCATCAACAGAGGCTATCTTTCCTTTTTTTTTTCAGATTCGGATGCAAAAGTTAAAAATTTCAAAACTTTAGCAGTCTATAGAAACTGGGTACCGCGTTACGTAATCCAAAAAACTTGTGATCTCGTAAATTCCCAAAGTTGTGGCAATCACCGTTTTCGTGATATCATCTCGCGCAGTTGGAATTTGATCGTACGCTTTAAGCAAATCCAGTTTGGTAAAAAATGGTGTTCTTTGCAAACTCATTGCAGAATTGTCTGTGTTGGATGAAATTGATAAAACTGATAAACATACGTATTTTATTTTGTATATCTCTCAAAGAAAATTATTTAGAAAGGACTTATTTTTACTTAAAATCACGTAACGCGGGCACTCTACCAAAACGAAAATAATTTTTCACAAAGTTTCTTCGCAAGGGCTTCCCGTCTGTAGAATATATTACCACAAAACTCTTTCCTGCCAATTACAACAGATTCCTGTTATAAACCCTCCGCACATGTAGTCGAACTTGGTCAATTCCAGAAAATATTGGCAATCCTCTCATAATATTCTTCATCTCTCAACTGACCATCATTCTATCCCATTAACCCTTATCCTCGAGTGGCCTTTAGCCTTCATAAATAGTGATACATTAGTAAATATTTATCTTGAACTGATTTTGTATTGATATTCTGGTAATGCCCAGAAGGTCGCCAAGCACCTGTGTCTGGTTTTGGAACCATGTGCAATGGAGAAAAGTGCATACCGCTGCAAGTGCGTATGACACCTAGCTGGAGCATATGCTAAAACTCATCTCTGTCTATCTCGCACTTATCTGGGCGTAATCTGTGTGGTGATGCGTGGGTCGGGGTCTCGTAAATGTGATGCTTCTCAGAATGGCGAATTTCGTCTCTGTTTTTTACAGGAGCGGTAATAGTGAGGAATTCCGTTATCAACTCTCGTATCCACTATCAGTTTGTATAGCAGAACTAATTCCTGTTGAGGTTTAGAGTGAGGTGATTCTTTATTCCGGTAACCTTGTGTCTCTCTCGATGAAGGAGTGTGTAGCCATATCCCTTGAAAAATAAAAATGAGATGTAAAACCCCATCCGTTCCAAAAATAAAAGTTTTCACTTGGATTCCTGTAAAAATTCATGGGAAAGATCGTCGCAAACCGAGGTTGAGTGTTAAATAAATTTGCTCGTAAGCCTGGATTTTAGATTCGTTTCCAACTTATAAAAGTGCATGTCGATAACGTGTGTTTTTGCTTTGTATCCGATGAAATTACGCTGTTTTGTGCACCAGTGCTGACTTAAAATAAGTATCCATGATTTTTGTCTTGGATGTTACATAAATGGCATCTTTGTTCTGTTAAAAGTGTCAGCGGTATTGAATATTGTTATTACATATCGACTCTCGATTGGGCAAAATTTCTAACCAGCAATTTCTTTCAGCCAATTAGAGAAGCGAAAATATTCAGTGCCGAAAACTCGCGATAAATTTCGAATTTCGTATTACAAGTATAGATGATACACTTTTATACTCAACATCCTTGACCTATACTAAACCTAAAAACATAATTTTTTACACAGTACACTTCTATCCAGTTTATTATAAAAAAATCATTTTTCCTAAAGTTTTTTATTTAATTTTTTTTAATACGCCGTAAATTAATGACTTTCTTAGGTAGTTTAACGTGACGTAATGATTAATGTGCTGGACTGCGACATGTTGTTCATTTCCGGACTAATACTTTTAGGAAATGTATGAGTGTCCTCACCCCTAAGCTATGAATTTTATAGTAGTAGTAGTAGTAGTAGTAGTACTACTACTGTTCTTCCACAAATATGGTTTTAGCCTTGAATAATCTACGAAAGTTGATATATCATTAAAAGAAGAAACCAAACCATATCTGTTCTAAAGTTTATTTAAATGAGCTGCACACTCATTGTTAAATGGCAAAGACCTACGTTATTTGTGCGACTTAAATGTAGGTAAACTGAAGGGAAAGTAAATGTTTTGTAAGAAAACAAACAGATCTTACTTTAACCCTAAATATTCGGAGTCTTATTGAATGGTCGTCGTTTCAAGCCAAAATGCTATGCTCAGCCTAATCCTAACTCAAACACACACTATCCATAAAGCTAACCATTATTAACAATAACAAACATTTAAAAAGCAAGGGACAAGAGCGCCACCTCACATTCAACAGAGAAATGGTCACTGATGAAGGTGACGTTGCATTTACCGTAAAAGCAGTTCTAATGGGCAATATAAGTACATGCATTTGTTGTGAAATAGGGCTTATTACAGCTCTGATGAAAAAAAAATGCAATTATGCAGTATAGCTAACAAGAAAAGGGTAAAAACTAAATTACAACAAATAACTTTTACCAAACGCAAGAAAATTTAATCTTCCATCGACCTGCGTAGTTTTTCACTTTCGGAACTTTATTTTGGTGTTGTTTTTTTTTAGATGTATCGTTTCATAGATGGCTTGTAAAAAAAGATTTAATATGGCGTCATTTCTTTACTCGATGTGAAGGTTCGATGTCGTATGTTTAACAACTGAAAAATCGAAAATTAAACAAATATACAACTAATAACTGTCACCAACAAGTCAAATGTTTAATTTTCGACTGTTCTGTATGTGTTTTACTTACTGAAACTGTTTCTAAGTTCTTTTTTATTTCAAAATACTTTGAACTATACCGAACCAAGTTCCGACAAAATTGTTGTCCATATTGAAAAACACGTTGGCTTAGATAAATAAACGCATATTACAATCAGTAAACACACGTGAAAATGATATAGATAGGTAAAAAAGTAAATTTTCTTGCGTTTGGTAACAGTTATTTGTTGTCTTTTTTTGTTTGTTTTTCGCCCCCTTTTTGTTAACTATAATGCACGTTCACAAAACGTGGAAAGTGTTGTGAAATTAACAACCGAATCGTCACAAATTGTGTATTGACAAAAAGCCAGGCAAAAAGCAGATTATAATTAAATTGTTCTACCACCAAATACGACCTTAATTTACTTCAAAGGGAAATTGCACCGAACAATTCAATTCTGTAGCGGGAAAGGCAATATGAAGAGAAGAATGTCAAACCATACAAAATAAATCAAATTTTATTGTCAACTTGTTAAGACAAACAAAATTAAAGAGTTAGTAGTGAATGAGAGTTCAGAGTATCATAGAACGTTCCAAGTGAAAGAAGAAATTGTTTCGTCTGCGTAGTTTGATATGTTTGTCTGTTGTCAGTGAGAATATGCGTGTGACAGTGTGTAAGCTCAGTAGACTATGTACACAGTGTGTGTGTATATACTTGCTATGTTTAGTCAGTGTGAGAGTATATGCGTGAAATTGTGTGTAAGTGAGTTCGGTAAGCAGTGTGTGTGTGTCTGCATATGCTGTCGCTGTGTGTTCGGTAGTTTGTGGTAGTTTCTTGTTGTGTTGTCGCGTGCCAGACACCGATGCTGGCTTTATTGATATGCTCACGTGCGTAAGGTCTGAAATAAACTGAAAAGTGAGAGAAAAAATGCTGGTCTATTTGGGTTTTATATTACGCGCGAAATATTGTAAGATGCAGAGGCGAATATCCCTGCGTCTCTGCTTTACTGAAAGAAGGTTTTTTTTATTGAGATATTATCCAATCGAATAAAAAAAAATATCAATGTTTCAGGATATAACATAAAAATAACATTTCAAAGTGAATTTTTCAGCAAAATATTTTTTTACTAATGAGTCACCACTTATCAAGACCGAAAGCCATTCGAGGTCAAGAGTTAGCGAGATGAATTGGTGTATTGTCGGTTTTATGATGAAGCATATTATGTCATGATTGAAAATGATGAATGGAATAAACAAAGTTTGATTAGATATGGGGACGGTTTATAACATATATATGTTAGTACTGAATTTGAAGACGTTCATATTGTAGGCGGCAAGGAAGCAGTTCTATGGTAATGTGTTCCACGGGTGGAGAATTCTTAGAAATAAACTCTGTTCATGGAACTTTTCACCATTTTTGATAAAACGAACATAAGCAAGATGAGAACCTATCATCGATGTTGTACCATCTCTTGCAAAAACAAGTATCTTAGATAGTGGGATTCTTTTCTCTTTGGAAGAATTCTCAACAACATTCAATGCTGATTCTTCTTGGGTGTCTGTTTTAAGTTGTCTTGCAAATAACAGCTCTTTAACGAACTTTTCACCATTTTTGATAAAACGAATATAAGAAAGAAGCAAAGCTTCATTTTCTGGTAGAGTGGACTCATCTAACTGAAAGTTAAATTCCGTTGTTGTAAGAATGTTGCAAAATGTTTCTTCAATGTTTTCAGCCATTTAATCTCCTCTTCTTTGAACAAAGTTATCATTGAGAGGGGTAGCTTTTATAATTTGGTCAGGTGATTTATGTACAACTGTGTGTAGAACCTTGATTATTACAGATAGAATAAGTCCCTCACCCCTAATCGTATAAGGTTTACCAGATCTAACAATCAGCAGATATGTTGTATGACGTACGCAAACGTCAATGGATTGTTGTGAAATGCCAGTCAACATAATTCCAATAGTTTTTTTGTTTTATCGAAGTGACTGAAAATACGTTAGATTTTTCTTTGCTTTATCATAATGAATTTTCGTCAGATCTTACGAAAATCTGGAAGGTTTCGTTTGAAAACATTTTCTCACACAACAGACACATAACAGGTTTTTCATGTACTAACGAGTCACCGCTTATCAAGGCCAAAAGACCATTCAAGGCTAAAGGTCAATGAGTTTGTCAAGTAGACGGTGAGACAACACCGGAAGGATTGGTAACGGTTTTTGAAACTGGGAAGAATTTTATTATTTAAGAGGACGACTCAACAAGAATTCGCAAAAATTAGACGTGAAAACGACAATGTTGTAGTCAGCTGAGAATCAACCCCGTGGTATTAGGTTCCACAGACGGTTAGTTCTTGGTAAGAATTGCTCTTGTAAGTTCTGTTTAGTTTTAGGTACATAGAGGAAGAACGGACAATTCTTTACAGTGGTTGTAGCTAGACGAGTTTTTGTTGTGAATATTTTACAGGGGGAAACCATTCTTGGAAGATGAACAAAGAAATGCTGTTGTAAATTAAAAACAAGTATTTATATAAAGCTTTTCAAACAACGGGCTGACCCTTCAACCCACGCCAAACAAATGTCACCCACCCATGCAATTGTTAATAAAATCCGCAATCCGTTCTGCAATCCTTTCTGCAACCCAACAACATTCAGTACAAATAAACTTCAGTCTATGACTAACTTGTCCACCAAGTTTCAGTAAAGAATGCCCAACAGTCTGTGTTTTATCGCCGTTCAATGGCGATAATGCTGGCTGTGATTCAGTTTAGGAATCGTCTGGAGATTGTTTAGATATATTTTTTTTAGATAACCACAGATAAAAAGAGCTGGGAGGTTACGGTAAATGAGTGTAAAGATCATTCAGAATCACACTTTTTAATGATGAGACGATCACTAAAGTGTCCCCGTATATAATACGGCAGTATAGCAAAGACTGTTGGACAACATTCATAATTGAATCTTGGTGGATAAGTTAAGCATAGACATTGGAGAAAGGGTTGCGAATTTTATCAACGATGTCGTGGGAACATTTCTAGAGAAGTGGAGCGGTCACCCTGGAGAGGAAAATACGTGTAGAGGTTAACTGTCTGTTGATATTCTTTGTGTTTTGAATGGAAAAATAACGTCTGTTAGAATTCCTCATGTTTTCGAATGAAGAGAAAAGTCTGCGTTTAGTAAAGTGTTTAGATATGTAAACAAACAAAAAAGGCTTATTTTATGACAGTGAGCGTGTGTAGGCTCAAGATGACTACTGATGCTATAGTGAAACGTAATGCCTCCTTTACTGTGATAATACTACTGTTAAATAGTAATGGGTACGTTGCTAGTATGTATCTGATGATTTGGGTTTCCAGGGCGGCGTTCACACATACACATGATATAGAGTTTATGAGGTCAGCGAGTGTACACTCAAATGTTACCTCAATCTGGTAGACAGAGGCGGACGTGGCGTCACATGGCTCAAGAAAGGGGTAAGAGGAGTAGGCTTTGTTTTGGAAGTTTTTTAGGCGAACACCGCGAGTAGAGAATGTCTTAACATCAACGATAAATTAGTTGGGCCAACAACCCCAAAGATCCGTGGCTGAAACGCACCCCCGTTGCTTGTAGAAGAGAAGACAATGACGACAGTCCAATAAAAGGTCCTTTCTCCGAATTCCCCTTGTCTTTGTGTTGTTGTGTACAATTTTCGGGAGAATCCACCCCTGGGGACGATCGTGCGATGACTGCCTCAGTAACGGAGGATTGCTGTAGTTGAACGTGATAGACACGAGGTATATTTCGAACGTTCACGTATTTTGTTTGGTTGTGACTTGTGAGACATTAGACTTCCGCTGAGAGGGGAGGTAATGTAACACTACAGCTGATTGTATTTTTTTGATGATTGATTATTCTCGTCGCTAACTGCTGTAAGGTTCCTATTTACTTGCCTTCTCGCGAATGCAGAGTTAGACACAAGGTCGGTGTTTAATGTGGGGGAAATCTAGCTCCATCAAAAGAGGCACTCTAGATTGGGACAAAAATAAAATTACTGAGGACCGAAAAGATTAAGTGTTTGTATCAGAACAGATACTACAATTTATATTACTCATTTGTTATGAAGTATAAAAATACCATGTAACAAATTAGGCACAAAGGCATTAAAAGTGTAGGGAAAATGGGAGCCGCTTGTCATCTCTCTATTTTACACCATTTATTCTATTCTTACTACACGTTGATCCTAACTAAAAGAAACTAAATGTGCCAAAGTCTCTTCATTTTATATTATTTGGATTATTCGGAGTACTGTCCTTATCTTGGGTGTTATTCTCACGACATTTCGGCCGATGTTACCTCCGACTTTCTTAAGGTGTGTTTTGTCGAACTCGTAAATCTTCCTGTCGAACTCGGGAATCTCTACGGAATATCGAACAGAACCCTTTATTTACTCCACGGGATTAGCTTGCTCTCGTTCCGGGTAGAAGTAAGTCGTAATTGTATTCTTATAATTGCCCGCCCTGAGGATTAAACCTTCAACCTCCAGAAGACTGTCACTTTGAACTGATTAACATTATTTACCTCCTCTTCAGGCGGTTAGGCACAAGGCCATTTTTATCTTACTCTCACAAGGTAAGATGTGACCCAAGGTCGGGTCGGGAAAGTGGGGCTTGAAAAGCCAGCGCCCGAGAAGGTGAGCACTCTGGCCATTAAAAATTGCCTGGGCAGCCCCGCCCGCATTCCTCGGTAGGGGCGCCCCAGACAGTAAGCAATAAAATTACTTCTCCCCAAAGAGGGGAGGCAAAGCCTGGGAGGGTGGACCTCCTAGAACTGCACAGAACAGACCCATAGATCGGCGTTAATCAAGCCCCGAAGGGCAAGACAATACCAGTCTATTGGGTGCAGTATCCATCGGAACAGATACTACACTTTGATTAGTACTGATCACTTTATCTGTCACGTTGCAAATACCTCACGAAGAGTAGGAGGATATGCAGTTATCCGCAAACAGACTCTTTCGCTGAATTACAGATATTCATTTTGGCTAGACAGGAAAGTGCGTGAAGCTGAGATCGAAAATTGACCATTTTTTTACAGTCGGAGGTTCTAACCACTACGCCATCAGCACAAACAACGGAGAAGGGAAATCTTAATGTTTATATACACAATACCGGCTGCACAGAGTGTTCTATTCAATTATGAAAAGCTTTGCATTATACTTATGTTTTTACTCAAAAAGGTCTTGTTTCTTACATTTCTTATGTTGAACTCTAATCTTCAGAACGAGTAAACATATTTATATTATTGAACAATTCCATCCACCATAATTATAATAAATTCTCAAAAGCCAACATATTCCTTATTTTATGAATTCTCTAAATGCATTTCTGCCACATAGTCATTCAAAGAAATTCGTTATAATGTGCGCGGATGTCGCGAAGGCTTGTCCACGTCAGCCGTGATTTGAAAATGACGCGTGAAATGTCCGACAACTACAAGCCTCGCTCTGGAATACGGCTTAAATTGAATGAAGAACTTTTGAATGCGACAATTGGATTCACGCCAAAGCAGCAACGTTTTAGCGCAGACAATTAATGTGTCATCTTCAACTATTCACAAACATCTAAAGCGAATGTGAAAGAATTGCAAAGGGTGAATTTTGGTTACTCGTGAGCGTTCTGTTAAGAACCTAACAGAAACCAACTAACTCCGCACAAGTTACTGATCTTAGTGTATTGTTTCTGTTTAATGAAATCAAAGTACATTTCTATTCTCAGATAGCTTTATAGAGATGACGCTTTTTCCCCTCTAAAGTCTTCTAAGTTCATGCATGAGGAACAAACTACACGATTTTAAAGCAATATGTCTTAACAATCATTATAGATATTAACCAAACAATCATAAACTTCTTAGATATAACATTAGATCTCGATAATAATACCTGCTGTCATAACATAAACTAAATCAAAATTTATACTACGTAAACAGTAAATCAAATCACCCAAGATCTATTCGTAAACATCTCTAATATAATTACGAAGTTATCTGCAAATGATATCTTTGAATCCAATGATGCTTGCTACAATAATGGTCTTTTAAATTCTACATAGGAAGATAACATTAAATTTAGAGAAAATAGAAATTAACCCTTGAAAAAAAGCTACCATTCTATCTCATAATAGGGTTATAGAAAATAGGCAGAATACTAATAATTGTAACGAAAAGTCTTTATCTAACATCAAATTTCTAAAACCCCGTATATATAAAAAAATTAAAAAAATATCTTTGACTAAACAAGAAAAATAATTTGTGACTAAATGACTAATCAATAAATAGTGAAAATCAAAAAGAATAGTAGGATTGCTTATTTGGTTCAATCTCCCATTCTCACTTAACTGTCAAACGAATATATCTAGAAAATTTTAAAAATTAATTGATGCTTTTTAATCTCCCATACATATACTAAAGTTATAAATAAAAATATCATAAGTATATCTCATTTTACAGTCACTAATTTATATTCATAATTACAGTAAAACATTTTGAGAACAGATTTTAGAAAAGGAGTATTTGTTGATAAAGTCTCCTATGTTGAAGTCTAATATAAAGCATATAACTTTTCGATTCATTACTAATGACACCACTTGCTTGCGGCTAATTTTTCATACCACCCGAAGTTCGCCTAGGCATTCATTCGCACAAACTAGAGACTGGTCTGAACCACCAGACTGTTCTTTTGGGGAGTGAGCTATTGTCCAGCTCGGTCCTAGAAAGGGGCACTCTCTCAGGCATTACCTCATCATTTGTAAGTAGGGTTGGTTTATTGAATATCGCCTGAAGTGCCCCTACCGGGAAATGCAAACAGGCCCGTTCATGGCTATTTTTGTGTCCAACTCGATTGCTACCTCGGGGCAGCTGGTTCACCCCACCTTCTAACTTTGTGTCACATCTTGCTGCTGTGAGAAGCAAGTAAAAGCCCACCTGTAAATACCACCAGAACTAGAATAACACTCAGTATAAATTATAATCCCGACAGGGTTCAATTAAAAAAGTGAAAATTAGTCGATTTAAAAAATTAATATATTAATTAAAGCATAGTATGAAAATATTAAATTATTAACCTACTGTAACCAGCTTTAAACCCTAGTTGCATTTAACTAAAAACACACACTTTTTTCTATGATAAATAACTGATTTGACAGCTTGTGAGACCGGGAAGATATGATAAACATCTATCTTCATTTCTAGAAAAAACGTATGACCTACAAAAGTAAACCACATTTTTTTTACATTAAAAGCTCTATCAAAATTCACAAAACATTTTAATGATAAAATAATTTACTTTTCAATAATCTTATTGTTAGAATTTATAAATTGTTTCGAAAATAAAAAATTAACAAATAGCAAAAATTGTATTGTGACGACTTCCAAAAGAACAAAATATTTAATATTGTCCCGACGTGCCGACGTCCTGTTCTCAAACTTAACAATTCATTCAAATCAAAACTCGCTACCAAGATCTCGTGGCCTGAAGCAGCGGCATCATATGAAATAAAAATTTAAAAGACTACAGAAAATGTAACAATTCTTAATATCTCTGAAGATAGGATTTATTACCGTAAATTTAGATTAAAATTTAAAAATAAAATGCATTGTAACGCTTTCTATGGTTCCATATTTTCAAATCATTTTATGCTTTCAAATATTTTCTCCTGAGGAAGAAAAATAACTCAATGTAATTTGGTTTATAATTTGATATTCAGTTTTTTTGTTTGTTTTTAAAAAAATTACAATCCATATGTAAGAGGAGAGGTAAACATAATACAAGTTTTATGGCGTTCTTTTGCAAAAGAAATCACATGGATATATTAAAACTTCCTCCAATAAGTCGTTGATCTGAACTTGAATTTAATGGGATTGTTTGTAAGCGACAGTGAATGTTGTTTTACGTATCGACTCTTGATTGGATAAATCAAAAGCTCAAATCAGCAGTTTATTTCAACCAATAACAGTGCAAGAAATATTAAGTCCTGAAAATCACAACGCACAGCTTACTTTCTCGTTTCTTGGTATTTTTCTTCCACGGACAACACACGTGCATACGTAATAATCAAGCCAAGATCGTTGGGGTGAAAATCCCTCGGCAAATAGCGCACACATAACGAGAGACTTTCACAGACTAATAAACACAGCGCCAACAATATGAACACTACTAAACGCACACAAATTAGTACACACACTCTCTCACTAACAAAACAGGCTCGCTAATATACACACATATATTTAGGCCTATCCTATTTACACACACGTAAACGCACACGGCGCCAGCCGAAATAAATATGCTCAATTTCTCTTTACACGAAAACAAAAACCTTCTTTCACTCAGGAATGTATCTTGGACACTTTGAACTCTTATTCTTCACGAACTCTATATATGTCATTGTCTTAACAAGTTGCCAATAAAAAGTAATTACTTTTGTATGGTCAGACTTTGTCATTCTTTCTTTTGATATTGTCTTTCTCTCTACAGGTTCTTATCATGCCCCACATTTTTACCAAATTCTGATCGTTTGGTTTTTGGGTTTTATGTCTACTTTGTTAAGTCATGTTATGCAAAAATCACATGAAGCTTTCGTATATTGTATTATATGTTTCGTATGGTCGTAGATTTGTTTTTGTTTTTGTAAATAGTCTGTAAACAATTTCATTTAATCCGATCCGGTCAGCATTCTTATAGCAGCGGAGGAACTGTCCTTGGCACTAAAGATTCGGCTTAGTCCGAAAAGGTACTTTGGGATTTTGTTGTTGCTATTAGCGGTGTCAGAGTGAGGGGTAAACTTTTCTACCACTGCATGTGTCCGGTTTAGCTGCCCTCTTCTACCGCCAACATCATGATTCCTTGGGGCATATTTTTACATGCTGGCGTGGACGACGTTTTATTTTTGGCAATCCTGGAGTAGATGGGGAATGCCGTGACCTTATTGGCTGAGAGGAATTGTCCTCCTGTTCTGGCGAATTTGGCGCTTAATTTTAATCGTTAGTTGTAGACAATTTTCTTGGGGAAATGACTTTTGGGGGGAGGCTTTCTTGACAGAGTACAAAATGGACTCCGCAATCTAGTGAGGAATGTTTTTTTTCTCTCGTCCCTACAGCCTTTTTCACACAGAAGAGATGTTGTTGGACCCTCTCTACTGTATCGTTATGTTCCCAGTAGGTGCTTGACTGAGCTCCGATCTCTGGTGTCCCCTGTAAAACATTCACAGCAAGAACTTGTCTAACTACAAACACAGCAAAGAACTCCACCTCTCTCTTTCTCTCTCTCTCTCTCTCTCTCTCTCTCTCTCTCTCTTTCTCTCTATTTACCAAAAACCAAACGAAACATCCATAAACAATTTTTTTTTCTTAGAACATCTTGTTGGTGGAACAAGATACCACGAGTCTGCTTCCCAACCGATAGAAGCATGATCGTTTTCAAGTCTCATGTGAACAAACACTAGCTGAGTCGCCCTCTTGGATTGAAAAAAAGAATACGCCCTCAAGAAAATAACCCTTTAAAAGAAAATTCTAAAAGTTTTGGAGAAAATTCATCAGAGGTTAAAAACTTACTTTTAAAGACCATTTTAAAAGAAAGAAAGAAAAAATGAATGACTGACTGAAAAGGAAGGAAGCTGAAAAAGGAAATAACAGACATTCATCGAAAGAGTCTTGCAAAGACCTTTTCATTGCATGTCAATTTTCAGCTTTTTTCTAAATTGTGAATAAGACTTATTTTTGTAATTCTTGTTTTTTCTCCCCAATAATTACCATTTATCTTTTATCGTTCAAAACGATATTATTTTTTAAGAAACTGCCTCTTACGCAGAGAGCCATTTTTATATTATTTTTATGGTTTAAAATAACTTTTATGTTACTTTATATACCCCGTTATGTGTTTATTATATTTATTAAGGAACTTGCGTTAGAAAATAAAAGAAGCTACCACCTTTTAAATATTAATAAAACTAATTTGAATTACTGCCGGGATCTACTTTCCTCCATTTAGTGTCTTTGTTGTTTTTATTTCTTTTATTATTATTTTGTCCATTTTACTCTTTTCTTGGTTACCCCTACCCAAAAGTCGGATTCTTTTTGACAACCGTAAAATTATGTCTGCTTTTATCCTCTCTTGTTATTTGCAGTTACAAACTGCATACATCATTCTGCTTATATCTTTCCTTGTAACAAACTGCATACGTCATTCTGCTTATATGTTTCCTTGTTAAAAACTGCATACGTCATTCTGCTTTTATCTTTCCTTGTTACAAACTGCATACGTCATTCTGCTTTTATCCTTCTTTGCCATATGCAGTTAAAAATTGCATACGTCATTTTACTTTTATCATTCCTTGTTACAAACTGCATACGTCATTCTGCTTTTATCCTTCCTTGTTACAAACTGCATACGTCATTCTGCTTTTATCCTTCCTTGTTAAAAACTGCATACGTCATTCTGCTTTTATATTTCCATTGTTACAAACAGCATACGTCATTCTGCTTTTATCTTTCCTTGTTACAAACTGCATACGTCATTCTGCTTTTATCCTTCCTTGTTGCAAACTGCATACGTCCTTCTGCTTATATCTTTCCTTGTTATAAACTGCATACGTCATTTTGCCTTTATCCTTCCTTGTTACAAACTGCATACGTCATTCTGCTTTTATCCTTCCTTGTTACAAACTGCATACGTCATTCTGCTTTTATATTTCCCTGTTACAAACTGCATACGTCATTCTGCTTTTATCCTTTCTTTTTACAAACTGCATACGTCATTCTGCTTTCATCCTTTCTTTTTACAAACTGCATACGTCATTCTGCTTTTATCCTTTTTTTTTACAAACTGCATACGTCATTCTGCTTTCATCCTTTCTTTTTACAAACTGCATACGTCATTCTGCTTTTATCTTTCCTTGTTACAAACTGCATACGTCATTTTGCTTTTATCCTTCCTTGTTACTAACTGCATCCTTCATTCTGCTTTTATCCTTCCTTGTTACACACTGCATACGTCATTCTGCTTTTATCTTTCCTTGTTACAAACTGCATACGTAATTCTGCTTTTATCCTTCCTCGTTACAAACTGCATACGTCATTCTGCTTACATCTTTCCTTGTTACAAACTGCATACGTAAGTTTACTTTTATCCTCCATTGTTACAAACTGCATATGTCATTCTGCTTTTATATTTCCTTGTTACAAACTGCATACGTCATTCTGATTATATCTTTCCTTGTTACAAACTGCATACGTCATTTTGTTTTTATCCTTCCTTGTTACAAACTGAATACATCATTCTGCTTTTATATTTCCTTGTTACAAACTGCATACGTCATTTTGCTTTTATCCTTCCTCGTTACCAACTGCATACGTCATTCTGCTTATATATTTCTTTGTTACAAACTGCATACGTGGGTCTGCTTTTATCATTCCTTGTTACAAACTGCATACGTCATTTTGCTTTTATCCTTCCTCGTTACAAACTGCATACGTCATTCTGCTATTATATTAACTTGTTACAAACTGCATACCTCATTTTACTTTCATCCTCCATTGTTACAAACTGCATACGTCATTCTGCTTTTATATTTCCTTGTTGCAAACTGCATACGTCATTCTGATTATGTCTTTTCTTTGTTACAAACTGCATACGTCACTCTGCTTTTAACCTTCTTCGTTACAAACTGCATACGTCATTCTGCTTTTATCTTTCCTTGTTACAAACTGCATACGTCATTTTGCTTTTATCCTTCCTTGTGACAAACTGCATACGTCATTCTGCTTTTATATTTTTTGTTACAAACTGCATACGTCATTTTGCTTTTATCTTTCCTTGTTACAAACCGCATACTTCATTCTGCTCATATCTTTCCTTGTTACAAACTGCATACGTCATTCTGCTTTTATCCTTCTTTGTCACGAACTGCATACGTCATTCTGCTTGTATATTTTCTTGTTACAAACTGCATACGTCATTCTGCTTATATCTTTCCTTGTTACAAACTGCATACGTCATGTTGCTTTTATCCTTCCTTGTTACAAACTGTATACGTCATTTTGCTTTTATATTTCCTTGTCACAAACTGCGTACGTAATTCTGCTTATGACCTTCCTTGTTACAAACTGCATACGTCATTCTGCTTTTATAATTCCTTTGTACAAACTGCATACGTCATTTTGCTTTTATGCTTCCTTGCTACAAACTGCATGCGTCATTTTGCTTTTATCCTTCTTTGTTACCAACTGAATACGTCATTCTGCTTTTATCCTTCCTTGTTACAAACTGCATAACTCATTCTGCTTATATCTTTCCTTGTTACCAACTATTACGTCATTTTGTTTTTATCCTTCCTTGTTGCAAACTGCAAACGTCATTCTGCTTATATCTTTCCTTGCTACAAACTGCATACGTAATTCTGCTTATATCTTTCCTTGTTATAAACTGCATACGTCATTTTGCTTTTATCCTTCTTTGTTTCAAACTGCATGCGTTATTTTGCTTTTACCCTTCTTTGTTACAAACTGCATACGTCATTCTGCTTATATCCCTTTTTGTTACAAACTGCATACGTCATTCTGCTTTTATATTTCCTTGCTACAAACTGCATACGTCATTCTGCTTTTATATTTCTTTGTTACAAACTGCATACGTCATTCTGCTTTTATCCTTCCTTGTTACAAACTGCATCCGTCATTCTGCTTATATCTTTCCTTGTTACAAACTGCATACGTCATTCTGCTTTTATCCTTTCTTTTTACAAACTGCATACGTCCTTCTGCTTATATCTTTCCTTGTTATAAACTGCATACGTCATTTTGCCTTTATCCTTCCTTGTTACAAACTGCATACGTTATTTTGCTTTTACCCTTCTTTGTTACAAACTGCATACGTCATTCTGCTTTTATCCTTCCTTGTTACAAACTGCATACGTCATTCTGCTTTTATATTTCCCTGTTACAAACTGCATACGTCATTCTGCTTTTATCCTTTCTTTTTACAAGCTGCATACGTCATTCTGCTTTCATCCTTTCTTTTTACAAACTGCATACGTCATTCTGCTTTTATCCTTTTTTTTTACAAACTGCATACGTCATTCTGCTTTCATACTTTCTTTTTACAAACTGCATACGTCATTCTGCTTTTATCCTTTCTTTTTACAAACTGCATACGTCATTCTGCTTTTATCTTTCCTTGTTACAAACTGCATACGTCATTTTGCTTTTATCCTTCCTTGTTACTAACTGCATCCTTCATTCTGCTTTTATCCTTCCTTGTTACACACTGCATACGTCATTCTGCTTTTATCTTTCCTTGTTACAAACTGCATACGTAATTCTGCTTTTATCCTTCCTCGTTACAAACTGCATACGTCATTCTGCTTACATCTTTCCTTGTTACAAACTGCATACGTAAGTTTACTTTTATCCTCCATTGTTACAAACTGCATATGTCATTCTGCTTTTATATTTCCTTGTGACAAACTGCATACGTCATTCTGATTATATCTTTCCTTGTTACAAACTGCATACGTCACTCTGCTTTTATCCAACTTCGTTACAAACTGCATACGTCATTCTGCTTTTATATTTCCTTGTTACAAACTGCATACGTCATTTTGTTTTTATCCTTCCTTGTTAATAACTGAATACATCATTCTGCTTTTATATTTCCTTGTTACAAACTGCATACGTCATTTTGCTTTTATCTTTCCTTGTTACAAACTGCATCCGTCATTCTGCTTATATATTTCTTTGTTACAAACTGCATACGTAGGTCTGCTTTTATCATTCCTTGTTACAAACTGCATACGTCATTTTGCTTTTATCCTTCCTCGTTACAAACTGCATACGTCATTCTGCTATTATATTTACTTGTTACAAACTGCATACCTCATTTTACTTTCATCCTCCATTGTTACAAACTGCATACGTCATTCTGCTTTTATATTTCCTTGTTGCAAACTGCATACGTCATTCTGATTATGTCTTTTCTTTGTTACAAACTGCATACGTCACTCTTCTTTTATCCAACTTCGTTACAAACTGCATACGTCATTCTGCTTTTATATTTCCTTGTTACAAACTGCATACGTCATTTTGTTTTTATCCTTCCTTGTTACAAACTGAATACATCATTCTGCTTTTATATTTCCTTGTTACAAACTGCATACGTCATTATGCTTTTATCTTTCCTTGTTACAAACTGCATCCGTCATTCTGCTTATATATTTCCTTGTTACAAACTGCATACGTGGGTCTGCTTTTATCATTCCTTGTTACAAACTGCATACGTCATTTTGCTTTTATCCTTCCTCGTTACAAACTGCATACGTCATTCTGCTATTATATTTACTTGTTACAAACTGCATACCTCATTTTACTTTCATCCTCCATTGTTACAAACTGCATACGTCATTCTGCTTTTATATTTCCTTGTTGCAAACTGCATACGTCATTCTGATTATGTCTTTTCTTTGTTACAAACTGCATACGTCACTCTGCTTTTATCCTTCTTCGTTACAAACTGCATACGTCATTCTGCTTTTATCTTTCCTTGTTACAAACTGCATACGTCATTTTGCTTTTATCCTTCCTTGTGACAAACTGCATACGTCATTCTGCTTTTATATTTTTTGTTACAAACTGCATACGTCATTTTGCTTTTATCTTTCCTTGTTACAAACCGCATACTTCATTCTGCTCATATCTTTCCTTGTTACAAACTGCATACGTCATTCTGCTTTTATCCTTCTTTGTCACGAACTGCATACGTCATTCTGCTTGTATATTTTCTTGTTACAAACTGCATACGTCATTCTGCTTATATCTTTCCTTGTTACAAACTGCATACGTCATGTTGCTTTTATCCTTCCTTGTTACAAACTGTATACGTCATTTTGCTTTTATATTTCCTTGTCACAAACTGCGTACGTCATTCTGCTTATGACCTTCCTTGTTACAAACTGCATACGTCATTCTGCTTTTATAATTCCTTGTTACAAACTGCATACGTCATTTTGCTTTTATGCTTCCTTGTTACAAACTGCATGCGTCATTTTGCTTTTATCCTTCTTTGTTACCAACTGAATACGTCATTCTGCTTTTATCCTTCCTTGTTACAAACTGCATAGGTCATTCTGCTTATATCTTTCCTTGTTACCAACTATTACGTCATTTTGTTTTTATCCTTCCTTGTTGCAAACTGCAAACGTCATTCTGCTTATATCTTTCCTTGCGACAAACTGCATACGTAATTCTGCTTATATCTTTCCTTGTTATAAACTGCATACGTCATTTTGCTTTTATCCTTCTTTGTTTCAAACTGCATGCGTTATTTTGCTTTTACCCTTCTTTGTTACAAACTGCATACGTCATTCTGCTTATATCCCTTTTTGTTACAAACTGCATACGTCATTCTGTTTTTATATTTCCTTGTTACAAACTGCATACGTCATTCTGCTTTTATATTTCTTTGTTACAAACTGCATACGTCATTCTGCTTTTATCCTTCCTTGTTACAAACTGCATCCGTCATTCTGCTTATATCTTTCCTTGTTACAAACTGCATACGTCATTCTGCTTTTATCCTTTCTTTTTACAAACTGCATACGTCCTTCTGCTTATATCTTTCCTTGTTATAAACTGCATACGTCATTTTGCCTTTATCCTTCCTTGTTACAAACTGCATACGTTATTTTGCTTTTACCCTTCTTTGTTAAAAACTGCATACGTCATTCTGCTTTTATCCTTCCTTGTTACAAACTGCATACGTCATTCTGCTTTTATATTTCCCTGTTACAAACTGCATACGTCATTCTGCTTTTATCCTTTCTTTTTACAAGCTGCATACGTCATTCTGCTTTCATCCTTTCTTTTTACAAACTGCATACGTCATTCTGCTTTTATCCTTTTTTTTACAAACTGCATACGTCATTCTGCTTTTATTCTTCCTTGTTACAAACTGCATACGTCATTCTGCTTTTATCCTGTCTTTTTACAAACAGCATACGTCATTCTGCTTTTATCTTTCCTTGTTACAAACTGCATACGTCATTTTGCTTTTATCCTTCCTTGTTACTAACTGCATCCTTCATTCTGCTTTTATTCTTCCTTGTTACACACTGCATACGTCATTCTGCTTTTATCTTTCCTTGTTACAAACTGCATACGTAATTCTGCTTTTATCCTTCCTCGTTACAAACTGCATACGTCATTCTGCTTACATCTTTCCTTGTTACAAACTGCATACGTAAGTTTACTTTTATCCTCCATTGTTACAAACTGCATATGTCATTCTGCTTTTATATTTCCTTGTGACAAACTGCATACGTCATTCTGATTATATCTTTCCTTGTTACAAACTGCATACGTCACTCTGCTTTTATCCAACTTCGTTACAAACTGCATACGTCATTCTGCTTTTATATTTCCTTGTTACAAACTGCATACGTCATTTTGTTTTTATCCTTCCTTGTTACAAACTGAATACATCATTCTGCTTTTATATTTCCTTGTTACAAACTGCATACGTCATTTTGCTTTTATCTTTCCTTGTTACAAACTGCATCCGTCATTCTGCTTATATATTTCTTTGTTACAAACTGCATACGTAGGTCTGCTTTTATCATTCCTTGTTACAAACTGCATACGTCATTTTGCTTTTATCCTTCCTCGTTACAAACTGCATACGTCATTCTGCTATTATATTTACTTGTTACAAACTGCATACCTCATTTTACTTTCATCCTCCATTGTTACAAACTGCATACGTCATTCTGCTTTTATATTTCCTTGTTGCAAACTGCATACGTCATTCTGATTATGTCTTTTCTTTGTTACAAACTGCATACGTCACTCTGCTTTTATCCTTCTTCGTTACAAACTGCATACGTCATTCTGCTTTTATCTTTCCTTGTTACAAACTGCATACGTCATTTTGCTTTTATCCTTCATTGTGACAAACTGCATACGTCATTCTGCTTTTATATTTTTTCTTACAAACTGCATACGTCATTTTGCTTTTATCTTTCCTTGTTACAAACCGCATACTTCATTCTGCTCATATCTTTCCTTGTTACAAACTGCATACGTCATTCTGCTTTTATCCTTCTTTGTCACGAACTGCATACGTCATTCTGCTTGTATATTTTCTTGTTACAAACCGCATACTTCATTCTGCTCATATCTTTTCTTGTTACAAACTGCATACGTCATTCTGCTTTTATCCTTCTTTGTCACGAACTGCATACGTCATTCTGCTTGTATATTTTCTTGTTACAAACTGTATACGTCATTTTGCTTTTATATTTCCTTGTCACAAACTGCGTACGTCATTCTGCTTATGACCTTCCTTGTTACAAACTGCATACGTCATTCTGCTTTTATAATTCCTTGTTACAAACTGCATACGTCATTTTGCTTTTATGCTTCCTTGTTACAAATTGCATGCGTCATTTTGCTTTTATCCTTCTTTGTTACCAACTGAATACGTCATTCTGCTTTTATCCTTCCTTGTTACAAACTGCATAGGTCATTCTGCTTATATCTTTCCTTGTTACCAACTATTACGTCATTTTGTTTTCATCCTTCCTTGTTGCAAACTGCAAACGTCATTCTGCTTATATCTTTTCTTTGTGACAAACTGCATACGTAATTCTGCTTATATCTTTTCTTTGTTATAAACTGCATACGTCATTTTGCTTTTATCCTTCTTTGTTACAAACTGCATGCGTTATTTTGCTTTTACCCTTCTTTGTTACAAACTGCATACGTCATTCTGCTTATATCCCTTTTTGTTACAAACTGCATACGTCATTCTGCTTTTATATTTCTTTGTTACAAACTGCATACGTCATTCTGCTTTTATCCTTCCTTGTTACAAACTGCATCCGTAATTCTGCTTATATCTTTCCTTGTTACAAACTGCATACGTCATTCTGCTTTTATCCTTTCTTTTTACAAACTGCATACGTCATTCTGCTTTTATCCTTCCTTGTTACAAACTGCATCCGTCATTCTGCTTATATCTTTCCTTGTTACAAACTGCTAACGTCGGTCTGCTTTTATCATTCCTTGTTACAAACTGCATACGTCATTTTGCTTTTATTCTTCCTCGTTACAATCTGCATACGTCATTCTGCTATTATATTTACTTGTTACAAACTGCATACGTCATTTTACTTTTATCCTCCATTGTTACAAACTGCATACGTCATTCTGCTTTTATATTTCCTTGTTACAAACTGCATACGTCATTCTGATTATATCTTTCCTTGTTACAAACTGCATACGTCACTCTGCTTTTATCCTTCTTCGTTACAAACTGCATACGTCATTCTGCTTTTATATTTCCTTGTTACAAACTGCATACGTCATTTTGCTTTTATCCTTCCTTGTTACAAACTGCATACGTCATTCTATTTTTATATTTCCTTGTTACAAACTGCATACGTCATTTTGCTTTTATCTTTCCTTGTTACAAACTACATACTTCATTCTGCTTATATCTTTTCTTGTTACAAACTGCATACGTCATTCTGCTTTTATCCTTCTTTGTCACGAACTGCATACGTCATTCTGCTTATATATTTTCTTGTTACAAACTGCATACGTCATATTGCTTACATCTTTCTTTGTTACAAACTGCATACGTCATTCTGATTATATCTTTCCTTGTTACAAACTGCATACGTCACTCTGCTTTTATCCTTCTTCGTTACAAACTGCATACGTCATTCTGCTTTTATATTTCCTTGTTACAAACTGCATACGTCATTTTGCTTTTATCCTTCCTTGTTACAAACTGCATACGTCATTCTTCTTTTATATTTCCTTGTTACAAACTGCATACGTCATTTTGCTTTTATCTTTCCTTGTTACAAACTGCATACTTCATCTGCTTATATCTTTTCTTGTTACAAACTGCATACGTCATTCTGCTTTTATCCTTCCTTGTCACGAACTGCATACGTCATTCTGCTTATATATTTTCTTGTTACAAACTGCATACGTCATATTGCTTACACCTTTCCTTGTTACAAACTGCATACGTCATTCTGCTTTTATCCTTCCTTGTTACAAACTGCATACGTCATTCTGCTTTTATCCTTCCTTGTTACAAACTGCATACGTCATTCTGCTTTTATCCTTCCTTGTTACAAACTTCATACGTTATTTTGCTTTTATCTTTCCTTGTTACAAACTGCTTACGTCATTTTGCTTTTATCTTTCCTTGTTAGAAACTGCATACGTCATTCTGCTTATATCTTTCCTTGTTACAAATTGCATACGTTATTTTGCTTTTATCTTTCCTTGTTACAAACTGTATACGCCATTCTGCTTTTAAGTTAAAAATTGCATACGTCATTCTGCCTTTATTCTCCCTTGTTATATGCAATTACAAACTACATACGATTTTCTTCTTTTAAGTTTCCAATTTTCGTGAGCGCACAACTGTTGGATGCGATATTGTTTTTACTTTTCATTATTGCATGTATTACTTATAACATACGATATTCTAATTTTAATTTACCAATTTTTGTATGTGCGAACTGCAACATTCGCAATTCTGCTAATACTGTAGTTCGTTCTCACATAATATTGTAACTTCCTTCTTATTTAAATTTTAATTTTGGAGCAAGATTCTTGTAATTCAGTCTAGTATGTTTTTTTTTTAATTTATTCCTGTACATTTTTTGTGGCAATTAATGTTTTTTAAGTTTGTTTTCTCAATTTCAACTTCATTTTTTCCCAATCGGCTAGTTTGCAGTTGGATATTTAAATGAGTTCATCCACTAAGCTGTCATATTTGAATTAAGATGTAGTCTTCCGTAACTATTGTTCTGCCCTCAGTCAGTGGATGAAAAAATTCCTTCTAGACTAAGGTAGATTTATTTTTGTCCTAATCATATACGCCCCTTTTCGGGGAGTTCGATATTCCCCACATCAAAAACCAATCTTGTATCTAACTTTTCCCTCATGAGGAGGCAAGTAAATAAGGACTCTTAACTCTGAATTCTTATTTTAATTACGTTTCAGGCACAAACACCCGTTTAATGTGTACTTACCCTCGCTGTATAAGGGAGTTTTTTTGTGATTCGCCTTTGATTATAATAATGGAGGACACCATTTTGCGTAAAATTTAAGCGCATTTATTTTAACTGTATTCTCAATTTGCTTAGATTTTGTCTAACATTTTGAACGTCCCCATCATGTCAGCAGCTTCATCGTTCAGCATGCTTGTTGGGAAGAGAATGCTTTTCATGGATAAAATTGTCGTTAATTTGAACATGTTGAAGTCTGAGGAAGAATTGTCGAGAGAAATTTTTCGTGCTACAAAAGTTGCCATAAGAGAGTGGTTGTTATGCGTGATGGAGTGAGCCTACAAGATATACACTTACTTCTCTGCTGAAAATGCAGATATTTCGGGGTGTTTTATGTGGATTGTTCTAAAGTAGAGATATGTTCGCCAGAGATAATTGCAAGTCTCGCGAAATTAGCTGAGAGTAAGCGGCGTAATTCTGTCAGCATTTATGTGGTCTTTAAAACCCCGAAAATAATGCCGGACAAGGTTGAAACTCCTTAGCTAAAATGTCCGGTCGCTGAGGCCTATTTACCGAGTAGCTTTAAACGGTTAAATCGTAGTTCGAAAACTTTGGTGTAAAGGGGGTGCAATGACTTTGCATGGGCGAGCTTTAAAATGTTATTTTTTTTGTCTAGCAGCTTACTGTTGATATTTGCTTGAGGAATTTGAAGTAGACTTCTCCGGAAGCTCGGATCTCTCCATGATGGCGATTTTTAGTACTCTTTTGGGTTCTAGGTACCTGGGTATCTTTAACCCTTTACCAGACTTCGTTTGTCTACCTTCTTCATTTATAGAGTTCGACAGTTCTTTGAAACTGTGATTTTCTCGCTCAGTTTATGCAGGAAATATTTTTAGTTTAATTCGGATTCTCTGCCTTTGATAAAATCCCTAAGCATAGAGTTAGTTGTATTCGTCTCTCCCCTAATTCTGGTGGGGCTCTTACCGGCCTTTTGTGGTTGCAGGGTCTTAAAATGGGTTTTTATTGACCCCTTTATGTTTTTATTTAACTTACTTTGTTAACGAATTTGCTTTATGAAATAAAAGCAGCTAGCACAGTTTAATTTTAATTAAATTAAATTTTAATTAAAATTACTGTCGAGATTTGCTTTTGTTGTTTGCTTGTTTTTGTGTCTTTGCTGTTAGTATTTATGATGATGATGATGATGATGATGATGTCCATTTGGACTTTTTTCCTTGTTACCCAAAACTCGGATTTTGTTAACAGCCACAAAATTAAATCAGTACATCCTCACAGGCATTACCTCTTTTTAATGGGTAGGGAATATTGCCGATCGCCTGAAGCAACCCTACCTGGGAATGCTGACGGATCCGTTCGTAGCTAGTTTCGTAAAGGCCAGAGTTTCTCCTCCGGGAGGGGGAGGCCGGTTTCTCCACTTTCAACCGTGTGCCTCATCTTGCTGCAGTGGGAGACAAATGAATACAAACTCAAGGTCAGAATGGACATGAGAGTAAAAAAAACAAAGGAGTGACACGACACTGCTCAAAGTTCCCGCCAAACTTTGTGAACATCTGTTGAGTAGTTTGTGTGTAATCATGTTAACAAACAGTTATACGTAGAAAGTAGTAAATACGAGTGTGAAGGTCAAATATATACAAACTTTCCTTCTTGCTATAGAATAACATTTTCATTATAAGTATAATTAATAGTTTTCGCGAGTAAATTATTCTGGTTTTTGATTGCTTTTAAATAGAATGTTAAGCAGTTAAGCGTTAATTGGTCTTCCATAGAGTGAGAAGGTCAAGTAAACAGCTTCAAAACATGCGTCGTTTGTGTTCTTTCTCCATTACACGTAAAGCATGTATTGGTTACAATCGGTCATTTATAGTTACGAATGACTAAAATAACAACCTATAATTTTTCTTAATCTTTCCTGGGCGCTAGTTCTGTCTAATAATACACGCTAGATGCATTTATTTATTTTAGAAAGCAGGATTTTATACAGGGTGGGCAAAAATAAGGGTCCTATTTTTAAAAATTCATAACTTTTTTATTTATTTATTTATTTTATTTTTTTTTTTAGAATAAGTAAAGGACCCCTTCCGAAGCAAGCATGAGCCGTATTAGCCCTAAGGAACGGACCCTCATTTAGAAAACGTTATTTTTGCTTAAAAAACTCAAAACAGTGTAAAAAACAATACTTTAGTTTTTGTAAGTTTTAAGAAGTGTTTTCCGGCTAAAATTTGTTTTGTTTATTTCAAAAAATCTCGGAAGGGTCAGTCTACACACACATAAAGTTTGGTGAGTTTAACTTTTATTTTGTGGAAGTTATTCAAATTCAAGTTATTCAAATTTAAAGATAGGACCCTTATTTTGGCCCACCCTGTACATACAGACGACACAAATAACATAATGTATATACATCTCTCCTTAACATTGGCCCAGTCTAATAATACGCCATACAAGCATTTATTTATGAAAATCGGAATGCACATTTTTATGAACAAGTACTAATTTTCTTTTTCTTTTTTTTTTTTTTACAAAAGAAATATAATTTGGGTAATTTTGAGGCATTTTAGCTTCGTTCGAAGACAAACTGGATTTTCCCCGACAATATGGCTAAGTCACTTTTTATACTCATAGTCATATAATTGCATGCAAATTTTTATAAAAAATCTAATGAACCAATTTTGAGAAAATCAGAAGAGTAACGGAATAACAGAATAAACAACAAACGAAAAAACGGAATAATGTACAAACTGAATAACGGACACATAGAACAACGAAATAACAGATAAATGGAATGATGGATTAACAGAATAACGAAATAACGAATAAACGGAATAACAA
Organism: Sepiola atlantica; assembly: GCA_963556195.1. NCBI lineage: Eukaryota > Metazoa > Mollusca > Cephalopoda > Sepiida > Sepiolidae > Sepiola > Sepiola atlantica. The sequence continues at coordinate 122,110,745 of OY744516.1, read as the reverse complement.
AATAACGGAATAACGAAATAATGGAATAACGAATAAACAGAATAACGAAATAACTGAAAAACGAACAACGAAATAATAGATAAATGGAATGGTGGATTAACAGAATAACGAAATAACGGAAAAACGGAATTACGAAATAACGGAATAACGAAATAACGAATAAACGGAATAACAAAATAACGGAATAACGAAATAATGGAATAACGAATAAACAGAATAACGAAATAACGAAATAACAGATAAATGGAATGGTGGATTAACAGAATAACGAAATAACGGAAAAACGGAATTACGAAATAACGGAATAACGAAATAACGAATAACGGAATAACAAAATAACGGAATAACGAAATAATGGAATAGCGAATAAACAGAATAACGAAATAACTGAAAAACGAACAACGAAATAACAGATGAATGGAATGGTGGATTAACAGAATAACGAAATAACAGAAAAACGAGATAATGAAATAACGGATAAACGGAATAACGAAATAATGGAATAACGAATAATGGAATAACGAATAAACAGAATGACGAAATAACTGAAAAACGAACTAACAAAATAACTGAAAAACGAACTAAGGAAATAACTGAAAAACGGAGCAACGAAAAAATGGATAAACTGAAAAACGAAATGACGAATAGACATTGACATAAAAAATGTTCTAGTATTAAAATGACTAAATAAAGTAATTAAAAATACACAATTACAAATGCAAAAAAAAAGAGTTTTAAAAACTGTATAAAGTTTATATGTCGTAAATGTTGTCATGAAGGCTAACGAGTTTATTTACGTCAACAAATGGAAAATCGTCGTCCATAAACATATTTTTTAAAGATGCATCGTAATAATAATAATACTATCAATCCATTATGTACGTGTTTTATAAATAGTAGTCGTTTTGTTAATGCGTGTCTTACCTTAACAAAAACGACCCAACTACGTGCGTTAGCACGCAGTCTTAATTTGTAAACGAGTTCAAACGTAGGTCAGAATGAAACTCGATAAAAAAAAAAAAAAGAAGTTTTATGGGTCGGATGTCATCGCTTCCGTATAACACTTTTTTTCAGTTGGGTGGGTCAGGCATTTATGTAGATTTATAAGACCCCCATGGCAAATCTTTTGTTGTGAATATTGATGATTGGTTGTGCTAATTTCTTACGAGACAGAATGAATTTTCGTTCATATCTACTGTTTTGTACGAAAATTAAGCCAAATCCTTACCAGACAATTTTACACGATCTTATAGAATAATTTTTATAAAGATAAAATAACGAACTATTTAATGAAGATAAAATAACGAACTATTTAATGAAGATAAAATAACGAACTATTTAATGAAGATAAAATAACGAACTATTTAATGAAGATAAAATAACGAACTATTTAATGAAGATAAAATAACGAACTATTTAATGAAGATAAAATAACGAAGTATTTTATGAAGATAAAATAACGAAGTATTTTATGAACAATGTTATGGAGATAAAATAACAAACAATTTTATGAAGATAAAATAACAAACTATTTAATGGAGATAAAATAACGAACTATTTAATGGAGATAAAATAACAAACTATTTAATGGAGATAAAATAACAAACTATTTAATGGAGATAAAATAACGAACTATTTAATGGAGATAAAATAACGAACTATTTAATGGAGATAAAATAACGAACTATTTAATGGAGATAAAATAACGAACTATTTAATGGAGATAAAATAACAAATTATTTAATGGAGATAAAATAACAAACTATTTAATGGAGATAAAATAACAAACTATTTAATAGAGATAAAATAACGAACTATTTAATGGAGATAAAATAACGAAGTATTTTATGAAGATAAAATAACGAAAACTTTTATGAAAATAAAATAATTAATAATTTTATGAAGACAAAATAACGAACTATTTTATTAAAGTGAACTGTGGAACAACGATGAAATGCCAACAACGGATTAAAAATTTTATTGACTTTAGTAATTCACCGGGAGGTCGAAGTTCAATCCTCAGTCGAGTCATACCAAAGACACAATTAATCGCACTTGATACCTCCTTGTTAAACACTCAGCATTCTAAGGTGAGCATCAAGGATAAATGAAGTAATCATGAGAAAGGAGTGATGGCCTCCCCTACATCTCGGTGTAGTAGCCAATAAAATGGGAGTCTTCGAGTTGCTCTCGACTACGGACGCTCCATTTATTATTTATTTTATAATTTAATACTCTTAAGATTATTCTTAGCGTAATTTAAAGTGCTATGCTTATTAATAATTTTATTTCGTTAATAATTTTAACCATTATATTAATCAAAACATACCAAAAACTGAGTTTAAAACATGAAATTAAAATTTTAGACAAAATTGAATATTAGTATATGAATAGTGGATACGCATGGTAACAGCCTAGTACATATAAGGACACAAACACACCACTAAAGCAGAACTAAAACATTTCGTTCTATTCATTCAACCAAATAATTATGGTCGTATGAATCGACCGAAATATATTGATTCTGTTTTAGTGATGTGTTTGTCTCCTTGTGTTTACTATGCTGTTGCATGTTTATGCACTATTATATTCTATATACTAATATTCCATACAAAAACTGAGGCAATATTCAGCTAACATTTCTGCTTTGTTTTCACGCAGTTATATTTCGCACACGACTCTTAAAGAAACTAGAATTACAGACGTTAAATAAATATTTGCTTAGTTGATTCATTGTGATTTTACTCTCTTAAAACATTATCCATTTCTTGGAGTAATAAAACTCCAAGAAATAAGATATTTGAGACAATAGCACCGAATGTCATGCGGCCGTTTGGTTGGGTAGGAGGGGGATCAATTCATGTGTTTGTTATATTATTCATTCTACGTGAAAAGTAAGACAGTGGATGTCGGAGATTTTTTTTAGATATAAAAACATTAATAAAAGAAAAAAAAACACTGAGTGTCGAGAAGAAGCCAACAACAGAAGAATGAACGAAGAGTGCAAAAAGGAACGCGTGAAACATGCTTGGATAGGGAACTGATATTATACGTATATGCTATTAGCACTGCCGATTTAATACCATTAGACAGTGCTAGTGTTCAGGAGAGATGGATATCATCGCATGTGTAATTAAGGCATTCCATAACTAAAAAAATCAGCTTTCGGGGGAAACCACTAAATTTTAGTACATAAAAAGCATGAAATGCAAACATTTATTTAAAAATTAATCGTAGAATTTCTACGATTAGTTCCACTATTTAGATATGAAAATAGTATTTTTTAAGTCATACATTTTTTTGTTCGATCCAACATCAAAATAAACACAAATATACACGAAAACGCACACACATACATACACATCCATATACACACAATCTCTATATATAAAGTTATAGTTCCTAACTGTTTGGTTGTGCGCCACCGACAATTTTATTTTATTATATGTATGACTTGAAAATAGAAATATACTCGCATAATAATTTATATTCTAGAAACTATATTACTCAGTGTACTTGGATAAGTATATTTCATTTTGATCAAAGGGCATACAATACTATCGTGGGTTCTGTGTTGGTGCCGTATATCCATAAAAAGAAAATACAACTTTTTACTTAATTTTATTTATAACTTGATAATTATAGAAATTTTTAAAATATATAACAATAAAAATGGCAAGATTAAGTTGAGGGCTTGGAGCAAAAGTTCAGCGGGGTCTTCAATCAATGTATGCCTTAGGGTGGAGTTAAGAACTATAAATTTACTGAAAATTATGTCAATAAATGTCACTGTACTTACACCCCCCTCACATAATCGGTGCTTATTACATCCTTTGGACCAACGCCCCAAATTAAATATCATAAAATGTAAACTATAAGAATAAAAAAGGGGATATGGTGTTATGGGCCGCGTGTCAAAGTGCATAGTGTTATTTATTCAACCCCGGGCAACGTCGGGTGTCTTCTTGCTAGTTACATTATAAATATCATTACTGAAAATCAGATTTGCATAGTTACGGATGGCCCAACTCTTAACATATAATTGTTCTAAATCTCTTCTGAAGATAAGCCCAGTCTAATAATGGTGATGCCAATGAAAGTATACACTACAAAATATAGCTTTAAATAAGTAACGACAAGGCAGACGCCCGTAGATCCAATTTATAGAAAAAGAGAAAAAACACTGAATGTCGAGAAGAAGCCAGCAGAAAATAGAATAAAGAAAAAAAACGGTTCTAAAAGGAACGCGTGAAACAGACTAAGATAGTGTATTGATAGTATACGTATGCTCCCAGGAACAGCTTGCCAGTGGAGGTCGGATGATGCCTACCAAATATAAGTGTAAAGCCACCTTGGACAAACATTTAGACAAGTATATAGATGCAATATCTTCTGTCTTTTTACGTGGCTTGCTGCGTTTTGCTAGATACAATTAATACTGCTTATCTAGTAGACTGGGCTAGTATTAAAGAGTGATGGAGAAAAATTATTGATTATTTTAAACACCAATAACTCTAAATGTCTGATTTCTATAAATAATTACGTACGTGTATTGATGCAGGACCTAGTAGAGTGGGTAAAAGTTCATACGTCATACAAATGACTTGGAGTCTAAGGGTCTCAGGAGCCAGTGGGGTGTAGGCATTAGCGAATGTTAATCAAGGGAGGCGCGATTTCACGAATGGCCTATGATCAATCATAACTCAAAAACCAATATACCAAATTAGTTAAAACTTTGCACAAAATTTTTATTCGATAGGTTCTATAAATGTGTAGAATTTCAGCATTATTAGTCAAGGCAACCCAGAGATCTAGAAAGTTCAATCATGAAATCATGTTATCTGTGTGTACGTACGTATGTGCCACCCTGTATCTTATCAACTATTTGATGGATTCAGCTGATTTTGGGCAGAGATAGAGGTTCTAGGGTCTAGTTGATGTCATTTTAATTTCAGTTTACCATATACCTTAGTTTTCCAGAAAATTCAAAAAAAAAACTTTAAAATGACCATTATATTGAGGCATAGCCTTTACAAAAGTAGTGACATTCCATGATAAATGCCAGTATACTGAAATCATATGTCCTTAATAGGGTTAAGATGAACATTCATATACACTAAATGTACAAAAGCAAGGAAATTCCCAAATGTTTACACTTTTATTGTCATTAAGGGTATGCGAGCACAACAGGGCTATGTATTTTACTGGTAGGAATTTTTCTTCAGCGCACCTCACACACTTCATCCACTCATGCATAGAGATTTATACTGTAGTGATGTGATAATGAAATGGTTTGGTTGATATGTAGTCATACCCTTAATGACAATAAAAGTGTAAAAAATTGGGAATTTCCTTGTTTTTGTACATTTAGTGTATATGAATTTTCATCTTAACCCTATTAAGGGCATATGATTTCAGTATACTGGCATTTTTTATGGAATATTATATACACTTTTCGACTCTACGGGAGATCGTACGAAAATCTTACTCTATATTTTGTATTTTACACCTATATTCCTACTATCACTAATGCTATTAGATTGGGCGAGTCTTTGGGAGAGATGAAGAACAAGGCATTAGATAATGTTACATCCTATACTCTTTTTTCCCTTACAGGGAATCGTACAAAAACCCGAACTCAAGTTGTGAAAATAAATTAATGAGAATGGAAGAAGGATGAAAGAAATTGAATGCATCTTTACAACAAAGCCGCAATGGATGATAAAAAAAAAAACTCCACCTTATTATGCTTTTTAATCTGCCCATTATTTCAATAGCCAACAACTCTAAGAATATCGTGCATCTCCATAACAAATAAATAGCTCTTGCATTGGGTTTCGTTTTGTATTGATTTTCGTTTGTTTTGTTTGCGGCCCGTCAGGCGGTGCGCATGACTAAAATAAATTCGAGGTCATTTTCCGTTGAAAATATTTCAAACAATCAAGGCGACGCTCCTTTTTTCAACGCAGTTCTATAAACGGAACAGATTCCTCATAAATTTGAAGAAGCAATTTACCAAATTTAGTAATAACAGTAGTTTGAAGGTCTATGTGAATTTGTCCTTCGCGTCGATAAGGAATGATGGAAGGGTTGAGAAAAAGAGGTAAGCCACCGAGAAGATGGCGTCACAGCGTATGTTCATGGACTTCCGGATCAATCAGTCAACTCAGCAAAGTAGTGAGTGACAGGAAGTCTTGGAGAGAAGTAATACATGAAATATCATATTCTGCAGTATGTGAAGACGACGACGACGACGACGACGATGATGATGATGATGATGATGATGATGATGATGATGATGATGATGATGATGATGATGATGATGATGATGATGATGATGATTTAAAACAGAAGAACATACGGATAAGCATTCGTCTTGTAAAATAAGAGTTGGATTTTTTCTGGTAAAAATATATTTTCTATAGAAATTGGCGTTTTGATTTTAGCATTGCTCGGAAATCTGCATTTAAGAATACACACACGCAAATTGATCAGATAATTTTATTAATAGGGAAGAAGAAGAAGAAGAAGAAGAAGAAGAAGAAGAAGAATTGAATTTATATATTAGGATTTTTCTAAATGTGAAATAATTTATTAATTACATTTGTAGTGGAAAAAATATAGTTAGTCATATTTAAATTAGCAACAAAGACTAAATCTATACGTAATGTATCATAGTTTATCTTCGTTGAACGAGTAAACGACAGGTGTTAGTAATTAAAAGGTTAAATGTTCATGTGTTTTGACAGAGCAAGTTGATATGGAAGGTCTTTGAGACAAGACAAAGAAAATGTTATATTGCGTCCATAAGTCAAGACGAGAAAGATGGTATAAAGAGTCTATAAGAGGAGAATTTTATTCAAAAGCTCGTACTACGTAGATAGGAATCAATGTTAGTTTTTAAGGCTGGTAGAGTTCATATTATTACTATTTAGAAGTAAGTTTGTGCCGAAATCTAAGGAAAGTAAGTCCACGTGTCGACGCCAATAACCAGGGGCTAAATGCGGGTTTAGTTTGCGTGACAAGAAAGAAGTTTTGTTGTTGATCCGAGTTAGGAAACTTGGCTGTCTCGCCGCGGACTGATCGAAAAGCGCGAACGCAATTGTTTATATAACAACTGAGAACAGGTGCGCGGCTCCAAGGACGATTATTTCTTGATTTGTTAAATCACGATATAGGGAACCAATCGAAATTGAGTTATTTTTCCAATGAGTACCGAGCATTCAAGTCAAACAAATATTTTAGACATCGTTATTCTGCTGCCGTTGTTGTTGCTGTTGCTGTTGCTGTTGCTGTTGTTGGTGTAGCTGTTGTTGTTGCTGTTGTTGTTGCTGTTGTTGTTGCTGTTGTTGTTGCTGTTGTTGTTGTTGTTGTAACAACTACTGCTACACATTTTCCTTTTTAATTAACGATTTGAAATAAATTATTAATAAATAGATTTTCATTTTTTAAATTTACAAATCACGCTTATTGGTGTTCATGCGCGCACACACACAACCAAACAAACACACGGGATAGTTGATCAGAGAATTTTATTAATAAAGATATTACGTGTTGATAATATATATTATCTGACTCACCGTGTTATTGACAGCGACATGAATATATATGAATAAATGCGAAATCTTCCAAATATTTACGCATCCATGCGTAAGCAAAACGAACACTTGTTCTCAAATCCTAATTACGTTGAATTTAATCGAAATATTTATTTAAATGCGATTACTTAAACGCCTTTACTGATTAATCGGACATCTAATTTGCATAACATAATTAACTAACACACGCTGCTGTCGCGATAGATTACGGAATAATTAAACGCAAAAATGAATACTTTAGAAATAAATGAATAATATCGAATATGTTTTCGATCGAGTTTGCCAATATGTTTGTTTGTTTGTTTGTTTGTTTGTTTGCATATAGCCTAGCGTACACATCGCTTGTCCAAATGTCACCAAACTTGGTCAAAATATCGGTCATGATCTAACTTAGAATTGATTCAATTTTGGGATATCTAGATCAAAGATCAAGATCACGGTCATAGCAAAGATGAAAGCCACACTTTTGGCGGTAACTCTGATTCTACTCATCGTACAGACTCGCTACTTGGCCCATATTGTAGCCAATGAAGTCACGTATATGACCTTGATGTTTAACCATTACAAGTTTGGTCAAGATCGACATTTTTACGAGATTTGAACTTACAATTTTTCCAAATTTGATGTATGGATCTGGTGTATTTTGATAACAGTAACTGCCTTGCAAAGTTCAGCCTGATTAGATAGATAGTGTTTTTTGTTATCAACTATTCTATGGACTAACATCGGGAATACTTCATACACTATGAAGAACTAAGGTCCAGATAAGACTTTAGACATTCTCACATTGTCAAGCGAATTTATGTTGTCTCACGATTGACTTATGTTATTGTCTTCAAAATATTTTATTTAAATTATGGATGAATATTTAGCAATCTGATAACTTACTGATTTTATTATTCAATTGAAATTAAAAATGTAGCCGTTGTATAAAAATCCATCTATCTATGTTCACACTCCAGAGAGCTTCTCCACGTACTTGAGAACAAAATTCCACCTAGTGGTCGATCGTTTTGTTATGTCATATTACGGATTAGCAGATTATACCGAAGTACTTGCTAAAGCATATTCCGGACAGGATAAGTATAAGGCTCGTCAAGTCTGTGCACTTTACGGTTCTCCGCTCACTGCAGTAGTGCACCTTCCCGTTGCAAAGAATGGTCTTCTGTGAAGCTGCGATGTCCTCTCTGTCGAAACATCCGGTTGCCGATAATCGCCACATGAACTACAACTAATCGTAAAGAATATAAATATTTGTGTGTTTCCGTTTATGCTCATGCATATTAACAAGTTAACTTCGTGTAGAATGTGGCTTTTTACCAGACACAGACGGTCACTTCACTATAGAGGTGCTGTATTTGGGGCATCACGTATTGCTAGGATGCAGAGAAACCAGTCAAGATGGCCACAAAACGGCCATCTCGGAAAGGTGCGTCTCTTCTAAAAACCATTTAGCCTTGTATACACAATAACAATTTACATAAAAGGAGTAAGTTTGGTTTCTAACTTAGCCATTTGACTAATAGGCATGCACGGTCTAACTCAGCAATGAATGATGATTCCTGTGTACTCTTGCTCCCAATCCCGAACCCTTATTAACATTTATATTCTTTTCTTTTTACTTTCTAAAATGTTTGTTAAATTATAAATAAAATAAAGTAAAACGACCATCTTTGCTGTTTATGGATGTCCGACGCAAACAATGATCCTGGGATTATATCAAAGTTCAGTATGCTTCTGTTCGGTCATAGTAAGAGCTCCTCCCAGGGATTACCTCATCCTTTGGGCGGGGGATTGTTTTATAACCGGTCGCCTAAGGCGTACCTACCAATGAATACCGACAGGTCCGATCACGGCAAATCTTTCACCCATCGAGAGTGCCCTCTTTTGGGGGAGCTCGGATTCTCCACTATAAATTAGCATCATGCCTAACTTTGCTGTGAGGAAGGGGCAGGTAAATAAACAGACTTCACGGTATTATTGTAAAAAAACAAAAACAATACGAAATTAATATCACGATTGGATACCTCATAAAAGTCGTGTGTGATCTTGGTATAAAGTTTTGTTTTCAATGGCATCTCTGTACAAAGAGACAGATAGACAGAAATATCACATATAATTATAGATTATTAAAAAAAAAGCGCCGTATTTTACGCATGACTGATATAGACGTAGCTAATGTGCGTGACCAGCATAGAACACAATACAAAGTTTGGGCATTGATTAATAGATACCAGACACAGATTATGGAATTGGCAAGTCGAGTAGAAACCCCAAAAGATCCATTGCGCTCACTTAAGCAGTAATATCGTTGGGAATAAAAGACACTCGAATGTCATTTCGAGAGTAAAATAACATATCATAATCGCCGAATTGTTTCCAAGGTGTTCTGTGGTTCGGCATTGGACCGTAAAAGAGACAAATATTTGCCAAAGCATTCTACTTGCATACACCAAATCACGTTCAAACACATCTAACTCAAAAAGTTCATGTAAATCTCCATTCAGTTTTGAGAGACAATGGATGCTCCCTGTAAGACTGCTTGTGCGAGAACCTCTATAGCTGAAAAATAACTGAAAAACCGCACCTTTCCTTAACCGGCATTGTTTGAGTTCAGTGGTAACGAAAATTCCAAGACAGCTGAAAACAATGCCGGGATAAGCAGAGAAAGATTGGCGTCATTTCAGCATTTTATTCTAGACAAGTTGCACAACCAAGGTTAGACTCTCTAAGTCTAGTCTACCTTATTTGTTTAATCCATAGCTAGACGGAAAACACTATTAAACAACGTAACGGTTTCTATCATTTATCTCCGGTAAACAGCAAACTCATCATAGCTGAACAAAAATTAACATCAGATCCTGGATAACCACCCCATACCACATTTTCTCCACATACATCTCGCACGATGTCTATATAAATTATGTATTTTTAGAAATTCACTCTCGCATATAAAGCTACTTTTAGGGCTCGTACATGAGCACATACACATATATATTTTCACTCACATGTGTAGACAATTATTAAGTAAATTAATTTATGGCATTATCAATATTTTAGATTAATATAATTAAATTTACCCTTTCGCTCGTCTCTCTAAACACCTCACAATTCTATTCTCTTCCACTACATTGTCAAACAGTAAGATTGTTTTACCACACAGGATGGATGAGCATACACCTATGCACATGTTGTATAAACACACACACATACATATATATATTTATATATATACATGTTGCATATGCACATACTTATATGCTCATAATTAATTTAATGATTATTGATTGATTAATAATGCACAAATAATTAAATAAATAGGAATAAATAAATACACTCACACATAAATAAACTAATAGATATTGTCTATCTTCTTTTCTTTTTGACTAAATTTTCGGTTTTCATCAGAATTTGCGTTTCTAAAAATAAATACATTCACACATAAATAAATAAACTAATAGATACTATTTCCATCTCTCTCTCTCAGACTTATATATACATATTGCATATGCACATACTTATGTGCTCATATATAATTAAATATCATTGATTAATTAATAATACACATATAATGAACTAAATAGGAATAAATAAATACATTCACACATAATCAAATAAACTAGTAGATATTATTTTCCATCACTTTCTTACACACATATATATATATATATATATATATATATATATATATATATATATATATATATATATATATATATATATATATATACATATGGCATATGCATATACATATATGCCTAAATATAATTTAATAATAGTGATAAATTAATGATACACAAATAATTAAATAAATGGAAATAAATAAATACAGTCACATATAGATAAATAAGCTAATAGATATTATTTCCATATCTCTCTCTTAGACTTATATATATATACATATTTCATATGCTCATAAATAAGTTAATAATTATTGATTAATTAATAATACCGAAATAATTTACTAAATAGGAATAAATACATTCACACATAATTAAATAACTAGTTGATAGTATTTCCCATCTCTTTTTTACATATATATACACATATTTGCATATGCATATATGCTCAAATATAATTTAATAATTATTGGTTAATGATACACAAATAGTTAAATAAATAGGAATAAATAAATACACTCACACATAAATAAACTAATAGATATCTCTCTTCTTTTCTTTTTGACTACATTTTCGGTTTTCATCAGAATTTGCGTTTCTAAAACTAACCACGAAATTATATTGCCCATAGAAATCCATTTTTCCTTCCTACTTTCTTTTTAATTCGAAATGGGGCAATGAATTCAGACTTCTGCCCCCCATCCTCATTCACCCCAGTCCCAAACGCTCATTTGGACACTATGACCCAGACAATATCTTTCTTTCAAGGCTAAAGATAATAAACTTATATTCAACCAAACCATCTTCCCACCTTCTAAAAACCCCGTTAACTGCTGTTGATAATACACAGCCAATTTTGCCTGTCTCAATTTTTAAAATTTCTTTTCACTCACAGTCTGGCTTGAGGCAAGCCGCTCTCGGGTAGATCAAATTTGATAATTTTATGATAATTTTTACTGCATTTTTCTTCATCCTGAGGAAGTCTCACAATAAAGACGAAACGTTGATGAATACATAAATAATGTAGTTTTTGGCTTTCCTTTTTCATTTTCCATATATATATATATATATATATATATATATATATATATATATATATATATATATATATATATATATATATATATATATAGTTGGTTAGTTAGTTAAGGTATGTGTATATATTTTTAAATCTTGCATTTATGATCTTTTGAAACTATCCTCTCACATTTGAGTAACTGATAGTGTGCAGATGACTTTATAAAGGGGAGGGAGTAATGGGTATGGTGAAATGAATAATGGCGCTGATTAAAGACCTGGGTGTGCCAAATTCGAATCTAGTCAGTTCCATAGCACCAAATTAACTCAGGGATGTTAGCAACCTTGATGCCGTACCCGATGTGTGTACCTGAAAGAATTGAGGGAAACATCAATGCCAACAACAGAATCAAACCGGTTAAAAAACTCGTATTTTCATACTGATTTATACGTAGATAGTTTTACTCTACTTCATAAACGTTAAAAAAAAATGTGGAATGCCAGATTTGTTTAAATTTTACAAGTGTTGCAATTGAAATCCACATAAGAAACAACTTTAATACACCAGAATTTAAAGCAGGCAGAGAAACTCCAATATTACTTGATCTTTGCTTATTTGTGGAAATAGCTTAATAATATCCTCCAGTGGTTTGTCTTTTTAAAGTTCGTAATTTTAAAGTTGGCTGTGTCCAAGCAAGACACATATTTAGACAACTGTTTGTTTTGTATAAAGTGTTATTCTTGTGACTGGACAATGCGATCAATTGTTCGGAAATAAGCTAGGAAATTTGAGGAATTTCTTTTATCCTCAAAAAGCTTCTTGTTTAAACTATATTTTTATGCTTAAGAATAAGGTACATAAAAATAAGCATAAAAAAGATTAGAGACATTTTTTTTAATTTAAAGGGAGGAGAAGGTAGATTTAATTGTAGCTTAAATAACAGGGAAACAAAGATACGAGACAAATATAAGATCACAATTAGCAGTTTATTATAAACAAAGTGTCACAAAGTGCTGTGTACAAGAGAAAACTGCTATTTCGTCGTTGACAAGAATGTCTCTTTGTTTTTAGGTTTGAAGGTTTTGGTGCTGACAAAAAAGGTTTCTTTTTTTTTTTAACTCCGAATGTTTTGTCACTAACAAACATTTCTCTTGTTTTCTCTTTCTTTTTATTTTATTTTTGCTCAACCGAAGATTGTGAGGTATTTTTTTTACTTCTACTCATCCCAAACAAGACATATTGCTACTGAGATGCCAGGGGCTACTGTGGTTAGGAGTCAGATTTATAGGGGGTTCTAAGTGGAGAGTGGTGTAGCAAGATGTTTATTAACATTACATTTAAATGTCTGTATTTTTGTACAGTCGGGAAATGGGTCTGGGAGGGAATTCCAAAGGCAAGCGGTCCGAGGACAAAAGCTATTAGTGTACACAATTTTCCGGCATCCAGGACCTCTACGGTGAAAGGGGTGTGATTTTGCTGCTGGTTGGTCGGGAGTATTTACGTTGAGGGAGTACAAGTGTAATATGTTCGTCGAAGAACATTCCGTGGAAGTACTTGTAAGACAAGCACAGGAATGCAACATTGCGGCGATGGGACCGGGGTTGGAGCTTGGTAAACAGTACGGGACCTATTAGATTAGAGACTCTTTTAGCACGATGTCCAAGGGGAATAGACTATTGGTTGGTGCACCAACACAGATGTGGCAGCAATACTCCATGCATAGACGAATAGTGGTTTTATAGAGATATAGAATACTGGCAGATGTCAGAAATTTTCTAGCCCGGTAGAAGGAGCCTACCTTCTTTATAGCCGACTGGTCAGTATCTTCTATGTATTTATTCCGATTCATGTTGCCTTTGAATTTCAGGCTGAGGAATTTAATGGTCGGACTCTCGGGAAGAGTGCTGTCAGCCATGCCAATCGGTGGTTGGAAAGGTTTCTCATAATCGTTCAAGGAAAGAAGCGTTGTCTTAGTAGCATTGAATGTGAACATCCATTTGGGGGCAAATTCTATTACAGACTGCATGTCATTTTCTAAGGATTCGGCTATTACCGTAGATATGTGTGTGTTCGATTTGCCACATGTCGAGAAAATAGCATGGTATTATCAGCAAATATACCCATCTCTAAGTAGTTCATTTTCTTTTCACGGTGTTCTGTTTGAAGTCTGTTTCGACCATACTTATTTAAACGTCTGTCTGGACTAAATTCTCATTACCTCCGCCAAGGAGTTCATGTTTGTTTGTTTGTTTTGTTTGTGTACAGCCTAGTGTCTAAATCGCTTGACCAATCATCGCCAAACTTGGCCCAAATATCGGTTATGGTTTAATTTAGAACTGATTTAATTTTGGGATATCTACGTCACGGAGAATGTAAAAATCACACTTTGGGTGATAATTTCGGTTCTGTTTATCGTAGAGACTCGCTACTTGACCCATATCGTAGCCAATGAAGTTCCACATCTTATATAATATTTAACTTTACATTTTATCTTGACCTTGAAAAGTCCATCATAGTCGAAATTTTGACAGAATTTCAACTTCCAATTTTTCCAAATTTGATGTATTAAAAAGAGTCTCCACTAGGCTCATATTTTAACTAATAAAGTCTTGCATCTTATATAACCTTCATCTTGACTTTTAAAGCTCGGTCATGGTCGAAATTTTTACAGAATTTCAACTTCCGATTTTTCCAAATTTCATGCAAAATTTTAGCTTGATCAGATAAATTAAGTTATCAACGTTTCCATAGTATTACTTCGAGAATACTTCATACAATAATGAGACGTAAGATCGAGATAAGACTTTGGCCCATACTCACGTTGTCAGGCGGAAGTATGTAGTTTCACGACAATTTGAAACTTAAAAAAAGTATAAAATAAGAATACGAATGGTAATACGGAGGTCAGGGTTGGAAGCAGGAGTACATTTCTTGGTATCGTCGAGGTACGCGTTAATCTCTCTCTCTCCCTCTCTCTCTCTCTCTCTCTCTCTCTCTCTCAAACCTGTTAGTCCTAAATATTTATAACTAGCTGTACCTACTCGGCGTTTCCGGTTTCTTTTATTTTCATTTTTGTTTCGTTTTTTTTTCTTTTTAAATCACATAAATACTTTTTTTTAACTAGTAAATTTATAACTAACTAGCTGTCCCTACTCGGCGTTGCTCGGTAGGCTATTTACTTGCAATTTGTTTTTGCTGTTTTCTTTTTTAACTATGCCGAGTTTTTTTTCTAAAGGAAAATAAGTCTGTAATAGACGAATACAGAGTTACCTACCCTTTTTAAAGACGGCTATATGAAAACAAATATGATCAAAGAAATAATTATCTGGAAGGAATTAACTCAATTACATTTTATTTTTTAACAACATGGACCAACGTTCAACAAAATAAAATGGCTATTCAGAATGGAATATTGATTTTGTGGGAAAGAACATATCAATAACAAAAATAGAGAATTTGACTTTTTTTCTTTATCATATAGATAAGAAGCTAAGGGCCAAGTGTTATAAATCAGAAACATTCCGTTATGAAGAGGAGGGTGCTGATTTCATGACGAATACAGTGATAGGGAAACTCGCTATGTAGGAGAATATATTGAATATTAATGAAACACGAAATAGTTTGTTTTATTTCATTTAGTTAACGTTATCGCATATTTTATTTTTTTAAATATTCGATTCATAGTAAATGCTAAAAACTAATAATTCTTGAAGTTGCGTTCAGGTGATATAAACACGCGCACGCGCACACACACACACACACTTGAAGTTTTTATTTTTATTTTACTTTTATTTTTGTACGTTTAATTCGCCCCCAAATAAGGCATATTGACCACTGAGACGTAAGGGGCTATTGGGAATTAGGGGCCAGATTTTTAGGGGGGGGGGCACACTAAGTGAAGAGTTTTGGAGCGAGATGTTTGTTCAAATTACATTTAAAATTATGCATGTTAGTATAGTCAGGGTAACAGGGAGCAGGGAGGGAATTCCAAACACTATCAGTTCGAGGAAATAAGCTATTATAGTAGACATCCGTACGGCATCTGGGGACCTCTACAATGAAGAGGTGGGATTTAGCTGATTGTTTGGTTGATCAGGTGTATTTACGTTGAGGGACACCAGAGTGCAAGTTCATCGAAGTACATTCCATTGAAGTAAAACAAGCACAGGGATGCAACATTGAGGCAATGGGACAGGGGATAGAGCTTGGTGGACAGTAAGGGACTCATTATATTATAGACTTTTTTTACCCTGTCTAAGGGGGTGTTACATATGCTGGATAATAGACTACATTAACTTTTTAAATCTGTCACACTAGCTGTACCTACCCAGCATTGCTTGGTAGTATATTTACTTACAATTGGTGTTGCATTTATTTTCGGCAACTATGCGATTTCTCCCTAATATTATTTTTGTTTGAATCAAAGGGAAGTAACTCTGCATGAACAAATACAAAATGACGTCCCTTTTTAAGACGGCGGACATTTGAAAATAATTCCGACCCGCACAAAGTATTTTCTGGGATTAATTACATCGAATTACATGCTACAACGATCTATAAAAAAAAATTGAGGAACCAGAATTAAATATTGATTTTGTAGGAATAATGTTAACGATGAGAAAGAAAAGTGTAGTATCTGTTCTAATACTGCACTTCATTTGTTCTGCCCTGTAAGACAATTTGTATTTGTGTCCCAATCCAGGGTGTCCCCTTCTTGTGAGCTGGATTTTCTCCACATTAAAAACCTACCTACGTAAATACCTACATTGGAAGATCTGCGGAGAGATGCAGCTAGAAAGATCACTGAACATCTGGGAACATGAACCCCCACCCATAACATCGAATGGAAAAGTGACAGTGTTCTATGATAAAGACATACAGGCGGGCAGATACATAAAAGACAAGGCCATCAAACCAGACATTGTCATCTGGAACAAACCAGAAAAAACTACTCTCATCATTGATGTAACCGTCCCAAATGACTACGGCCTCAATAGAGCCGAACGGGAAAAAATAACAAAAGATCTCAAAAATGATCTAAAAATAACATGGTCCCTCGATGAAATAAACATCATACCGGTTGTAGTGGGGGCAACTGGTCTGGTGAAAAAAATCTAAGTAAATACTTAAAAACAATCCCCGGAAAACCAAATTCTAGGGAAGTACAGATAGCAGCCCTAAAAGGAACAACATCTATCCTTAAGAGAGCCCTCGGATATAAATTTTACTCATAGGGAAATCAAGTGTTAGCCTCAAGAGTAGGCCCCTTGATCTCTTTAGATAAACTAAATTAAAATGAAAGAAAAAAAAAACAAGAAACGATAAAGAGACTTTATATATTAGATGCCTTCATTGATAACCAGATAACGGAGATGATTACTGCCAATAACGATTATTTACTTCGAATTCAACTTACCGATCACAAATGTTTACGAAACTCGCAAAGATATGAAAGAAAATGGTAAAAGCCATGGCTAACTGGTTGTTGACTGATGCACCAAGAAATGATATGCAACAATTATCTTTTATTAAAACATCACCATTTGATTTCACTATGCAAGCTTACATTAAATTGATTTAGTTATACCGTTACTACTGTTATTATTACTATTGTTAGGACTTTTAGTATTAATATTATCTAAATAATAGACACATTTCAGGAGTGTCTTTGTATAGATACAATTACCGAGGGTTAATGAAGGTCCCGTGCAATTTTTATTCATTTATTTATTCGTCATCATCATCATCATCATCATCATCATCATCATCATCATCATCATCATCATCATCATCATCATCATCATCATCATCATCATCATCATCACTATTATTATTATTATTAGTAGTAGTAGTAGTAGTAGTAGTAGTAGTAGTAGTAGTAGTAGTATGGGTTCTGTTGTTGCTGTTAATAGTAGTATTAATATTGCCACCCGGACAAAAGGTTAGTGAAAGGGTTAATAAAGGGCATTTCTTTTATCCATAAAAAATATCATTTTCTTTCCAATTTATACATAGACACCCTTTTTGTTAATAACCTGAAAACTCTTTTGTTCACTCGTATAATTGCTTCATCTGAGTTTCTTTTTAGACCCGTTTTTCATAAACTTTTTAATGTACCGTCTGAACCAAAAGTACTGCTTGATATCGTTTGAAGTTGCCGCCCATCTCAAATTATGAATTGTACTATTTTATTTATCTTCCTCCCACAAGGTAAGATGTGACACAAGATCGGGAAAGTGGGATTTGAAAAGCCAGCGCCCGAGAAGGTAAGCACTCTGGCCTACAAAAAATGCCTGGGCAGCCCCGTCGGCATTCCCCGGTAGGGGCGCTTCAGGCAGTAAGCAATAAACTTACCCCCTCCCCCGGGAGCGTGGACCTCCTAGAACTGCACAGGACAAACCCACAGACCGACGGAATCAAGGCCCGAAGGCCAAGACGATACCGGTCTATAGGGTGTAGTATCCATCGGAACAGATACTACACTTTGATCTTGGCCAAAAGGCCAAGAATTTATTTATCTTTTGGATGATACATTTCTTTGAAGTAAAAAATGGAAAATTACAAAAGATGTGGCACAAGGCCAAGAAGTTACGAAACGTAACTAATTATGAATTGTACTATTTTATCTTTAAAATAGCTGTATGTACCCGGCGTTGTCAGGGAGTGTTTTTACTTTCATTTTTGCTTTGCCCATTGCTCCCCCCACTTCTTTTTTGTCTTTTCTCTTGATTAATTTAATGTACATTTTCGGAAATATAAGTAAATTAAGGAATATCAGTTATCTAAAGAAATCGGTTTTGTAATAAAATCGATACTTTCGATTTTTTTTTTTACCAAATTATTATTTTTTAAATGAGATTTTGAATTGAACCCAATTGTTAATATTTACTTCCAATCCACCGCAGGAAGATGTGACACAAGGTCGGAAGGTGGGTTTGAAAAGCCAGCGCCCAAGAAAATGCTTGAGCAGCCCCGTCGGGGTGCCTAAGCAATAAAGTAATCCCTTCTCAAAGAGAGAACATAAATCTTGGGAAGGTGAATTCAGAACCATACCTCAGCCCGACAGAAAAAAAGGGCCGCCTAACTCAAATGGACTCGACTCTTTCGGACTGATTGTCGAGAACGTATTCTCGACTTGGTACGAAAAATAACATAACCTTGAGACCAAGGACGTCCTAATTGTTATAAAACTATAACTACAATCGAGGAAAGATATGTTTTGCTTGTCTAGAAAGATCGAGCGAAGCGAAAACAAAGTTGTTTACAATATCAGCAAGCAAGCTCGTAGGGAGTGAGAGAGCGAGAGGGAGCCAGTGTATATTGATGTGACGAAAGCATGCTTAAGGGAAACTGGCTGTCGTTCTTGTGGGTGAGCGACAGGAAGAAGGGCCTACTTTTTCCATTATTACCATTACTGTTATTATTAGTATAAATATTAGCTAAATAGTATACCCTAATGTTCAATTTTCTAACTATTATTTGTTATTGTTTTTAGTTCAATGATTGTTTTGAGTTTAATATCACAAATAGTTCTGTTTCGCAATGTTGTCTTAGCTCCCCAACAAATATTTAGCATTCGTGTTCAAATGTTCCGTTCTTTAGATGGACCATTGGTGTTCAAAAGGTTGCGATCTATTTCAAGTGAACAGGCAAATTCGCTTCTACTTTCTTTTCTTTTCTTTTGAACGCCTGAAATATGTAACGTATATATATATATATATATATATATATATATATATATATATATATATATATATATATATATATTAGTGGTTTTTCTCGGCTCACTATTTCTTTGCAGAGTTTTCTCCTTGAAATACTTGAAAGATTACTTTTTGCGGTCACATTTAACAGATAAATAAATTGTATCGAAATTACCAAAAATGTCAATGTTTATCTATATATATTAATAAATGAGAAAGATTTTGTTTCGTGTTTACGGCAAAGTTAAAGAAGGAAATATTTATTTAAAAGTAATCTTTCAAGTATTTCAAGGAGAAAACTCTGCAAAGAAATAGTGAGCCGACAAAACCACTAGTATATATATATATATATATATATATATATATATATATATATATATACGTTACATATTTCAGACGTACCATGGTTTCATTGAGATGGATTGACCTTTTACTGTTTTAAAAAGGCCTTTACAATCCATTCAAATCCATGATATATCTCTAAAATATGCAACCTATACCTTTTAAATAAATAATTTGCATTTTAGCTCTCACATTCTTGCGATCGAGCTATTTACTGATTTCTTTCCAACATACTTCGGTGAACCGATATATATATATATATATATATCAACGAACGTGTTGAAATGCTGTTGAATGTTTTTAATGTTTTTAATCACATGGAAACGTCTTCTTAAATAAATTCACCAGTTTTATTTTGCATTGATCAATCATTCGCCTAAAGACGACCAATGATGGTCGAAAACGTTTGCGACAAATATGGAGATTTCCTACACTCCATAGTTAAAAGCACAAGATCTATCATTCGACGAATAGAAAGATGGGATCAAAAAAGGAATAAACAGAAGTTGGCACTCCTGTTCAACCAAATATATATATATATATATATATATGTGTTGTTTGAAACATTTTTTTCGTTCTGAACACAGAAAGTCCCTTACTTCAGTTTTTATTGAAAGACGACCAATGATGGTCGAAAACGTTTGCGACAAATATGGAGATTTCCTACACTCCATAGTTAAAAGCACAAGATCTATCATTCGACGAATAGAAAGATGGGATCAAAAAAGGAATAAACAGAAGTTGGCACTCCTGTTCAACCAAATATATATATATATATATATGTGTTGTTTGAAACATTTTTTTCGTTCTGAACACAGAAAGTCCCTTACTTCAGTTTTTATTGTCTCTTTCGGCCTTGTTTATTATTTACACATTACATTCATTGGATCATCACTGAAGTGACCGAGCGTCCCTAACGAACATTTGTTTTAAACTTTATTTCACCGGGAACACAAAAACTTTCTTACTTCACGTTTCTATCGTCTCTGTTTGTTTGTTCTTTTCTTTTTGTTTTTGATGTACTTGTTACTTTCACTGGATCATCATCGAAGAGACCTAGCGTCTTCAACGAACATTTGTAAGGTATATAGTTAACGTTATTCAACCCCAACTTCTTTTTTTCGATCACTGAAAACATCAGAAATATAGATATGTATATTGTGTAGATAAACAGATATATGTGTGTTTGTGAAATAAAATATATATATGTGTATGTATACATTGTATTAGGGGTGAAACTATTTAATTTGTTCCACCATTATATGTCTTATTTGCTCCAACTTGTGTCTATCCGCCACATCTCTGCATTGTATTGCCTTCTAAGTATCACATTTCTTTATATATATATATATATATATATATATATATATATATATATATATGCATATATATATATATATATATATATATATATATATATATATATGCATATATATATATATATGCATATACATATATATATATACATATATGCATATATATACATATATATTCATATATGCATGTTTACCAAGATTAGCGTGACTCAATTATGGTATCTTTGTACAAAAATGAGTGCAGTACAGCAATTATCGAGGCATCTCTCTTTTGAATGGGACAGGAAATGTGTTTACCAGAATCCTGTTGACTAGATTGAATGCCTACATCGGTCCGTTTATGCTTCCTGCGAGTCAGTGTGACTTTAGACGAAATAGGGTTACCACTGATATGCTCTTTACGGAACGTCAAATGCAGGAATAGTGTATCTAACAGCGTCTAGACCTATATCATGTCTTTGGTGACCTGATGAAAGCGTTCGATACAGTTAATCGGGATACGCTGTGGAAGGTATTGGGTAAGTTGGGATGTCCTCCTAACTTTGTTAGACTCCTTCGTGAGCTGCACGCCAACATGAAAGCACGTGTCAACTGCAATGGTTGTCTCTCTGAACCCGTTGCAGTTGACAACGGTGTTAAACAGGGTGATATACCTGCACCTACTTTGTTTTCCATCTATTTTGTTGTAACTCTGTTGTTGGCTTTCACTAACTGTGATAAATGTGTATATTTTCGATTTCACACATCAGGTCGACTGTATAACTTACAGCGTTTTAAGACTTTGTTAAAGACATTCTCCACTGTTGTTCGAGATTTGCTCTATGCAGATGATGTGGATCTAATGGCTCACTCGCAGAATGATATGCAGGATATCATGGAACGTTTTGCATGGGCGTGTAGAAGTATGGGTCTGGCGACCCGTATTAGGAACCGGATATATTTGTTGAAGGCCACATACTGTCTATAGTGGATCGTTTTATGTATCTGGGTAGTGTTATTTCGAGGAACGGGATGTTGGATGCTGGGATAAATGGACGTATTGAACAGGCTGCTGTGTCTTTTGGTCATTTGGAGAAGCGGGCGTGAGCACCACGTGATATCAGACAAGAAACTAAGATCTCTGTGTATGAGGCATGTGTGGTATCAACTTTGTTATATGCTTGTGAGACATATACCACTTACAGAGCTCATATTCGCCTCCGTTGGTATAGCTTTACCCCTGACACCGAAATGTTGGAACGAGCTGCTGTTCCAAGCATCAAGTCTCGTTGGGCTGGTCATCTTATTCGTCTTACTAATTACAGACTGCCCAAGCATGGGTAACTAACTGGGAATACTCGCCCACAGCACAAAACTCGTAAGCGATTCAAAGATTGTCTCAAAGACGATTTGAAGTGCTTTTGGAATTCATGTTGGAAGATGGGGGGGGGGGGCTGTAGACAGGTAAAGATGGAGGAAAGCGATTTTTGAAGGCAGCAAGCTTTTTGAAAATAGTAAGATGAAACACCAACAGTAGAAGAGAGCAGCGAGGAAGAGACGGGGTGTGACACCTCCACCACATGGAAGAAAACATGGAACACTTAAGATGCCAAGATTTCAACTTGGTAACTATGTCACGGACAAGTTTGTTGAATAACCAACGAGTGCATGTTTTGCAAAATCAAGCACAGACAAGAGGTGCCTTCATTTACGGCATCCCCTCAGATCATCACAACACCTGCCACCTCTGTGGTATTGTCTGTAAAAGTCTGGCATGCCTATACAGCCATATCCGCGCCTCTCACTGGGAACCTTTACACTAATATCACATCGATACGCCAAAAGTGGTCATATTCGGAATCAAATAGACAGCCGCCATATATATATATATATATATATATATATATATATATATATATATATATATATATATATTCTTATTTCGAAATAAACAAATTTATAAAAATTCATTTCTATCCGTTCCATGAATTCAATATCAACAACTGTTTTGTGTGCGATCTTTTCAGAGATGAAATGAATGTTTATTGATACCAAATGACTTCATCAGCACGAAAGATGGACACCAAAGTTCGGAGCCCAACAAAGCAGCAAAAATAACAGTAGAGTTCTTCTAAATTATATAGCAATTGAGAAGAAGTGGGAGGGTAGGAACATAGCAATTTTAATCCTCTTCAAAAGAATATATATATATATATATATATATATATATATATATATATATATATATATATATATATATATATAGTATCTGTATTGTTGTTGATTCCGAGATGTTAATCCACTGAAACTCCAGTGTTTATAAGATATTGATCAATAACAGATAGAGCTGTATGTATGTATGTATGTATGTATGTATGTATGTATGTATGTATGTATGTATGTATGTATGTATGTATGTATGTATGTATGTATGTATATGTGTGTATGTGTGTGTGCGCACAAGTGTACAAATACATATGTATGTGGATATAAAGGAATGTTTGGGTATATAGAAAGTAACTGTGTCTCAGGGGATGTATACCTTTTCTCCTCCACTATTACCTCCCTTCCTCCCTTCCAACCAAACTGATATGCAAGAATGTAATTTATCTATTCCTCTCAGTTTGGTTAATATGTCTCGAAGAAGCTGGACTTTTGAATAAAGTCGCAGCTGAAACATGTATGCACATATGTAGCCAATAATATTAGTATAAATAAAAAATGGTATATGTTTGTATATATACACATATAAATATACATTTATACACACATATACATATATGCATATATACATATATACACACATATACACATATACATATACATATATACACACATATATACATATATACATATATACATATACATATATACACACATATATATTATATATGTATATATTTATATTTATATAAGACGAAACTAAACAATAGTTATTATAAACGATTCATGGAATATGATCTGTTATTTTACCCATGAGGGGAAATTGTAGGTTAATGAGATTTGAACTTGGCTTGTATGGGTATCCGCTATGCCACACCCATCACCCATGTAGACTTGATTATATTAAACTTGTGTTCAGCAACGTTTTCTTTTTCGTTCCCTAAAAGCTGTTTTCCTGTATACTTTAATGACACAAAATACATGCTAAAATATTCCTTAGTTCTTCGATTGAGTAATGTTTTAATAAAATTCCGTTGTAATTCTTTAAATTAACCTTACTCTCTAATATTTTAATGTCTCTGTGAGCATTTATAGAAAGAGTGAATCTCTTTTCCAGACGTTGCTACTTAATTGCTTTATTTTCCCTTTCCCACCCTACTTTTTAACTTTTATTCACCCAAAACAAGGCATATTGCCACTGAAGCGTATGGGGCTACTGTGATAGGAGTCAGCTTTGCGGGGGGGGGGGGCATATTTGATGGGATAAGGGTTAAACAGTTTGACTCGAGGATAAGGGTTAAAGAGTTTGACTCTAGGATAAGAGTTAAAGAGTTTGACTCGAGGATAAGTGTTAAAGAGTTTGACTCGAGGATAAGTGTTAAAGAGTTTGACTCGAGGATAAGGGTTAAAGAGTTTGACTCGAGGATAAGGGTTAAAGAGTTTGACTCGAGGATAAGAGTTAAAGAGTTTGACTCGAGGATAAGGGTTAAAGAGTTTGACTCGAGGATAAGGGTTAAAGAGTTTGACTCGAGGATAAGGGTTAAAGAGTTTGACTCGAGGATAAGAATTAAAGAGTTTGACTCGAGGATAAGGGTTAAAGAGTTTGACTCGAGGATAAGGGTTAAAGAGTTTGACTCGAGGATAAGGGTTAAAGAGTTTGACTCGAGGATAAGGGTTAAAGAGTTTGACTCGAGGATAAGAGTTAAAGAGTTTGACTTGAGGATAAGGGTTAAAGAGTTTGACTCGAGGATAAGGGTTAAAGAGTTTGACTCGAGGATAAGAGTTAAAGAGTTTGACTCGAGGATAAGGGTTAAAGAGTTTGACTTGAGGATAAGGGTTAAAGAGTTTGACTCGAGGATAAGGGTTAAAGAGTTTGACTCGAGGATAAGAGTTAAAGAGTTTGACTCGAGGATAAGGGTTAAAGAGTTTGACTCGAGGATAAGGGTTAAAGAGTTTGACTCGAGGATAAGGGTTAAAGAGTTTGACTCGAGGATAAGGGTTAAAGAGTTTGACTCGAGGATAAGGGTTAAAGAGTTTGACTCGAGGATAAGAATTAAAGAGTTTGACTCGAGGATAAGGGTTAAAGAGTTTGACTCGAGGATAAGGGTTAAAGAGTTTGACTCGAGGATAAGGGTTAAAGAGTTTGACTCGAGGATAAGGGTTAAAGAGTTTGACTCGAGGATAAGGGTTAAAGAGTTTGACTCGAGGATAAGGGTTAAAGAGTTTGACTCGAGGATAAGGGTTAAAGAGTTTGACTCGAGGATAAGGGTTAAAGAGTTTGACTCGAGGATAAGGGTTAAAGAGTTTGACTCGAGGATAAGGGTTAAAGAGTTTGACTCGAGGATAAGGGTTAAAGAGTTTGACTCGAGGATAAGGGTTAAAGAGTTTGACTCGAGGATAAGGGTTAAAGAGTTTGACTCGAGGATAAGGGTTAAAGAGTTTGACTCGAGGATAAGGGTTAAAGAGTTTGACTCGAGGATAAGGGTTAAAGAGTTTGACTCGAGGATAAGAATTAAAGAGTTTGACTCGAGGATAAGAATTAAAGAGTTTGACTCGAGGATAAGGGTTAAAGAGTTTGACTCGAGGATAAGGGTTAAAGAGTTTGACTCGAGGATAAGGGTTAAAGAGTTTGACTCGAGGATAAGAGTTAAAGAGTTTGACTCGAGGATAAGGGTTAAAGAGTTTGACTCGAGGATAAGGGTTAAAGAGTTTGACTCGAGGATAAGGGTTAAAGAGTTTGACTCGAGGATAAGAGTTAAAGAGTTTGACTTGAGGATAAGGGTTAAAGAGTTTGACTCGAGGATAAGGGTTAAAGAGTTTGACTCGAGGATAAGAGTTAAAGAGTTTGACTCGAGGATAAGGGTTAAAGAGTTTGACTCGAGGATAAGGGTTAAAGAGTTTGACTCGAGGATAAGGGTTAAAGAGTTTGACTCGAGGATAAGAGTTAAAGAGTTTGACTCGAGGATTAGGGTTAAAGAGTTTGACTCGAGGATAAGGGTTAAAGAGTTTGACTCGAGGATAAGGGTTAAAGAGTTTGACTCGAGGATAAGAGTTAAAGAGTTTGACTCGAGGATAAGGGTTAAAGAGTTTGACTCGAGGATAGGGGTTAAAGAGTTTGACTCGAGGATAAGGGTTAAAGAGTTTGACTCGAGGATAAGGGTTAAAGAGTTTGACTCGAGGATAAGGGTTAAAGAGTTTGACTCGAGGATAAGGGTTAAAGAGTTTGACTCGAGGATAAGAATTAAAGAGTTTGACTCGAGGATAAGGGTTAAAGAGTTTGACTCGAGGATAAGGGTTAAAGAGTTTGACTCGAGGATAAGGGTTAAAGAGTTTGACTCGAGGATAAGGGTTAAAGAGTTTGACTCGAGGATAAGAATTAAAGAGTTTGACTCGAGGATAAGGGTTAAAGAGTTTGACTCGAGGATAAGGGTTAAAGAGTTTGACTCGAGGATAAGGGTTAAAGAGTTTGACTCGAGGATAAGGGTTAAAGAGTTTGACTCGAGGATAAGAATTAAAGAGTTTGACTCGAGGATAAGGGTTAAAGAGTTTGACTCGAGGATAAGGGTGAAAGAGTTTGACTCGAGGATAAGGGTGAAAGAGTTTGACTCGAGGATAAGGGTTAAAGAGTTTGACTGGTGGATGGTGAGACAACATCGCGTTCACTGGCACGATGGTTGTAGCAGGGCAGAAATTGATTATTTACGGGGACGGTTCAACAAGAACTTGTTTACATTCGACTTGAAGACGACAATATTGTAGTCGGCAGGGAAGCAGGCTCGAGACACTGTGTTCTTCAGACGAGCAGTTCTAGGAAATAAGTTTCGTTTCGTCTTTGGCACGCAGAGGGGGAAAAGGAAATGATTGACAGTGGTAGTAGCTAGGCGGGTTCTTATTGTAAATGTTTTACAATGGGGGCCATAGATTTGAACTCAGTCGAGCACCTACCATAAAAATAACGATAGAGCAAAGAAAGACTAGCAACATCTCTTCTGTGATAAAGTGACTGTAGGGAAGAAAAGAGGAAATCCCCCACTAGATTTCGAAATCGATTTTGAACTCTGTCAAGGCAGGAAAGGTGCTTTGAGCAGCACCTCCCCATATGTGGCAGCAATACTCCATCTTAGGGCGTATTTGACTCTTGTATAGGTAGAGGAAGGCGTCGGGTATAAGATACTTTCTGAAGCAATATTTTCCCAGCGGTCTTAGCAACAGATTTGATGCAAGTCTTCCATTTCAAGTCTGAAGAGAATGTCAATCCGAGGAGTTTTTAAGTTGGTCTCTCATGAAGAGTGCTATCAGCCATGACAATCGGTAGTTGGAAAGGTTTCTTATAGTTGTTAAAGGAAAGGAGCTTTGTCGTGGTAGCATTAATTCTGCCGAGCCGCAGAATAATAATGATAACAACAACAACAAGAAAAAATAAAATAAATAAATAAATAAATAAATAAATAATAATAATAATAATAATAATAATAATAATAATAATAATAATAATAATAATAATAATAAAAAAGATGAAAAAGAAAATAATTCGAATCAAAAGCGCCTTTCGCTACGAACACGCAAAGATTGAAACATTAATATCTTGTAATTGAATAAATTACATTCAATTGAAACCATAAAACGATGAGAAACTATTATTTCTTTTCCAACCAGTGGCTTCTGGAATGGTGGGTCCTCTGGTTGGATGTTGGGCGTCGAATGTCGCGTGTGACGAGCGACACCAGAAGAAGTGGGGGCCATTTTCCAAATGTTTCGCGCCACCATTGTGCGCTGTAATTGCATTTCAGTTTTCACAGCTGGAATATAATTTGCCTTTGATTGAAATCGTCCATCGGCAAAAGGAAAATTTCCTTGTCATAATTCATCTCTTTATTTCCATAATAATGGACTCTTCTGTGGAAATTCCATGTTGTTTTCTTTATCTGTCCGTACGATTGACTATGAATGATAACATTTCAAAATGTAAAGTGTAATAATATTAATAAAAAAGTGTTTTTCTTTTCAGCTAAATATTCTTTCGAACTACGATTCTCATCTTGCTTGTTATTTTCACAGCGTTTCGGCCGATGTAAGCTCCGACGTTATTAGTCCGAAACGACAAAGTAATACCTCGAAACAAATGGGGCAATAAGTAGACAACGTCAAAAATAAATTGAAATATTAAATTAGTTTCAAATTTAAACAAAAACATCATAACTATTTGAGGTGTATCCAAAATGAGGTATCGTTGTCAATTGTGACAAAAATCGTAAATAACAAAATTTTGAAATTATGAAAGACAGAAAAAGAGAAAAAAAGAAGAGAAAACGGAAATTAATATTACTAAAATATTTTTTGAATATATTCTGTTCTCAGAAAGATCAGTGTCCGCGTTTCTTTGATATAGGTTGAAATAGTGTTTCGTTTTTTGGCGGGCGGGGGGGGGGAGAAAAGGACTGTAAAATAGGTAAATATGCTTAAAGTAATGTAAAAATCAGTTGTAAACGCTTACCGTCTTGCCTATGTAAAAAGCTGAAAATAAATCCCTGATGCCAAAATAGCAGTCAATTAGGAAAACTAGCAGAGATTAACATATATTTTGCAAGTCTATTTTTAGAACGAAAATAATATTATAGTATGTAAATGTATATTTTTTTTATTTCAATAGTAATGGGACTTCTCCGTGAAAATTCCACTGTTCTTTTCTTCATCTCTTTCTTCTCAGTGGAATATTCTTATATATATATATATATATATATATATATATATATATATATATATATATATATATATATATATATATATATTTATTTATTTTGGTACAGAAAAATTAGTACAACATTCGTACCGCCGGTTTCAAGCACGGAAGGACTTAGCTATCCGGCTCTCTTCAGCTTCTGTTGTCATCTGTTTCGGAAATGTGAAGTCACGTGTCACTCTCGTTTGGACGCGTTATTTGCTTAGAGTGTTATGTATGTTTGTTTAATTTTAGTGTGAGGAAGGTTTAATAAGGTTTGAAAAAAAAGGGGAGGGTAAAAAGTAACAGTTGAGATTTAAACCGGAGGAGATTTAAAGAGATATAAAAAATGTAAAAAAAACAAAAAACAAAAAAATTTTAAAATTTAAAAAGTTAAAAAAAAATTTTTTAATTAAAAATTAAAAATTTAAAAATTTAAAAATATTTCTATATAATTCCCGTGAGTGAATATTATGAGTTTCGTATACTTGGCCGTTACTGTTCTGGGGTTTGATGATGTGTGTTCTAAAGGAATTTGGGATATATATATATATATATATATATATATATATATCTTGAAAATTGTAACAATTTAAAAAATCTTTTAAACAGTGTATGTTGTATTACCGTAGAAATAATTGTCAATCTAAATATTCTTTAAATAATTAAAATTAATGCCATTTTTATTTGTTGTGAAAAATTTATATGTATCAAAATTACATTAACATAAAAAAGAGCAAAAATAGTAGGGTGTCTTTTAAACTGGTCAAGTTGACGAGACGACAGAATTCGAACTTGGAACAATTCATTTTTAAAAATAGGTAAAGTCGGATTTTTTTTACCTTTGCAACAGCAGTTAATTTTCAATTACTTCTTTGCCTTACATTTCATCTTTGATGATCGGACGATTTCATTTTTTAATGAGTGTATAAGGTGATAGCGTACGTACAAACGCGAATAAGCGTATAATTATGCAGATACTGTAATATAAAAGAAAAAGAAAAGTATTCTTTTGGTTGGCAACTCTTGACATTATGGCGAATTCTATGTTGTTCCTTAAATCTTTTCAAATGATAAGGTTGCCAGTGCCAGAAATTTTCCATGGGGACTCATAGACTCATTCTGAAAAATTAATGAATAAAATTATATATCACGTTCATGCAATTAAAAAAATTATAATTCAAATAAAATTTGAAGAATAGAACATCCATTTTCTTTTAAATATATTGGTTTTATTGCTTTCTGTCTTGATTTTTTTCATGAATTTATTGACGTAACAGAATTTAACAAATTTAAAATGAAAAATGAAGAGGTTCAAACATACTAGTCAATGATTTAAGAGTATTTGACTGGGGAAATTTTGTTTCGGTTAATTTAGGGTTTTGTATTGTGCATTACTACGGTGTTACGTTATTTTCTTTACCTATAAAAAATTAAGACCGTAATGAGAAATGTTTTTGGTATATTTGTAGATTAACAACCTCCACTGAATCACACGTCTAAAAATGAGATTCTACTTGTTTTTAGGCGATTACGTGTGAACATCATGAACATCATGAAAGAAGAGGAAAAAACAACCAAAAATATTTTAGAATTGACAGTGGGAGATCAATTTCGTATATAAATTTGACGTAAAATGAGCACTTATTTCCGGGTTATTCTAACGTTTTAGAGCAGTTGACAAAAAAAATTACCACTAACACTAAGTCCGAGTGGCTGTTAGTTAAAATTCGGTTAGGTTTAGGATTAGGTTAGAAGACTGTAACGAATGTTTTTAAAAATAATTGAATAGAGAAAAACTGTTTTGAAAAATAATTTATTGGGGAGAAAGAATGTTTTGAAAAAACAATTATTGGGGAGGACGAAATGCAGCTATATCACTTCACATTTGATAAAAAATGTTCTTGTCTGTATGATTTTGTCGCCAGAGTTAAAACTATCGGTACAAAATTGATATAACATCGGTAAGAGGAGACAATACAAAATTAAGAATAACCGAAACGAAATTGCTCCAATCAAGAAAGCTCAATGGCACCAATTTAAGAAGAACAAATTATCAAAAAGGACATGACTACAGTGCGTAAACAAATAGACATAAAAGTTCAATTTTATACACGTTAATAGGTTAACGGAAGCATTTATTTTGTCCCCGGCATATTTTAAATAATTTGTTTTAACGGTCAAATTTTAAAAATATATCAGAAACACCAGGAAATTTGATCAGATGTTCTGGTGGTTTGGCAGGCTGCGAGCAGGCTCGAAGCGTTCTCTCGAATAATGGCGATGGAGGGCCAAGTCAACTCATTTTCTTGAATGTAACACTTCTTTTTGTTTCAGACAAAAGACGACAATATTTGATACATTTAAACAAAATAAAGGGTACTTGTAAGGAATGGGTATCCCGAAGATTTCAATACTTGAAGAGTCAGTCTTGAGTATCAACGGAGAATCCTGGGGCAATCCCGGAAATGACCGAAGCAGTTTACGATTTGAAAGCCGCGAAAAAATCGAAATGGTCGGACGAGACTAAGCATGTGAAGGGTTAGGGTTAAGGTTAAAGAATATTATATCCCCTCAAAAGAAAAAGTTGAAAAAACGTTCTTCAAAAATAAAATTGAAATTAAAGGGGTCTTTAAAATCGTAAACGGCTTCTGCCATTTCCAGACTGACTCGGAATTCTCCGTCGATACTCGGGACGAGCTCTGTAAGTACTAAAACACACTGGATACTCATTCCTTACAAATACCAAATAAAGCATTCGGGAGGAATAACCTATTTAAAAAATCAAATCTTTTGTATATATTAATCAACTAGTGGGGGTACCCAGTTTTGCCCAAAAGATACCGTAGACAATAAAATATCAATAAATAACCCAAATTTGCTACCACAATGGAAATAGACTTCACCCTCTTCCTCCATATATCTAGCATCATGCGGAATTTACATGAACAAAACTTATTTGTAAGGGATTCTCACATGTAGAACACATTGCCGCAGGACTACTTCCCAGCGCATTATAAACTCATCGTCTTCAAATCCAATATCAACGAATTCTTGTCATAGACCGCACCAAAAGTAATCAAACGCAGTTCATACCATTGATCTATGTTAGTACTTCCATCGTGTTCCTCATCTTTCGGTCAGCAATCATTCCCGTCTCATTAACTCTTATCCTTGAATGGCCTCTGTCCTTGATAATTGGTGCCCACAAAAATAATAAAAAATTACAGATGTATATTTAACAATTTCACAATAAACTAATTGTATGTGTCCTTTTAAATTGAAAAGTAACGTTCATATAAACATTAAATTGAAAAGTAACGTTAATATAAACATACATTTACATGCAAGTACAGGGCGATCTGAAATTAGCCCTACCAAAAAGTAACAACAGTAGCGGAACAAGTAATACAGCAGTACAAAACATATTTC
>OY744516.1:121965355-122072855 GCA_963556195.1 Sepiola atlantica | reverse complement strand
ATACGAGATGTCTAAAAAGTAAAACTGGTCTCACAAAAAATTATTTCCATTTTATATAACAAACAACATGGTTTCTCCTACATAGTTCCCTCCCTCGAATATAATGGACTTTCCCATCCTTCTCTTCCACGCTTCTATGCACTGCTGGAAGGATTCTTCTGGGATATCCATCAGCTTTATCGTTACGATGCTCTTGACTGCATCCATGCCTTCAAAAAGGGCTTTTTTCTCATAGTTCACACCAAACAAGGCAGGACGCCACTGTAGACGTAAAGGGCTACTGAGAATTAGGGACTAAGTCTTGGAGAGCATCTTAAGTTGTGAGCTGTGCAGCAAGATGTCTGTTTACATTAGTTTTAAATTTCTGCATGTTTATAGTCTAGAAAATAAGGAGCAGGGATGGGGTTCCAGAGGCCGGCAGCACGAGGAAATAAGCTATTAGAGTATACAGTGAATAAATGAGACTTAGCTGATTGTTGGGTTGGTCGAGTGTATTTATGTCTAAGGGGCACCAGGGCAGCAACTTCATCGGAGCCCTATCCATTGAAGTACTTGTAAAACAGGCACGAGGATGCAACATTGCGGCGATGTGACAGAGGCTGGAGCTTGGTTAATAGTGAGGGACCTATGAAGTTGGCGACTCTTTTTGGGACCTTGTCTAAGAAGGGGAGACTAGTGGATAGTGTACCAGCCCAGATGTGGCAACAATGCTCCATGCACAGTAGAGGGAGCCCACCTTCTTTGCAGCAGTCCTGGCAATGTCTTCACTGTATTTGTTCTAATTCTTGTTATCTGTGAAAGTTAGGCCGAGGAGTTTGAATGATGAACTCTCAGGTAGGGTGTTATTTTAAATATCAATCGGTGGTTGAGGAGGTTTCTTGTAGTTATTGAAGGAAAGAAAAGAAAAAAGTGAATCGGAGCAAGATTATGTAAATAGGGAGGTTGTTCCAAAATAAGGGTGTTCTACTCATTCATTGCACAGCATTCATCGTTTAATTCGTCAATGCTCATAGCTGAACGACCTGAAAAAGAAGAAGAGGTATAAATAAAAGTCTGTGAAAAACATGTAATGATTGCAGAAAACATTTATATAAATGTAATCTTAGCTTTCTGCAATCATTGCATATCTCCCAATATATCATGTTAGATAGTAATATAACTCGTTTCTACCTCTTTCGTCTATAGTTCACATAGCACATAACACACCCAGTCCCGCTACTTTCAGGCTAACATCGTACATCGGTACATATCAGTAGAAATGGGGACTTCTGCCAATGCGTAACTGATAATTTTAATTTCAACGGAAACATGTTTCCTGTCAAATATTGAACACATAATTGACACGAGAAAAAATGTGACCAGTTGGGTCGTATATTAGGCTCGGTTTAGATTGTTGTAATCAGGAAAAAATGAGTTTTCAAAGCCGGTTCATTTTTTTTAAATAAGAAGACAAAATCCAGAATTAGTCTATTTCTGCTCGCTACATCCATCTGTCTCTGTCTGTCTGTATGTATGTATGTATGTATTTATCTCTTTCTCTCTCTCTCTCTCTCTCTCTCTCTCTCTCTCTCTCTCTGGGTTAAATAGTATTAGTACTTGTGACGGTGGTCAAGTGGATAACGACACTAACTAACGACCTGGGTGCGCCAAGTTCAAATCCAGTCAGTTCCATAATATCACTTTCACTTAGGGATGTTGGCAACAAGTACTAATACTGTTGTCCCTCCTGCAAGAATGCCAACACCAGAATCCAGCCGGTCAACAAAGTTGTACCATTTTGAGTCACACCAATTGACTATTACTTGTAATATTCCCTTTTATTATAATGGACTATTCCAATCTTTTAATTCTTTCCTTTCTTCATTGCCTTCGACTGCTAATAAACATAAAAGAAGAAAGGGAAAGAGAGTGATAAATGGCGTATAAAATACGAGTGGGGGTCAAACATACAACGAGATAGGGTGAGATTTGTTGATAGAAGTTTAGTAAGAGATTGGTCATTTGGTGAGTTAATTGCAAATTACGACTCATTAGAGCAATTAAAATGGGAGTGTTGTTTTTTTAAAAACATAACTCATTCCCAAAACTGACGGATATTTTAGCATTTGTGTGATTAATATACATAGAAAAACAGCTCTAGAGAAACCTCTTCTTGTAAAGGGGTTTTCAGAAGGGTAATACCTTTCCGAATTGGTCTCTAGGGGTATCGCCGACTGGTCTCCATGAATCCTAGCACTATGCGATGAGCAAAATACAGTCTTTCCATAGTAAATGGCCGCCCGTGCATAGTGAGGGGCCACATACTTGTGATCCTGTCAATAGGCATGAAAATAGACATCACCCGTCGAATCTAGAGGAGTAAACCTTTAATACAAAACCTGCTATTCTGCGAGTAGCAGTAGTTTCAGTTGCACTCATCGACAAACTGATTATCTTTTTCTGAGAACGGGATGACTTTGCATGGGAAAGCATAACTGTTCGAGTAAGTGGAGTAACATGGACTATATGTAGATTTGGCGTGCCGCATATACAATCAGCCATCAGATAAAGCATAATGAAGTAGACGTTCTGTTCTTAACATTGTGTCATACACTCAGCAAGCAAAGTTGCCGTAATCATTACAGAAGTTCACAATAGTTCTGGAGAAAGAGAGATAGAGAGAGAGGGGGGGAGAGAGCGCGAAATCACTAATTAGTTATATCTTATCAGCCCATGTCATTACAGGTCCGAACGTTTTGCGTGCTTCCAAACAAACTCTCTTTTCTATCACCTTTGAGCCATGCGACTTCATATCCGTTTCTAGTACATTCTCACAGCCTAAACAATGGTTAACCATCGGTCATCAAGTTGACCTCGGCTAACCCTTCAACGGTTTCCATTTTTTGTTATTCTCAACTAACTAAATTATACACTAGTGGATCTACCTACTCAATTTTTAACAGAATTGCCGATAAAAGTATATACTAAAGTCATATCATTACTTTCTAAATTTAAAAATATCTTGAGCCAAATTATTGGAACTACAGGAAAGACCATTACCAATTGATGCCGCTGTATAATAACTGCACAATGCATTGACTTCGTCGGCAGAATCAGCTGTTCGTATTTCTGTGGTGATGTCATAGTCGAAATTCCCATCTTTCTCTCTCACCTGGTAGTTGCAATTATGCACAACATAAAAGAAAATAGCTCCAACAACAGTGTTGCTTCCTTGTCAATGTAACTTGATGTTTATTCTTTCATTCTCTTATAACACTTTAAAAACTTTAAGGTCACATATAAGCTTTACATCGCTCAGGAGGTGGAGGAAAGTGTAAACAAAACCGGAGCTTAAAAAAAAAACTGCAACTAAACACAATCAGCTTATCTACAAAGAGAAAGACCATCTTTCCTTCTTCCATACGTGTCATTTCGGACTTCTGCCCATGATTCAACTTCCTGTACACGTATCTCTCGTTCTGTGCATGATATTAAACTACATCTGGTGGTGAGGTCCCAATTTGAGAGCTTTCAGTGAGTGTGCAATTACTCACTGAGCCTGAGTGGTAGTACCTGTCATGGTCACATTTATGGGTTCTATAGAATCTATAATTTGCAAACTATTTATTTATTTAAAAATATATGCACACAAAACAAATCTCTCTATATATAAAGTTATGTATATTTTGTATATTTGTATGCACAGCATTCATTCATAAACTAATTAACCGATCATCAAAAATTTTGTAACACAGCTGCTCGGCATTAATGATCGTAATGTGGGCTATGTTTAGTTTAATTTAGTTTCATGCAAAGAGGTAAAAATGGAGTGGAAGCCATTCAAAAAAATTCAGACACTGTGAAATATTAACAATAGGTATATTCGCAAACATTTCGGTTTCTTATTGGGATTTTAAAGGGGTTTTAAGAAGCATGATATCGGCAAAACCGCCCATCTAAAAATTCAAATATTTCAAATTTGCAATGAATTTGATCTATCGTAATTAAACACTTAAACAAGATTCCTTGAATTCAAAATTCTTCTTAAAACCTCTTAAGCTTAAGCCTTAAATTTTAGAATTTTTCTAGAATAAAAATCATGTAATGAATTTTTATCCAAATTGGAATAAAAATTCTTGACATAAGGTTCAGCATCATTATGTCTTGATTTTAATCTCCTAAAAATGTGTGCAAACTTGTTCTATTCGGGGAATTCATTTTATCCGTCCTGGGACGGGTATTCTTCTCGTTGATCTATAAATATCTGAAGATATTAAGAACTTGAAGCATAAAAAACGTTTACCAAAGTGACAGGATTCCGGATTAAATGAACTGAAAAACAAAAACAACGAAACGAAACGAAATTATCACCAATTGGTGACTTCCTTTAGCTGGACACACATATTTTATGAGACAGGCACCAAACTGCCATGGTTTTATGTCACAGATAATGAATGGGCATTTTAAATGCGCAACAATTATTCTCAACCCTACGTGTCCGTTAACCCCTGAAACAATGAAGTTAATGTACAATGCCATGTTGTTTGTCAAAGAACATGACCAATCAGATGGTATGGGTTGCACTACCTTCACTTTTGATCGGCCATTGTACCTAAAGATCAACTTAAATAACACATGACTGCAGGAAAGATTTAAATGGGTCCAAAACAAAAACTTTCTGAAATAACTCTCCATAACTCGCTCTCCTTTACTCTCCTTCTATTTACCCTCTCTATATTTCTCTCTTTTCTTTCTCTCTCTATATATCTTTTTCCCTATGTATCTCTCTCTTTCTCTCTGTCTTCCCATCTCTCTTTGCCTCTTTCTCTCTATATCTATCTATCTATCTATCTATCTATCTATCTATCTATCTATCTATATTTTTTAATAAAGTTCACCCCAAACAAGGTAGACCGCCACTGTAGACGTAAGGGGCTACTGAGAAAAAGGGTGAGAGTTTTTTTGTTTTTTTAGGGGGGGGGGGTGTCAACCTAAATTGGGAGCTGTGCAGCGAGATGTCTGTTTGCATTAGTTTTAAATTTCTGTATGTCAGTACCGTCAGGAAAACAGGGAGCAGGGAGGGAGTTCCAGAGTCCAGCAGCACGAGGAAAGAAGCGGTTGGAGTAGAAAGCTTTTCGGCATCTGGGGACCTCCACAGTGAATGGATAGGATTTGGCAGATTGTCGGGTTGGTCTAGTGAATTTGCGTCGTGGGGGCACCAAAGTAGCCAGTTCATCAGAGCACAGTCCATTGAAGTACTTGTTAAACAGGCACAAGGAAGCAACATTGCGGCGGTGAGATAGGGGCTGGAGCTTGGTGGATAGTGAGAGACCGATTAAGTTGGCGACTCGTTTTTGGAGCTTGTCTAAGAGGGAGAGACTAGTGGATGATGCCTCAGCCCAGATGTGGCAACAATACTCCATACATGGGCGGATGATGGCTTTGTAGAGATATAGGATAATGTCAAGTGTGAGAAGTTTACTAGCACGGTAGAGGGAGCCCACCTTCTTTGCAGCAGTCCTGGCAATGTCTTCAATGTATTTGTTCCAATTCATGTTATCTGTGAAAGTTACGCCGAGGAGTTTGAATGATGAACTCTCAGGTAGGGTGTTATTTCCAATGACAATCAGTGGTTGAAGAGGTTTCTTGTAGTTATTGAAGGAAAGTAGCTTTGTCTTTGCGGCATTAAAAGTTACCATCCATTTTTTATCCCAATCCACTACAAACTGGAGGTCAGTTTCTAAGGATTCAGCCATTGCCTCAGATATGTGCGCGTCGGTTTCGCCCACATGATGAGAGTAGAGCGTGGTGTTGTTAGCAAATATTCCTATCTCAGTCTCAATTACATCAGGGAGGTCATTTATGAACATCAGGAACAGTAGAGGTCCTAGGATGGATCCTTGGGGTACACCAGCATTTATGTCATGTTGCTTAGATGAACGGCCATTGAGGACAACCTGGATCTTTCTTTTGTTAGGAAGGATTTAATTATATTAAATATTTGCCCAGTAATACCATATCAGTGTGGTTTTAGGAGAATCCCTTCATGCCAGACCTTGTCAAAGGTCTTGGATATATCAAGCGCTACCGCCCTAGCTTCACCTGCCTTGTCCAGTGTATGATACATGCGTTCAGCGATGACTTTTAGGATATCTGCTTGTCTAAATCCGTATTGATGATCAGAAAGAAGTTTAGCATTAGCTAGGTGCCAGACTATAGCAAGATTGATTAAAGATTCAAAGATTTTAGCAAAGATCGGGAGTAGACTGATTGGACGGTAGTTTAGAGGATCAGCACTATCTCCAGAATTCTTGAAGACTGGTACCACAAAGGCATTTTCCAACTATCAGGGAAACAAGATTCAGCAAGGCATTTGTTGTATAGTTTGGAGAAGTCAGGGGCCAGCTCAGCAGATCATTTCTTTATTACTATTACTGGTATAAGATCAGGCCCACTGGGTTTGGAGGTGTCAAGGTTTTTTATGATGACTTTGACCTGAGATGGGGTGATGACCAGGTTCTCAAGTGTGGCTTAAGTCCGCAATGGGAACTTGGGGAGGGGGTATTTTTCTGAGTCCAAAGAAGAGTTTATGGCAAAAGGCTTGGACAGTAGTTCAGTTTATCAGTTGCCGTGTAAACAACATCGTTGTGATTTGATAGCGGGGAATTGTCGATTGCCCATTGTTCATCACACTATTGTAGATTTTCCAGAAATCACGAGTACCTAGTTTCTGTGACTGGATGCGTTTTTGGTTATCTCTTTATACCTTCCCCTTGCTTCATCTATCGCTACTTTGCAATAATTTCTTGCCTCTAAAAATATTTGTCTGTTCGCAGTTGACTTATGGCGGCCGAATTTTCGGAATGCCTTCTGCCTCTCAGCAATAGCAGCTGCACATTCTGAGGTGAACCATTGAGGAGAGCGGTGTTTGCTGAAGAATTTTCGCGTGGGGACATAAGCATCAATGCCTGCTTTGACCCATTCGGTTAGCTCATTTGCCACTAATCAGCAGGGAGTGAGAAGGTTTCACCCCATAGTGCGTCGCTGATGTGATCCCTGAGGGATTCAAAATCAGCCTGCTCATAGTTTCTCGTCGTTTTGAGCAACGGCTCTTCAGCCTTTGGACGACTTTTTAAAGTGATAAGTATCATTACCACAACGATCAGAGTTTCCGAGCGGGCTATGGGCTTTCGCCACACAAGCATCGGGTAGTGAGGTCAAGAACAGGTCGAGAAGTGAAGCTCTCTGATCCGCGCGATCCGGAAGGCGGGTCGGAAAAGTGACAGTCTGTGAGAGATCGTGAGCTGAGGAGCAATTAAAAGTGGAGTTCCCAGCTGCATCAGTAACGCTGTAAAATCCCAACCAGTCACGGTGATGTGCATTAAAATCCCCAAATACATGTATTTGGGCATTCGAGTCGAGTGAGAGGGCTCTATCTAAGCTTTCAGAGACAGGGTCAAGCAGGGTACAGTCCTGGGTCGAAGGAGAACGGTATAAAAAATATAAGTAACTAACCCTGTGATGTAGGGTCAATCTAAAGCACATGTAGGCTTGGTCATCTGATTCTAACCTATGTTCTCTAGTCAAGGGGAGGGTGTTCCGAACATAAAATCCTAGCCCATGCATATGTTTGTCAGAGTCCTTACGGTAGAGTGGAAGGTAATCAGCCATGTCAAAGTGGTGAGAGGGAATTGAGGATTGAAGGTTCGTTTCACTTAGAGCTAGGATATTCGGGGAGTTTGTCAGGAGAAAAGTTTCTACGTCGTTAATGTTGGTTCTAAGTCTCAAGATATTTGTGAATGCGAGCCTCAACGGCGGAGGCGAAGATGTTTTTTGTTGGGTGTCCGGTTTAGGTTGTTTTTTTTTGTTGTAAATTCATGTTTGTTTGAGATAGAGTGGGGAGGGCAAAGTGGGTGCTTGTTTGGTGCCAATAAGCTGACACAACCTGTCTATTAGTCGTGACTTGGTCCATGGGGGTTGTGGCCTCGAGAAAGCCTACCAGGGAAAACTATAGGGTCCATTTCTATGTGCGACATGGCACATACAGTTACCCACGATATTATGCAACTGTTGACGGAACAGCCGTTCTTAGCGCTACCTAAGAGTTTTGGCTCCTGACTACCAGTCGGAAACAGCAGCCAGACAAGCTGTCTAACCTGTACCCTCAACCTGTCAGAACAAGAGCGACCCAGACTAGTAGGACTTAGTGACAAAAAACTTTCCCCAAGTTGCCCAGATAGAGAGGAAGAAAGACGGCGTTCATTGCCCTAGTCAGGAAACAAGGCCAAGCACTAGGTGTATTTAGAGGCGTTTCAGTGCTTGTACCTCTACGCCTGGCTAATAGACAGAGAAGGAGTGCGAATGCCGGGCGATAGGCAGAGCCCATCTACTCCTTAAGCAATTATAGGTTTGCAAACCGGATACTTTGTTCGAGATTCCAGCTCTAGGAAGGTTGTCGATCAAGACTACGGAGGCCTCCCTCCCCAACGGTTTGCTGCCAAGTTAGTAGCAAGGTTTTATTATCAAAGTTTCCCGCCTCGTAGGTGGATGACCTGACAAGGTCTAGGTGTTCAACACTCCGAGGGAGGATGCCTGCGCCCGTGTACTAGTCGGGTATTTCCAAGCCTCCGCAGGTTAAATTGAAAACAACTAAATAAATAAAAAATAAGAATAAAAACAAATAAATAAATATATTATTAAAAAAACAATAAATAAATAAAAATAAAAATAAAATTTAAAAAATAAAAATTCATCCACACACACACACACGCATATATATATATATATATATATATATATATATATATATATATATATATATATATATATATATATAGAGAGAGAGAGAGAGAGAGAGAGAGAGAGAGAGAGAGAGAGAGAGAGAGAGAGAGAGAATAAGTTCACTGTACACTTAACAGCGGGAACAGAAATTTCTATATGTTTCCCTGTCACAAGTTAGTACAGAAAAGTAATAGACAGCCAGTAGGGAAGCAACCGAGAAAAACTATTTAACTATTTATGCAATGAAGGCTACGGAGAAAACAGATTAAAATTGAAACTCAAAATTAAATTAAGAAAGCACAAGGTAAATACAAGTAAATTTGGTAGCATGGTTAGAAATGAGTAAAAATGCCAAATACATTTAAGATAGTTAAAAGAACAGAAAACTCAACTGAAAACTTTGGGGAGTCTTTTTCATTTCGGTAGTCATGTGGCTGGAATTAATTGAAGTTGGGCTACTTTGCAAAATGATTTGTAACTATGTAATTAATACACTAGTGTACAATGTACCAACGTTGACAAAACAGAACATGGGTCGTCTTTCTTTATTTCTTTTTTTCTTTTTCTCTTTGTTTCTTTCTCTCTCTCTCTCTCTCTCTCTCTCTCTCTCTTTCTTTCTCTTTCTGACACACATAGAGACAACCACTATACAAAACACAGAATAGGCGATAATCAAGTATCGTCTTAAATGGTCGCACCATGTGGTTTGCCTCCCGGACAAACGTCTCTCATTAGGGACTTTTAGTAATGAGCGGAATTTGTTAAAATATTTAGAATCAACTAGACGACCCGTGTCCTGTTTTGTCAACGTTGGTACATTGTACACTAGTGTATTAATTACATAGTTACAAATCAACAATATCTGACATAAAACTTTATCTTATTTGATTTTCAAGTAGCAGTTTGACATATCGATAATTGATTCAGACTAGCCTTTTATCATTAATTATGAGACTTAATTTTATAGTCTCATTAATTTTCTCTTTCGAATCAGATGTTTCATTCAAGTTCTGAACTGTCGACTGAGCTCCAATCTCTGGTTCATCCTGTACAACATTCACAACAAAAACTCGTCTAGCTACAACCACTGTAAATAATTTTCCTTTTCTTTCACTTTGAAGTTAAAACTAAACGAAATTCCAATTTTTTAAGTTTCTTTCCAAGAACCACAATACCGCTGGGTTGCTTCCCAGCTGATTACAACATGGTCGTTTTCAAGTTCAATACTAACACATTCTTGTTGAGCCGTCCTCTTAAATAATCAAATTCTACCCAGTTTCAACCATCGTTAATAATCCTCACTGTGCTGTCTCATCGTTCATCTGACAAACTCGGTAACCTTTATCCTCGAGTGGTCTCTGGGCCTTGATAAATATATCTTTATTAATAGCATGTTTTTATTGCTACTCTCAGGATTAATTTAATATTTTCTGTATATTTCACTATATTGTTTATTCATATTTCTCGTTTAGCTTTCTAAATGGATGCGTCCTTATTACTAAACATTGGACTTAATTTAATATTTCCATTATATTTTGTTAATCATTTTCTTGTTTTCATACACATTTCTAACTGGGTACATCCTTATTAGTGCTGTGCATTTGTTAGTATTTAATTCTATTATCTGTTTTCACAAAA
This sequence comes from Sepiola atlantica, assembly GCA_963556195.1. Lineage (NCBI taxonomy): Eukaryota > Metazoa > Mollusca > Cephalopoda > Sepiida > Sepiolidae > Sepiola > Sepiola atlantica. The sequence continues at coordinate 122,062,457 of OY744516.1, read as the reverse complement.
TTAGACATGTTTTATCTGCGAAGCAACAAATGAGCCGAGACGATTCCAGAACGATGTTCACCGAACAAGAATAATTTCCATCGATAACACGAACAAAATGGCGGAAGAAAAAGTAAAAACTGCGTTCTAAAAATAACTTCTCTTGACAATTTATTTGTGGCATTGATTTTTTTTTTTTTGAAATATTTTGATCAAATTTTATAAAATGTCAAAGATTATCATAATGATTATTTTGCCAGAGGAAATTTTAATTTTGTTTCCGGAATATATTTTAAAGCGCGTTAGCAAAGGAAGGTTGAAAATGCCAGGAGGAGACACGGCGTTCTATATTACTTGAAGTCATTTAAAAGTTCAGTGCAAATATTGATTTCCAAGTGCATTTGCCTATAGGTATTGTTAGTTATCTGTCTTTCCACGAGGGTAAAGTTGGACACAGGGTCAGTTAATATAGAGCATCTAGCTTCTCAAAAAGAGACACTCTGAATTCGTTACAAAAAGTAATGTTCCGGATTTTTGAGATGAGGAGAGATAATTTGTATTATGTGGATTATTCGGGCTGCCGTTCTCATCGTGGTTGTTATTTTCACAACGTTTCGGCCGATGTAATCACCGACCTCTTTCAGGTCATCTTTTCGAACCCGAGTAGCTTTTGTGCTGAACTCTGGAATCTATACAGAATTGCAAACTGAAGCATTTATTTAATCCACGTGGGTAGATTTTTTTTTCGTTCAGTTAGCCATCACCGGGTAGAAGTGTTAACTAATTTTTATTTTATACTTAATAAGTATCGCCTGAATGATTGAACGTTAAACCTCCAGAAGACTCTCACGTTGAACTAATTGTAAAACAATGCTTTTATCTGTTGCGCCGCGGCGCCATGTGAACAATTCTAGTATGAATTTTGGGAGCCATTAACCTAATCCTGTTTAAGATGTGTAGTAGTACTACTACTTATTACTAATATATATATATATATATATATATATATATATATATATATAATCTTTGAAAAGCCATGGTTTAAAGGTGTTTCTGTATGTGTATTCCTTGTTTGAACACTTGATGAATAAATAAATCAGTAAACCATACAAATTTTATCCACTTTATCACACATATATATATATATATATATATATATATATATATATATATATATATATATATATACTATAAATATTTTTTATTAAATATTAACATGTTTATTACCTACATATGATATCGTTTTGGGCAGTTTAATAGGATCGAACGCAGTTCATAAATTCAGGCTAGAATCACACGACAAACGCTCGGGACCACACGGCTACCGACAATCAGCACATACAATGAATGAAATTGAGATACACTTATTTGGATAGGCAGGGGGAAACCGTTATTATTGTCAACAGTGTTCAACGCTCGTGCGGAATTCGCTTTGTCGCAAATGACAACCAACTTATCTCAACTTCACCGTGCTCTACTTTCAAGACTTACATTTTTAAAGGGGCTTTTAACTATAAATATTTTCATTAAATATTTAAGTATTTATTACCTACATACGATGTCGTTTCGGACTTTTTGCCTTCATCAGTGCAAGAGTGTTGGTTGTAGGCAGTCGCATGGGATCGAACTCAGTTCATAAATTCAGGCTAGAATTACAAGACATTTTTTGATATATATTTATTAATTAATTATTCTAAATTAATTTTTGCGTGCATATGTATATATATATATATATATATATATATATATATTTTTATTTATTTATTTGTGTGTGTGATTTATATATATATATATACATTTATATATCTTTTATTTTATTTATTATTCGTTGACGTATAGGAATACAGAATTGGTATTGTGTTCCACAGACGAACAGTTCTAGAAAATAAACTTTTCTCATGGGAGGCCCATTTAATTTTAGGTTCACAGTGGGAGAAAGAGAAATTTCAAAGTTAGGTGTGACGGACAGACACACATGTTATTACAAACATGTCGTGGCTAAGCAATAATGACAGACCGACAAACATGCTATTTCATGGCAGACCGACGAATGATATTTCAAACTTAAGCAATCGCGCAGAACATTTTACGATGGAATTAGATGAATTCAGAAATGATGGTAAAAAGTGGAATTAAGAGAATATTTTTGGGAATTATCGAATGAAATATTTAATTGAATCTGATTTGTATATTAATACTTCATCAATAGTGTACATGTTCTGTGTAATGATTGTTTGTTTTATTTTGTTTTTCACGGTTGAATTGTGAAAATAGTTAAAAAGAGCGATGCTCAAATAAGCATTACTAACGAATGATATGTAATAAATATGAAATAATCCGGACTTTAAAACAAAAATGCTCCAGATACATTAAATTATTAAATTATAGCTGAATTCCGGACAAAAACGGGTCGGGACAGCTAGTATAGTATAAAAGAAATATCGGTATAAGCAAAGACTAATGACATATTAGGTACAAATAAAGTTCACGAAAACAATAACTATAAATAAATATTAAATAATCTAGTAAAGACAAAAGAAAGAATAGGCATAAAGAAAGAAAGAAAGAAAGAAAGAAAGAAAGAAGAAGAAACAGATTGTATGTAAAGACTAAATAATCAACTAATAGTAAATAAAGAAATAATAATGGAGATTTGGTATCTGCCTGTATGACCCCGAAACTATACTATTACTTTTATTAGTTGTACAATTGTACAATTCTTTTACTATACTATTTTAGATTAATATAATATATCACAATGTAGGGGGAGTGTAATATCTGTTCTGTTGTCATGGTTGGTACCATCCTCCAAGGCATTACATCCTCCTTTGTTGTGGGAGAGAGTAATGCAGTATATGTTCTGTTGTCATGAGACCATCTTCACAGATATTACTCCCTCATTTGAGGGGTAGTCTAGTATCTATTCCGTTATCATGGGCCATCCTCCCATGCATTACCTTTTTCGTTTTTATTTTTTTTGGGGGGAGGGGGGTGTATTGTAGTATCTGTTCTATGATAGATACATTCCTCCCAGGGATCACCTTCTCTTTTTGGCAAGAGGAGGTTCGTGATATATTAAGCGGACACTTTTTTTTTTGCTAGTTTTAATAATTATGACGAACTGACGAAAATGCTATTTAGATGCTATTTAATGCGTGTCGGGCCGAATGACGGACAAAGCCACATATAGAGATGTGTAGACGCACCTAAAACGTATGATGTTCATAACTAGATGCGTCTAGTGATTGCTGAATAGCAGCAGTACATTCTAGGTGTGTCATTTGAGCAGAAGTAATTAAGAACAAACAAAATAACGAGCGCACTTTTTTTTTTCTATTTTCTTTTTTGTTGTTGTTTTCTTCTTCTCCCGTGTAAGAACTATTCTAAGGCGCATAACTCACCTACCAGCGTGTAATTGTGTCGTCTCGTGCCGATGTGTCCAACAGTGAATAATAACAGAGAGACGGTGGGGGGAGGGGGAGGGGGAGACGAGGCAGTATGCAAACTTGAAAAACAGAAATACATATAAATATGTATGTTTAGATAAAATCTGAAAACATGTAGAGATGAATGGAAAGAGCGGATGGGCAAAAGTAATAGAATCGAGTCTACTCGTTTCGTTTTTATCATCAAATTCTGATGAAGTCTTTTGATAATAAAGACGAAATATTAGAAATCTCACCATATGAGTTAATCCTCTCCGCAACTCTTTCTCTCTCTCTCTCTCTCACACACACACACACACACACTCTCTCTTTGTCTGTGTGTGTCTCTCTCTCTATATATATATATATATCTTTCTCTCTCTCTCTCTATATATATATATATATCTATATATATATATATATATATATATATATATATATATATATATATATATATATATATATATATATTTCAGATGAAACATTTGTTAAATATATGAAAAGGGCGGGTGGAAAAAAAAGAAAATTGCTAAAATTTTCCTTAAGGCCTTATCGTCTGACCCTCTAAGAGGAAACGTCAGAATGATAAATTAAAAACTAAGAAAATCGAATGCGATATGAAGGGGAAAATTTGTTTAAGTTAGAGAAAACGATTGAGAGAGAGAAATTACTAATATATTTCTTGCTAATGGATATCCTATCAATATCATAAAAAAGCACCATTTCACGCAAAGTTGCTATATTTAAGGGTGGTAAATTTATTGGCCCGTCACGTTGCCCTATTTATTTGAAACTCTAGGTTCTGACGGCCTTGACATTGTCAAAAGGATTTATTCTACTGAACGTTGTTTTCCAGCAACCATGCTGAGAGTAGTTTACACGACTCGAACCTTTTTCTCTTCTTTTCGTAAGGATGTTTTGCCAGCCATTCAAAAGAATTCTGTTGTTTATAAATTCCTGTGTCAGTGTGGAGCTGACTACGTTGGCAAGACATCCCAAAGATTAGAAATTAGAATATCCCAACACATACCACGTGATATTCGCTTACGCAAGGTTTCGAGATCATCCGAGAATTTCCAGGCACATGAATCAGCCATCGGTAATCACCTGGTTAGTACAAATAGTTGTTCTGACAAGTATTCCGATGAGTGGTTTTCTGTTTTACACAGTGCCAGGTCGAACTACCATCTCAATATTATTGAGGCGTTAGTTATTAACAATTCTCGACCTAGCCTGTGTAGACAAAAGATTTTGAAACATCAGTTGGAGATCTTTAATGATTCAAATCCACCATAACGTTAAGAGATTTACTTTTTTTTCTCTCTCTCACAATCGTTTTCTCCAACTTAAACAAATTTTTACCTTTATATCTCATTCGATTTTCTTAGTTTTTAATTTATCATTCTGGCGTTTCCTCTTAGAGGGTCAGACGATAAGGCCTTAAGGAAAATTTTAGCAATTTTCTTTTTTTTTTCACCAGCCCGTTTCATTGATTAAAAAAATGTTTCCTCTGAAATTTATCCTATGATTTTGTTGTACGCGAAATTTACTTCAACGAAAAACAACCGATATTTCTATGTCAATAACGGATCTTTCTTCAATGGACTCATCAGAAAATCAGAAAGTTCTTAACCAGAAAAAAATACATAGTGATGCAACAAACAAGATTCACCTAAAACACACCGAATTCATCTCCATCGAGAGAGATTCAGAAATCGCTATCTAGAAAGAGCAGCAATCTTTTTTCATGAAGCAAAGCTATGAAAAAGTACGCACAATATTGGCCAATAAAATATATATATATATATATATATATATATATATATATATATATATATATATATATATATATATATATATATATATAACGTTGAGAATTAGTTCCTACACTAAAGATTGCGTTAGCATGAAACATCGATGTCTGTAGGTATTTAAATAATTAATATTTATTTATAAAAATATTATTGTTTATAAGCCCCCTCCCACAAAGGCTGGGCACTCTCGAGTAACTTTAATAACAAGCAGTGCAATAGCTATATGCACGATCCGAACGCCGTTTCGTAGATAACTCTATACTGCTTGGTACATAGCCGCCGATTCGCTATTTACATTTAAAATTCCTCTATATTTACTAACTAATTGGATATGGTCGATGGATAAGATCCTCGACTACGAATCAGTGGCGATTTATGATCGGGGTTCGCGCCCACCGACCGTTGAGAATTAGTTCTTACACTGAAGATTGCGTTAGCATGAAACATCGATGTCTGTAGGTATTTAAATAATTAATATTTATTTATAAAAATATTATTGTGTGTGTATATATATACATTTATATATATATATATGTATATATATATATATATATATATATATATATATATATATATATATATATATATATATATATATATATATTCATTTCTGTCCCCTTCCCTCGTTTCGCCCCCTACAGTCGGAAAGAAGCTGAAATGTTGGAAAACGCTCTGAATTAGTGTATTAAACATATGGTTGAATTTTCATTAAAATCGGATATACATATTTGAAATTCTTATGGGTCATTTAGAGGTGGGGTACATAGAGGGTAACGTAAAGATTCGGGACCACTTCCGGTGTCTTCCTCGAAGAATTTTATGCATATGATATACATCTCATCAAAATAGAATATATTTAAAGTTTTAAAGAATATTCAGATCTCATGCCTCCCTTAGGTGAGGAGCGCACTTAGAGATTCGGGATCACTTCTATTGTCTTCCCAGAAAATTTTATACATATGATTTAAATTTCATAAAAAATAAGATATATTTGAAGTTTTAAGGGGCTTATGCACTTAGAGATTCGCACAAACATCACACATAGACATTGAGTGTTATACATATAGAAGATTAATACAGGCTATTTATTAACGAAATATACGCCTACAGACATATAATATACAAAGTTATCCTGTGAAATAGAATATCTTCTTCTATCTCCTGTATATATAAAACTCAATGTTTGTTTGTGTGTTATAGAAATCGATATGTTAACAGTTTGAACTTTCAAATAAGTTTCCGTGTTAAGGGTTAAATTTTTCACAGAATCTAAACACACCATTGAAATTTTCATTCGATTATATCTGGGGTCACTAGGGGTAATTGTCGGTTAGGTCTATAAAATAACTGAAATATATTAGACCGTAAAGAAATAAAATTCAATTTTATAAAAATACACTTTCTTCGTTTCATAAAGTAAAATACAATTAAACAATTAATATCTCAGTGAAGAATGTATTAAAAGCAATGTTTTAACATTTAAATAATTAGTTTTAATTAAGCTTTTTTTAGATTTAAAATTATTAAATAAAAACGAATTCGATTTAAAATTATTAAATAAAAACGAATTCGTTTACGTTTTACAGTTACCGGATTTTTTTTGCTTTCAGATAAATACTTCAGACGCGTTCATTTATTTTTTTTATTTTTTAAATAATAATCAACCCGTGCAGTAATTTTTTTTCTTTTTCAAAATAAGAGTTTGAACACGTTTATTTGTTTTATTTTTTTACGAAGTACTTGATTCACGCTGATGACAAATCGACTGTTAGTCTTGGATTTAAATTAACACAAATAACAGGACTTTCTTTTACACATTTAAAACTTCGAACACGCTTATTTTATGTTGTTGTTGTTGTTGTTGTTGGGGATGAGACAAGGAGGAGGAGGGACAGGAGGAGGGAGATCGCACCGCAGGATTGTCTAGTCTGCATCAAGTCCTCGTTGGTCACAGCTATTCGTTAAACTGCAAAATTACAGGATTTACCCTCGACACTCAAAACAGCAAGGCTTAACGGTTGCATGCGAAGTCGAGGAAGGTGTTGACCCAACACACAAGGGAATGGCGCAGAAACAACGTTATCTTTCTCACTCTATTGATTTGTGGTTCCGCATCTGACACGTCTTTACTTGCCACATGCAAACGATGAGTCCTGATTCCGACTCATCCATGATTTTCAATAGAGCCCTGTAAGCCGGGTAACTCTGATAACTACCACGTTGCTACTCTCACTCTCTCTACCACGGCGATGAATGGTTAAACTTTAGGGGCCTATTACTGTTATCGTGTGTTAGACACTATTCTCCACCCCAAACACCCGGGCAACGCTGGGGTTGGGTGGGACGTTCTAGTATTAAATATTTGATCATAATCAGAATTTGAAGTATAACACTTTCTATCGAAATGACTTGAATCGAAATTATGTAATCCGAAATTCGTAAACAAAAAAAGAAATCACAAATACGGCTCGAGGACCATTTTGCTTTTGTGGAATGTGGATGCTTTGTTCGTCTTCAACTTATTCTAAGACTCGCCCAATTTGTTGACGCATGCATACAAACAATTCCTTTAAGCATGATAATCAGCTGTCATTCGCTAGATCACACTTGCATCCATCATAAAACCACATTTACTCGTACCTTGCACAGCTTAGGTAGGTGTTGTTCATACCAGTCGAAGATACGTCTTCGACAATCAGTCCGACAGTGGCCTTGTGTCTGTCGGGCTGAGGTATGGTTCTGTTAAGTCCTAGGAGGTCCACCCACCCAGGCTTTACCTTTTTTCTTTGAGACAGATAGCTGTCAACCATTCCGCGTTTGTTCTGATGCTTAGACAGAACTCACAAAAATAGGTCAAGGACGCGTTTGCGCACTGCACATAACTGGCGGCGCTATATTTTTATTTATTTATTTATATATATTTTTATTGTTGCAAAACTAATTTTCCAATTTTTTATGAGTGTTGGGGCACTTCTACAAAAGATCCTGCAAAACAAATTAGCCTACTGGGGATTGCTGATAGGGCTGCTAGGGCATTTTTATTTAGTAGGCCAGAGTTCACTTTTCCTAGTACAAAACCTCACCTGACCTTGTGTATAAGCTCCTGAAGAGGACGTAACTAATACTCGATGGACTCTTTTATTTAAAATATTCCCGATTAATTCTCATTTATTAATAATCATTTATAATTTGAATGGCGGAGGGGGTGATCGACAAAGCGAACTAAACAAATGTCAACAAAAGTGGGTTTATATGGCGTCAAACAAAATAACCAACCAACCAACTTGCCTTCTTGCACTCCGAAATCCAAGTTGTAAAGACTTTTGAGTTATTTATTGACCTCGTAATCTCTTCGCTCTGTTTATCATTATTACATAACTTTCTTTGTACCCGCAACCTTCAGAAGAAATCATGACTGTGACCATAAACTCTTGTAGAGCTATGCCAACGCCTCCAGCAGGCCGCCTTATCCCAAACGTATATGCTGTTGTTCTTATTATTATTGACCGTGTCGGGATTCTAGTGCAGACATTGTATACAAGCGACTTGTAGAGCATAGGTGTATGGGGGTGTATCGTTGGGGTTTCGTCGTTAGTCTTTACACTTGAGCTAAGCTCCTCCCCATCTCTCAAATTTAGGAATCTCAGCTAAGACTGACGTCTCTCATCGCGATCCTTCTCTGTCGTGATCTGTCGCCATTCTCCCCGAATATGTTTACTTTCCACCAGAAATCAAATATGTCCGGTTTTCCCTCAGCTTACTTCCACCGGAAACTGAAGATGTCCGCTTTCTTTCTCATCCTTTCGAATTCTCCATCTTGACGCTCCGGCTGTTAATGGCTAACTGTCCATAGCGTCGCTTTGTCTGTAAAGTTCAATGAATCAGTTCATTTTTCATTGTCATTTATTTCCCAACTAATCTCTCTCGATGGTCCTAGCTGTGGGGAGTTGAAGCACTCTATAGTATAACACAGTAGTAGTACCTGTTAAGGTCCCATCTGTGATTTAAATAAAAGCTATCGTTTACAGAGTATTTGTTTACAAATATGCTTACAAAACGAATCTTTTTGTAGAAGAGCCCTGCATAAAACAAAAACAGACAAAATGCGGGTTGCTGTAAAAAGAAACATTTTATTACTAACTCAATAGGATGGAATCTATTCATGTCATTGAGTATTTGCATAAAAAAAATAGGTTCCTTTATATTTTTGCCTCCGCATAAACTCACACAGATATCTGTACACCATTCCGCGATGCATTCCACAGTGGCGTTTATTCTCCATTTTGTACGGCCTAACCATAACAATAATCCTAACCCCAACTCTAACCCTTATCCGACGAATGCTTAGACAGGACTCACAAAAGTATGTCAAGAGCGCGTGCACCACTGCGCATGACTGGCAGAGTTATTTATTTATTTATTTATTTGCAAGACTCATTTCCATGGATGGCGGAACGTTTCATACAAAAATCCGACAAAACAAATTAGTCTATAAATATTTGAAGATATTATGGACTTTAGCATTAAATCTTTTACTGAAATAATTGAACTCAGCCTTAAATGACTACAAGAGGGTTCATATGCCGTAAAAAAAGACGAATTCTAACTGCGACATAAATTGTAATGAAGTTTGCTTTCAAAATTTTGAAAAAAGAAAAGAAAGTTCAGATGGTGTTATATTTTTTTTAATTTGACCAAGTTGTCGTCTGCGCACATTTAAAACTCGTCTTTTCTCTGACGTTTTCCTCGTATGACATTAAAAAAAATCTATGTCGTCTCGCATTTGTGGCTACAAGTTTCGTGAATAGAAAAAACATTTCTGTTGTTTCTTCTTGCGAAACAATCCACTCCTTTCACTGGTAACTTAAACAAACAACAATGACAAGACAAGAATATCGATTTTTTTCGAACTGATGTAACACATGCACGCACACACACACACACACACACTATATATATATATATATATATATATATATATATATATATATATATATATAATTACAAGAGATTAAGACAACATCGGTACCGTCGGTTTCATATACAACGGTACCGACATTGTTTTAATCTTCTGTAATTACATATATAAATAAATATTACATCTTATTTTTTATTTTTCTTAATAATCGAGCTCTCTGCTGGGGTTCTCTCCCGCTAACCTTACACACACACACACACACACACACACACATACATATATATATATATATATATATATATATATATATATATATATATATATATATATATATATATAATAGAAAGGTAGATTCCAGTAAGCAAACCTTTGTTATTTTTCCAAAAAATGCATATACTCGAAGGTCCGTTTCGTCTACACATGGATAACTATATAAAGTGTTATATATTTTGAATTTTCCACACGTGCGACTCTTATGAAATCCAAAAAACCGTTCCCTGAAAACATTAGAACGAACAGAAAAATATATGTTGATTTCTGATAAATCGCTTATATAGAAAATCCTAGATATATAACATTATATATGGTTGTTCATGTGTAAACGAAGCGGACTGTCAAGTGTATGGATTTTTTTAATGCATAAAGGCCTGATTAATGTAATCACAACTTCTATTGTTTATTTATAAATGCTCTGGTGTTAAAGATTTAAAAAATAACATCCATTGAGTTTTAACCTTGAAAGTTTGACTTTTAATACACACGCGTATATATATATATATATATATATATATATATATATATATATATATATATATATATATATATATATTATTATTATTATTATTATTATTATTATTATTATTATTATTATTATTATTATTATTAAAAATAACCGACAATTTTTGTCTGGTTATTTTAATATTGATCCTTTCAATTTTCCGGATTAAAATCTTAATCTCGGAAGAAAATTGGCTGATGAAACTGCCGTAATGTACATGTTGGTCCAGAGTACTTTCTGACCCGTCTGGGTCCATCGTCAGTGGAATAATGACAAACAGGTAAAGACCTGGTGTGAGATTTATAATTAATTATGGCGGGAAAATTTAAATATGGAACTATGTTTATTAGGTATTATAAACATTTAAGTATATTAGTACTAGTGTTAAAATTAATCTTGTCAATAGCAGGTTTTTTAGTTTTAATGAGTAAAGCTTCTAGTATGTGGAGTTTTTGTGTATTAGTATTATGTTCTAGGATTTTAGTATTGTCTACGAGAGTAATAATAACAAAAACATACACCTAATCGGAATATGGCCGAATCAAGACGGCAGACCATAACACACACAAAGTGTTCGATATCGCCGTTGGGTGACTTACACATATCTGGTATTTACTATTAATCTATTATTTATGCAAAATAAAACGAAAACGAAATGGTTAAAATCCTATTAAAAAGAATTATTACGTCATAATTAAATTTAATGTTCAATGTTTAATATTTAAATATGTATATATTTTTGGTAAAAAAAAAAACAAAAAAAAACAAACGGCAAAGTTTTAAAAAAGCTAAACAAAAATGAAACTAAAAGGTCTCGTCGGGTAAGTAAATCTAGTTACTAATAAATGTGGCTTGTCGTAACACTGCAGTTTCACGAATCACCCGCTTTTGTTCTGAAGTATAATAATAAAATCCGAAATACTGTTGAATAGAAATTCAAACTGACCAAACGAATCTTGAAATATGCATTTGTTTAATAAATATACTAGTAGAATACCCGTCCCAGGACAAGTAAAATTTATTCCCCCAACAAAACAGTTTTGCATCACTTTTATGTCCCTTTACTCAACCTTATACCATATAATTTTTATTTTTATTTTAATCAAAATCGATTACATGATTTTGATTCTAGAAAATGTCTAAAATTTAAGGCTTAATCAGTTTGTATTGATTATACATCAAATAAAATGCAAGTCTGAAATTTTTTTCATTATTTGTTATTTGATGTCTAATACCTATTGTTCAAATTTTCCAAAAATCAGAAGTGTCTCAATTTCCATGAAAGGTTACCACCACGTTTTTATCTATTTGCATAAAACTAAATGAAAATAAATATAACCCACATTATGACCCTTTACGCTTAGCAACTGTGTTCCAAAATTCATAATGATCGGTTAATTAGTTTAGAAATGAATCCGTCACACACAAATATATACACATATAAACATACCTACTTTATAAAGATAGTAAAGTATATTTAGTCAATGTAATACTATTTTTATATTTTTCATTTTTGAATATCATCAAATGATAACTACATCTACTCTTTATGGATCCTCCGTAGCTCCTATATAAATATAATTATTATTCATAATTAATATTATTATTTACTGTTCTTCTGTACATTACATTAGCTGTTAAACAATTATTCATTAATGGACAATTATTTTTCGTCTATAATTACATGTACGAAGAAATATATAAACCTATAAAAATAACGAAATGATAGAACATCAAATTGAACAAACATAACAAACATATAAACATGTGCAAATACAGAAAATCCATACAGTAATTATAAAGGAACTGATAAACAAAATTATTATATTAAATGACACTAGATAATAGATGATTGATTTGAAAAAATAACAACCCTCTTGTGATCATTTAAGGCTGAGTTCAATCATTTTAGAAATGTTTACTTCGGGGAGGGTAGATTCTTGGATCTTATTAGCTAGAATCTCATTGGATGTTTTGCTCCACTTTTCAAACTTTGAGTAGTGGTAGCAAAACAATAGCACCTTCTTTTGTGCAACAGTCCATGGTTGGGCTTTTAAGCCTCTTATGTTTCTTCTTTTTGTTGCTGTATTTGATGGAGATAGGGGGCCAGGACCTTTTGTCTCAAGGCCTGATGACTGACCCTGGTTGGCCTTTGTATTGGCTGGAGCACCATTTCCAAAGGCAGGAAGGTTTACACCATTGCTTACATCTTCTTGCCTGGTGTATGAACGGGTTGATGGACCCTTTTTATCCTGGGTGCCGGCCTGTCAGTATTTATTTTGGTTTTTATTCATATTTTTTATTATTCATTTCCTCATTGTCAACGGCTTCTAATTCTTTATTCGAAGCCGCCCTCTATGACTAGAGGGGGTGCCCCGTCCGTAATTCGGGAGACGTGCTGGATGGCTTGAGGAGACAGCACGCCATTTTTTTTATATTTGGTCAAAAATAATAGAAAATAAGTATCGCTGACCTTGGAAAAAATCTGGTTCGCGCCCCCAGGGGGTCAAAAGCCCCCTAAAATTGCAAAAAATGACCCTTTTCTCCCATAACGTTTGATTCATCCATTCAATTTTTTTGAAATTTGGCCAAAATGTAGAGGCAATTGTTCTGGATATCAAATGAGCATCCTTGACCTCAGAAAAATTCTGGTTCGCGCCCCCAGTGGGTCAAAGGGGGGTCAAAAATGCCCCAAATTGCCCAAATTTATTGCATTTTACACTCGCCACATCGAGTCACATACAGAGGGGGGCCACGCATGCGCGGCTTGTTATTATTATTATTATTATTATTATTATTATTATTATTATTATTATTATTATTATTATTATTATTATTATTATTATTATTATTATTTAAAAAGTAACCTTGCCCTTTTAACTACTTTAGTTTTGGAATAAATAGATAAAAATGTATGCGTTTTAAACTTATATATATATATATATATATATATATATATATATATATATATATATATATATATATATATATATATATATAATCACCTCCTTTTCTTTGATCCAATATTTTCAATACAGTTGATTGAATACATTTCCTTTTTATTTTTTTTATTTCTTCTCCTTTACGCTAATGTCACTCTTTTCTGTCTCTTCTAAAAAAAAAACATTTAAATGCTGCTCACGCCCGATTGATTGGCTGCAAATCCTCACCCACACCATCTCTTCCCTATTACTTTTCCTTCCTTTTCTACTACGTCTAATATGATTTTTATGACTTTACACAAAAAAAATTTTTTTAGTCATTTCTGATAAAACGTTCGATGTATACCCTCCATCAAAAATGACGGATGAAAATTATACTGGTCAACACAATTTTTCTGCCAGGCTCTAAACCAATCAAAATGAGCTGATTTAGGAGAGCTGATTTTTTAAATGCCGCCAGTTTTCGCCAAGCACGTCAGGTTTAATCTGTACAAATTTCGTTAAATTTACACATTTTTACGTAAAATGCCCAATATTAATTCCGTTTTGGTAAATATTGATATCTATATGAGTTATATGTTGAAAAACAATATAATTCCGATCTGTAAACATTTTCAATACATCATAAGTTTTAGGAAGGGGAGCATCAACTCCTGTTGTGGGGATTTTCCCAATTCTTCGCTGGGGGAGGGGGTCCTGGTACCCCCCCCCCCCCAAAAAAAAAATATATATAAATAATCACCATTCTAGATCCCCTCGGACGAGCCCCCTCCCCCGGTAGATGCTCACCCCCATTAAGTTTTCTGCATGTTTTAGTTTATTTTTCAAACTAACTTTGCTGTGATACTTGCACTAAATATTTAATTCAATTTTGAACTTCTAAAATTATGTTTAAGTAATGCTTATATAAAAAGAATTATGTTTAAGCAACGCTTATAACAAAAATTATGTTTAAGTAATGGTTATAAAAAAAACTTTTGGGGTTTCATATTGGCAGCATTGCTGGAAATCTTTTTTTTTTAAACCAGACCGACAGAAGAATCTGACAACCTTTTTTCACTTGAACGGACATTGAAACACAAGTCTAAAATCATAAATTACTTTGCTCATGATGTCATGTATAGAAACCCTAAATATTCATTCATTTTCTTATCAAGTCAATTTAATATGTTTCCTTCTCCTCCACCACCTGCATGTCAGTAAATATTAAGCAACAGAAAGTTATTGTTTCGTATAAACGAAGTTTCTTTCTTTCTTTTTTTTGTGTTAGATTTCTGAAGTCAGTTAATGGTTAAGATATTAATGAAATACAATATGTCGTGAAATTATATGTGCTTCTTAAAATGGATCCATGAAATGAGTCTATTTCCAAGCAGATATGAAGTATTTCATGTTGATTTTATGAATACTTTCTAAATATTGTTATTATAGAATAGAATAAAATGTCAGCATATCAATAAAGTGCAAAAACGACGAATATTATTTCTGCTACCCTGTGATGAGTTTGCCTTCAAAGAGAACAGAAAAGAAATTGACGAGTTCTACGAGAAATCCTACTACACGTACTTCAAAATGAAACTCGGCGATTAAGATAAGTCATGGGCACCTCACATTGTCTTCAAATCATGTAAAGAAAGTCTATAACTTTGAACAACAGGCAACCGAAAAGTTCTTAAATTCGGAACCAGCCAATCATTTTGATGATTGCTATTTCTGCATAACGAACTTAGTTGGGTTCAACAAAAAGAGATTCCTCATTCTGACGAAAACCCAGTGCCAGTTTTTTTAAAATAGTTACTTGATATTCCTATTTCAGTTGCATATCTCGCACAATATCTTATACTAGAACAGTTCTTTAATGAAATAAAACCCTGACATATACGGAGACTTGTCTTAAGCAAGCCAAAAAAATCACCTCGAATGGAAATAAACAGAGGACCATTTTTTGTTCACTAGTGTTATCATTCGCATAATTATATTCATATAAAATAACGTCGGAATCGGTTAAGTTAAAAAGAAGAAGAAGAAGAAGAAGAAGAAGAAGAAGAGAGAAAGAAAACTAGATATTTTTAAAGAAAGAAAGAAAAGAAAAACGTATAAATCGGTATAGAAATCAGAAAGAAAACAGATGTTTCTCAATTCCCCTATATACTTTAAATTGATTCGTCCGGAAGTTTTTTACTCGCTAACTTTTGTGTGACGAGACGGATATATATATATATATATATATATATATATATATATATATATATATATATATATATATATATATATATATATACTAGCAAAACCCACCCGCCCTCCGGGCAGTAATTAATTGGGAGGACGGAGGAGGGCGTTAATTTAAAAAAAAGTGTTTTTACTCAGAGAATTCCATAATTTTAATAAACTTTGGTAAATTTGTAGATTAACATCCTCAGCTAAATTATCCCCTCCTTAAAAATGAAATTCTTGTTAGAGTCATTCTAGATTGCTTTAACTCTAACCTTAAATTTGACTGGCAAGGTCGTAACACCACACGCAATCCACACAGAAAAGTTCCCCCTCTCTAAATAAAAAAAAATAACGCACAGAATTCATCTAAAATGGCAAAAAAATGGTCAACTGTCATAAAACCCTCGAATGGCATGAAAATAGAGGATTATTTTACGTTAAATTTATATGCGAAACTGTTCTGCCTCTGAATTCTAAAATATTTTTTGTTGTTTCTCTTTCGGCCAGGTTTTCCAGAGTATTCACACGTAATCGCCTGAAAAAGTAGAATCTCATTTTATCGAGGATGTGTGGGGTGGAGTGCGGGTGTTAATCTACAATAATATCCAAACTTTCAATACTTTTATTTATGCCATAAAAATAAGATATGTTATTAGTTAGATCATTTTAACGATATTCATTTAATTTTCACCGAAAAGGTAAACACAACTAAAATCAATTGCTTTAAATTAAAATTTTAAAAAGGGGCGTATAGTAAAAGTATAGTTAAAAAAAATTAAACATGGGTAAATTTGCAGATTAACATCCTCCATTAATAACCTACCACCCCGAAAAGAAAATGACATTCTACTTTTTTAGGGGATTACGTGTTAACACCATGGAAACCGGAAAGAAAGAAAAACAAATATTTTAGAGTTTAGAGTGAAGGATCAGTTGTATATATATTTTACATAAAATGTTCCCACATTTCCGGGTCACTATTTTTTTTTATTAAACTTAACAAAATATTTTTTACCACTGACCCTAAATCCGAGTGGCAGGATCATAAAACCACACGTAATCTCCTAAAAAAGTAGCGGTCCCCTCCAAAAAATGCTGCGGATTTAACTCCCATAACAAAAAAAGAATTTAGTTAACTGCCCTAAAATTGTACCGAAAAATTGAATTTATATACGAAAATTTTCCACGTTTTAATTTATAAAATAATTGTTTTTTTTCTTTTCATCAAGTAAAAAAGATAGAAAAATGGGGGGATGTTAATCTACAATCATACCAAAATATGAATCTCTATTTTTTTATAACCTGGACAGATCATAGTGCTACTAAACTTGTGTTTTTATTTGTCAATGAGAATACTGAATAGGTCTTTGTAAACATTCAAAAAATAAGTTTGTTGTTAAAATTTATAAATTAGGCATTAACTTAATTAATAAAACAAAGTTATTTATCTATTTTTCACGGAAAATGTAAAACCTGTAAAGGGGGGCGAGAAAAAAGGGGCAGAGAGAAAGAGCGAGACAACCACACTTTCCCTCCCACTCCCCCTTTCTCTTCTCGCTTCTGCCTCGCTTGTAGCAAGCAACAACCTTCGGTAAGGTCGTCAGTGATCGCATGGAGTGTTTAAGGTGTTTTAGTTATTTTTCCGATTTATTTATTAAATAGACGAAACCATTGCATATTGATAACAAACATAAGCCAACACAATTCCAAATTAATAATACTAAACATTAATTATGAATGGTTTAAAAAATAGTTATGCTAATTAGGCAGTCAAAAGATTCTCTCTTAATCTTTTATCTCCACTATATATACAGAATATCATGATTTCATGTATTATTGATTTAAATAACAGTAACCCGTTTTGATTATAATATAATAGTGATAAATGAAAAAAACAAAACTTTCGCATTTATTCAATCGGATATATACTAGCAAAATTTACCCGCCCTTCGGACAGCAATTAATAAGGGATGAGGCATATAGTTTAAATATATAGTAAATTTTTAATATTCATTTTAAAGTTTTTCCCCCAGTGTTAGACAATACTGGATTTTAAAAAAGAAGGGTATGTAATTTAAGGGTACAGAAATATAATGTTTGAAGCAACATTTGAAAAATAAATTCCAATTCAATTCCATCCAGGAGGAAAGAAAATGGCTAACCCTATTTCAACTACAGATTGTGTGTGCGTGTTTTTTTTTTATTTTGTGATGGAACAAAGTGATTTAAAATAAATAAAACTAAGCTAAAACATGGCAAAACGTTTAAAATTAAATCAATATTGACTTTCTTTTGAAAACTGTATTGTGATAATTCCATAAAAATATAACAACTATTTAGAACAAAGTGTAGTATCTGTTCTGATGTTACACTTTGATTATTCTGTCCTTGGTCAGTGAAAGAGAAGTCCTTCTAGACTGAGGCAATTTAAACTTTTGTTACAATCCAGAGTGCCCTTTTTGGGGAGCTGGATTACTCCACATTAAAAATCGACCTTGTGTCTAACTTTGCCCTCATTGGGAGACACTTAAATAGGAATATCTGTTTCGAATCGGTTTTTTTTATATTGTGTACGTTTTTACCGTCCCAATATTTTTATTTAAAAAAGCCGACATTCTATGCGATTATTCGATTTGTAGTTTCAAACTTTCATTACAATTTAAGATGTAGTAACAAATATTAATCAAGATTTAATTTAATATCGAATAATCGTATAGAATTACGGTCTTTTGAAGATAATTTAGGACGCTGAAAACGTACACAAATTTTAAAATGAATAAATAAAAAACAAAGGAATTTTAATCTGAAAGTTAGCCGACAAATTTCAATTTTACAATTAGAAGTTAGTTGAAATTTTTCCATTTCTAGACTTCATCAGAAAAATATTACTGTGCGCAGTATTTTTGTTGTTGTACTCGTACTGTCAACAAAGATAATTGCGAAAAAACAGTTGCCATTCCAATTACCTCCCTTGAAAATAATTCAAAATATTTTAAGAAACGTTTTGGTAATTTATCCTTTTTATTATTAAATCACTTCAATTAATTACTGTTAATACCAACAAAACTATTACATATATATATAGGGAAAATAGCCAACCGAAATTAGAAATATATAAAACCAAACAGTATTTTTTTTTAAAGTTTAAAAAATAATTATGCAAATTAGACATACAGAAACTTCTGTTTGTATCTTTAATCTTTAGTATATATACAGTATTTCCGAGTACAATCATGTATTATTTACTTAAATAACATAGAGCACTTTTGTATGTAATATAGATATGATAGATGGTAGATGAAAAAGCTTTCGCATTTAATCATTTGGATATATATATATATATATATATATATATATATATATATCTTTCTTCTTTATTATAGAATGGTGGATAATACAATTGCCAATCAACATATCATCTGTCATTCACGTTCAAACGTAACATTTTTAATTAACTTTTTCAAAATATAATTTTAAACAATTATATTTAATTAATATAATGACCGTACGATAGCATAAATAATTTAATTAAACCTCACAAAATCAAAAAATAAAAAGGACAGTTGTTTTAAATATATATATATATATATATATATATATATATATATATATATATTTGTGTGTGTGTTATAATAGAATAATTCACCTATAGTAAATATAGGTAAAGTTGAAATACAGGCATTTCAATACTACAAATACTACAGTTATTGACATCAGCTCAATGGTTGATTATTAAGATCAAACAGAGCTTTCGTAAAGTAAATTGAGATAAATAAAATTTGCACATTATTTATATCAGTTCCAAGAATCCAAACACAGCCCATTTTATTTATCTCAACTTATTTTCTATATACTAAGTGTTTAGTTTTAATAAATTGTAAGCCATGTACGTTATTATATTGTCAATAAAACGGTACAACAACAATAACAAATGAAACTTGGCTGATCAGTAGCAAAGTTTGATTTGACAGCTTAAATGCTATTTGGGTCTGACTTTGAAAATCTGACAAGACAACTTTATATGTTAGACTTCGTACTATGTATATTTCGTCGTTAAAAGAAAAAAAAACTAGAATGTATTTATGGGATTTAAATTTTAACATTTCTTAAGACGTCCTATCTATTCTTAATTAGATATATTCCTTCATTGAATAACCTTTCCAAGAATGTAATTACTTTTTTACACGAAAATAATTACGAGAAATAAAATTGAATTTAAAAAGTCATTATGTTCCGGAATTTTTTAGATGAGGATTGGTAATTTGTATCATTTGGACTACTGTTCTCACCTTGGATGTTAATTCTCACAACGTTTCGGCCGATGTAACCCCCGACTTTTTTAGGTGCGTCTTGTCGAACTCTGGAATCTCTATGCCGAACTCGAGAATCTGTACGGAATTTCGAACGCACAATGGATAAAAGTGCTAAGTGATAGTCAGTTCTAAGTGACAACCCTCAGTTCTGGCGATGCTAAGAATACAATTACGAATTACTTAAGACTTCTACCCGGCCATGGCTGACGGAACAAGAGAACGCTACCCCGTGGATTAAATTAAGTATTCTGTTTGAAATTTCGTGCAGATTCCGAGTTCGACATAAAGATTCCCGAACAGTAGTTCGAATGATCCAAATAAAATTAAAAGTCATTGTTTTATTTTTATTTATAAATTTAAGAGTTAAGGAAACAAACACGAAACTGTTTATGGGATTTAAATTTCAGTATTTCGTAAGAGAACAAATTGTCTGGGGGAAAGATGTCAGAATTACATCATGTTTCTTATTTACTCTCGTAGTTTCAGTTCACTTGGTTTCTCGTAACGTTCTTTCTGTGTTTCTAGTCGTGTTTACGCAGAGTTATTCTATTTCAGTTTATCTGTGATTAGTTGGCCTGATTATGTGAGTTTGTTTCTGCACTCAAGAATTTTTTCTTAATATTTCAGTTTTTTTCATCAGTCCCATTCTTTGTCAATCCCTCTTTTGATTCCAATTTCTCCTGGTCTTTATTTTTTTTAGGTTTTCGTAACTGTCCCTAGTTCTCTTAAAATTATTGATATGACAATTGCATTCTTCATATTCTATATTCCATTCGGTTCTCTGGCAAGCACCATGCTTAGTTTTTCTGTCTCCTTCATCTTCACTCTGTGAACAGCTGGGAAGGTGAAATCTATTATTTGACATGTTTCCCCCTTCGTGTCGACTATTATTATGTCTGGTCTTCTTCTTTGAATGAATTTGTCGTTTGTATTTCCAATTCTCATGAGATTTGATGTCTTTCATGTTTCAATACTGGATCCGGTTTATACCTGTACCATTTGTTGTCATGTTCAAAGTGCATTCGCAGGCATAGTTTCTGGTGTACCATCTTTCCAACCCAGTCATGCCTATTTTTGTATTACTTTTGAGCTAATTTGCTGCATTCATTTATGATGTGGTTTACTCTTTCGTCTCTTTGTCCACAGAGTCTACATTTACTGTTTTTCTGGGGTGTGTTTATCTAGTAGTTTGTTCTGATCGCGTTGTTTTGTGCATATGTCAATAGCGATTCCATTTCGCTTTTCAAGTGCCCGTTTCATAACCATGTCCATGTGGGGTTTTGTGCGACATTTCTTTGGTCAGTTTTATCAATTGTCCAGGTAGCTACTCCTCTTCCCATTTTGCATTTCTCCGCTTTTTGTTTCCCGTTTCGCTGATGTTCGTATTGTTTATTTTGGCAGCATTAATAGGCATTTATGTAGTAGTAGTAGTAGTAGTAGTAGTAGTAGTAGTAGTAGTAGTAGTAGTAGTAGTAGCGTTATTATTACTTGTCATGTTATATTTTATAGCTTTTATTACTTACTCCAATTAATTGCTGGGACTTTTATAGAAGAGTCAATAATGGAAAAGTAAGTTTTTCAACAACAAAAAAAGCTCTGTCAGTCATGCGCAGTGCGCTCACACGCCTTTTACCTACTTTTGTGAGTTTTGTCTAAACATACATCGGGTTAGGGCTGTACAAACTGCACTATAAACGTCCCTGTGGAGCGCATCACGGAATGATGCACAGCTATCTTCGTGATTTTATGCGTAAGCAGAAATATCAGGGTAACGATCTTTCTGTGTAGATGACCAATAACGTGAATCGGTTCCATGATCCAAATTGTTTACTAATTCAAATTCGTTTTTTTTAATTATTATTATTATTCTAAATTATTCGTTATATGGGCTTATGTAGCAATTCGCAGCATCAAGCTTTAAATTCACGGATAATTGTAGTCCCTATTTACTTGCCTCCCCACGAGGGCAGAGTAAGACACAAGGTCGGTTTTTAATAAAGGTAAAAATCCAACTCTAAAAAAAAAGGGTCATTCGTGATTCGGATAAAAAGTTAAAAAATGGCCTCAGTCTAGACTGATTTCTCCTTCACTTACCGAGGACAGAACAGAAAGACAGAGGGATCACACCAACCTGATGGATCTGTTTAGTCCAAGATTAAGAAGGGGGTAATTTATTATTAATTGCCTGACGCGCCGTTTTTTTGCAGGCCAGTGTGCATTTGACCTAGTGCGCTGGCTTTTCAAACTCCCTTTTCTGCAGAGGAGGTAAATAAACATACCAACCCGAGAAAAAAGATCTGCCTGCGGCCGAACGACATTTTGCATTTTGTTGTTTTTATTATTATAATTGTAATTACAAATTATGCTGTAGAACCATGTTGCCCCACTCGACGACCATCAACCCCAACGTTGTATGCCCGTGGCCTTCTTGTCTTCATCATCTAGCCGAGTCATCTATCCATTGACCAATCGTCGAAGGCACAGCACTGGTCCACAAGTTAAATAAAAGAAACACAACTCTCGAGAAAGAACACAAACACATATACGTTGTATATAATTTAGTTGGACTGTCGAAACCCCCATTGTCGTTGTTCAAGTCGTTAGCTCATCTCATCGTTTTCCGGTCCGGTCCGATCCGCTCTCTGTGGAGGTTCGATCCCTAACTGCTCGGCTTCTCTCCGAAACCCAAACTCGTTAACTTTTTGCCATAAACCTTACTGTCGTCAAACTGTCGTAAAACTAACTTGCCTTACTATCGTCAAACTGTCGTAAAACGTTGTCACTCCTAAATGTCGTGTCCGGTATTCTTGTCTGAGTCACCTGTCCTAAACAATGGAAACTGACCACTCCCGAATTTTCTTTTGTCTCTGTCGATGAATCACTTCCTATCCTCGCGGCCTTCATTGTATCACAATGCTATACCAGACGGAATAACATATTCGATATAATTACTTGATAAAAGTAATGATTATCCATTTCTGCTCTTTTTGGGGGGAGTGTGTTAGATATTGCATCGTTAGATGTTCACACTCCCTCCTACCGGAAGGAGGAAGTGACCTTTATGAGTTTAGCTTTGGAATTTTACCTCAAGGATTAATTTGGCGCCTTTTTTAACACGTGGTGAAAATAAGATCATTTTTTATCAGTTGAGATTTTGCGAGGGACCAGTTAACCTCGTACCAACTCGATGAATTTACTATTGAATGTCCAATGAACCGTAACGGCGTTTTATTGTTGGCCATACGAGCAATGCGATAACCTCGTGTCAACAGAATTTATTAATGACTTTATATTGAATAACAAAAAACTTTACTAAGTGATGTCCGATCTAAAAGGTCACGCATCATTCTGCAAAATCAACTATGTGAGAATTTCTTCTCACACAGATGAGAGCTAAGGGTCACCGAATCGCACCGTTAGAAAAAGTCACAATTACATTGATTTCATAAAAAAAATGGCGACATAGTACTGTCTTCTTGTATTTGCAGAATGGTGTGCTTTTAGTTCGGGCATCACTTAGTAAAGTTTTTGCTAATTCAATATAAAAGTCAATAATAAATTCTGTTGACACGAGGTTCGCGTTGCTCGTACGGTCAACAATAAAACGCCTCTAAGGTTCATTGAAAAGTCAATAGTAAATTCATCGAGTTGGCACGAGGTTGACTGGTCCCTCGCAAAATTTCAACTGATGAATTTATACTTAAAAGTTAATTGGAGATTCAATAATAAATCCATGGAGTTGGTATGAGGTTGACTGGTCCCTCGCAAAATCTCAACCCATAAAAAAAATGATTTTATTTTCACCTCGTGCTCAAAAAGGGCGCTAAATAAATCCCTGGGGTAAAATGGCAAAGCTAAACTCATAAAGATAACTCCTCCTTCCGGTAGAGGGGGGGGGGCGAGATTGAACATCTAACGATACGATTTCTAACATGAAAGTGAAATGTAACATTCATTTATCGTTCAAACTGCTTCTGGATATTCTTTTAGATATTTTTAATACTTATTTAATTGTAGCCTCCCACCAACACACACACACACACACACAGAGCTGTAACTCCTTTTCCATTGAAGCAAAAGTGTAAGGGAGTGTCTAATGTCCAGTGTCTCTGTTTAGGGTGTGTCACGAGGTTGGGCACTTGTGTGTTTAATGTGATGTGCCTGGCCAAGGCCATTTAAAATAAAGAAGCTCTGGGGTCAATTTTTTTCTATTTTAGGCGTGTCACCCTAGGGTGAGGTGCTCGGTACTATGACACTCCCGAAACATAAACCAAAAAAATGGCCCCAGTTCAGGCGAATAAATAAACACAAAAATTAATTGTTTGTTTCTTTAGATACGTAGTCGCTTTATTAAAACGTGTATCCGAGTTCCAAGTTTGAAAAGTTCGCAGCAAGGTCGGCATGTTTGCGTCTACTCTAAAATTGACACATGAATAAACATTAATTGTGAATTGAAAAAAAAAAGGAATTTCTGACTAAGGAAGTTAATTGAGTGAACCAGCATAAAACGCGTCTATTAAGCGCATAAGCCGATGGACGAACAATTTTTCGGACTTCTTTCTTCAGTTAAATCGACTTATGAAACAATTGGATAAAAGCAAAGTATACTTAACAATGATAACTCATACTCCCCCCACGAACAACAGCATATCATTTATATCAAACGTATTAGGATTAAATTCAATACCTAACCCACCAAGATTTAATGTTTATAACACTTTTATATATCACTTTTTCTTCTATAAAATCTGTCTTCTCGACAATCGACATTTAATGGTGGCCAACAATTGTAGGTATGTTAAACCTGTTCCTTTCAGCTGTCAGTCTACTTTGGGTGCCGAATCTATATTTGGTCCGCTGAATGAAATGTTATTTGAGCAAAATCAAACATTGTAATGCGAACAAGCCGGACATGTATTAAAAAAACAAACTATTAAAGCCTTAAATTTGAAAAGTTCTGGATCGTATATTCGGTGGACTTTGTCTACTTATATGTGGTTACGCTTGTTTTAACGATGTTTATCTACATTTACGTCAGGTTATAATTATAAATCTAAAACTAATGCACACATGACGTAAAAAAAAATGACATCAATTTCATTTATTTGTTTTTATATTTAAAGAATTCTTTCTTACTATTGGGGTTACCACATAGCAAAACCAAAAGCCAATCGAGGATAAGGGTTAATGAGATGCGAATGGTGACCAGCCGAAAGATGAGGACCACTATAGGAGTACTAACATTGATAAATGGTATGAGCTGTGTTTGATTGCTTATGAGGCGGTCAATGACAATAATTGCTTTGAAGATTGCCAATTTATAATCAGCAGGGGAGCAGTTAAACGATAATGTCTTCCATAGACGGGAAGCCCTTTCAAAGAAGCACTGTCCATGGAAATTTCACCGGACGCGAGGTAAATAGGGGGATAAAAGAAAATACAGTTTCGTTGTGGTTACAAGGCGAGTTCTAACTGTGAATGTCTTATAAGGAAGGGCGACAAAATAGAGAGAGAGAGAGAGGGGGGGAGAGAGAGAGTGAGTAGTAACATCTCTTCTGTAAAAAAGGGATTGTAGTGAAGAGATGTAGATTTCGAAGTCGATTTTGTACACGGTCAAGGCAGGAAAGAGTCCTCTGAGCGGCACCTCCCCAGATGTGGCAACAGTATTCCATCTTTGGGCGTATCTGACTCTTATATAAGTAGAAGATAGCATCTGGAGTAGTGAAGGTACGATTTCAATATTTTTACCGATCCCGATACAATTACCGATTCTGTTCGAAATTCCCGATTCTGATACAATTACCGATTCTGTTATAAATTCCCGATTCTGATACAATTACCGATTCTGTTCGAAATTCCCGATTCCGATACAATTACCGATTCTGTTATAAATTCCCGATTCTGATACAATTACCGATTCTGTTATAAATTCCCGATTCTGATACAATTACCGATTCTGTTATAAATTCCCGATTCTGATACAATTCCCGATCCCGATACAATTACCGATTCTGTTCGAAATTCCCGATTCCGATACAATTACCGATTCTGTTATAAATTCCCGATTCTGATACAATTACCGATTCCGATTCAAATATACCAAAGTTATGTTTTTAAAAAATCAACTAACAATTTGTTTACGTCAGTTTTTTTTCAGCTGGAACAAAATCTATAAAAAAACGGATTCATTTTTTGGTATCTCACCGATAAGTTATGAAAAAAAAACAATCAACATTGGTAAACTTTTTCTGGATTTAAAAAAAAAAACTTAATTAATGAATGTTTCTTTTCATTTTAAAGAAGCAGACATTTCTTCGTAAATGAATATACTTAACTATTTTCAAAGGGAGGAGAAATAAGATTATAATGCTTAAATTAAAAAATATTTGTTTGAAAAGAAATACAATTCTCTTTAGTTAACTAAACATTATACGTTTGTATTTTTTGTTTTACGGACTTAACTATATTGTACGTATTATTTCACAAAGAATGACAATAATGATAGAGAAGAAACGTACAGAGAAATCTAGAAAACAATACAAATTTTACTTATCGGACATGTTTAGGTTCAATTATAACTGTTATCAGTTAAATAACAGAAGCTTCCCTTTCATTTCTGGGTGTTCCAAAAGAAACAGTGCAGTAGGAATATGCTAATAACCCAAAGAAACAAAACACACAGAAAAATACTATTTATTGCAAATATTCACAAATTCAATACCTTATCAACTAAAGTACGATTGAGGATTGACTCGTGCAGTAAGATATGATCTACAATAACTGTTGAAAGTGTGCGCCATTCACCTGCAGACATAAACGAGCGCGACGCTGCGTGTTTTGAAAAACACACTCAAGTTCATCAGGTTTGATGTTTTGAATAACACTTGTTATTTTCTGCTTCAGTTCATCCGTAGTTCGAGGATTGTCTGCATACACTGAGTCTTTCAATTTGCCCCACATATAAAAGTCAGGAGGTGTTAAATCCGGTGATCGAGGTGGCCACAAACCACGAGAGATCACACGATCCCCAAAGACATCACCAACTGCAGCCATACTGACACGAGCCGTATGTGCAGTTGCACCATCTTGCTGGAACCAGCCTTGTTGCTTTTCTTGCTCCGTCAGTTGATCAAAAAATGGCTCCAGGATGTTATGAATGTAACACTCAGATGTGATGGTGTTTTCAAAAAAGATAGGTCCAATTATACGCCGCCTTGACAAAGCACACCAAACACCAACTTTTTGATCGTGGAGTGATTTCTGAAACAGAGCATGAGGATTTATTGTAGACCACACTCTAGAGTTCTGACTGTTCATGTACCCGGACAAATGGAACCATGCTTCATCACTGAAGAATGTATGGTTTAAAATGTTTTCACCTTTCTCTAGAATAAAATTTTCAAACCACCGACAGAAGAGTACGCGTTTTTCTGAATCCTGAGGCTTCAGTTCATGAACAACATGCACTTTATATGGAAAGAATTTAAGTTGATGCACTGCTCGGTGAGTTGATGTTAGAGATATCCTAGTTTCTTGAGACAAACGCCTCAAAGACTTTCGTGGGCTCCTCTGCAGTTTGTTGGTAACATTCTGTAAGACTGTATCTGTAACGACTTTTGGGCGGCCACTTTTGGGTTTGTCTTGAACACTTCCAGTTTTTTTTAACTTATGCAACAAAGCGGAAACACAATTTCGATGCGGCAAACGTTCTGCACCAAATTTTTCTTGAAATGACTCTTGCACTTCTTTTGTGTATTTACCACCATCTCGGAAAACATTTTCAACAATAAATATCCTTTCTTGTAAGGTAAGCACCATTTTCAAAGGGTCCCTGAAACAAAAGAATATTTAATATAAATATCTAAAATTTAGATATCTAAATTATCTAAATATAATATTTAAAATCTTTTGGGAAAACATTTTCAACTATAAATATCCTTTCTTGTGTTCAGTGCACTGTTTCTTTATGTATACCTATGAAAATGTTCAGTGCACTGTTTCTTTTGGAACACCCTGTATTATAGGCTAGAATTTCCCTTGTACAATTTTTTTTAATAAAACAACATCCTTGTACCTAATTTGTCAAAATATATGCTATATCTTTTTAACAAATAAATAATTCAAAGTGTAGTATCTGTTTTGATACTACACTTTATCGTTTCTGTCCTAAGAAGAAATCCTTCTAGACTGAGGCAAGTCTAATTTTTGTCCTAATTCAGAGTGCCTCTTTTTGGAGAGCTGGATTCTCTTACATTAAAAACCGATATTGTGTTTAACTCTGTCCTCGTGGGGATACAATTAAATAGGATTACACGTAATTAATAACACCTTCAACGAAATCACGTCCCCCTCTTCCCAAAATATAGATTCTACTTTTTTAGGCGATTATGTGTAAATACCCTGAAAAACTAGGTACAAAAAAAACAATTACTTTTAAAATTCCCAGTATGGAATATTCTCCCCCCCCCCCCCCCACACACACACACACACTTTTTGGCCACCTATTTTAAAGTCGTTTGCCAATGCTAAGGAACCGGACAAAAGGCCACCATATAAAAAGTAATTGAAAAACAGTTTTTTACATTTTACTTTTAATTTAATTATCAGTGATATTTGTCAGTATTTTGTTTTTTACAAAAATGTATTATTTAATTTTCAAACATTTTTCAGAACTATGTTTCTGAATCTTTTAGATGAGGATTGATAATTTGTATCATAATTTGGAAAGTAAAAAAGAATCCGACTTTGAAAACAGAGACGAAGCTTTCACAGATTCTCAGTAAGAGCAAGGACCTAATACCACCTGCAAAATAGAGACAGCTACTTCAGAATTACAGCAAGCTACCACATCTATACGGCCTTCCTAAGATTCACAAAAACGGTATTCCGTTAAGACCCATTGTCAGCGCCCGAGGTTCAGCATGCCATCCATTGAGCCGATTCCTGGTAAATATAATCACCCCATGTACAGGCAAATCTCCATCCCGTGTCAAGAATTCAGCTCACTTCGTGGAAAAAATCAACAATGCTTCCATTCAAACCACTCAGATGGCGAGTCTAGATGTTGTAAGTCTGTTCACAAAAGTACCCACTGACGAGACTGACTATGGTACGGGATAAGTTGACTTTAGACACTTCACTGGAGGAATGCACTTGTATCCCAATTGATAATCTAATGGAGATGTTGACCTTCTATGTAGAAATCACATACTTCGTGATGGGATCTGATATATATCGGCAAGAAGAAGGTCTAGCTATGGGATCACCATTGTTCCCAGTACTGGCCAATGTATACATGGAATACTTTGAGGAAATGACGTTAGGATCAACACCACTAAAACCAACAATGCGGCTACAGTATCTGAATGACATATTCATACTCTGACCTCACCAAGATTATGTTCAAACGTTACTGGACCATGTGAGCTCTCCCCATCCATTTATACAGTTTATGATGGAAACTTAACATGATAACAAATTATCCTTCCTAGATGTGCTGATAACTCGCAATGATCAGGGGTTTAGGTCATCTATATATCGAAAGTCAACTTTCACTGGAAAATATCTAAATTTAAACTCCCACCATCCATATAATGTAAGGAAAGGAATTGTTCGTTGCCTACAACATCGAGCAAAGACAATATGTAGTAACAGCAATACATATCAAAAGAAAATGAACAGTTTAAGAGAAACCCTCCAGCGAAACAACCACAGAGAGCATGACATCAGCTTCAAGAAATATGGACCAAATACCAAAAAACACCACCCGAACACTCATCACAGTTGGTATACCATATATGAAGGGCTTGTCGTGAAAAGTTAAAAGAATATGTAATCCATATAACATCAGGATAGTATTCATGAGCGACTCAACTCTCCGAAAGCATCTTGTGCGAGTCAAACCCCCTACGGAAAAAAAGTTATGACTAAGAACTGTGTGTATGCAATTCCATGTAAGTGTGGAAAAGTATACAAAAGTTGAGACATTTCGCCCACTAAAAAGAAGGCTAGAAGAACACCGAGCAGCTGTAATACGTGGAGATATCGAAAAGTCGGGTATGGCTGACTACACATGGAAGGAAAAGGGAAATCATCTACCACATATATATATATATATATATATATATATATATATATATATATATATATATATATATATATATATATATATATATAATAGAGAGAGAGAGAACTATATATATTAGAAGTGTTATACATCAAAACCAAAAAAACAGCCATTAACAGAATTAATGTTAACACTAGTAATAACATTCTAAAATATTTATAGTTCTAACTTTAGTTCCGTATTAATAATAATATAATTCCCGCCAAAACTACATATTAATATCAGCATTAACACAATGGTATTTACCTGATTCTCCTGAAGATGGACCCGGATGGGTCTGAAAGTACTTGGGACACCTACAGTTATGCAGATTCATTAGCCAATTCCCCACCTAAACAAAGACTCTGATTCGGCAAATGAAAAGGATTCACACAAGGATCTCAAGACATAAGTTGTCTGTCATATTCAACAACACTTGTATTACAGAGAAAATGCTGCCTAAATATATATATATATATATATATATATATATATATATATATATATATATGTGTGTGTGTGTGTGGTTGTGTGTGTGTATAGTACTATGTAGAAAAAGTATATATAGTAATGTATAGTAATGTATAGTAATGTATAGTAATATGTAGTAATAAGTAGTGATCTATAGTGATAAATGGTAAGAATGCACATCTAAAATAAAAGAATAGGTTTAAGGCTCCCAAAATCCATACTAGAATTGTCCGCGGGGATCCGTGGCGTAGCGGATAAAGTACTACGTAAAATTTATTTCTTAGTGCAGGTTTCTGAAGGTTAAAGGTTCAATCCTCGGATACTAGGAATTGCGAATTACTGAAGACTTCTACCTGGTCATGGCTGACGGAACGAGAGCATGTTACCCCGTTGATTAAATAAAGGGGTTCGTTCGAAAATCCGTGCAGATTCCCGAGTTCGACAGAAAGATTTCCGACTTCGACAAGATACACCTGAAGAAGGTCGAAGGTTACATCGGCCGAAACGTTGTGAGAATAACACTCAAGATAAGAACAGTAGTCTGAATAATCCAAATTATACAAATTTTTCGGAACCTTGTAAATCAACTGCATTCATTTAAAAGTGACTAAGCGAATTTATTCAAAGTTTCATTTTTTTTACACAAGTAAAATAAATTTGCATCGTATTTTGATGCTATCATTATCTATAGATTTTAGTTTTACTGATAGTTTAAAAACAATTAATATTTATCATTTTATCATTAATACCAGCAATTGAAAATTATTTTTTAAAACAATAAAAGAATCGTTTTAGGCTAAAGTATGTTCGATTCCGATACCCTAAAAAGTTCCGATTTTTTTCGATTCCCGACCCGATTCCAATTCCGATTAGTTTTTCCAACATTAATCTAGAGTCAGGTACTTTCTGGGGTGGTAGAAGGATCCAACCATTTTTCTAGCAACCGACTGGATAGACGACTTCAATTTAAAATCTGGGATGAAAGTCAATCTTAAGAGCTTATCCAAACAAGATTAGAGCCATTCATTTCGACTCGAGCAAGAAATGGACCCGATCGTTTGTGGTGAAAGGAGAGAGGCTTGATTTTAGAGATGTTAAAAGAAACAGGATACTTCCCCCCCCCCCACACTGCACCACATGCTCCAGGTCCGAAGAGATGGAATCAACGAGAGTTTGTTCACCAGTTCTCTTCGAAGTGAAAAAGTCAATTTGTTGGCACTAAATTAAAAGATGTTTATATTGTAGAAGTAAAATAAAATTGAGTCGTGTACATTTTATTTTCACACAACTAGCAATATGTTTATCCTTGTTGCTTTTACGTATGTTGGGAATCGAACTATTGCACTTCTTAAAGAATCTCTTGCAGGGGCTGATGATGGTGATCGATCGTACAACAATTTAGAAACACAATAGAAAAACGACAATGGCAAAGAAAGATGACAAACACAGGAGTTAAATGTGTAAATAACAGGTTTATTGGTTCTTAAAGTTAAATGTAATGAAACAGTTTTGCTTTACAGAACAGTTGACGAGGAGTGTCTGATCGAGTTACTTCTCCAACGTTAGTGGTTGAACGTGGGCGTCACTGAGGTTGTATAAACATCTCGGTCGGTCTGATCGATCGGGATTAGTAGGGTATGGACATCACATCGAGTTTAAATGAGAGTAGATTGAAGAGCAAGTAGTCTTCGAAGGTCGGAATGCAACTGTAGTTATTGAGTTGCCCTGAAAAGGACAGGCGTGTTAGTATAAACTTATAGAAAGTGAGTTGTCCTGAAAAGAACACTTTAAATGAGTTGCCTTGAAAAATTATTTTTTTGTTTTTCCGGCTGCTAGGGCTAATGATGGTTACTTGTTTTAAAATTGTTAGAGACATGACAAATACGGAAATGGCAGAGAAAGATATAAAAAAAACATCGGAATTAAATGTGTAAATAACAGGTTTATTGAACTGTAATGAAATAGGATTGCATCACAGAAGGGTTAACGAGGAGTGTTTGGTCGGGTTACTTCTCTAACGTTGTTAGTTAAACGTAGATGTTACTGATGTTGGAGAAACAGCTCAGTAGATCTGACAAATCGAGGTTACTTCTCCAGCATTGTTGGTCCAACATGGACGTTACTGAGGTTGGATGTCCTGCTGGGCAAGCTAACGAGTAAGAGGGTCTGATAAGGACGAAATGCAAATGTAGTTTGTGAGTTATTATGAAAAGAGCAGATGTGTTCGCATTAGCATCGTAGTAAGTGAGTTGTGATTTTCCTTGAATAAGGCAGGTTAGTTCGCATAAAATTGTAGCAAGCAAAAAGTAAGTTGTCCTGAAATGGGAAGGGTGGTTCGCATAAAATTGTTGTAAGTAGAAAGTTGCCCTGAAAAGGGCAGTTTGTCTTGGGATGGACGGATGAAAATGCTGGAACGAAGGATACTCGGACGCTGCTGTTGGGCTTGTTTAGTCGACGACTGGGTAATCAGAAAGTCAAAAGTCGGACATAGGTAGTATTATACCGCCAGGAACAGTCGTGGATTTACTAGCTTCCCACTGCAGCAAAATGAGGCCCAAGGTTGGAAAGTTGAGAAAACCAGCTCACCGAAAGGAGCAATGGCAATAAATCACTTCCTCTTTCGAGAGGAAGTGATGCCCGTGAAGGAGCATCTCCTTGGTCCAAGCCGAACCATACTTCATCCCGAGAAAAGAGAGCTTGGTGCTGTTAAATCTGCTCTTTGTTTTTCGGAATGATTTCAGAGGCGCACCTATGCTGGTATGAAATATGCTATCGGAACATTTACTTGCTTTCTACTACAGAAAAATGTGTAACAAAGCCGGCAGGGGGGGGGGTTACTGATTGAGTACAAACATATCTCGACAGGGGTGCATCAGGCGATCGACAATAAACCACCACCTTTCAAAAAGAGGAGGCGATGCCTGGAGGGTGAATCTCCTAGGATAGAGCCGAATCATACCTCATCCCAACAAAGAATGGCAAGGCAATCTCTGGTTTGTCGGATTGTTTGGATTTACTTTCCCACCGTAGGGAAATGTAGTACAGGACCGGAAAGGGAGGGAGTCCAGCACTCTTCAAGACGCACTCTGGCTCTGCAAAAAATAGCTATAAACAAAACTGTTGGCATTCCCCGGTTAGGCCGCCTCAAGCAATCAGCAGTAAACCAACCTCTATTAAAAGAGAAGAGGTAATGCATGGGAGTTTTTACCTCCTATGACTCCTAGAACTGAGCTGGATAATACCTTATCCCGACGGAAGAGGATTTAGAACTGTTACGGTAACTCCTGGTCTGTCGGGATTGATAGCTGGTTACATCTGAAATTAGGCGGACTGATGAAGAAAGGCTTGGAGGAGACCGGTATTGTCTGGGCCTTCGGGTCTTGATTTACGCCGGTCTATCGGTTGTCCGTCCTGTGCAGTTCTAGGAGGTGCACCCTCCCAGGCTTTGCCTTCTCACCCTTTGAGAAGGGGTTAGTTTATTGCTAATCGTTTGAGGCGCCCTACCGGGGAATGCCGACGCAGCCGCACAGACAATTTTTAAATGACCAGAGCGCTCAAATTCTAGAGCGCTGTTATTTCAAATCCCACTTTCCCGACCTTGTGTCACATCTTACCTTGTGGGAGGAAGATAAATAAAGGCTTGGAGGAGATAAAAAAAAATGGTAGGAATCAATAATCAGCCACGATAAGTTAATCTGACTATTTTTTAACATTTATATGCATAGAATGCTAAAGTTGGGCTCATTTCTCGCACGAACGGTAAAGTCAAAATGGTCAATTTCCAATTAATTTAACTTTTTTAATACTCGCACCATCTTTTTTATATAACGTTCATATAGACGTGATATCAGATTCGCAAGGTTAACTAATTTGCATATTGGCTTTGTAAAAATTAATTTTATTAATTAACTATTAGTTGGTATTGATTTTTAAGTCAATGACATTTTAAATTTTAATATAACAAATGTTTTGCTTCACAATATTGTTTTATTTTCTGGACAAATATTTAGCATTTGTGTTCAAACGTTCCCTAACGTCGTTCAAATGTTTCA
This sequence comes from Sepiola atlantica, assembly GCA_963556195.1. NCBI lineage: Eukaryota > Metazoa > Mollusca > Cephalopoda > Sepiida > Sepiolidae > Sepiola > Sepiola atlantica. The sequence goes on along the minus strand of OY744516.1, from coordinate 122,027,446 downwards.
AACATCGGTCACTCTCAGGAACAAGTGCATGACTCGATTTTTGTAAAATTGCCAGTGAAAAGACAAATTTTTTTTTTTTCTATCTTTTCTTTTCTTTAGGTCACATTTAAAATGTAAATAAATGTTTGGAAATTACCAAAATGTTAACGTTTCGTGCTTGAAAAGTTTATTATTTTAAACTAGCAGGGCTACCCGGTATTGTCCGGGGGAATAGTAATTAATTTTTATCAATAACAATCGATTTCCTACTGTTGTCACACGTGAGGTAAATCTTACTTTACACCTAATCGAAGTGAAACTGACCCTCCTAACCCAAAACCCAACAACAAAAACAAAAATAAACAAATACGCGAGTTAAATCTGAGTATAAAAAGAAATACCCGAGTAAAGTTTTTAAAAAAAACTAATCTCATCTCTCTCTTGTTAACGACGCCGTATTGTTGTTATTGTGTTTTTTTTTATTTGTTATTGTTGTAAGCACTAGTTTCGTCAATTGTAAAAGAGAGTAAAAGAGATGCTGAGAACAGATACTACACTTTGAATTATTTATTTGCACAAAATATAAAAATTTAAATTACGAACAAATTAGGAACAAGGCAATCAAAAGTGTGGGATAAAGGAGGGTCGTTGGTCATCCTTGGTCAACAGTTATAAAAATGTCGATCTTACTCTTAACTAGAATCATCTCAGTCACCACAATACGAGATTTACTCTTGGGATCGCACCTACTTAAAATATATTCAAATTGTTGAAAACTGTTTTTTTTTTATATAAATACATTTATTTACAGAAATTCATTGAATTGAAATGGGGAATGGGATTTTTGGGAAAGGACTAAGAAACTATAAAATAAAAAAAATATGTGTTTATAACTCGGCATTTTTTAATGAATGAATGCGCCCCCCTCCTAAAAAACTGATTTAATCTATTATTGTAGTATCTTTTAATGGGGATAGGTTAGTGTAGTATTCGTTTTGTTGTAATCGGACCGCCCTCCCAGGAATTACCTCGTCTTTTTTAAATCCTCCCAGGTCTTACATACTCCTGTGAAGGAGGGTTAATGTAGTATCTGTTCTTTTGTCATGAGACCATCTACCTTTTTTTTTGGGGGGGGGGGGGCAGGTGGCAGTATAGTATCTTTTTTGTTGCCATAATACTATATTCACAGGCATTACCTTCTCCTTAAATGGGAAGATCCTCCCAGGTATTCCCTCCTCTATTTTGGAAGGGGTGTTGTAGTACCTGTACTGTTGTCATGATATCATCCTACCAGAAATTACCCCCCCCCCTTTGAGGATTATTGTAGTATATGTTCGTTAATATCTCCTTTGTGATTCAGTGTATGTAGTTCGTTCATCGTGATTTCATCCTCCCGGACTAGCAAAAGTATACTCCCTCCGGTCGCATATATTTGCTAGTATTTAATAAACTGCGGTGTTGTGTAATATGCTGGCATGGCTAATCTCTTTTATTCGCTGCGTGTTGATTTGATTTCAAAATGACGTGTTAGTCAGGAATCAGCCAGAAATAAAAATTAAAGTCACTTCCGTTCAAATGAAGTCACTCTTTTATTCAACAGCAATCCACTTTTGTTCCTAAAAGGAGTGGCTGCCTCGCAGGCAGGCCACAGCAAGTGCCACGATGGCCGAGGATTATGGACCTATCCTGGAACGGCTATTCCAGCCAGTATTTTCTAACATAATTATTTAAAGGTGAGTTTGGCCACCTTTAACGATCTTCAGAAAAAAATGCAACGATGACAAAGGGAGATAATTCGAGTTGAAACTAAAAACAAAAGAGAAAAGACGACAATTTTTTATTACGAATTAGATTTTAAAATAAAACTAGAAAGTAAATAAAATGTAAAATAATAATAATAATAATAATAATAATAATAATAATAATAATAATAATAATAATAATAAGAAGAAGAAGAAGAAGAAGAAGAAGAAGAAGAAGAAGAAGAAAATCATTGGATATAAAAAAATAGATTATTTTCTGTTAATCGATAGAAATCAATATTCCAGAAAATAGTGATGATAAATTTAATTGAAAAATCATAGATTTTGCTGAGCCAATAATGTGTTGTCATTCTAATCTCAAGGATATCTTAGCTCGGAATCAACTTTGTTTTTTTTGTGTGTGTTTTTTAGAAATATCATATCTCACCAAAATGAATTGGCTTTAGGGGGGGGGGGGTTCATAGCTATTTTATTATTGTGCAATTTTAGTTACTACCACTAGCCAATAAGCCGACACGAAGTCGGCTTTCAATACTTTTAACTCATAAATATGTATTTCTATTACCCCTCGTCATCATTATCGTCATCATCCTCCTGGTAGAAGTAATCTATCTATATACAAAAATGTCAATGTGTGTGTGTGTGTGTGTGTGTGTGTGTGTGTGTGTGTGTGTGTGTATGTGTGTGTGTGTGTGTGTTAGAAAGAAAGGTTAGAGAATCTACATAAAAACTAAAAGTGTATTCATATGCAAAAATTTTCAGAGGAAGACAATGGAAGTTGTCCCGAATCTCTAAGTGCACCCCTCCCAAGGGAGTTATAGAGGCAGAACCTCCTTAAAACTTAAAATACAAAATATCCGATTTTAATGAACTTTAAACAATATGTATAAGATACTAATTAAGAGTTTCCCAAAATTCCAGCTTCTTCCGACTATATTAGAAGGTAAAACGGGGAGGTGGAAGGAAAAAAGACATATCGTGTTATGAGTATATCGAAAAAGTACATTCATTCAATCTCGAGCAACGTCGGATTTTCCTGCTAATAATGTTATATTTTGTGAAATCTACAGTTTTTATGTCGAGGGTACTTCATACGAAATCTTTGCTCAATAGCTTTTAATCTATAAGTTGTCATTATTCTTATCAGCAGTAGTAGTAGTAGTAGTAGTAGTAGTAGTAGTAGTAGTAGTAGTAGTAGTAGTAGTAACAATATTAGTATTAGGATGTTGACTCCCTATGATACATCCTGGAGTCCGAGTGACGACAAGTCTCTCCAGATTTCCAGTACTCTTCGTCTCTTTCGATAACCGTTGCAAATCACTTGGCGTTATGGCAATAGGCGTTTGCCATTGGCTTTCCACTGATAACGATCATTGGCTTTCTCTGAAGTTTGAGTGGCAGCAAGCCCCCTAATATTCCGATAGTCTCAGCACCCTTTCAGTGTAGGTCTGGTTGGTGCTCTCTCTCCTCGGTCTCCCCGACCCCCACTCTCCCCCCCCCATATCCCTTTTTGGCCTTGTGCCACATCTGCTATGTATTTTGTACATTTTAGATAAATAAATCCTCGGTCTTTCCACTCTCCTTGAAGATTCATGAAGACTTTGTATGGTTCAACCGAGGCTGGTGCCGCCACCATTTTTTAGAGGGAAATGTTTATTAGTAGTAGTAGTATTAGTAGTATTTGTTATAGTAGTAGTAGTAGTAGTAGTAGTAGTAGTAGTAGTAGTAGTAGTAGTATATCCTTCTAAAATAGACTCGGTTCGTCATGAATGCTTCATGTAAAATTTGATGTAATTGTACTGAGAAAATTTGTAGCCTGTACGTGATTTACAGACAGACAGGTAATTCAAAGAGTAGTATCTTTTTTCCTCGGTCAAAGGGAGAAATACCATCTTCGCAGGGGCAATTTTTATTGTTGTCCCAATGCAGAATACCCATTGGGAGAGGCTAGATTAAAATCGTAAATCTGAGGTAAGTAAATACACACACACACACACACACACACACACATTATGTGTGTGTGTGTGTGTGTTTCTCTTCTTTGGCAATGAAAACTAATCTGGCACGTGTATTTATGGATTTGGCCCAACAACACAACAGCGTCGGGTCGTGTCAGTAAAATGACAATTACGCTCAGCTATTTCCCCCCTCTATTGTCCAACGGTCGGGCGAGTTGAACTTTCACTATTTCATTCATTAAAAGCGGTGGAGGTATGAAGGGAATGTCAAGACCGTCATTGCGATGTTTCTGGGTCACCATTGAAGTGGCCTTGTAGAAGTATGTTTCTATCCGTTGTCTGAAATGTTTTTCCTGTCGGCAGTCACCTCCAAATGCTGTAGTAAATATATACGTCTATGAAACAACTAGAAGAATACCCGACACTGGACGGATCATCCTTTCTACTTTCTCGCTGTGATTTATTTGTTTACATTTTATTAAGCAAACGATAATTCCAGCTTCATTTTCGGTTAAGTAAAACTATAAACATCATAAAACTTACTTCCCTTATGAAGATGGCTGACGACAACATTTGGGCTGTTTATACTTCAAACTCAAGAAAACCAAGTAATTATTTTCGCCTGGGTACGCCCCACCCCCTTTTCAGGCTTAAAACCTAAGGTGCCATGTTGAATTGAACTTCTGTAATATTATGAATAAATAAGTAAATAAATAAATATTACTCTCTTATAAAATAATTCGAGCACTCTTTTGGGTTTCTTTTCATCCAACGGAACAAAGAATGATAACATTTTACATTTCCATATATTTTTATTGATAGTTATAATAATGTTTAGCCTGGTATCGTTAGCAACCATTTGTTTATATCGGAATTGTAGCCCTATTCTTTCTTACTGTAAGTAGATGTTCCCTGTGGCTTAGTGTAGATGTTGGTGCTATTAATTGTGACGAACAGTGTGCTAGGTTGAGTTTTGAATTTAGTGAAGAAAAAGCGTTGATGAAATTTATATATAATATTGTGAGTTGTGGGTCTATTTGAAAAATGAATAAAAGTAATCTGTGGGTTAATTAAAATATGCACGAAAACAAAGAAATCGGAAATGTTACATGCGGAATAAAAACGTCAAAGTGAATTTTATGAGTGGGTCGCGAGTACGTCGTCAGCGTTTGCTCCCAGTTGAGCTTGGAACCCCAGGGTACGTAAAATAGAAGAGTGTGTGACAAATTGTAACATCAAATAAAGTAATCGATGAAAATTCCTTTTGTGTTTTTCGATTTGTCATTAATAAACCAGCTTGCGAAGGAAAGATGCTTCCACGAATTCTAGGAGAATTCTTCAACGATATTGACAAAGTATATGTTTAGTCTTATAACATCCTCGGCGAAGATGTTTGCTCCGTGACACATAATTATAAGGAACAACGACACGCCTCATCAGTTGAAGAACCATTACAGACTGTAGCATGCGGTATCCCTGCACTGAGGGACCAAACACGTTACATTCCTACGAATCATTTTTTAAAAAAAACATTAAATTTTGCTAAACTATTTAAATGAGAAGAGAAAAAGATTGAATTAAAATCTGATATTATTATTTACTCACTAGGAGTTATCACACTGGTCATCGTCAGTGATCGCCCACTGCCAACAACCTGTGGTATTCCCTGGAGTCTGAGTGACAACAAGTCTCCTCAGACTTCCAGTATGCTCCACCTCTTTTCGTTCATCACCGCTGATGACCTTGCGGTATCGCAACAGCCACCTACCACCGATTTCCCGCTGATAAGGGCCATTGGTCCCCTCTGGGGCCCGAGTGGCAACAAGCCTCCCCAAGGTCCCAGAGCTGTCCGCGCTCTTCCAGTGGAGGTCTGGTTTGCGCTTTCCCTCCTCGACCCTCTGTCCATAATTTTCGTGGTGTCAGCCTATGCTTGCGCCTCTCTCGTGCGGTTGTATTTTCCCCGGTTCTGTTTTCTTGTGCTTCCATATGTTTGTTCTCCATTCGTTGCTTATGTGGGTTGGTTTCCGCATTCGAGGATATTTCTCATTATTGTAGCTGTTTTGATCATTACTGTCCTTTGTATGGTCTCAGTTATCCCTTTGATTCCTATTTCTCCTAGTCTTTTCTCCATGTTTTGGGGGGCTGTTCCTAGTGCTCCTATGATTATTGGTGTTATACTGACTTTCTTCATGTTTCATATTCCTTTCAGTTCTCTGGCAAGTTCAGTATATTTGCTTCTTTTTTCCGTCTCTTTGATCTTCACTCTGGTCTGCTGGAACGGCAAAGTCTACGATTTTGCAGGATTTTTTTTTCTTGTTGATTATTATCATATCCGGTCTCCTTTCTGTTATGGATTTGTCTGTTTGTACATTCATATCCCATAGGATTTTGTGTTTTTTGTTTTCTAGTACAGTTTCTGGTTTGTGTGTGTACCGTTTTTTTGCATATTCGAAATTCAGTTGTTTGCACATTTCCCGGTTATTATTATTATTATTATTATTATTATTATTATTATTATTATTATTATTATTATTATTAATAATAATAATAATAATAATAATAATAATAATAATAATAATAATAATAATAATAATAATAATAATAATAATAAATTATTATTAGGATGATGGATGGTATTTAGCAGAAATTTTTCCGACTATATTTCTTTTGTTACATATTTTTTTTTTTTAAACGTAATTAATAACTATTTAGCTAGTTAGGAACCATTTGTTGTGCACGTGCCCGGCCAAAAGCGGTATTTCTGTTAATAAGGATCGAATTTGACGTTAACGCTTAAAGGTTGTTTTTTTTATAAGCGATGTTCAAATGTAGGTTTAGGCTTATCTATAGAATTGTTAGAAGCGATAGCAGCAGCAGCGAATATTGTTTTTATGTATCGAATTTCGATTGGACAAAATTTCCAATCAGAAGTTTCTTTCAGTCAACAACAGAAGCTAAGATAATCACCACCGAACGTACGCACTTACTATAAAAACACAAACACCGCGTCTCTCTCTCTCTCTCTCTCTCTCTCTCTCTCTCTCTCTCTCTCTCTCTCTCTTACGTTATCTTTCAGAGACAACACGCGTGCGCACGACACAATCTTGCTTAAGCCTTTTGAGGCCGAGAGACACGCTAATATACACTCGCATCTACAATACTTATTACATGTACATACATTGTTACACATAAACGCACACGGCGCTAGCTGAAAGGAACATGTTTACTTAAATTCTCCATACGGACAAAAAAAACTTCTCTTCACTTGGACATTCTACGACTCTATGAACTTTCGTATTCTACCAACTCTTTATCTTTCGTTGTCTAAACAATAAAATTAGTTATTTCTGTATGGATAGCCTTTGCCATTCTTTCTTTTGATATTGCATTCTCCTCTGTAGGATAGGTATTTTACAATCTATTTTAATCTTTGCGTCTCTTTAAAACTGGATTTCTGAAAAATTAAGCAACAACATTTTTTCCCTTCCCAGTTTTCTTTTATGACCACCGAGAAACTATATCGTACTTTGACCGTTTCATGGCAGCCGTAATAAAACAAAGGAAAACATTATCTTTGCCTTTTCTTTTTTCCGTTTTGTTGTTGTCCTTCTTTTCTATCTTCTGTAAAGCAGGCGAGTATTCTATTTCCTAGTTATTAAGTTTTTAGTGATCACGTGTTCGGGTATACCTTTCCCGCACATGTGGTCGCCATTTTGTGTGTTGCGTTCTCGTAGGTAACAAACGCGATGATCAGAAGAGAACGGAAAAGACGATAGTAAATAAACTGTTGGATTTACATGGTACACATTTATTCTCACATAAACAGTTTTTCGACGGCAAATGTACACAGGGAACACCAAACATGTATATGGGCACTTAATATGATATACAAAGGGGTAAAACCACAGATATAATTACAAAAAGAGAATACATTAATGCCCCAATGCAATAAGAAAGACGCACGTTGCCAAGGTCAGAGATAGAGAATATGCATGAACAATATATAAGTAAATATGACTTACATTTCTGGTCGTTGTGGTGTTCTGGGAGTCTCAGTGACTGCTACCAGAAACATATTCCTGGCGGACGCAGCATAAGGTTTACAAGAAGCCATGAAAATATGGCAGCCGGTCAGACACGTCCGACGGTCTTGAAAGACCAGCCAGAAAGAGAGAGATGCTCGTTCTAACATCTGCACATGCGTTGAACAAGTTTTCTTAACTTCCGACAGGAGGGCGTATTTCTCTAACGTTGGTCAGAATAATTCAAGGGAGATCAGTCGGATACCAGTCTCTGATCATTTTGGAGCCAACATCTCCGTAAATATCAACACATGTTTTCCCAACGATAATACTTCGAATTTTTTTTATCGCTATGTGCTAACACGAGATTTGATTTGTATTTTTAACGACATGCTTATGCATATTAAGGAAAGTATAACATTTCGATATCCATAAAAAAAGAGCCTTAATAAGAATATTAGGGAAATGGGACATGATACACGAAACGATAAAAACTAACTCAACCAACAAGAAATCAAAACTTTTTTTTTACTGTTGGGTTACCACTTATCAAGGCCAAGAGCCACTCGAGGATAAGGGTTAATGGGATGGAATGATTGTCAGTCGAAATTGATCAATGCCATCAACTAAGTTTGATTACTTATGGGAGGGTTTATGACAAGTATTTGTTAGCATTGGATTTGAAGATGACTATGTTGTAGTCTGCGGGGAAGAAATTCCGCGGTAATATGTTCTACAGACTGGAATCCTTTACAAAAAAACGGTTGCTCATAGAGTTATAGTTACCATTCTATAATTGTATCATTCTATTGATAGTAGTAGTAGTAGTAGTAGTAGTAGTAGTAGTAGTAGTAGTAGTAGTAGTAGTAGTTACTGCTAAATATGATTATACATCCATGTATAACTTTATATGTCACAGTAGCATTTTGTCTCCACTAGATTATCTGGACGACGGCTCGCCACGTAAACAACTAAAGTATTGTTGACACGTCGTAGGTAGTCAGCTCAACCAGTTGTGACGTCTCTCTGTTGTAGTCGCGGGTATAACCGTGGCAGTGTGTCTTCAGGTTTCTTTCTTCGTCATTCTTTGCAACAACAATAATAATCTAAACTAATACGCACATATTTTATTCTGGGGTTTTCATTTGTATTTATTTTTACTTTTACAATGGATTATTGATAGTATTAATCACTTACTGGTCATGTCCGAAGTGCGTCGAAAAAGACGTTCGTTCACTTCGACGTCAAACCCCTAAGAGACTGGACTTATCTCACTTATTTGCCACGTCAGCTTCCTGTCATGACGTAACTTCCTGACACGTTAGCTTAAGTTTCTATCTTCAACTTCTAGTGGAAAATTCCTTTTTAACTATAAAGTGGAACTTTACTTTTCTACGTCATTTTAACGCATTCACGTTCACATATGGTTAAACCGTTGGGGAAACCTTCCTAGAGTTGGAATCTCGAACAAAATATCCGGTTTGCAAACCTACAATTGCTTAAGGAGTAGATAGGTTCTGCCTATTGCCGGCCCTTGCACTCCTTCTTTGTCTATTAGCCAGGCGCAGAGGTACCAGCGCTGGGACGTCTCAAAAACACCCAGTGCCTAGCCTTGTTTCCTTACTAGGACAATGAACGCCGTTCTCTTTCTCTCTATTTGGGCAACTTGGGGAAAGTTTTTTCGTCACTAAGTCTTACATGATCAGTCTGGGTCTCTCTTGTTCCGACAGGTTAATACCGTGGGTAGTTGTATGTGCCATGTCGCGCATGAAAAGGGGCCCTGCAATTATTTCCCGAGGCCACAACCCCCATGGGCCAGGTCGTGACTAATGGACTGGTTGTGTTAGCTAATTGGCACCAAACAAGGACCCACCTTGGCCAGCGCAGATCCCAGTTTAGGTTGACCCTCCCCCCTAACCTTCTCCCCTTTTCTTTCTTCTCAGTAGCCCCTTACGTCTACAGTGGTGGCCTGCCTTGTTTGATGTGAACTGCGTTAAAAAAAATTTTTAATCACTTTGCGGCTTCCGTTTCGGTTGGGTTCAATCCTAAATCTTGTATCATGACTCTCTTTGTTTTCTCTAAATAATGCTTTTTTTTTTTTTGTTTTTCAATAGATAAAAAGAACTGACTTCACTAACTCACCAATTTGGTTGCGCTGTACGACCTTTCTGTAATCTCCTACCAGTCAATTTGGCTGACATCAGTGTAAAGCATCGCTAATACCATTCGTTCCCATCAAAAAAATGCTTGATAACATCTGACAAAATGTAGAGATAAATGGAAAAAGCGGATGAACCAAACAATACAATCAAATCAACTCATATTCGGAGATTTTATACTTCGTCTTTATTAACAAAAGACTGGATCAGAAATGAGTAAAAAAAAATGTTATTTTCAACAACAACAATCAGCAGCAGCTGATTTGAAATATTAGTATTGTTTGTAATGTACACAAGGCGATTGTTTTTTTGTTTTTGTTTTTTTTTAAGTGAATGTAATTATAAAATTTGTATGTAATTAAATTAATTAACATAATTCTTATAATAATGTTATTCTTTTCTGTACTTTTCTGGGTGTCCAAGCTTAACAGTGCATGATTCACTAGAAATACTAGTAAATATATGCGTCCTTTGGTCATATATTTTTGCTAGCCTGGAAGGATGGTAATATGACGAACGAACATACAACACGGTCCCTCTTAAAAGAAGGGGTAATTCCTGGGAGGATAGTATTATGATAACAGAACAGATACTACACTCCCTCCAAAGGAGAAGGTAGTGTCATGAGAGGATGGTCTTATGACAACAGAACACATGCTACACGACTTCACCCACCCACCCACCCCAAAATAAAAGCTTACGGTATCTTAAGAAGAAATTGAAATTCAAGGAATCTTGCTTAATTGGTTTCTAATGACTATGGATCAAATTTAATGCAAATCTGAAATATTTGAATTTTTAAATGGGAGACTATGCCCATATTAGGACCAAATTATGCCCCTAAACAAACCTTTTAAATGCTATAAAGAAACTGAAATATTAAGAAACTTCAGTCATTGATGTCTAATATCTATTGTTAAAATTGCACAAAAATCGAAGGTATCTGAATTTTTACAAAGGGTTTCCACCTCCTCTCTTTTCCCCTTGGAATAAAACTAAATTAAACTAAATAAAGTCAACATTACGCATCCTTACGCATAACAGCTGTTTTCCAAAATTCATAATTAGGTTTATTAGTTAAGAAGTGAAACATGTACATCCAAATATATAAGCATATACACATTCCTAACTTTATACAAATAAAGACATCCATAAAGTAACATTTTTACATCATATTAGTATCCATAGCCGGACGTTCTTGCAAATGGATTGCATTTTGGTTGATTGCTGCGACATTGCTGTAACGTTGCAATGGGCTATTTTCCTATTTTTAATAATCTTATGGTAACGTTGCAAAGTGCTATAGAAAAAATTCAGCATTGTGTTAACTATTGGTGAGTACCCTAGCTAGTATATATAATGTTTAAATAGCCAGGATCAAAGTGTAGTATCTATTCCGATGGATACTACACCCCATAGACCGGTGTCGTCTTGGCCTTCGGGTCTTGATTCCGCCGGTTTGTGGGTTTGTCCTGTGCAGTTCTAGGAGGTACACCCTCCCAGGCTTTTCCTCCCCTCTTTGGGGTGGAGTAAGTTTATCGCTTATTGCCTGAAGCGCCGCTACCGGGGAATGCCGACGGGGCTTTTTTTTGTAGGCCAGAGTGCTCACCTTCTCGGGCGCTGGCTTTTCAAGTCCCACTTTCCCACCTTGTGTCACATCTTACCTTGTGGGAGGAAGATAAATATAATAATAATGTTTAAATATATTGTTGTTCAGATAGCCTCGTAGAGACGCGTAAACAGGGTATATTGTAGAACGGGGGAGGGGGGTCATCAGAGTTTACAAAGGGTGACCTTTAGAAAATAAACGATATCATGAGAATCGGAAGCGACGACATTTAGCCGGATATTACGTCAGATCGGCGATTGAGAGAATAGCGGTTGCTATCTCGAGACTCTTGCTGGAAGCCGTCGATGAGAGAAGACCTGCCGTAAGATTATCTGACGAATCGTTAAAATAATTAAGCCATAGATTTATAAACTAAACATCCCTCCTCCATTTCCCCCCTCCCCCCCTCTCTCTCTCTCTCTCTCTCTCTCTCTCTCTCTCTCTTTCTGTCCCAACCTCCCATTCGACTTGCAGCTCAGATTGACGAGCAACATGCTGAGGCAAATAAATCATTCAATTCCCCAAAGAATAGTTGTTGAATTAATTAAGTATAAATAATGTTGCAATTATAAGATGGATTTGATTACAGTTATGAGTTATCCCTGGTCTTCAACGACATGGCAACAGCGCGCGTGGACATTAATACAGCGACCAGAAAACAAAATATGATTCAAGTTAAGTTTGAACTGTTAATTTTTAGAATACTAAATATTATAAGCAATTTGCTACAATGAGGAGGTTACCGTTTGTTCAATTAAAAAGTCTATGGAAAGTATAAAATATCTTCCATAGTTTTTATTCATTGAGAATAATTAATTTAGATGGTGAATGCACATTCTAATATCTTCTTCTGCTAAAACAATCTTCATCTTGGTTGGTTAGCTGCACATTGGATAGTCGAAGAAAAGACAGAAGAGACAAGAAGTAATGTAATAAAAAGGATAACGAGGCTATCGGCAGTGTAAGAGGATTGTGTAAATAAAGAAAGGGGTAAAAAGAGTAGCAGCAGCCTATATTTGGCGATTAAGGATTAAATATCTATCTATTTACTTTCACAATCGGTTAAGGCAAATAAAATGTATATGCTAATGTACAATGTATTGAATGACCTTGAAGGCATTCAAAGAAAAGCTAAAAAATATATAGCTATGGGAGGTTGGAAGTTACGGCAGGTCGATGCTCAGGGTATGAAAGGAGTTAAATGATGAATATATGTTACTGAAGTGATAAAATGACGAGTGCAAAAAGATGCTAATAGCAGTTAAGATAGACTTACACACCGTAACACTGTATTTGAACAATTTAATGTTATATTTTATTAACAATGCATGGAAAGTATAAATGTCTCTATATATAATACTAAAACTATGATAAAATTGCTTGCTTGTTTGTTTTCAAATTGAATGTATTATTTGATTAACAGCGTGTGGAAAGTATCAAATGTCTCTCTCTATAATATATATATATATATATATATATATATATATATATATATATATATATATATATATATATTAGTATACATTTTTATTTATACAAACATTTTCGGTTACATATGTGCATACATGTTTCGGTTGTACTCTTCATAAAGCGAAAACCTCTTCAGACCAAAACGAGGAATTAATGTTTGTATAAATAAAAATTTATACTAAAAAGCAGCTCTACTTGTTATTGAGCATTTTTTATACACTGGGGTTTCAACGGATTAACATCTACAAGAAACTAATATAATAATGTACCATATATATATATATATATATATATATATATATATATATATATATATATAATTTGAATAGATTTTTGTAGGTACAAAGTTTTAATAAATAGTGAAATAATGTTAGACGCACTGCCATTATTCTTTATAGTAAGGCTTTTTTATGATTTATATTACAAAAGAGGAATAAAGAACCACGAGAAGGGGAACAAAGATGAATCACTTCTTAACTTCTTTATTTCTCTATGAGGATGTTTTTGAACGGATATTGAGAAAGAATATATATATATATATATATATATATATATATATATATATGATAAAATTGATTGCTCGTTTGTTTTCCCATTTCATGTTTTAGATGGTGGAAAGAGTTTCGCAAGAGGCAAGAAGTAATGGGGGAAGAGAATAGAAGGGGTGGTAGTAGCAGCAGCGTAAGTGAAATAGTATAAAACGATGACGAAATAAATAAATAACGTAAATAAAGAAGAACAGGAGAAAAGGGTAGTAGCAGTTTATGTTTGGCGATGATCATCGGCTAAAATTCTTATCATTAGCGTCATTGCTAATGTTGACACAAAGATTATAGGTCACAATCGGTTAAGGGCGCTAAATGTATACGCTAATGAACAGAAACGAAGTTATCGCCAAAGTGTGACTCTTAACATTTCCGTGACCTTGGTCTTTGGCCTGGATATCCCCAAATTCAAGTTAGACCTTGACCGATATTTTGATTAACTTTGGTTACGATTTGTCAAGTTATGTGAACGCTAGGCTGTACACAAACAAGTATAGCGACAGACAAACTTGATCGAGAACATAATTATAACCTCTGCCAAAGCGGGAGTTATAATTGATTAAAATAAGAGTTGTCCAAAGAGGCATAATAAATAAAGGAGTCATAAAATCGGCCATCTTGTTGTACGCAAACTAATTCCTTTTCTCTATTTGGTCCCCCGATTTATAAAATCGGGGGACTTATGTTTTGAGGCACGTCCGTCCGTCCGGATTTTTCTCCGCAACCATCCATTGAATTTCTCTGAAATTTTGCATGAAGTTGTAACTTTGGTCAGGTTAGAAAGTGACATTCTCCAATTTGTGAAAAAAATCTGGTTAGCCCCCCCAGGGGGTCAAAAGGCCCCGAAATGGCAAAAAATTACCCTTTTCTCCCATAACATTTGATCCATCCATTCAATTTTTCTGAAACTTGGCCAAAATGTAGAGACAATTGTTATGGATATAACATGAGTATCCTTGACCTCAGAAAAATTCTGGTTCGCACCCCCCGGGGGTTAAAGGGGGGTCAAAAATGCCCCAAATTGCCCAAATTTATTGCATTTTACACTCGCCACATCGAGTCACATACAGAGGGGGACCACGCACGCGCGGCTTGTTACTTCTAATTTGATAACAGCGGTGATAATATTATATGTAAAAAGTAACATTTCAATATTAGTCTTTCATAACATGTGAATAGTGGATTTCTCCGAGGGCTGATAATTTGGAAGGCTTCAGCAACAAAATACTGATTTCTCATGGTGTTATCTTTTTTTTTTTGGGGGGGGGGGTTCTATTGGGGGGGGGGGGTCAGTCTGTGTGGGGTAACCGACTGAACATCGGTAATTGATTTTCATTGTGATGCCTGGAAAGCTCTTTTTTTCTGGGAAATCAAACACAAATATTCGCAGACTGCTTGGCGTTTTAGATGGAATTAACATGAATTGAATAAGCCGAAATTATGTGAAAAATCTCTGACCTCATCTATCATTCTATGCCGACATTAGCAATAATGCCAAGAATGAGGATTTTAGCCGATGATCATTGCAGCCATTATGGAAAAAAAAATCCTATGTAAAACTATCTCGCTGAATGGAATAATTTTTTAATTTAAATTTAAAAAAAAAAGAACGGTCTGCTTTCTAACTAACATGGTTGATTGTTTTGTTTTATGGCATATCAACCCTTTTTAGTTCATTTTGTTAAATGGATATATGCTTCCAATTCTTAATATTTTCATACATTTATTCACGTTCACACGTCGGTTCTCGTTGGGTCATCGAAGTTAAGCGATATTGATCCTTGTCAGTATCAGATGGGTGACCATTTGCGTCTGCTAGGCGCTGTGTATCATTTCCCCTGACCAGGATATACATGCGGGGGGGGGGGGATATATGAATTTGATATTCCTTAGAAACTTCCTCGTTCGGTGGAATCCGGATGCTTGTCAAGGGCGAATACCACGCCAGGTATTACCATATCTAAGATAAGAAGAATCGCACTGTAAATGTATGTTTTGTATACGAATCCTTTGTAGATTAATTTCTTTTCTAAGTGTATATGTTAAACAAATAGTCTGTAAACGATAGTTTCTATTTAACCCTTAGGTAGAACCCTGGCAGGTACTACCACTCCCCCGGGTCAGAGTGGACCTGGAAGTAAAAGCCGCTAAAGGGTGACTCTACCTCCGCCCCCACCCTAAAGCTCCGAAATTAGGACCCACATCACCGGGTGCAGTTTTGTGTTATAGCCAACGCGGTTTAAGGTAGAGAAAACTTGAGCAGTTAATAGGGTTGGGAAATAGGGTAGGCAGAAAATGGTAGAAATGGCGGGAAAAGATGAATTATGGGGTGGTAGGGTGGGTGAGGACGAGCATCTTGCCTAAGGGTGTCCGAGTCAATTTCGTGTCTTACCCAGAAAAGATTATTTTAAGCTATATATGGAATTCTGACAGGTACTGCCACTTCTAGTCAGAGTGGACCTGGGATTAATGGCAAAACGAAGACTTGATAAATGTTCAAAAGCTACATTTTATTTATCTAAAATAATTTATACTATATCTGTGCTGTCTCTGTCTTTCTGTCTTTCTGTCTTTCGCTGTTTGTTTAGGGATGCAATTGAAAACAAAGCTCTATATAAAGGTCAACCCCAACCTTTTTCGAACCAAATAGTGGCATTAATGTGCGCCGTACATTCATAAACAACAAAGACGCATTTTACTTTATTTTATTCAGAACTTGAAAATTATAGAAATTAAAACAATAATAAAAATAGTAAATGGGCTTCGTGGCTAAGACAAGAAGTACGCAAGGGTCATCATTCATTCGCAGGCAACACCTGCTCTTATCATATAAGGCATGTTACACACGCCGTTGTAATAGTTATGAGAAAAACTTTGAATTAAATAGTTGTGGAAAAATAAATAAACCGTTGTTGAGAAAAAAAATCATATTTAGCATAGGGAAAGAAGAATGATGTAATTGTTGAGGAGAATTTTGCATGTAGTAGTTGTGAAAAAAGAGTTATGCGGTATATTGGGGAAGGGACAGGTAAACATCAGGTTAACTGGTAATTCAAATAACGTCGGGGTCACCAGTGATGGAATATAAAGTCCTGTATAAGACATATATATATATATATATATATATATATATATATATATATATATATCGCATATTGCATGTATTAGTTGGAAAAATAGGCTTGTCCTGAGAAGGACAATTTCTTGCATATTTCATGTATTAGTTGGAAAAATAGACGGGTCCTGACAAGGACAATTTATAGCATGTAGTTGGATAATAACAATATGAAAAATAGTACGAAAATCTAAAAGTAATTATATGATGCAAAAGATTCTTGTTTCATATTTGTAGGAGTTTAAGATGTTGACAGTGGTCTGTTTGGTCCATTCTATCATGAATAAAAAAAAACCCCTTGTACCCTCAAAAATAATCTGGATTGTAGCATGTAATATGAACACACGTGTAAGTGAAAGCTAGAATGAAAAATATTTTATCTAGTATTATGATAAACAATTAATCGTAAGAAATAAATAGTTTAATTGCAGAATTAGGTAGGGAAATGTCAAAATTTTATTTTTTATTAAGAGCGTAATCTCATGCTTCTGTTGAGTAAGGCATAACGTCTCTATTCTAACAGTACTTTTAGCCGAAATAAGAATTTCCAGGAAAAAAACGAAGCAAAATACATTATATTCGTGCCAATAACATGGTAGAAGACAAAAACGGAAAAAATAGCCTAGTCCAAATCAAATATCGATATGTCAAGCGGATTGTATTTAGGTCTGACTTTGAAAATCTGATGAGATAAGTTTATAAGTTTATACAGGGATTGATTTAGGCTCAGGGAATTTAACTTCTTCAATTC
Source organism: Sepiola atlantica (assembly GCA_963556195.1). Taxonomy (NCBI): domain Eukaryota; kingdom Metazoa; phylum Mollusca; class Cephalopoda; order Sepiida; family Sepiolidae; genus Sepiola; species Sepiola atlantica. Next base: position 122,010,075 of record OY744516.1, on the reverse strand, counting down.
CCTAAAAATGAGGGTATGAAGGAAATGGGGGGGTATTTATAAATGCCGAGTCATAAACACATATTTGTTTACAGTTGCTTGGTCCTTTCCCTAAGATCCCACTCTCCGTTTTAATTCAATGAATTTCTGTAAATAAATGTATTTATGAAAACAAATTTTTTTACACAATTTGAAGAAATTTTTAGTAAGATGTACCCCAAGAGTAAATGTGGTATAGTGGTAACTGAGAATTTTTATTACTGTTGACAAAAGATGACCAACGACTCCACCCTTTTCCGACAGGAGAAAGAGAAAAGGAGATAGGGAGAGAAAGAGATAGCCAGAGAGAGAGAGAGAGAGAGAGAGATGAGATGAGATTAGCTTAATTTCTTAAGTAAACCTTATCTCGCGTTTTTTTTTTAACTTTACTCGGGTATTTCTTCTTTTAGTAAGATGTAACTCGCGTATTTGTTTATTTTTGTTGCTTTTTGTTGTTGGTGGTGTGTTTTCTTTGGGGGGTATAAGTTTCACTTCGATTAGCTGTTTTCGGTTTGTACAGTTAGATTTACCTCGCGTGTGACAATAGTAGGAAATCAATTGTTATTGATAAAAATAAATTACTATTCCCCCGGACAATACCGGGTAGCCCTGCTAGTTTAAAATAATAAACTTTTCAAACACGAAACGTTAACATTTTGGTAATTTCGAAACATTTATTTACCTTTTAAATGTGACCCAAAGAAAAGAAAAGAGAGAAGAAATTTGTCTTTTCACTGGCAATTTACAAAAATCGAGTCGGACGCTTTTTCTTGAGAGCGACCGATGTTTGAAACATTTGACCGACGTTAGGAAACGTTTGAACACAAATGCTAAATATTTGTCCAGAAAATAAAACAATATTGCGAAGCAAAACATTTGTTATATTAAAATTAAAAAATCATTGACTTAAAAACAATACCAAATAATAGTTAATTAATACAGTTAACTTTTACAAAACAGATATGCAAATTAGTTAACCTTGCTAATCTGATATCACATCTATAAAAACGGTATATAAAAAGATGGCGCGTTTATTATATAAGTTGAATTCATTGGAAATAGACCATTTTGACTTACCGTTCGTGCGTGAAATTGGCCCAACGTTCGCATTTCATTTAGATATATAATATTATATCATATATAAAAAATATACTCCCTCCGGTCGTATATTTTTGCTAGTTGTTTTATTTAATTACTAAGTAAAATTTGTTTGTTTTTGTTTTTTTTAATAAATAAAACACGGAATAATAAACACAGTTTTTAAAGAAAATTTACCCTTTATGTCGTAAAATGTAAAACAAACATTCCTAAACCCACTTAAGGTTGTAACAAGATAATAATATTTGAAGTTTTTCAAATAAAAAAAGTGTACCTAAAATAAAATCAACAATTAAAAAAATAAAATACAGTGAACACGATTCTAAATTCAGTTATTTAATTGCTCAGTAAAATGGGTTTTTTTTACAAAAAATAGTCATTTTTAAATCAATTATTTTTTTAATTAAATAATTTGATTCAATAAATTTGTGCTTTAAAACATAATTTCTAATAAGATTTAAAAAAAACATACCCAAAACGTTTTAATAAAAAAACAAAGTAAATATATCTTTTTTATATTTTGAGCCACTCGTACGATAAATCTCAGAGAATGTGTAGTTTACATGTTATCAATCTAATAACGCACCCCTGTCTTGTGTTCCCCTCTCTCTATCTCTATCTCTCTCTCTTTCTCTCTCTCTCTCTCTCCCTCTCTCTCTCTTTCTTGAAATAGAATTTTCCGTGCGTTCGAAATAGAACGTTATACTTAATAATCAAGTGGCGGGTAAACAAATGTTGAAATGGACGCCATCATATTCCATTACAATCTAATTTAATTACATAACTCAATTATATAGATTCAAAAAATACAATGTCTTTAATTAATTCTATTTATAATTTTTATTAAGATTATTATTATCGAGGAAAATATTTTAAATACATCTGGAAATCTTTAAAAAAACAATCATGAGTGTATATTTGCGAATATTAATTTATTAGAAGCTTTAAAGCAAATTAATTATGTAAATTTGAAAGACACGTGATGTTTGTGGAAGATTTGGAATGGTTTTATATAGGAGCTGATAAGTAGATATCATGAGTGGATATTTGCGAATATTAATTTATTAGAAGCTTTAAAACAAATTAATTATGTAAATTTGAAAGACACGTGATGTTTGTGGAAGATTTGGAATGGGTTTATATAAGAGCTGATAAGTAGAAGAGAGCGATCAAAACTAATAGACAGACAGACAGACAGATGCATAACTTCCATTATATATATATATATATATATATATATATATATATATATATATATATACAGGGTGTCCCAAAATAATGTATACATCGTTTGAATCGTTATAACTCGTTCAATTTACTGAGTTTGATTTGCAAACAAAATTGATAAAAGAGTAGAACAGTAAGATACACATTTAAAAATACTGAAAGTAAAATTAACAAAAACATAGAAAATTAACTTTTAATAAACGTAAAGGCTACAATGTTTAAAGCAAGAAACCTGAAGTAATTGCAAACAAATGGGAGTAGTAATTGTAGTAGAATGTGCTCAAATACCGGAGTAAATGTCGCAGGACGTTTGTAGGTACAATTCTTCACGTCTTCACTATATGGAAAGTGTATTGAGCAGAACGGGTTGGGGTTAGGATGAGGGTTCATTTTATGAACATTCTGAAATTACCCTAAGTAGCCTTTATCTTTGTTAAAAGTTAATTTTCTATGTTTTTGTTAATTTTACTGTCAGTATTTTTAAATGAATATTCTTACTCAATCTTGTTTATCAATCTTGCAAATAAAAATCAGTAAATTGAACGACTTATAACAATTCAAAGGGTGTATACATTATTTTGGGACACCCTGTATATATATATATATATATATATATATATATATATATATATATATATATATATATATATATATATATATATATATGAAAGAGAGAGATAATATCTGTGCGTGGGAAATGCCGCAGGGTATATTGTGTGATTTGGAGTAAGTGTTACCAACGTTCACGCTTATTGTTCTATCTGACAACAAATCTTTCACGATATCTTTTTATATTACTTGGAATTTTTTTCCGTTCTTATCAATAAACGATAATGAGATAAATTATTGAATGGTTTGCTAAAGTTTAAGTACAAAATGGCTGCACTATCTCTCTATAATATTCCCTGTCTTTCATACATATGGAACAAGAAGAATACCCGTGCCAGGACGAGTAAAATTAATTCTCTCAACGGAACAGTTTTGGCACAACTTTTATGTCGCCTTACGAAGATTAAAATCAAGAGATAATGATACTAAAACGAATATCTAGAATCCTTATTCACAGTTTAATCAAAATCTATAACATGATTTAGATTCTTTTTAAAAATGTCTAAAATTTAAGTGGTCTTAAGGAAAAAATGAAATTCGGGGATTCTTGCCTCATCGGTGTCTAATGACTATGAGTCGAATTTAATGCAAATCTGAAATATTTGAAAGTTCAAATCGGAAGTTGTGCCCATACTATGCATCCTTTAACCCCTTTAAAATAATCTAAAATTTGGGGTATATTTATTAATTGATATCTAATTGTTAAAATTTCACAAAATCGGATGTATTTGAATTTTTACGAAAGGCTTCACCTCCTTTTTATTAGTTTTACAGAAAACTAAATGAAACTAAATTAAGCCCACATTTTGACCCCATACGCCTGGCAGCTGTGTTCCGAAATTCATAATGATTGGTTAATTAGTTTAGGATTGAGTCCTGTACATATAAATATATAAATATATACACATACCTAACTTTATATAAATAGAGATATTTCTATCATGTATATATTTGGTAAACAATTTTACAACAGCATTTGCTGACAAAAACTTCCATATTTTTACGAAAATCTCACTCAGACAAGAAATGTCTTACATCTTCAACGGTTATCAACAATTCCCTCATATGGCATCTATTCACATTCTCCGTATAACAATTCTCAGGTTGCATACTAAATTCCTCCAATGTATGGAAACATTGAAAAAAGCTTGCCACAACTTAGCGGTTTCAGCTGGTGAATCTGTTAATGGACTTTCTTTTAACGCACAAACGTTCTTGCGATTTTTTTTTCGCGTTTAAATAATGGTTTATAAGTGTATTTACCATTTTTAACAAAGCTATTTTCACGTTTCCAATTTTTCATTTCCTTCAAATGTTCCATATTCATTTTATTTACTTAAATATTTTCATAGTTTTCCATACTTTATTCTGCATTTTGTATTGCGAGAAATTATGGTTGTATTCATCTCAACGCCGAGACTTGAACCTGAACCCGATGCATGTCTAGACAGAGCTCATAAAAGTAGGTCAATGCGCCCTTGACCTACTTTGAACAGTATATGAATGGAGAGGCTTTTTCTTTCTTTTTTTTTCTTTCTTTCTTTTTCTTTCTATTTTTTTTTTATTTATTTTTTATTTTTTTGTAAAACTCACTCTTCCGTTAGTGAAGGGTTTTCTCTATAAAAAAAGATTCCGAGTTTTTTGTGATCCGCCATGTTCAATGGAAAGAACTTCGTTTCTTTTTTTGTTACTATTCGTTTATACGTTTCTCTGTTAGTTAGTTTGCCCTCTATTTGCTTGCCTACCCACCAGGATAAAGGTCAGTCTTTTAATGCGAGCGATATCCAGCTCCCCCCAAAAGAGAACTCTGGATTGGGATAAAAATTGGCCCAGATGATAATGATTTTCTCGTCTCCCCCTCGACTAAATACAGAACAAATACTACACTTTGATCCCAACTTGTCCGTTTGTCTTCCGATTTTCTCAAGATTGATACATTAACTTCTCACGAAAGTCCGCAAATGTTCTAATTCTTCAATGCTATTCTTACTGCTGGTTTAGTATTATTAGACTGGGCTAGTAATCAGGAGAGCTGGAGAAACATACAAGATTATACGTTATTAGGGCCTTTCATAACTAAAATGAAAGTTTGAATTTTAATAAATCAATGTTTGAAGGGATATTTATAAGAATAGGTCTTGATATAACGGAAACCGAAACACTTCGTCTAAATTATTAGTGGAGCTAATATTTAGAGTTTTCATTTCTTTTAATAAATGATAGATTTATGTAAAAGGTTAACACAAAAGGAAGGATTAACATCTTCAACAAACTACAAAAAAAGGACACTGTCCCAGATGGTAATCAGCTTATGTGAAACTCTGACGAGCCCCTTCGGCTGTGTTTATAACCCATTTATTATCTTCACCGTTGTCAAAGAAATGGAAGACGTATCGCTAATTAAAATACATTGATAAATATGGCTACCCTGTGTGTTTATGTTGTTAGTCGTGTTAAGCTCTTCATAACATCCTCTTCTCGACACACCCAACACATCGGGGTTTTTACACTCACTTCCCGAGATCGGGCCACTTTTATTGAGAGCAAGTTTTTGTTAGTTGGGGGCGAGGGGGGTTAAATATGTACTGACCCGGCATTGCTCGCGATCCATCACGTTCAAATTTATTTTCTGTAAACTAAGGGACATTTTTTCCGGGTACTACCGGCAAATAGCAGACGACTCTTTGACGTCACATTCCGCATCCATTTTAGGTAAGATAATTCAATATCGCCGAGATATTTCTATGTTTTATAACCATTGCTTTTTGTTATCTTCAGTATCTAATCTGAAATTCAACCTGTTTTGATTTAATAAGAACGAAAATTAGCTAAGGGGAATAACTCTTATTCTTTTAGTAAGAGTTATTCCCCTTCGCGGATTTTTCTTTTAAGCTGATTATGCAAGAATGTCTACATATTACCGAACTGCCGGACCAGATTATATAGTTTTTAATACTGTATTCTGGCTGCAGAAAAATGGCTACCATTGTTATCTAATACTGATGGAGATTTGGTATCCATCTGTCTGAAGCCGAAACTATACTATTACTTCGATTAATTGTACTATATTTCAATGCTCAATTCTACGGCTAGTCTGGTATCTGTTCTATCATTATGATATCATCCGTCCAGGCATTACCTCTTCTAGGAGGGGGGGGGGTACGTCAACAAGAAATTTTCACAATTGGCTATTCATTAGCCATTTTTAACACTTATATATACAAGAAAAAATATGCGATCGGAGGAAGCATGTTATTGCTAGTCTATATAAATGTGTTGTTCTGTTAAGCCTTATTTCTTTTCTACCAATATTTAATTTTAGGGTGGGTCTTGTAATTAATACAAAGATTCGTACAGTATAGACTGAAATCAAGTTTAGCTGAAAATCGGTTATAGTTAATATTTCATATAGGGTGTCTGTCACTTTTAGCTGTGTTGTTTAGTGCTTGCCAATCTTGACACCAGTTTGTTTTGGAACCACTATTTACCCGCTTCTCGGTGCAGCAAGGTCAGATATCAAGTCAGTTTAGCTGGAAAGGGGGGGGGGGCTCCTCTCTCGAGGCCATTCTGATTGGGTCCAAAAATAGCACAGAATGGACTCATCGGCATTATCCGGTAGTGACGTGTCAGACAATCGACATAAACCAACCCCTCTTCCAAATGAGGATGTAATTTCTGGGAAGATACACTTCATAGACCGAGCCAGACCGCACCTAATTCCGACAAAGAAGTGTCCGATCGTTCAGGGCATGCCCTAGGTTGCCAGGATGATGCAAAGGCGAACCTCCGTTAGTATTACAGCTGGCCGGAACCAGGACTTATCCAATATCCATTCGCTCTTGGAAAGTGAGATAACTCCTTCATTTGTTTTTTTTGTTTTTTTTCTTAATTCTGCCTACGTTGCTTAGAAAGTTTGCAAACACCTGCAACTTGCTTCCCGTTTGAATTTTCCGGGTATTTGTCCAAGACGGTTTTGGATGGATAAAGGAAGTTCAACTTCGTTGATTACATAGTCACCAGAAATGTCGTTGCTGGTTTAGAATCCATTTTTCTAGCAAAGGGTCGTCTATTCAAATTGTTAACGAAGTCAAATCGGAGGAGAGGAGTAGATTGGTCATATCTGCGATCACAATTGTCCAACTAAAGAATGTTCTTAAACTGGAAATTCCAATTTCCGAGTTTTCTTGTCGATCGTATTTTATTTTCTCGCCCTTAGCGGTTCCAATAATTAAAACACAACGAATATTTGGCGTACGATCGTTTCTAAAACAATTTAGAACATTTTATTTTGTATTATATTTTAGCTGATTCCAAAGCGTATTTTCATCAGCACCCCCTTATAATGTAATCACATACAGACGTCAAGAGCGAACAACATCATCTTTTAGCATTACTTGAAAAAAACACATATCCCGTTTATGTGGGAAAACCAGAACTTCTTATCATGCAATTTCACAGTACTCAAAATGTAAAATCGACAATAATACGAATAATAGTATTTTAAATATATAGGATACAGCAAATCTAAATATTTTAATCTAGAAAGAACAAAACATAGATAAAAATACAAATTGTAAAATTATTTTTTTTAAATTGTTTTAAATAGTAATATTAGATAAAGGAAGGAGAAAGACAATAAAAGATGTTTTAAAATATAAATAATATATATATATATATATATATATATATATATATATATATATAAGAATAATATTTTGGAGGCGATAACAATGCGTTGTTAAAGTGACACATACGACACGTGGAATTGTAAAAACAAAACAAAGTGACAATATTGAAAAGTCAACGATACACTGGTAAATAAAAATAAAAAAATTTGAAAATTATTGACTTTTCAATATTGTCACTTTGTTTTGTTTTTACGATTCCACGTGTCGTATGTGTCACTTTAACAACGCATTGTTATCGCCTCCAAAATATTATTCTTACACTATACACAATGCTCCAAGCGAACTACAACATTCTTCTCATATATTTATATATATTATTTCTATTTTTAAAATCTTTTAGCTTTCTCCTTCCTTTATCTAATATTACTATTTAAAACAATTTTTTAAATAATTTTACAATTTGTATTTTTATCTATAGTTTGTTCTTTCTAGATTAAAATATTTAGATTTGCTGTATCCTACATATTTAAAATACTATATATATATATATATATATAGAGAGAGAGAGAGAGAGAGAGAGAGAGAGAGAGAGAGAGAGAGAGAGAGAGAGAGGGGAGAGAAGGAGAGAGCGATAGAGAGGAAGGGGGGTATTATGCCACATTCCAGTGACCAAGATTTTATTCATTTAAGTGTTAATTTTTTTTAATTAAATACTTCAGCATAATTTTTACGAACCGTTTCAATTACAGAAGAACATCCGGCAATTAGTATGTCAATCCCGGATCTTTCATCTATGGACTCTTCAGAAACAAAAGTTCTCCTTCGGAAAAATACATAGCAAGGCAGCAAACAAAAACCACAAAAATAACCCAACTCAACTTACTTTGGTTCCATTGTCTCTCGAAGAAAGATATAAATATCGCTAGCCAGAAAGGGCAGCTATCTTATTTTAAGAAGTAAAGCCATGAAAAAATACGCATAATATTGTCCAGAAGTTTTTGATTTGGAAAAAATGAACAGTAAACTGAATAAAAAATCTTGGTCACTGGAAGGTAGTCTAATATTGTCTATTTATATATGCTCTGTTGTTATACATTAACAATCATCAAGCATTTGCCTTGGAAATGTTGGTTTATAGAAAGTATATGCATAAACATACATTTTCCCACATCTCACTCTCTCTCAATATATATATATATATATATATATATATATATATATATATATATATATATATATATATATATATATATTGTCGCGCAGCACCTTCGTTGGGACCACGGCGGCGAGTACATAACAATGATAAAATAAATAAAAACGGTAAATGTGTCCGGAAGTGGCTTGTAGGTCCTAGGGCCTAATATTAATAACAGAATACAGGGGAGGAGATTCTCCGGTTCAAGACATCACATAGAAATAACGAATAACAACGAACAGATAAGAGACGACGCAGTCAAAAAGGGGAATGAGCGAATTGCCTTTCTTCATCCCTGTCTGCATCTTCTGTAGACGGCCATCTTGGTAGAAATGGTACGGTTGCTGTTTTCCCAGACTGTTTTAGTTAGTTTAGAGAGGGTTGTGGATGCCATACCAATCCTTTGTTGAGCTCTACGTCCAATGAGAGTGTGCCTGAAGCAGTAGAGCCTACGTACTGGAACTGGTGAACGACCTCCAGTGGTGTGCCTTGGATTGAAATGCTGGGTGGACAGACGGTTGCTTGTCCCATAACTTGGGTTTTCTTCTGGCTGATGGTGAGGCCGAACAGACTGCAAGCATCAGCAAACCTGTCCATCAGTCTTTGGAGACCATCTTCCTGATGCGATGCTTTGGCTGCATCATCGGCAAACAGCATGTCCCTGATCTCGACTGACCTGATCTTAGTCTTGGAACGATGTTGAAGAGACTACCATCAGATCTGGAGTGAAGGTAGATACCATCCACTGTGTTCTTGAAAGCATGCTTCAGGAGTAGGGCGAAGAAGATGCCGAAGAGTGTCGGGACCAACACACATCCTTGTTTGACACCGCTCTTCACGCCGAACCCAGCAGACATGTCGCCGTTAAACTGTACAGTGCTCATCATGCCATCGTGATGCTGAGGAGTTTTGGTGGGCATCCGATTAGTGGGAGGATCTTGAATAGACCGTCTCTGCTCACGAGATCGAACGCCTTGGTCAGATCTATGAAGGCGAGATACAGAAACTGGTTTTGCCCTCTGCACTTCTCTTGCAGTTGACGTAGAGAGAAGATAATATCGATGGTTGATCTCTCTGAACGAAAGCCGCATTGAGATTCCGGGTAAATTCGATTGGCAAGAACTTGCAGTCGCAGTAGTACTATGCGTGCGAATAGCTTGCCAATGAAGCTCAACAGTGAGATACCGTGGTAGTTGTTGCAGTCACTGCAGTCCTTTTTGTGTTTGTAGAGTGTGATGATGTTTGCGTCTCTCATGTCGTGAGGCACTGAGCCTACTCTCCAGCACTGTATCAAAAGGGGTTCAAGCAGGCTAGCTTTTCCACTTTTTAAGACCTCTGCTGGAATATAGTTTTTTCCTGAGGCTTTTCCAGATGGTAGTCTGTCTATTGCCTTGGATAGTTCTTCTATGGAAGGCTGCTCGTCGAGCTCATGCATCAACGGAAGACGATCAATGGCATCCAGGGCAGACTGATGTACCACGTTGTCCTTGGGGTAAAGCTCGGAGAAGTGGTCTACCCATCTGTCCAGGGTGTTTCACTTTTGTATTCTTTTTTTGAAAAATTATTGAAAGATGTTCCACTATCCAAGATATTTTATTAATATTTAGCAGTAAGTCTCATGCTTACTGATTTTATATGTAAAAAATCTATTGAAAAATAAATAGATATTGTGAAGATTTATACCTCAAATATTGTCTTCGATTGTTTGTTTTTGTTCATACTCTCTTTCACCATTCCATTTTTTGCATTGCTATCAGCCTTCATATATATATATATATATATATATATATATATATATATATGTTTAAACAGTTCAAACATTTTGGATCATTCGAATTTGATACAACATTCTGCCCATAATTCGAGGCATGTTTGATCTTTTTCAGGGCTTAAATCGAGACATTTTACCCTTTTATAGTTTTCAAAATTCTTAACTTTGCATTTTCAAGATATTCACCCTTAATAATTAATTAATATTCAATTATTATTGGTCAGACCTCCTGGGGATGAAAGCGTTATCTTTGAAAAGTCATGGTCTAAAGGTCTTTTTTATGTGTATTCCTTATTTGAACACTTGATTAATTAATAAATCTGTAAACTATACAAATTTTATCCACTTCATTACTTCATTATATATATATATATATATATATATATATATATATATATATATATATATATATATACATATAAATTATTACTTATATAAACATCATGTCTACATATGTGGATACATGTTTCGGCTGCAACCTTATTCAAGGCTTAGCCTCATCAAACAAGTCTGACAGTAATGACGCTGAAAAAAGAATGATTTTTAGAAATAATGTTAGAGATGGTGGTACGTCATGTGACCAAAACGTTTTTTGTGTCTAGAAAGTTATGAGAGAATAGGAAGATATAGAGAAAGTAGCAAAAGAAGTAACAAAAAAATTAAAAGTTATGAAATAGATACATAAAGAATATGTCCGCTAATCTTAGATTGATAGAAGTCGTTTCAATTCCTTAAATTTAAAAGTCCGATGAAAATTTCTTCAAACAAGAATGCTATCCTCAATTTATGGGCGAGCTGATGAGCAAAAACGGTAAGTGTTTACAAAGTTCTATGTCAAGCAAGTTCAGTCAATTGGTATGGTCGGCCGTGTATATTATACCCCAAGCACAACATATGTTTACGTACACACCCACACACACACACCCCACACACACACACACCGGTTAGAATCTTAAAAAGATCTCTAGGTTGGAGTGTCTGAAGTAGCCGGTGAATGTCTGACATCCGGTAGGATACTCCATCTCCAGCAAAAACGGAAAGATAAGAAAAATAAAAAACATAAACACACACACACACACACACATATATATATATATATATATATATATATATATATATATATATATATATATATATATATATATATATATATATACATATGTATAATTATCCACGAACATGTGTTGAACACAGTCTACGGCTCATCCGCGTGATATATATATATATATATATATATATATATATATATATATATATATATATATATATATATATATATATATATATATGGAGAGCTTACCATTATGATTTGCAATCATCTCCGGATCGGGTTGACATTGACGATGGGAAACGGCATAACACTAATAGAAATGGCCTTCCTTTGAACTCATTTAAGGAGTCTAAAAAAATTGAGAGAATTGCTGCTGCTCATTACGGCCTTAAAACACCATCTTTCCCTAGGCAGAATGATGATATGGTCGAGTTTGAGAATGCTATTTTAGATCTGGTCAAAAGAATTAAATTCAAAAAGCGGACTAAGTATTGCAGCTCTATCGTCAAAAAAATAAATAGATTTACCAGGAGAGTTACCAAGCATACGGATTTCATTGTTCCGGCAGACAAGACTAAGAACTACTACAAATTGGACTATATCTCTTACAGGAACTTAATATACCGATAGTTACATAAATCCTATAAAATTGCCCCCCCCCCCCATAAGATTATAGATATAAATTTAGAGGCTAAATCACTACTTACATATATGAATCTAACCAACCATGCTGAAGTAGTAACGCCAGCCACACCTAGATTTTTCCTAAAAGACCATACGACTAACTTTCAACAAAACCCATCAATATGGTTAATTTGCCCATCAAAATCTGACCTAGGCATAATCAGTAAAAAAAATTCTAGATAGGGTCATTTCAGCCATCAGAAATAAAATTTTCTTTTCGTTGTGGCAATCTTCAGATAACGTAATTGAATGGTTTTTAACCTTAAGGATAAACATAGATTAAGTTTTATAACTTTTGACATAGACAACTATTACCAATCTATTTCCCCAATTCTCTTAAATAAAGCTCTAAATTTAGCAAAAAATAATTCAGACCTTACTGATTTGGGAATTAAACTTATTACTCTGGCCAGAAGATCTATTCTCCAATTCGAGGACAAGTTATGGACTAGAAAGGACACCCCCAACGACTTCGATATTACTATGGGAGCCTCGGATTCTGCTCAAGTAACTGACCTAGTGGGTTTATTCCTCTTAAATGAAATCAAACATAAGTTTTAAAATATAAAAGGTGGCCTATACAGAGATGATGCCCTATTTGTCTCTGATGAGAGGCCTAGAAGGTATAGCAAAACAATTGAAGCCTTGCATGATTTTTTCAGAAATTTCGGCCTATCCATAACTGTTGATCCTGAGATAAAAACTTCTAACTTCCTTGATATCAACCTTAACCTCAATGACGGATTATATAGCCCCTTCCATAAACCTAATCTAACTCTTTTTTATGTACACGAACTATCTAACCGCCCGAAGGCTATAATCAATTCAATAGTCCCGTCGGTTTCCAATAGAATATCTAGGCTTTCCGCTAATAAAAACATTTTTAACCAAAACGCACAATTTTATAACAATGCCTTGCTTAACTCAGGATATTCTAAAAAAATAACTTATAACCAAAACAAACATGATGATACAACTGTAAATATTATTACACACAATATGACTACTAGCAATAGGAGCCGGACCAAAAGAAATGTAAATAACCATAGACCTCAGATGCATTCTTTCATACCTGATGAGAATGAGCAACATATAGATAGTCCCATACCGACCTCACGTAAACGCCTTAGAAGGAAAAACAACACTTGGTTTAACCCACCTTTTAATAACAACGTTAAAACCAATATCCCTAAGGAATTCTTTAAAATATTAGAAAACTCCTTTAAATACCCACATAAATACAGCTCCATACTTCATAAAAACTCATAATTTCCTATTCTACAATGCCTAACATAGCCTAAACAATAATCTCAGCAAATAGCAAAAAAATAAAATCTATCCAATCTAATATTAATTGTTCCAATTCCATAAATACATGCAACTGCAGGCGTACCAATGATTGCCCATTGGATAATAGATGCACATATTCGTACATTGTGTATGCTTGTACCGTAACTGAACTGAATAATTCTACAATGAACACTAGAGATCACATAAATGCAGCCCCTAATCAAACTCCACAACTGAGCATTACGACTAATGTGCACCATAATTCTATACCTAATAATCCTACTATCTATCTTCCACCTCTGCAAGCCGATAATGACCTTCCAATGGTAGTTAACAATAACGCTAACAATAATATACAATCAATTAACCAACCTAGTCCATATCATGAAAATACAGTAAATAGAAGTAGACCAATGAATAGGAATATAAATGGCTCAGGAATAATACTAAATCCTAAGATACACACTTATATTGGGGCCACAGCAAATTTAAGTAAAACCCCGCATATCTATGCATGATTACTCCTTTAATAACGATGTCGGCAACAACAAAACATCACTGACCACTTTAGTTAAAAACTTAAGATCCAATAATATTCCACACAATATAAAATGGTCCATTCTAAAAAAATCAAACTCCTATAGCCCGGAATCTAGATCTTGCGGTCTATGCAATTCAGAAGCCGTAATGATAGCCACTGCACCTAAACGTTTAAATCTGATCAATTCTAGAAGTGAATTAGTCTCCAAATGTCGACATAGAAGGAAATCTAAGTATGCACAATGGAAACCACCACCAAATCCACCGTAGCTGATTGAGTGAGTGTCGGGACCGAGGGTGTCCAGTTTTGGAGATGTGTTCGTTAAATCCTCCCTGCCTAAAAGGTTTAGACTCTGAAAATGCCTATATATCCCTTTAAATTTTTTAAGTTGTAAAAGTCTAAATATTTAAATTTTTAAACTCTAAATATTTTTACAATTTCTTAATTAAGAAAAATTTAATCTTAAATTAAATTTCTTAAACTTCTTAATTTGATAAAATTAAATCTTAAATTAAACTATTAAATTATTAAATTCTAATTACTTTAATAACTTCGTAATTATTAATTTCATAAATCTTCTAAATTATTTGATTGGGCAAGATCTGTGAAATTTGTTGTTTTATGCTTAGGCCAGACAATTTGGGTAACTAAGTGGAATGGGAGGGCAATTAGAGGCTTTGACATAAATTTACAAACCCCCTTCCTGGTTGACCTAGACTTATGATTTGACCCAGACAAGTAACATCCGGTATAGTTGAATTGATTTAATATAACTTCGAAATATAGCATCCGCTCGGATAATGTCGTTTGAAAAAGAAGGCAGTCTGCGATTTTAGTACTGCGTTCTGATCGGCGAGAAGGGGTTCTGTTTACTTGGCTTGCGGGAGAGTGATTACTTTCAAATTTAACTTTATTCATTGGAATAATCTTTATCCGACACGGAAGAAGAAATGGCCGAATATATTGACTCAGTTTGATTTAGTTCTATTCAAATCGGATTTAGCGGATTTTCCATTTAACCAGCGAATTTTGGTTTGTGCTACTCCGATCAAATCATTTGAATCCTGAATTTTGAACATTATGATTTAAACACAAAGTGAGTTTATTGAACTTTTTATTTGATTTGGTTCATTTATCATAGTATTAATTAATATTGGATGCATTTTTCACTGTAATTTATTGCATCGATTGCGGACGCATTTCCCGACTGGATAACTTTTTCGGTTTTTCAGTTCTTTCAATGTTTTCTGCTTTTGGGCTGTCACTCAATACCTGGATCAATCTTCAATCAACCACTTGGATATCTTTCCTGAATATGTTTTAATTTGTATGACTTGGATGGATTTTATAACTTTAACAAATAAGTATGTTTTTGGCTTGATATACTTGATGTGTTATGTACTTTTATGTATTTTTGTATATATTTTTATATATTTTCAAAGTGTAATTTTATCACCTGCAGTAACGTCGATGCGGTAATGGTCCTCTGACAGAAGAATTATCTTTGAAAACTCATGAGTTAAGGACGTTGAGATACTTTGCCTGAATTTTGAATGCTAATAAAATTTGATTCGCACCTTATTTTATTATTTCATTTTATATTATGCTATTAATGCTCTATCCAGTATATTGAGCTTCAGTCTTTATCCGGATGTTTCACTAATTAAAAGATATTAGTTGCCTCTTATATCTTTTGCTGGATTAACTTCATATATATATATATATATATATATATATATATATATATATATATATATATATATATATATATACATTTCTCTATATACATATATATACATATATATATATATATATATATATATATACATGTTATAAGGGGATATAATTTTATATATATATATCAATTTTCAGTATTTTCTTCAACAGTGATCGATACGTGAGTAGGGTAAGGTAGTAAGTTATAAAAATATGTTTATGGCAATTACGGTACACAGAGGCTTCCGCGTTTCATTCCCGGAGAAAATCGCCAGACTAAAATGTATGGAGTTAGTTTTTCCAGGTGTTTTTTATAGGCACGTCTAGCTAGTTAACGAATCAGATTATTTGCTGTATCTTAGCCAATCGTTGGGCTTTTCACGAACAAAGGTTCGGTTGATTTTACTTCCTATTTCCTATTATATTGTTCTGTTTTCTATACGGTGACTCATCTTTGTTTCTTTGTTGTTCTCTTAGCCAATAGTTGGACTTCACAAATTAAGTTTCGGTTTGTTTTACTTCTTATTTTCTATTATATTGTTCTGTTTTCAATAAGATGACTTACTATACATACATATATACAGGCATATATATATATAATTATATATACATACATATATATATATATACATATATAAATATATATATACATATATATATACACATACATACATATATATATATATACCAATATACATACATATATATCCGCATACATACGTATATATACATATATATATATACATACATCTATACATATACATACATATACGTATATACACATACATATCTACATACATAGATATGTGTACATATATATATATATACATACATACATACATATATATACATATATATATATATATATATATATATGTATACCTATACATAAATTTATAAATATATACAAATATACATATATACACATATATATATACATATATTTATATATATATACGTATATATACATATACATACATATACACATATATATATACATAAATACATATATATACATATATATACATACATATATATATACATTCATACATATATACATACACAGATATACATACATATATACATATATACATATATACATTCATACATATATACATACATATATATACATATATATACACATATATATAGAGAGATATACATACATATATACATACATATACATCCATACATTCATACATATATACATTCATACATACATATATACATACACATATACATACATATGTATGTAGATATATATACATATATATAGGTAGATATATATACATACATATATATACACATATATATGTACATATATACATGCATATATATACAAATATATACGTACATTTATATACATATATATACATATATATACATATGTACATATATATACATATGTATATGTACATATATATGTACATGTATACATATATACATATATATACATATATACATATATAGATATATATGTACATATATATACATGTATATATACATATATATGTACATATTTATATATGTAGATATTTATATACATATATATACACACATATATATATATACATATATATATATTTATATATATATATATGTATATATATATGAATACATTTATATATCTACATATTTATAGAGATAAATGAAGGAAGGAAGATAAAGATGTATGGATGATCAATCTATTTTATCTTCGATTATTCAATGCGAAGTGTACTCGATAAAAACATAATTATTTTTCTTTCCTTAAGCTTTTCATATTTTATTTAGCATATGTATAGACATATATGCACATATTTATATACATACATATATATGTGCATATATATATATATATATATATATATATATATATATATATATATATATATATATAAATATGTACATATATATGTATATACATATTTACATATATATGTACATATTTATATACTTATATATATATATATGTATGTACATATATATTATATATGTATGTACATATATATATGTATATAAATATGTACATATATAGATGTGTATATATATATATATATATATATATATATATATATATATATATATATATATATATATATATATATATATATATATATATATATATTATGCAAACATTATTAAAAATAACAGAACTCGTCTGTCTAGTTTTCTTTTTTTTATCTTTTCAATCTTTATAATTATTTTCTTTGTGTTAAAATCTATTTTGCCATCAACACCTGAAGATCGTTCGAAGTTAAATCGAAAACGTTAGTGCCACATACGGATCTTTTATCATTTTTTTTTAATTATTTCACCACAAATAAAATCTATTGGATTGAAAATATTTTAAAAAGTTATTATTAGACAGACGAGTTCTGTTATTTTGAATAACGTTTGCATGAATAAAAAAAAAATACTGCCTAAATACATACACACACACTATATATATATATATATATATATATATATATATATATATATATATATATATATATATATATATATATATATATATATATATATTTGGGAAAGTTCATTTTTTATGCATATTTAGAATTTAAAACATAAAGAAAGAGGCAAAATGCCTGCAAAAACCATGTGTTAGATGCAGATATTTTTTATTAAAATCAAAATTTTAAAAAAAAATCAAAACAATATATTTTCTTTATTTTTCTTTATCTTGACTTCAAGATAAAGAAAAAAGGAAAATATATTGTTTTGATTTTTTTTTCATTTTGATTTTAATAAAAAATATCTGCATCTAACACGTGGTTTCTGAAGGCATTTGGCTTCTTTCTTTATATATATATATATATATATATATATATATATATATATATATATATATATATATATAACATAATATATAATAACACGAAATCACATAATTGTCGATGCAATAATTTATTTCAACTGTGCGGTTTTTTCAAGCATCACTCAGACAATTACATTTTTGAGACTGATAGAAAATTGAATTTCCCTACGACAATTCAAACACAACCAGAGAGAGTGATGGTAGCAACCCATTTGATACATCTTTTAAGGAAAGGGGGAATTTAAAACTTATAAAATATATGAATAAAAGTTATCTATGTGAATATGCTTAGTTATGGTAATGTGTGAGTGAGGTTACGTGTGTGCGTGCTCATAGGATGCGTGCGTATTTAGGTTTGTGTATGCGCGTGAGTAAAGTTGTCTATATGTATGATATCGTCAAGTCGTAAGTGTCATAATTCTGACACGGCAGTTATTATTTGATTAACTTAAAGATCCCTCCCCTTCGACCGCCATAGTTAAATATAAATTCCCCCTGTATATTTTTCTTTTGATCATCGCGACAAAGCCACCAGTCGGCTGTTCAAAGACAGCCATTACTCCTTCTTCCAGTTTCCCAACTTTGGTTGACACTGATCTAAGTTAGTTTTCGGGTTTCGAGTTGGAACTGGCCGATGTATTTGCCGAACCCGTTTTGAACACTTGCACTTTCAGATCTATCTGGATTCATCTTTAGCGGTGGTTACTAAGAAAGAAAGATGGATCTGAAAGTGCTAGGGCTTAAAACGAGTACGACAAATGCATCGGTCAGTTCTAGCGCTCGAAACCTTAAAACTAATAAGGAACTATGAATGGACCAAACGATAAATATATGCAGACACACGTTGTCCGTCATATTTAAGAAAATATCTCTTTTAAAAAATGCTCGCCATATATATATATATATATATATATATATATATATATATATATATATATATATATGTGTGTGTATATACAGGGTGATTCATAAGTCACTTAGGAATTTAAAATGATTACCATACGAAGCACAAACATACTATGAACTTTTGATAATTGTTATCTTACTCTCTAATTACTGCTATTTGTTATTCTAAATTTTTTCGTTTATATATTTGTTTCTATATATATTTATTTTTATTTATTTAAAGTTGTGTAAATCATCATATGTGCTTTTTTTCAGGCAGTATGTTATTTACAATTGAAGAGCGAATTTTTATTGTTATTCCTATGGCCAAATTTGATGAATCTCCCACATTTGTTGAAAGGCAATGATGACCTCAAATAAAAAATCACTGCCGAGTTTGTTAAAATTAATCAATCAAATATGCTACAAAGAGTCGTAAATTCATTGCAAAAAAGAATGGAGCTATGCATGCAGAACGAAGGTGGAAATTTTGAAAATTTGCTGTAATTTTAAAGTCCCATAAATGAATTTGTTGAATAAACTTTCTGTTTTGTATTACTGTATTTTTTATCTTTAGAATTTCAAAAATAAATAGCTAAGTTACTTATGAATCACCCTGTATACATGTGTGTGTGGGTGGGGTGTATGATATATGGGTGCGAAATATAATAACATAAGCGTCTGTATGTGTGTGCGTGTCATCACAGAATGTGTTTTAGGATTGTCTGGTCTTCATGAAGTCCTTCTTGTTGGTTGGCCGCAGCTATTCATTAGTGAAAGATGCAGGTTCATCTTCGACACCGAAAGCAGCGATTGCATACGAAGTCGGGTAGATTTACTCTGCAACACACAAAGGAATTGCAAGTGCACATGCGCGGAAGCTTCGTTGTTATCCTAACTGCATGCATTTGCGGTTCCGAGCCTGATACGTCCTCGCTTGGCACAAACGCAGAGGCAGAGACGACCAGATGGCGACGGATCCTGATGATGCCTCCTCCTTGATTTTCACCAGAGCCCTGTTTACCGGGTTGCGTCTTTACTACTACTGGATGCTAGATTTGTCCACCATGAGTTGACCTGTCTGGAACCAGAGTTTAGGGTAGAATAGCTCTGAGACTATCACGTTGCCCTGTATGGAAGGGTTGGATATAAGGGAATTGTTGCTCAATAAATGTTGTTAAGCGATGAATGCTGTTATTGAAATGATTAGTTAGTATGACGAATTGCCGGGTTGTGTAGGGGTTGAATCCTTTTGTAAAGCGATGACTGGTGACACATTTGATTGTAGTGCCTGGAGAAACTTGTGTAACATAGCTATTCGTTTTGTTATTGATATCCCTTCTTGTAGGTATGTTGGAGGTCGTCCCGTAATATTTTTTGTGAACATTTATTGGCATTTAAAACACACTTATTGATTGGTCAGTGGTTGTCTCCCTTGTCCTAAGGGTCGCTTGGATAGGTCAACAGGTAATCTTCCTTATGGATCACGTGAGCCAGTCTATATAAAACCAAGTACACTGAGATCCGGTCTCTTTTCAATTATTTTCTCCCGCCACGGTTGACTGCTTGGCGACAGAAGTCGATGAAGGTATTCGCTGGCAGCCAACACCCTTTTTCTCCACCTTCTTCGTTACCCACCATATTGAACAAGGTTTTACTACATCGCGACAAAGCCCCCAGACGGCTGTTCAAAGACAGTCATTATTCCTTCTTCCAGTTTCCCAACTATGGTTTACACTGACCTCACTGTATTTGTGACAAAACTCATGAAGGCAGTTCGTAGACAAAAGCCATTTCTTCCGCGACGAAAAGAGCCAGAATGGACGGACCCGAGTGTGCATGTACGTACCAGAACATTCTACTTAAGATAAGTTCGCGCGAAGACACGTATTCGCAACACCCCCTCATTCTGAAGCTACACCATCTTCTGTTGCATATTATCCTTTATTACCTGCGCAAGTTAAATTATTAAATTATATACAATGTTATCGTTTCTTCTTTTCGCGATTATCTTCGAGGAATATTTCTACATTTGTCAAATATTCTATAATTTTGTTAGTTTAGAATAACAGGAAACAATGTTCAGTCTGGGTCAGATAAGTGTACTCGGGTGTAGGCTCGACCTCCTATGTGTTAGAAGCGAATGTGACATCACATAGCCCAAAGAGAGAGAGAGAGAGAGAGAAATCGTCAGTTCGCTTGGAAGCTCACGTGTGTGACCTTGTTGCTTTAGAGACGTCCGGATGAGATATGATAAAGCAGTACTTATAGACTTCGCTCTGTCAGTGGTTTGAAACAACAAATCGAATATACCACTTCTTGTCTTCAGCCGTTTGTCAAGTCTTGAACCTTATTTTCGAGGTATTAACGAACTTGTTTGAAGGCTGCATTTCCTAAGTCGGGCAAGATCACAAGCGTGCCGGCGTGAACGGCCAGCAAGGTATGTTATGAACGTTCATGTATTTTAATTGATTGTGACTTGTGATACATTAGATCTCCCCAAAAAGGGGAGGTACATATAACATATTTTCACATGAGAGAATTTAACTTTTTTTTAGCGATAAAAAAACATATGTTACTTTATCCAGGGGCTCCGGTTTTGTCTGTCTGTTGGTGTTCGTTTTATTTCTTCATACTTCTGCGACTAATATTGAAGCGGGAAATTTAGCCACCGCCTCGGCAGGAAGAGACGCTATTACCACAGCAAAAATTAGCGTTTAATAATGAAAATTCTATTTCAAATTAAAGCGTGACTGAGCGACTAACGGAGTCTCTTATATAGATGCTTTGACTAATTTAAAATAAGAAGCGTCCACTCAATCTGCGTTTAGCTCTGAAAATGTAGATATTTTATAGAAGATCCCCACCAAAACATGCCCCTGCTATCATTCACTCCTCCCTGGAAAAAAAACCCAGATAAATGTGAATTGTATGAAAAAAGGTTTGGTAAAAATGTATTATAGTTAACAATGCAAAAAAGGGAAAAAATGAAATTAAAATATGTTAATTAAACTGTAAGCCTAAGTCCGGGTTTGGTTACCAGTCGGATTTGGGTAAGACTTTTTTTAATTCTCATTATCTTTTAAGCTTGAAATTAGCGACCACCTTCCAAAAAATCGACCACCATAATAAAATACTTCTGTTTAGCTAAGTAAAAGTGACGATAGCAAATGCATAGATCATAAATCTACAATCAGTATCCAAACTTGAAACTTATGAAGGTGGGTAGGCAAGTCAATTTTCTTGCGTTATTTGTTGTATATTTGTATTTCCCTCTTTTTGCGTTGTTAACTATAATACACTTTTGCCAAAAGTTTTAGTACTTACTCAAGAGGATGGAATCCATTCGTGTCATTTAGTGTTTGTCATAAAAAGATCGTTTCCCTTATAACGTTGTTCCTACATAAAATCACGCAGATAGCTGTCCACTATTCCGCGATGCGTTCTACAGTGGCGTTTATTCTGCATTTTCTCAGGCGAGAAATGAAAGTTTGATTGATCTCAACGTGGAGACGTGCATGTTAACCCTGACTCAACGCATGTCTAAGAAAGACTCACAAAAGTAGATCAATGGCGTGTGCGCGCACTGCACATAACTTGTTGGCCTTTTTTTTATTTTTGCCAAACTCATTTTTTATTCTATTAGTGGCGGGGCTCTTCTATAAAAAAATCTCAAAATACTATTTCAGACTTCAGCGTGATAGACAGGGCATCACACAAAAGCATATCAAATGATTGTTAGAAGAGATCGGAATAGACACTTTCATCTTAGACAGAAGGAGCGCAATGCAAGGCACTCTACTTGTTGGAGTCTGGCGTGTTGATCCATAAATAATTCCCTTGGTATGTTGTCTTCATTTCTGAGATAAGCTGATTGCTATTTATATTATTTACCGTTTCAAACAAAGATGAGGAGAGAACAAAAACACTTGGACACGTGTAATATATATGTCAGTTTCCTTGGTGTTGATGCATCGAATATTTTTATCGTTTTATTTTTCACGATATTTTTGCTGACCAATGATAATTTTTATTGTTTCTTTTTTTATTCTTTGCTTTGTTTACAAAAAAAGAATTCCCTCGTCGTTGAGGTAAAGTACAAAGCTGAACTGTGAATAAATTGAATGGTTTGCTTGTTTTACGGCATATCAACCATTTCGGAGGTTTTTGATATAGAAACGCAGTACCTACTGTCAACAATTCTTCAAACACCTGCCATTATTTTGTCCATAACTTTGGAAGCATCTTGTGTTTCATACTTTCCCAAGCGGTATTAATATGTAATTGCGCAAGACATCAGATAGGTTTTGATCACAGTATGACAGATTCCATAATCTACGCCCTTATCCATTGAGTTAATCACGCCCCAAAATATAAATCTATTACTAATGGAAATTTCGTATCTGTCTGTCTGAAGCCGAAACTATACTATTACTATCTTTTAATGATTGATTCAGTTTACTATACTATTTCAGACTAACGTATTATTTTCCGATGCTTAATTCAATGAGGGGTAGTGTAGTATCTCTTCTGTTGTCATGAGACATTACTCCTCGTTGGGGGGGGGGGTAGTGTAGTATATGCTCGTTCGCTATGATAAAATCCTCCAAGGAATCACCTCCTTCTTTGAGAGAGGGCAGTGTAGTACATGTTCGTTTATCATATTTGCTAGCAAAAAATATGCACACGGAGGGGGCATAGTATTGCTAGTAAAATATAAATAAAATGTAATAGCAAATTGTACTGTTTTCATAATTTTCTGAATCGTAATCGAGCGTTTCGCGATTTCAAGAATGATAAACCAAACAAATCGAATTCATTTTCGACGATATGTTCGATACAACGCTGCTAATACCGTCATCAAATAAACTGTTCATTATTCTACGTGGCTGTGAACACATAAAATTCACAAAAATAAAAAATAACATTCGTACAGGATTCGAACCCGTGCCTACGCCGAGTGACGGCGTTTAGCTGACGTTGCTTTAAGCAACTCGACCAACGAAGGTCGAATTTATACAGATAATGAAGTTGTTTGGTGTTGGGAGAATTTAGGAACAATCCAACATTCTGTCATGCCTTTTCTACACGAATAAGAAGATCCGACGTAGATAAATAACGAATTGCAGGAAAAGAAACATTCTATGTTTGAAAACAATTATTTATGGGCTGCCATTTTGAAGAAACAAGATATGAAATGCGAATATCTGCTGCAGAGAATGTCTCTAACTACTACCACCCTTCATAAGAAATGGCGAAAAAAATATGCTTCGAAAGTGTTCGCATTAGTATTCGTAAAAAAATAGAATTATGTCAGTAATTTCATTTTTCATATATAAATTATTATTATTATCATTACTGATGACCTAAAGAAATAACAGCTACCGTTGACTTTTTATTTAGAATGGAGGATTTCTTACCGAATTAATTTCAGATGACTGTCTGACTTCCTATTTGCTTTCCAATGTAAGTCTTTCTAATTCTTTTCTTTATTTCAGTAGGATAGGACTAAACTATCGCGAGTTGAAAAAAACTTGAGTCATTTTTTATGGTTCTTCTTTTGATCGTTAGAAGGTAGGGGCGGCAAGATATTAAAAAGTATGGAGAATGTTAAAAACATTAAGCATCAAAGACGTTAGCGGTTAAAAATGAAATGTAAAGAACAATCGTCACTCAATTAAAGAAATATTTTTAAAACATAAAGTAAAAGAGTGAAACCTCGTAGTTCACAAGGTGAAGTTGAAGGGAATAAGAACACCTAACTAAATTCAACGAAAATTGACATAAAGAAAACTTATCGTAATACCAATAATTGTTGGAGCACTATGGACACATCTGAAAAAAAAAAACAATTTTAAAATTAAAATATATATATTCACAAATTAACAGCATTTTTTACTATTGAAACAACTGAATCTTATATATGAAGGGAAGTCGTGATTCCGTCTGTGTGTGATCCCGCTAAAAGTCAGAAACTACACAAGATACACTGACAAATCTTAAATCATCGGATTTAGTGTGACCCCGATCAGGATATGGTAAAAAATACTACAATATTCATTCTCTTAAAATCACTAGGAACCAAATTATTGTGATCAAAGATGGCTGATGAAATCTTAAAGTCCGGAAAAAAAAGAGATGAAGGTGCCAATGTGATAAATTGATGTAAAATTAGAATATTTGATGTTCTATTGTACATGTTTTTATAGCGACGCACGTGGTGTACATATTTCTCCATCACGGAGACCTCCATACTGGACATGTATTTTCTTGGGTACACACGAGGGTTGGAAATAAACGGGGCAAAATACAATGGTGATAAAAAACGGTAATGATAAATAGACGACCACATTTACATATTTATTTTCTCTCGGAACATTTGTGAAGGACAAACGTTAGAAGGAAATAATACATGATACACAAAGAATGAATCATGTTAACACACGTAATTTCTACATAAAAATGCTACGTTATAAATCCCTGAACACAATCGAGAATAAACATGTGTTGCCCGGGTTGCATGGAGAATGGGTTGGGCAACGCAAAATCAAATACATCTTACTTTGTGTAAAAAACATGCCATGCTAAAATGACAAGCCACCTGGGAGTCCCGTTTCACTGGCCAGAAGCTAAATTTGATGATACAATATCAGCGATATAAAACCATCTAAACGACGAAGCACCAAGTGAAGTGATCCGAGGGTCTGGAGCCAAACCAAGAAAGAGACCAAGCCTCGATTTCCAATCTCGCACTATGCATGTGCGAGTCTTTTTCGTACTTCAAAATTGAAGAGTCATATCTCATTTTCTGCCTGTATAGTTCAAGGGAGATCACTTGAAATTGATTCAAGGGGTGTAACTCTGAATATACTGAGCCAACATTGAGTTGGTCGCTGAATTCTTTTCGTCAAATAAGAAGCGAAGAGAGGGATGTATAATTCTAGTCGTCATAGAAATTGTCTTCTTGAATGAAAGAAGAGATAAACTCGTCCTAGGAAGGATGAATCCGACCCCTGGCTTTGTGAGGAAGCAGTTGTAGTATATTAGTAAATATGTATGCGAGACGAGCGAACATAAACATTATACTAACTTGTATAACCTAATCTCTTTCTTTCTTCGTTCAGCTTACTCTTTCCTCTTCTTTCCTTTTCACTTCTCTTTCTGTACTAAGTGGAAATGGGATGCAATTAAATCAATTGCTATGTCCGACCTCTGAACCATCGCAGCGTGAGGTCCCGAAATAACAAAAAATTAGGCTCATGTAGGTGTAAACTCGAGAATTCTCAACCAATAAGGATTCTCGCGCGTTTTCAACGACTTGTCTTGAAGCCTCTAAGACCAAAATGGTTCAAAATTGTTAGTCACTCAATTACCAAAAAGTGAGTTTTTCAGGCTGGCGTAATAGGTCCCGTACTGTCTACTAAGCACCAGCCTGTCATATCACCGCAGTGTCGCACTCCTGTGCTTGGTTTACAAGTACTTCCTCGGAATGTGCTCCGATTAACTTACTGCACTTGTATCCCCCTCAACCAAAATACATTCGACCCATCCGATTCGCAGCAAAATCTCCTCCCATCAATTTACAGCTCCTTAGAAATAGCTCTTTTCCTCGAGTCGTTTGCATTTGGAATTTCCTTCTTACTCTCTGTTTCCTCAACTGTATCAAAATACAAAAAGTTAAATGTAATGTTAACAAACATCTAGCTGCCCAACTCCCCACCCATGTTGCTCCCCTATAAATCTGACCCGTATCACAATAGCCTTCTTATGCTACAGTTGTAATATGCCTTGTTTGGGGTGAACCACGGAGTCAGGTAATAACGTCGACGTTATCCTTAAAACCATTGGGTAGACTGGCGCTCTTCTTCCTCCTGCTGGCTGCCATTTTTTTCACCAGGGGTGGTATTTATGTTTCCGATGTTAATCACCAGCTCCCAGGAGTTTCCCCCGCCATTAAAGGGACACTTTTCCATATCCCTCGGCTTTTGGTTGCCTAAACATATTTTATCATTGTGTGGATGAAGTAGGCTCTTCTAAGCGGATATCTGAAAATTTTCCTGCGTTTCAGACATTTCGGCGCCTCGATTAGGCTGCAAATTTCATTTAAGATCCCAAGGGACCATACTGTTCGCTGTAAATTGCACCAAGTGACCCACATCCGAAGAAAATATAATTTTCTGGGTCAGCTTTTATACAGTAAGTTATACATAGAATAAAATAAGTTAATAAAAGAGCACCCCTCTTGTATACAAGCTTTATTGTTCTAACAAAGGTAACGTGGTGGTTTCATGAAAAGATACATTTTATAAGCTAGAAAACCAGACATGATAATAGACAAGAAGACTACCAAAAAGCAGATTTCGCCATCCCTGCAGTTCACAGGGTGAAGTTGAAGGCGCTAAGAACACCTAACTAAACACAAGGAAATTGTCATGAAGAAAACTTACCGTAATACAAATTATAGTGGGAGAACTAGGAACACACACGAAAAAAAAGATTTTCTTGAAAAAAACACGAGAAGAAAGTGGAATCAATAGAATAACTGATACCAGTCAAACGTCGGAACAATTCGTCAGATTTGTTTTTGAAAATCATATTTCTTTCCCTTCTATACATCCATAGTTTTCCCCCGTTTTTTGTTAATCGTTTTCTCTAATTTTTTTAGTTGATTTGAATTACTCACTCTTCTTCTTCTTTTTCTTCTTCTTCTTATTATTATCATTATTATTGTTATTGTTATTATTATTATTATTATTATTATTATTATTATTATTATTATTATTATTATTATTATTATTATTATGATTCTATAAAAACGCGATCATATTTCGACCTATTATAATTCCAGAATTTAATGATATTATTTTCGAAAACAAAATAGAACGCATTACTTTGAAACTAAATGCGAACTAAATAGGAAAGTATAAATACTCTCGGGCAATGCCGGGTCGGGACAGCTAGTGTGTGTTAAATGTGGATACCCTGTATTTTACAAGAACCTCCGGGTTTTATGTATATTTGTATGGCGATGAAGAAAGAACTCTTCAATCCTCCTTTTTACGTTTTGGAGAATTAATTACTTTCCATTTGTTCATTTTCTCTTCGGCAGACATTTTTCTCACAGCGACTCGATCCCGGTTCAGATATTCGTAGAACAAAGCTTATTCAAGCATAATCGACTGACTTCTTCAACTCATTCATTACAATTTATTCTACTCATTAGAATGTGTAATACACGCAAAATAGCACCGTGGAAAATGCAAAAACTCTAACACAGGGGCGACTCTAATAGACAATTAATAATTATATGGGCAACGGAGGATAACGGTCAGATCGAGGACGAAAAATATGTCTATATAAGATGTTTTCAAATTGAATGTGAAATTAAAATTGGCATCCAATTATAACAAAGAATTTGTTTTATTTTTATTTTTTTTAAAGTTCGTTTATATTTTAGTCGACGTTTATGCGTTATTTAATTGTGTGGGGCGTGTATAATCCATTATACACACAGCGGCTGGCCCTCTTTCCATTCATCATCGTTGTCTCATCAATTCACACGGACACACACACGAGGCTTCTTTTTAATGGATGATTTATTAGCTTCAAGACAGAGTGACAAATGTGGTTATAGAAACCAGAGAGATATATACATTAAGAGATTGGTAAAAGTGTGAGAGAGATGGCTTGAGCCGCCATGCTAATGTAGCTCACATTGTTCGTCCGTCCCCACCTCCATTGAGGCTTTTGAGGACGAGCAGATTTTTCGTGACTGCTTCCCTTGAGGGTCTGTCAGAAAAGAGATCAGAAATCACTTTTCCGGAAATTAAGCCATATTCCTACCTTTCGCTTACTCGCTGGAGTCATCCTTTTGAACCTCGATCAGTCAATCATTCCCTTTATCTTAATTGATGGATGTCATTATGTAACAAATTTAACCTTCGTTACGTTAGACAGCGACGGTCAAAGTTATAGACGCAACTGACATGATGAACACTGACATGGATGTTGGCAATATATTTATCGTCGCCGACATCATAGTCCCAGTCATAGTCCTAATCGATGTGTTATTCACTGTTGTTTAGGATTTTTTTTGTCCGAATCTTTTGCAAACACAGACAAAATAAACATAAAGACAGACATCTTGTTCTTTTTATATTTTATTTTTAAGTAATAAATTTTGTTGTATGTCCCAATGTGTTTTTTTTTTCTTGCTTTTTTAATATTTTTTTTTATTTTTTATATTTGTGATGTGACCATGGTCATCCCTATAACGAGTGACCTACAGTGAAGGGATGGCCTCTTGCTTATAGTCGGTTTGGGCGGGGATATTTTCGTTGAAGGCGTACAACTACAGTAAATTCATTCAGACTTGGCAATACCTTCTATGTACGTATTCCACTTCGAGCAGTTTAAACGTTGCACTCTCGGGAAGGGTGCTATCGGCCATCATAATCGGTAGTTAGAAAAGTTTCTTATACTTGTTAAGTAAAGAAGTTTTATCTTGTTAGTATTAAATGTAACCATCCATGTTTGCCCCATTCTACTACAGACTGGGTGTCATTTTCTATAGATTCGGCCATTGCTTTGATTGTGCGGGCATTCGATTCGCCTTCATTTTGGGAATGGAGCGTGGTGTCATTGGCAAATATATTCATCCCAGACACGACTGTATCGGAGAAGTCATTTATTAAGATAAGGAATAATATATGTCCGAGTATCACGCCCTGTGACACGTCCGCATTAGTATGATGTTGTTTGGATGTACGGCCATCGAGAATGACCTGAATCTCTCTGTTGGCTAAGAAAGGTCCGATTATATTAGATATCCGTCCAGTAATAATTTTTCTGAGAAGATTTGGATATATCAAACGCTACCGCCCTAGCTTTACCTACCTTATCCAGTGTATGTATATGCGTTCACAGGTGTCCGTTAGGATATCCGCAGTGGAACGGGGTCGCCTAAATCTATACTGATAGTCAGAAAGAAGTTTAGCATTAACAATGTGTCGGACTATCACTAGATTGATTAAGGATTCAAAGATTTAAGCGAAGAGCAGGAGTAGACTGATGGGGCGATAATATGTGTCCACGGGTTACCGTTAGGATATCCGCAGTGGAACGGGGTTGTCTAAATACATACTGTTGGCCAAAGAGAAGTTTAGCATAGATGAGGAACTATATTTTAACAATATGCCTTGTTTGAGGTGAATAAAAACATATCCGAACTTAATATCTACAAAGTATGAAATACCTAAAACCTTATAAATGCTGCCGAAAACTTTTAAAAATAACTTTAAAATGATGCAAATATCTAGTAATTTGCATCGTTTTCTTCATCCACACACCTGCTAATATTTCATCCATATACCGATTATTATACTGTAAACAAACACGGATATTGTGCGTTCTTTTAAATCTACTGATGACTTGTGTTTCCTATTGTGAAACTTCTAAAAATTGAAAGTAATTTTGAAACCTTTAAACTGACGAATCCAAAGTAATGCATGGCTAAAATTAAAGCGTAAAAACAAGCAATGAAGAAAGCATAACAAATGAAATGCACAATCACTACTTTTTAACAACAGTGTTGAAGCTATATTTCAGATACATACGGTGTATAAGTGATTTAGAAGTATACTAACTGATTTGATGTTAACATGGATGTGAAAAACTTGTGTCACATCTTACCTTGTGAGAGGTAGATAAATAAATGGATGTGAAAAACTTGTGTCACATCTTACCTGGTGGGAGGTAGATAAATAAATGGATGTGGAAAACTTGTGTCACATCTTACCTTGTGGGAGGTAGATAAATAAATGGATGTGAAAAACTTTTGTCACATCTTACCTTGTAGGAGGTAGATAAATAAATGGATGTGAAAAACTTGTGTCACATCTTACCTTGTAGGAGGTAGATAAATAAATGGATGTGAAAAACTTGTGTCACATCTTACCTTGTGGGAGGTAGATAAATAAATGGATGTGAAAAACTTGTGTCACATCTTACCTTGTAGGAGGTAGATAAATAAATAGATGTGGAAAACTTGTGTCACATCTTACCTTGTGGGAGGTAGATAAATAAATGGATGTGAAAAACTTGTGTCACATCTTACCTTGTAGGAGGTAGATAAATAAATGAATGTGAAAAACTTGTGTCACATCTTACCTTGTGGGAGGTAGAAAAATAAATGGATGTGAAAAACTTGTGTCACATCTTACCTTGTGGGAGGTAGATAAATAAATGGATGTGAAAAACTTGTGTCACATCTTACCTTGTAGGAGGTAGATAAATAAATGGATGTGAAACACTTGTGTCACATCTTACCTTGTGGGAGGTAGATAAATAAATGGATGTGAAAAACTTGTGTCACATCTTACCTTGTGGGAGGTAGATAAATAAATGGATGTGAAAAACTTGTGTCACATCTTACCTT
Organism: Sepiola atlantica; assembly: GCA_963556195.1. Lineage (NCBI taxonomy): Eukaryota > Metazoa > Mollusca > Cephalopoda > Sepiida > Sepiolidae > Sepiola > Sepiola atlantica. Next base: position 121,978,129 of record OY744516.1, on the reverse strand, counting down.
GTGAGAGGTAGATAAATAAATGGATGTGAAAAACTTGTGTCACATTTTACCTTGTAGTAGGTAGATAAATAAATGGATGTGAAAAACTTGTGTCACATCTTACCGTGTGGGTGGTAGATAAATAAATGGATGTGAAAAACTTGTGTCACATTTTACCTTGTGGTAGGTAGATAAATAAATGGATGTGAAAAACTTGTGTCACATCTTACCTTGTGGGTGGTAGATAAATAAATGGATGTGAAAAACTTGTGTCACATCTTACCTTGTGGGAGGTAGATAAATAAATGGATGTGAAAAACTTGTGTCACATCTTACCTTGTGGGAGGTAGATAAATAAATGGATGTGGAAAACTTGTCTCACATCTTACCTTGTGGGAGGTAGAAAAATAAATGGATGTGGAAAACTTGTGTCACATCTTACCTTGTAGGAGGTAGATAAATAAATTGATGTGAAAAACTTGTGTCACATTTTACCTTGTGAGAGGTAGATAAATAAATGGATGTGAAAAACTTGTGTCACATCTTACCTTGTGGGAGGTAGATAAATAAATGGATGTGGAAAACTTTTGTCACATCTTACCTTGTGGGAGGTAGATAAATAAATGGATGTGAAAAACTTGTGTCACATCTTACCTTGTAGGAGGTAGATAAATAAATGGATGTGAAAAACTTGTGTCACATTTTACCTTGTGAGAGGTAGATAAATAAATGGATGTGAAAAACTTGTGTCACATTTTACCTTGTAGGAGGTAGATAAATAAATGGATGTGAAAAACTTGTGTCACATCTTACCTTGTGAGAGGTAGATAAATAAATGGATGTGAAAAACTTGTGTCACATTTTACCTTGTAGGAGGTAGATAAATAAATGGATGTGAAAAACTTGTGTCACATCTTACCTTGTGGGTGGTAGATAAATAAATGGATGTGAAAAACTTGTGTCACATCTTACCTTGTGGGAGGTAGATAAATAAATGGATGTGAAAAACTTGTGTCACATCTTACCTTGTGGGAGGTAGATAAATAAATGGATGTGGAAAACTTGTCTCACATCTTACCTTGTGGGAGGTAGAAAAATAAATGGATGTGGAAAACTTGTGTCACATCTTACCTTGTAGGAGGTAGATAAATAAATTGATGTGAAAAACTTGTGTCACATTTTACCTTGTGAGAGGTAGATAAATAAATGGATGTGAAAAACTTGTGTCACATCTTACCTTGTGGGAGGTAGATAAATAAATGGATGTGGAAAACTTTTGTCACATCTTACCTTGTGGGAGGTAGATAAATAAATGGATGTGAAAAACTTGTGTCACATCTTACATTGTAGGAGGTAGATAAATAAATGGATGTGAAAAACTTGTGTCACATTTTACCTTGTGAGAGGTAGATAAATAAATGGATGTGAAAAACTTGTGTCACATTTTACCTTGTAGGAGGTAGATAAATAAATGGATGTGAAAAACTTGTGTCACATCTTACCTTGTAGGAGGTAGATAAATAAATGGATGTGAAAAACTTGTGTCACATTTTACCTTGTAGGAGGTAGATAAATAAATGGATGTGAAAAACTTGTGTCACATCTTACCTTGTGGGTGGTAGATAAATAAATGGATGTGAAAAACTTGTGTCACATCTTACCTTGTGGGAGGTAGATAAATAAATGGATGTGAAAAACTTGTGTCACATCTTACCTTGTGGGAGGTAGATAAATAAATGGATGTGAAAAACTTGTGTCACATCTTATCTTGTGGGAGGTAGATAAATAAATGGATGTGAAAACTTGTGTCACATCTTACCTTGTGGGAGGTAGATAAATAAATGGATGTGGAAAACTTGTGTCACATCTTACCTTGTGAGAGGAAGATAAATAAATGGATGTGAAAAACTTGTGTCACATCTTACCTTGTGGGAGGTAGATAAATAAATGGATGTGAAAAACTTGTGTCACATCTTACCTTGTGGGAGGTAGATAAATAAATGGATGTGAAAAACTTGTGTCACATCTTACCTTGTGGGAGGTAGATAAATAAATGGATGTAAAACACTTGTGTCACATCTTACTTTGTGGGAGGTAGATAAATAAATGGATGTGAAAAACTTGTGTCACATCTTACCTTGTGGGAGGTAGATAAATAAATGGATGTAAAACACTTGTGTCACATCTTACCTTGTGGGAGGTAGATAAATAAATGGATGTAAAAAACTTGTGTCACATTTTACTTTGTGGGAGGTAGATAAATAAATGGATGTGAAAAACTTGTGTCACATCTTACCTTGTGGGAGGTAGATAAATAAATGAATGTGGAAAACTTGTGTCACATCTTACCTTGTGGGAGGTAGATAAATAAATGGATGTGAAAAACTTGTGTCACATCTTATCTTGTGGGAGGTAGATAAATAAATGGATGTGAAAAACTTGTGTCACATCTTACCTTGTGTGAGGTAGATAAATAAATGGATGTGAAAAACTTGTGTCACATCTTACCTTGTGGGAGGTAGATAAATAAATGGATGTGAAAAACTCCGCATAATTTCGCATTTATTCTATATATAGATACTAGCGGTATGCACCCGGCGTTGCCCGTGTGGAGATATATTGCTGGTCGTGTTTACAATTTTTCCTTGAAATAAAAGTTTAAAATAAGTTTGCAATATGAAGTCAAGTAATAAAAAAAAATTGTTAGCGCGGTATTTTCTTTTAAAAAAAATTTGTTGATGGCTGCGTTATTTTGCAGACACCTGTAAAACGTCAAATGTCTTTAACGAATCGAAACGAATTTAATTATTTTAAATAATTATTTCTATTGGTATTTTTAAATACCAATAAAAATAATTATTTAAATGTTTAAACCCTTTTTAGATAGATGCTTCGTTGGGATATTCTCTGTTTAGTTTTAGTTTTTTTCATGAAACGAAGAAAATCTATTTTAAAAAAATGAATTTCGTTCTAATATATTTCAGTTATTTTATAAACCTAACCGATAATTGCTTCCAGTGACACGAGATGGAGTCGATGGAAAATTTCAATGGTGTGTTAAGATTCTGTGAAAAATTTAACCTTTATTGAAACTAATTTAAATGTTTTATTAACATATCGATTTCTATAGCACACCCACAAACAAACAAACAAACAAACATTGACTTTAAATATTTAGAAATAGATGATCAATTTGACATCTATTTACGTAAAAATAGTCGAACGAAACCTACGGTAATAATTAAACTGTTTGACTAACGTTTACGATGCCGTTTCCGCAATTCCTGCATCTTTATTGACTACACTTGCATTTAATTCCACGAATTTTTTTTTACTCTCATATCAATATGCAACGTTTTAATTGAAGAACACAACGAATAAAATAATTTCTTTAAAAAAAATTAAATATGCTTATTTGTAAAATTAATGTCGTTTTTTTTACATTTCAAAAGATGGTGTTAAATCGGTAGTACTCCGAAGAATTAAAAAATAATCATCTATATACTATTAAAAAGTTATGGTGTTTTTAAAGTTTGTCTGTTTGTACCCAAATAGAAACATGTGATTGCTTGACAAAAAAAGGAATAGGCAGAGTACACATTACTAAGGCGGTAGTTTTAACGATGTCAGTACCGAGTTCGAATCTCACGCAAGTCTAAGTGATATTTTGAACGGGACATGTTTTATAAATTTAAAGAAATTAACATAACATAGTTACATAAAAAAAAAACATTACATAAAAATGTTTTAACTAAGCGACCTTTTATCTTTCTTTTATTTTTAATCCGTAAAACAAATTAGACAAATGGAATTCAGCATCAGTTTAAATTAAATTATTTTTGCTTAAAGGCATAATTAGGGATCTCGGTGATACCGCATATAAAGTCAAGTGTCCATTGTTTACAATATGAAAAATACAAAGATGTAATTAATATTTGTTGTGTCCGTTCTGATGAGGCCATCCTCTCGGGCATTGATTGGTTTATCAAGCCGAGGCCAGTCGTCATACCAACCGGAGTTCGCCTTGACATCTTTCTGGTAACCTAGAAGTTGTCCTGGATAGTGTTGGGACGATTAATCGCAATAGGAATCGGAAAAATCAGAACTTTTGTGAATATCAGAATCGGAAAAAATTGAGGGGTATTTTGATTCTTTTAATTGTTTTTATTTGTTGTTTGTTTGTTTTGTTTTCGTTTAAAACAGAATTTGCCATTGCTGCTAGTGTAAGATAATGAAGAGTGGCAAAAATGAATCGTGGACGAGTCCATTGTGTGTGGGACGTCGAGAAAGAAAAAAAAAGCGACTAGATAACTGTTAAAAAGGAGAAGGTTCCGAAGTGCAAGGAGACTTGAAAGACGGCGGTTTCAGAAACGCGAAGAGCCGAAGCGCTTGGTGATCGGAGTATCGAAGTACCGGAAGAATGGGAGGTTACCGATGTTTATGGCACCGATGAAGCTTTAGTGACTATGGTACCCAAGCCCGTCTTGCTGTTAGACTTTTGTGTCCGCTAACTAAAAATGCGGCTGATAAGCAAGTTGGTACCATGAAGGAATCCCCTGATTTGTACTTCATCAAAGTGCTTGTTGAACAATTGCTTCAGTTCACGCTCGGATAGACAATGCAGAGCAAACTGCTTTCCAATCGGGTGTATATACGAACGAGTTTCTAGCGGAAACCAAGTCTGTGACCTCAACAAGGAAAAGACTTTCATGAGACAAAAGTATGTCAAAAGATTGTTATATATGTGTGCGTAGCCGGCGTAAACCATCCGGTGATGGCAAATAAAGAAAACCAAAGTGTTTCCATATACGTTATGTTCTTTGTCATTCTTGTTGGATCTTACCGGGTACCCTGAAAGAACGGGTAATACAACACTAGCAATGATAAAATTATAAATATTCATTGATTTTAAACAACCAGCAAAACTAAAATTTATAAATCACTCCCTACAAGTGTATTTTTACGTTTACGATAATATGTGCACATATTACATGTTTTTTTGTTTGTTTGTGTTTTTACGGTGATCCGAAAATTAAAAGAAAAAAAAACTCTATAGTTAAATATTTAGAGATTTTAAAAGATTTTTAATCGGGGATGTAGAACAGAATCGGTAATTGTATCGGAACCTGGAAAAATATTGGAATCGTCCCATCACTCGTCCTGAACAATCGGCCCCTTTGTCGGGATAAGGTATAGTCAAGTTCGATCCTAGGAAGTGAACGTTCCCAAACATTACCTCCTACCTCGAATGGTAATTGCTGATCACCTGAGGCGGCCCTACCGGGGAATACCGACAGTTAGTTTTCGACTATTTTTTTTTTACCTCCCTCTCCGTTAAACTGACTTCATGTCTAACCTTGCTGCAGTGGGAAGCGGGTAAGTAGTGGTTTATGGCCGATCGCCTGATGCGCCCTCATCGGGAATGCCGACACAGCCGATGAGGCAGTTTTTATCGGTAATGTTACCGACCATTTAGTGTTCGGAAATGGCTACACCCCACATTAAACCCGACCTCGTACTACATCATGACTTCGTCATGAGGAGGAAAGTAAATTACAATCTTACTACCCTCTCCTTCAATGAGGGACAAATGAGAAAATTCGACACAAGGTTGATAGAATGTGGAGAATTCCGTTTCCATCAAAACGGCACTTGGACTTGGTACTCAAAATGGCCTGCATAGTTCCGTTGGCGAAGTTGAAGATACGTCCTCGACGATCAGTCCGACAGAGGGTGAGCTGTTGTGGCATCTCCTCGCCCTGCTCTGTCGGGCCGAGTTATTTGTTCTGGGTAGTCATAGGAAGTCAACCCTCCCAGGCCTTACCTACTCTCTTTGAGAAGTGGTTGGTTTATGGGCAATCTTTTAAGGCGTCCCTACCGAAGAATACTGAAGAGGCTGCTCAGGCATTTTTTTTTTGCGGGGCCAGAGTGCATTACCTATTATACATTGACGTACCATCCCCACCTTCCGGTCTTGTGCCACATCTTCCCGCAGTGGGATGGAAATATCCACTGTATAGTCACATCGGCATTCCCTCATAAATGAGAGCAATAAACCCATTCCTACTCATTGCGGTGCAGGGGGGGGGGTTATTGCCTGAGGCAGTTAATTCCTGGAAAGGGGGCCACTGAGACTGTAACACTGTACGTATAGCTAAGCGCCTCACCACCGTCTGTGCAATATTTTTTTTTAATTGCGTTCTCAACGTGCTAATCGACAATACCCCGTAGTTAAAAAAAAAAAAAAGAAGAAATGTTTAAAACTTTAAAAAAAAAAAAAACGATACTGCCTCTACTCTAAGGCTCCGCTATCAAATATTTATGAAGATCGCGTTATTTATTTATTTTATTTATTTTATTATTATTTTTTGGGGGGGAGGGGGAGTGGCTAACTATTCTTTCCTATTTTGGTAAGATGCAAATTATTGATAAAAATGCAGATTATTTTATCTTAAAATAGATTTCGAAATTTTAATTCATTTTCATGCACCGAGGGGGGTGGGGCATGGCTGTCGTATAAGAAGTCAGAGCACTGGAAAATGACGGCATTCTCTAAAGTAACAAACGAGATCTGTCAAACAGTCAGACTATGGGCATTTTGACCCCTCCCTTTACTTAAAAATTCATCAAAATTCAGGAAATCAACCAATTTTGATGAAACATTCAGTATTTATTAATTAATAATCACAGAATATAATTAACCCATTACTTGATTATAAATCTTACTGCAAATGTATTTTTTCGTGTAATTTGCGTCGGCGAGACAGCAAACATTCAATTAATACTTAATAATAAAATGGTGGTTTCATAATTTTTTTAATTTTTAAAACATGAACATTTTTCCTTGAAAAATAATTTGTCTGCTTTAATATTCATTCTTTAAATAAGTTCATTTTTTCCAGATTATTTTTAATGTTTGAGTTGATTGTTATGACAACCTGGTTTACATAGAATGAAAAGACTTGTATCAGTTATGCTGCATGGAAATATCTCTTGGTTTATAAACACAAGAAGACAAATCCCTATTCTTGGTCAGTTTTATTCTCTATATGAACAGGTCATTATCATTAGGATAAGCTGAATAATTTGATAAGAGTTGCTTTCATTTCCGAAAAAAAAAATGATGTTTCGTGAATTTTTTTAACTTAAAAGTAAATCAAACATAAAAAGTAAATCGAACATAAAAGATTACGAATTCAGTAAAGTAACACAAAATCAATAGTTCAAAATAATTAATTAATAGAACATTTATCGAAATAAATTTAAATGTGTATGATTTGCGCTTGGCATCTATAGAAAAGGAAATAAGTTTGAAAAAGGGAACAAGTTAACAATGATTTCCAAGTGAATGAATAATCCTTAGAAGGATAGCCGTGTTCTTGGCAGGGGAATAAAGTCACACTAGTAGGAACAAGTTAACAATGATTTCTGAGTGAATGAATAATCCTATGGACGTGAATCTGCTCACTCTGATTACTTGTTCTGGTTACAGATGGACGCATGCGCGTTAAGCACCTTCATGCACTCCTGGTCCTCATTGATAATGATTCTTACTCCCACTATCAATTACGTCACCACGAAAAACTCGACTCAGTTGACAGGCCTTATATTACGACGACCGCGATGGGTGTCACTTCGCTATCATAACTTCATTGTAAAATGGGCGCTTGTTTTATAGCCGATGTAACTGAAATCCCTCCTTTAGAATTGTTACTGCTGACTTTGATGGGGAAATTAGGAATTTCAGTACACCAGTTATGAAGTCAGTGTCAATTTTACAATGAAGATACAATAGCTAAATAAACTCCACACAAATTGTTTAAAATACCAACAAATAAATAGAAACAATTACTAATCCCCCCCCATACACATACCACAAAATACAACAATAAATAAATCAGTAAGTGTTGTTTTCTTTTCCCGTTTCTTGACCCTTGTTTTCTGTTTGTGTCGTTGCTTTTTGACTGCTGTCGTAACTCGTTATCCGCTTTTCTTTTACCTCGGCAATATTGGCAGCCATGTGGATTGATCTGTAAAAGCACCTTTTTCTTTCTCGATAGTCATGCTCTACGCGTGGTAATCGACAACAATCTGCGTTTTGTTTTGTTCTAATAAAGATAAATGTTTAAATCGTTAGAAATAAAATAAAAAATTAAAAAAACGATGCGGCCTCTATTCCGGGCCTTCGCCGTCTAGTATTATTACTTGAGGCGAATTCTGGTTTACGCACATTGCCAACTTTTAGTTGTGCTGCTGAGTATGTAATTAATTATGAAATCTCGGAAATAACGGTCGGCAACGCGAAGTCTGTGGAGAATAAGGCGAAGAAACTATATTGCGGATGATAATAACATAAGCGGCTGTGTGTGTGTGTGTGTGTGTGTGTGTGTGTGTGTGTGTGCAACCTTAATTAGGCAGTGCCGGAATGCGCTGCTTGTGATATTGAATTTCATGTAATCTGACCTGTATGTTTAGAAAAAACGTGCTAAATGGATACCATTCGTTGAATTGCATAGTTCGGGTAGAGAAGCGGTGAGGCGGCCAGCTATGTGGGGTGTTGCGCGAGCGCGCATTTAACTGAGAGAGAGAGAGAGAGAGAGAGAGAGAGAGAGAGAGAGAGAAGGGGGGAGGTAAGTAAGTAAAGAAAGAAATATCTACACGCACACGTATATACATACACACATACATACAGGAACACGTCTGTGAACGTTACTCGCTAACTGACTCGATATTACATAATCTACATCAATAAAATTGTAAGACCACTACTTGTGTTTATGTATGTGTGTGTGTGTGTGTTTCTCGCCTCTACGTAACTTACACGGTACTTTTATTATTTATTATTAATCGATTATTTGTTGAACCAAAAAAATGCAATAGCATAAAGTACTAAGACGAACTTTTTTTGTAATCCTATTTTTTTTAAATTTAATTACGAAATTAAATCTTCCAGAAATCATTTCAGTTTCTTCGTAAACAAGTCATCCATTTAATATTTTTGTAGCTGAACATTAAAAATGAATGATTTGTGAATCGTGACCCATTTGAAGGTTGATAGGAATTTGGAAGCATTTAAACTGTCGAATAGAAAGTAATTTCTGGCTTTAAACTCTGAGCAAATTCTTTTCCATTAAAAGACTGAAAGTTTGGGAAGCTATTTACATCGAATAATTTTATAGATAAACATTATTTTAACAAAATTAGTTATAGTTTTATAACAGTTTGGTTCAATTAATAATTTAATTATCAAACGATATCTTGATAATTAAATTTAACTCTCAGAATCTTATTGAAAAATAATAATAATTTGGTAAAATAAAAATGTAAAAAAAAAGTATATTTAAGACAAAAAAGTGCGAAACAAAAAATGAAAGTTTAAAAAAGACTCCTGGACAACGCCGGATAGAAGCAGCAAGTTTTAAGTAACAGATGTGTACCCAATTGAAAATACGCACGCCATGTTAGAAAACATACGAAAAATTGAAAGTCATCCTTAAATTATTAACTATTTCCTCAGGTTCCATTGTACTATAGGGGCTGTTGAAATATCTATTTCGTTTTCGCATACATTTGGGGATAAAATAGAATAGTGTTTATAAATTGCATTCTGCTATCCAGAAATTTTAAAAATCGTAATTGAAATCTTGAAAATGTAATTTTCATTCAATGTTTTATCGATGTTTTATTTATGTTTATTTTTATCCTATTTTTTTTTTTTACACAAAATTTCGAAAAATGTGAAAATGGTGAAACATAAATGTATTTTTATGGCGGCCATTTTGGAAATAAAAAAATGGTTACTTGTTCTCTCCTACGCAATGTAGTCATTAACTAAGTGAACATTTTATATTATATTTATATATGTTAACCCTCATTCTAAAATTTGAAAAATATTTTTCCATGTATTTCCAGGATATGGACGAAATAAAAATAACAATATCTTGTTTTTATTTTTCCAAAATTTACAAAAAAAACAAAAAAAAACTTTAATATTGTTTTTAGTAAAAAAAAAAAAAAAATTAAGAGAAAGAGATCGGCTTTTACGGAATTTAAGGAATTTAATATATCAAACATAACTAGTCGATAATTGGTAAACAGGTGACCAAAATCCCAAATTGCCGCCATACAAAAATTTACGAAAAACAGAAAAGAGAATATTTTGAATGGTTTAATTAGACTGTATTTAACGAAAATAAACATAAATAACCATTATAACAATATTTGTTTGTAGTGCCGTAGATTTTACGTAGTGTTAGGGTTAATTAAAAGTATACTTTTTCTCTCATGACTTAGGGTTAGTGTTGGGGTTTATGAAAAGCATGTTTCCTCTTAAATGTTGTGCGTTAGCCATTTCTTTTTTAGAAGTCAGTATTAGAAACGCAACGCGAAAGAATTACATGGACCACTTTAGCAACGCTATTTCTAAGTTCTTAGAAATTAGGTACCTTAAAGTGATCTAACACCTGGTGATTTAGGAATGACAATTGTCTAAAAAAAATTTTAAAAAAGGTAACCCTCATCGAGAAAATTTTTCAATAAAAGTTCAAATTTATAGACTTTAAAATGTAAATTAAAAATGTATTTCCATTTAAGACCAATGTTATCCAAAATGATTTTTTCTACATTTGATTCCGATCTTTTTTTTTTGTTTTTTTTTTGGGGGGGGGGTCACATTTTTATTGACAAGAAATATTTCAAAACACAATCTACCACACAATTAGTTTTTTTAATAGAGTAATATATTTGGGAGAAGGAATAAACCGAATAATCAGGTTTAAAATAGCTATCTGTAAATCATCTTAAGAATACACTGCATGAATTCAAAAATAATGGTAAAGGAACCAATTTACAGACACACTGATTAAAAAATTAGGAGAATTTGACCTATATATTCATATTTTTGTGATATTTTCTTAAGTTGACATGAAATTAAGAATTAAGAAATGAGATGCCAAAGAGGCAAAATCTCCCAATGTTTGTATGTATGTGTATGTGGTGTTTGTGTTCCCTATAGAAAAAAAGGTTAGAGAATCTACATAAAATCTAAAAGTGTATTTTTATGCAACATTTGCCGGGGAAGACAATGGAAGTGTTTTCGGATCTCTAAGTACATCCCCAAGGGGGCTATGAAGGCATAACCCTATTTAAAACTTCAAATATATCCTATTTTTATGAAATTTAAATCATATGTACAAAACTTTCTGGGGAAGACAATGGAAGTGGTCCCGAATATCTAAATGTCCTCCTAATGGAGCTATAAGGAGTGAACCTCCTTTAACTTCAAGTATATCCTATTTTGATGGAATGTATATTATATGTATAAAATGCTCAAGAAAATGGAAGTTATCCCGAATATCTATGTACTCACACCTCTAAGTGACCCATGGAGGCAGAACCTCCTTAAAACTGCAAATGCGTATATCCGATTTTAATGAAATTTAAACCATATGTATAAGACACTAATTCAGAGAGTTTTCCAACATTTCAGCTTCTTCCGACTATATTAGGGGCGAAATTGCAGGAAGGGACAGTAAAAACAAAGAAAGTAATACAGTGTTATGAACAGAGTGAAAACGTACATAGTAGTGATCCTCATTCAATCCCGAGCAACGTCGAGCCCCCCCCCCCCCCCCCCTGCTAATAAATAAATAAATAAATAAATAAAAGTTCTTTGAATAAAAAAGGACGAAATATTAGTCAACAAAAATGTTTTTGTATTTGATTTGTCGTCTGTATTTAGTTGCTATCCACTTTTCCATTTATATTTTCTTTCTACGTTCTGTAGGATTTAATCCGTATATCCTTTTTATAAACAAACAAATAAATAAATAAATAAATAAATAAACTTATTTTCTGTTACTTTTCAATTGCATTTGCCATAATAAAAAAAAACGTAGCGAGTTGATAACTTGTTGGTTATGGTGGGGGTTTACTCACCACTAGAATTGAGAGGTAGAGGATGAAACAGAGAGAGAGAGAGAGAGAGTGAGAGAGAGGGAGAGAGAGAGAAGGGGAGGGGAGATAGACAGACAGACAGACAGACAGACAAACAGACAGTCAGAGACAGTGTGTGAGAGAAAGAGGGGAGAACGGACAGAGTAAGACAGGGAGTGGGAGTGTTGGGGGTGGCAGCGAAAGAGTATGAGTGAGAGACAGAGAGAAATAGAGACGGACAGAGAGGGGAGGGAGGGGAAGGGGAGAATGCAGAGAGACAGAAAAAAAAGAAAGACAGAGACAAAGTGTGAGAGAGGGGAAGAAAAAAGGATAGACAGATAGACAAAGACAATGACAGAGTGAGGGGAGAGAGACAGACAGATAGACTAGCAGAAACGGGGTATTGGAGAGGGCGAGACACAGACAGACAGGTTGTAAGAGTGGGGAGAGAGAGGCTGGCAAGATAATTAATAAAAGAAAGAGAGGGCAGAGAGAGAGGGGGATAAAGAGGGGGGAGAAGGGTATGTACGTCTATAAAAACGAGAAGATGAAAAAGTTGTGAGATGGAAAGAGGGTCGAAGAAAGGATGGTAAATAATTGAGATGGAAATGGCTAAGATGGTTAAATGATAAAAGGTAACGTTGGTGCGTTCTAGATGTGCGAACAGTTCCATTGAAACTCTGCACCCTTGCGTCTGCTGGGTGCGAATATATTTACTACCCAAGACAAAGAAGTGCAAAATGAAATGCTACCTTCTGAAGAACACTGACATTTTAAACCAGTGTTTTGCATTTTTTTTTTTTAATTTACTCTATCAAAACATCACTCTTTCATTTTTCAAACTTGGACTAGTAGGGCCAC
>OY744516.1:121862855-121962855 GCA_963556195.1 Sepiola atlantica | reverse complement strand
ATATAAGAGAGCGAGAGAATTATTTAGCCGAAATAATGTTCTGATAACCGTATGAATAACCCCGTAGATCCGGTAGGTTCTAGTTAAAAATCGTCCCTATTCTTAGACGTAGTTTCGGATCCTATTTGTCTGCTATTAATTGTATGTTTTCAAGCAATCCTTATTAAACAAAAAAAGGGCGTCTAAATTAAATGAATTTTGGTGTTCTTCAAAAAGAACATTTTTTTAACTGTCAGAATGTGAATAGATTTATTTTTTCCCAGCAGCAATTATTTCAGTCTGAGGCTAGCATTGAATTGTTTCCATTGAGATCACAGCATGAACAACTGTCTGGCGTTTCTTTACTACTTTTGAAGTGAATGAGACAAATCTTTTAGATATTTCTGTTATTCAGTTTTTGCGATATTTATCAATTCTCACTTTACTTGTTCTTGTGACGGCATTCATCCCGGTCGTATGTTGCCGGCTTCCTCCCTGGCGCGCACTACATCTTGAACCCTAGCAGCCCAAGTGCAGTGGTTATGAGTTGGCTAGCCACTGATGATTCCATCACCGAAGATCAACGTCTTGTGGGCCAGAGAGCGTTGTAAGTGGATGTCGTATTTGCTATTAAAAATTAATGTTAAAAATCTGTTTAGGGGAAAAGGGACCGAATTCTATTCTGAGTTTCTATTTAATCCATAAACAGGGCCCGGGCAGGCAGTGACGCGTAGAAATGTGGGTCGATGTGGCGGTGGCCCCGGGCATCTCAATTGGGGAGGTCTCCAATCATATTCAAACTATCTCCCTTTTTCATAATATTTCTCAGTACTAGGACTTATACTTGAGTTTTTGGAACATACAATCACGGAATTGGACTCACCAAGGACTCACCAGACATCTGCAAGCCACTACTGACAGGTACTATTACTCTATGTCAGAGTAGAGGTGAATCCCCCCCTCTCTCTCTCTCTCTCTCTCTCTCTCTCTCTCTCGCTCTCTCTCTCTCTCTCTCTCTCTCTCTCTCTCGCTGGCAACTGGTTCAATATATTAGAAAGAAAAAATAAAGCAACAAAGGAAAAGAAAGGTGACTGTCGAATAATCAACTGAAAATAGTACACTGAAGAGAGGTGGTGAAGAGACCGCTGACTTTATCACCACAATGTAATGAAAATCACTACGCCGTATATACACCTACGCGACGTATATGATCACGTGGTGTCTCGGCAAATAAAGCCATCTCATCTTGCTCAAAATTTAGCATCTGGTTCAATATTATAAAAAGTAAAAGAAAAAAGAAAAGAAAGAAAAAAGAAAAGAAAGAAAGGGAAAAAATAATGTCATCAGCAGCCGACAGTTTAATCTAGTTTCAGAGTTGTTTTTCAAACATTAAACAATTCTGCTTGAAATTATCTTTGCATTTTGTGGCAATAATTATTGAACGACACAGGTATGTATTACTTGAATGACAATGCATTTCTTCCTTTCATTTATTGCACAAAAGAATTCAAAATATTAACAGCGACATCATTATAACTCACCCACTCACCCTCTCTCTATATATCTCTCTCTATCTCTCTCTCTCTCTCTCTCTCTCTCTCTCTCTCTCTCTCTCTCTCTCTCTCTCATCTTCTGTACAGAATTCTGGGTCAATCATGCATACTATTCACATATATATAATGGAATTAACAATAAGAAGATTATTTGTTTTTATATTTTATCCATTCAATTACATGAAACCACTTTAGATGTGCTTTGGTTATTGTTCATGCAAGCAACAATTGTACAACACTCGTCGCTGTAATCTGTCAACTGTTGAGTGCATTTTAACGAACAAAAAAATATAACTTTTTTTAAGAAAGCAGAAAATGATGTGCTCTTGCAACGTGCCAGAACATACTAACACAGATCTCTATATAAAGTCGGGTATGTGCATATGTTTATATACTCGTATGTACAGGGTTCACTCATAAACTAGTTTACCGATCATGATGAATATTTTAACACAGCTGCTAGACGTAAGGGGTGGTAATGCGAGCTATATTTAGTTTAATTTAGTTTCATGCAAAGGGGGTAAAAAGAGAATGGAAACCCTTCGTGAAAATTCAGATACCTCCGATTTTTATGAAGTTTTAACAATAGGTATTAGACATCAATTAATAAATATTCCAAATTTAAGTTTTTTTCGGGCACAACATCCCATTTAAAAATTCAAATATTTCAGATTTGAATTAAATTTTATCAATAGTTATTAGACACTAATTAATAAGATTCCCTGGATTTCAATTTCTTCTTAAGATCCATTAAGCTTAAGCCTTGCATTTGAAACGTTTTCTAAAATCAAAATCATACAATGGATTTGGATCAAAATTGGAATAAGGATTCTATGCATATGGCCTAGCAGCATTATATGTTGATTTTAATTTTTGTAATGGGACATAAACTGTTCTGTTAGCGGAATTAATTTTACCCGTCCTGGAATCGGGATTCTTCTCGTATCTCTCTCCCCCCCCCTCTCTCTCTCTCTCTCTCTCTCTTTCTCTCTCTCATATATATATATATATATATATATATATATATATATATATATATATATATATATATATATATATATATAATTTATTTAGATACTGTATATTACATATTTCAGCAATGTACCGCGGTTTCATCCAAAAGGGAAGATTTAGACATCTTTAGTAAATCTCTGTGCCCAGTGGAATCATCGGCAAGCTGAAATGATTGTAGTCACGTCCCGTCATTTCAGCTTGCCGATGATTCCACTGGGCACAGTCATTTATTAAAGATGTCTAAATCTTCCCTTTTGGATGAAACCGTGGTACATTGCTGAAATATGTAATATACAGTATCTAAATAAATTATATTAGCTCTCTTATATGATCGAGCACTTTATTTGATTTCTTTTCATATACAACCTGACACACTATATATATATATATATATATATATATATATATATATATATATATATATATATATATATATATATATATATATATATATGTGTGTGTTTTCTCGAGTGTGAAAATCTTATGGGGGGAGGTCTTTTTTATCTTTTTTCCTTTCTTCTGCGGTGATCACCTTTTTCCCCAAGTGAGTGTTTTTGCCTTTATATTCTACAGTTTGCCGAATTTTTATCAGAAATCAATTTCGATTTTTACCATATTTCCTCTCCGGTGTTTTTGTTATGACATGTTTTTCGCTACTAAAAAAACATATACTGTAACCTTCTGAAGATTGACAAAGTTGGACTAATTGAAAAAAATACACTTATCTGAATTTTGCCATGAAACGTTCGTAAGGGATATGTATAGATACTAAATTTGAATAAATTACTTTTATGTGTAAAATAAGAGATGTAAAAAAAATAACTCATCGAAGTACAGAAATAAAGAAGTTATTAAAACCAATGAAAATTATGGTTTGGGATTAATTCACCGTAGTCTATGGAATGCAAATATATATATATATATATATATATATATATATATATATATATATATATATATATATATATATATATATATATATATATATATATATTAGATAATTATTATTATACATTATATAGTACTAAAAACTTGTTGACCTTGTTTTCTTGTCACTGTGCACAGTGGATGACGTCATAAAAAGCGAAGAAGAGAAATAGTTGAAGGTGGCGGATGTCGTAATCGAATAGGGAACAGAGAAAAGAGAACAGAGTGAGGGAAATGAGAAGGAGGAGATAACAGGCCTAGTGAGAAAGGAGAGAGGTGGAAAGTGGGGAAAGGGTACTTCATAGACGAACCGTGAACCGATGGGTCGCAGGTCGTCTACTAGACGAACGTCAAACCACTATGGGTTTAGTAGATTATTAAAACTGGGGATCTATCTTGCTATTTTGTTTACTTGTTTATTTGTCCTCGTGCATACTGGATGACATCATCGTTTTTTTTACGTCATCCATTTAAACAAAGGTAGGGATAACCGTGCACAGTTGATGATGTCGCTAAATTACGACATCATCTATTAATTTATTTTAGTTATAGGTGATAAACTTGCAAAGTGGATTACGTCACAAAATGAAGACGTCATCTATCAGACAAGAGAGAGGGTGGAATATATCCTTTTTTTATCTAGGTAAGCAGTGATCATTCAAGCGAGAAGCTTAGGTAGAAAAACAGGCCACACATTCTAGTGAAATCGTTTGTTAGTGAAACAAATTTCTTTCGTGATAATAATCATGAAGTGTGTTAATCTAAACATCGTTCGCTTGACTGCTGCTTTTATGAGAAAACGGCTACGCCCATACGTAATGAAGGGGGACTGTTTAATCAAAAGATGCATATCCATGGCCATCCCTATAACAGGCCATGCGATCGTGCAACTAGGGTATTTTACTAGAGGCGATGTGAGTTTGTTATAGAAGGTAAAAAAAATGAGGGAAAATTTCCCTGTGAAATTAGTCTGATGTTTTTATGTGTTTTACATATAAAATAATAAGAATCACAATGAGCTAATTCATAAATTTGACAATTATTGACAAATTCCTGTAAATAAAGAGACAGGTAACTCTGAATCAACAAAGACATATTTCGGTACTCATGCAGTTTAGTTTCATCCCTTTTTCAACTATTGTCGGCTGCTGCAATTTTCGTCTGCTAAGCGTTTCGACACCTTTCGGCGGTTTACGTAACCTGACGGAATGTGACGATGAAAACAAGGTTGTAAACTGCATAAGTACTCATATTTCAATGAATGATTTTTATTTCAATATGGGATTTTATTTCGAGAATGTGTACTTAATCATGGCAATGGTTATAATCCTTTCAGAATGAGATGTCTTAGGAACAATGACAGTGAAGTGTTGTTGGATAATGGCCCTGTGGGAACGGACGCATCTTGAGGTGGGCGTATCTGTTGGAAATCGTTGGTTTGACTTGCGCGATTTAGTGCGGGTGGACCCGTGCAGTCGGGTGCGGATTAGGGCTGTTCTCACGGTTGGAGCTCACAGGTGCTGTCAGAGCGAACGTTGACGAGCACCGGGTCAAGAGGTCAGAAACCATAAGTGAAGGAAATGTTTGCGCATGAGTGTCGCACGTGTGGATCCGTGACGTCACTCGTTCTTCGTGAGAAGCTGAGAGTTTTGCCAGTCTGGGTTTTGGAGGCGAGCTTATGAGACGTGATTTAAGATGTAGTCCGCAACACTATTAGGGGAATTGATTTCCTAAGAAAATACAGGCGAAAGATCTCTTTCTCCCCTCCACGAATGGTTAAGGACTTAATTGATAAGTAATTACGAAAGCAGTAATTTGCACTCACTCTCTCTCTCTCTCTCTCTCTCTCTCTCTCTCTCTCTCTCTCTCTCTCTCTCTCTCTCTCTCTCTCTCTCGACGTTGGTGAATATCATAACCGAACTTTACAACAAAAAAGGTTACACCAATAAGCGAATTCACTAGAAACTGCTGCCTGTTTTGCTACCAAGGCTGTAATCTCCAGTTTCCCGTCTGATTTTTGTTCTCAATAAAAAATACTTTAATTTCTTCTCACTAATTTGTTTTTTCCGTCTGGATCGTAAACTAAAATAAAGCGTTGATACACTTTTTTGTTTCGATATTTTTTTACTCTTCAGATACAGAGTTCTTCTCAAGCCATTTTTATCGACGATGTAAAAGCTTTCGATTCAGTTAATCACGATCTTCTCACAAGAAAGACAAAGCCGTTAGATATCTTTAAGAAGTTACGTGACGAGTTCCAAGGAAAGGTGAAAGTGAATCATGTTTACTCTAAAAAGCGAACAAAAGTAGACAGAGGAATGTCGACTTCTAGCAAATTCGATTGCAAAAGCTGATAAGCCTCATATTATTCCTGAATTTCTGATGATGCCTGCAACGACTGTAGGTATTTTAACGGTCAGGAACCAGAGTCCACGAATGGTAACCATTTTTATTCCTTTTAGCAACTCATTAGTTTCACAACGCATCGGCGAAATGGCAGTTGATTTTGAAAACCAATAACTCTCAAAATTGCAGGTGAATGAGTTCTCACTTCAACTCGACGCATCAACTTTATCTGAGTTTTTAAAATGCTTTTTTTGTGAGGTTTCTTGACGTTGGTGATATATCTCAAGAACCGCTCTTTCCGTTTAAACTAACGACGAACACTAAATCCATCTTCAAAAACCTTTAGATCTATTTTGAGGAGAACAAGATTCCATTGAAGAACATTGTAGCTTGTAGAACAGATGGCACTACCGCTGTGATTGGAATGTATCATGGATCCAGCTGTTACCAATGCGGTTTATGTGCACTTTGTTGCTCACCGGAAACACCTGGTTGCCAAACAGTTAACAGGACGTCTGCATGAAAACTAATGCATCTTATTAAAGCTGTTAACTTTAATAATAATAATAATAAAAAGAATGCACTGTAAAATCGCGCTTCTTCCGGCAAAAAGATCACTGAGAAATTTTAATAACTTTTGTTGCACAATGAAGAGCTTAAATGGCTGTCCAAGGTTAATCGTTTTGCTGCACTTTCGGACAGTGTTATCCTTATCTTTAAATATAACTCTTTGGAATAGAACTTGGACAGGAACTTGTTCTTGCAAAAAAAGTGACATCTTCTACCTGTCTGATATATTTTTGAATCTAAATATCACAAACAAAGAGCTCCAAGGAAATAATACCATCTACTTTTTCTTGGAATTAAACAATTACTGCATTTAACGGGGAACTCGAGCTTTTATGTTGAACCTAGGGAGATGGAAGGTTGCGTAGTGTCCCTCCGTAGGAAATGCATGATATGGAAACTCGCTTCTTTGGTTTGTGGAATCCCTTTATTGCTGATGCATATGAACTTTATCCCACTCTAAAAAATAAAGTCTCCTCACGCGATGTTCAAGCGGCTGTGGATGAATCAAAACATGTATAAGAAGTAGTACCCAGTATTCTGGGAAAACATGAAATTGCGTTTACTCGTTTACTCGTTTTTCCCACATCTGAATTGGACGATTCGTAAGAATGACAAGGGAAAAGATTCACGAAAACACATGGGTATAGCTATGAAAAGGACACATGAACAGATAAACGGAATCGCTACTGACAGCTGCACATAACAATGCGATTTAAAATAACTATATTAAAGCTAAAATTGTCACAATCTAGGGAAAAAGTAAATGCAGACTCTGTGGACAAAGTTAAAACGGTAAATCATTTAAGTGAATTCACCAAATTAGCCCCAAAAGAATACAAAGAACAAACATGGCTGCGTGGGGAAGGCAATACACTGGGAACTATGCAAATGACGGCATTTGGAACATGCAGACAAATGGTACAGAGCCAAAATTAATACGGTACTGGAAAACGAAAATCGCAAAATCCTTTGGGACATGGGCGTACAAACAGGTAAACTTATCAAAGCAATGAGACCGAATGTCATAATAGTTAACAAGGAACAAAACATCCTGCCAAATCATAGATATCGCCGTTTTCAGCAGATCACAGGGTGAAAATCAAAGAGAAAGAAAAACGAAGAAAATACACGGAACTTACCGGAGAACTGAAAGGATATGTAACATGAAGAAATTCAATATAATACCAATAATGGTAGAAGCTCTTGTAATAGTCCCGAAAATCCTAGGCAATGACTAGGACAAACTATACAACGGATGACAATGATGTAAACAGCTGAAATCCTCGAATGTAGAAACCACTCCACGTAAATTGTGAACGTTAACTAGCCACACTGAAGTTGCAGTAGAATTGAAACTGCAAGAAATTTCATACCCCCCCCCTCCTTAAAAAAAAAACAATTCGGTGGCAACAGTTTCGGCTGATACCACACAAAGTAATCATGAAGGGTCAATGGAGAATGGAAAGGCCGAGGACAGAGAGCACTAACCAGATCTCCCCAGAAACGGTGCTGAGAGTCCTGTGACCTTGGGGAGGCTTATTGCCACCCAAATCCTAGAGAAACCCAATGGTCACTGCCAGCGAGAAAGCAATGGTATGTGCCTGTTGCGATAACGCAATCAGTCTCAATGGTTATCGGAAGAGGTGCAGAGTACTGGAAAACTGGGAAGAC
Organism: Sepiola atlantica; assembly: GCA_963556195.1. Taxonomy (NCBI): domain Eukaryota; kingdom Metazoa; phylum Mollusca; class Cephalopoda; order Sepiida; family Sepiolidae; genus Sepiola; species Sepiola atlantica. The sequence goes on along the minus strand of OY744516.1, from coordinate 121,954,795 downwards.
ATGTTGTCACGCAGACTCCAGGGAACACCGTCGGTTATTGTCAGTGAGCAGTCATTGATGATGGCCTGTGTGAGGACTCCTAGTGAGTTGATGATGATAATAATATAGCAGTAAACAGACTTATTATTTTTAGTCATGCAAAATCATATCTCTGTAGAACATTTACAGAAAGAGTGACTCTCTTTCGTCAACGTCACCATCTAATTTACATATGTGTGTCTGTACACATCACAAACACTTATGTAAATTAGATAGCAAAGTAATAACTCTCTTCTATATAATAATAATAATAATAATAATAATAATAATAATAATAATAATAATAATAATAATAATAATAATAATAATAATAATACTTCTATATAATAATAATAATAATAATAATAATAAATAAATAATAATAATAATAATAATAATAATAATAATAATAATAATAATAATAATAATAATAATAATAATAATAATACTTCTATATAATAATAATCATGAAAATATAGTAAAAGGACTTATTATTTTTAGTTATGCAAGAAGAATTCGTTAACAGTTACGTCACAGTTTATGAATTTTCGAATGAAATCGAAGTAGAATAAATAGTGGTAGCGATAGTCCTAAACTGGCCTATATATATATATATATATATATATATATATATATATATATATATATATATATGTGTGTGTGTGTGTGTGTGTGTGTGTGTGTGTGTGTGTGTGTGTGTGTCATCTCAACATACTGTTTCGCTGTATCACAGGTTTTCAGTGTGGCTATACGAGCAAATGTCTCAAGCCGAGATAGAAACTCGTCCGTCTAGACGACAGTCGGCGCTCTTAACCTCTCGACTATCATTCGGCACTCGCTGAAACTAAGCGAAATCTCAATGTTAACATTGTCAATAGCCTGAAACCTCTAGTTTGACAAGATAGCTCAACGGCTCCAGTATAAAGTGAAACACGATCGCTTGGTCGGCAGTCGGGCTTCTTATCCTTACATTATTATGCTCGAGACAAAGAAAAAAAGGAAATTATACCTAATGCTATAATTGTTTATATTCGCATTGCCCTGATTTTGATTAACGAATGATGTGATGATTTTAACTGTTATGTGTGAATGTATGTATGTGTGAATGTATGTATGTGTGAATGTATGTATGTGTGAATGTATGTATATGTGAATGTGTGAATGTGTGTATGTGTGAATGTGTGTATGTGTGTATGCGTTAAAAATATGAAACATCAAACTTATTGTTTTTCCGCTTTTTTGTTATTGCAGAATCGAACTATGTGCTTTCTGTTGAGTGTAGAGCACAACGTGCAACGTTGTTCGAAACGATGATAAGTGCCACGGTAGTACAACGAAAATTCAAATCTGTATATCGCAAATACGTGGATACGTCTACTGACAAGAGCGTTAAGAAATGACACACGTGACTAATGAAAACCGGTCGTGTTTTAGATGTGAGAGAGCGATTAAACTCATGAACATCTGTAAAACGATGCTTTCACAAATTCGGAGCGATAACAAAAGCGGCTGATGAATGAAGGAGGAAACCATATAGAAACTCGTTAACTGCACACGTATAAATACTAGACTGCATATTATTATAAGCTAACTCTACATACCAGGTGTTGCCCGGGAGTCTATTTACTGCATTCTCGTTTCGCTCGTTTTTTTTTTTTAACAAATTAAGATTTTGTATTGTTTGCATCATTCTGATGTTATTCTTACAACGTTTCGGCCGATGTAACTTTTGATCATCTTCAGGTGCGTCTTGTCGAAACTTGGGAATCTGTACGGAATTTCGTACGGAACACTTTATTCAATCCGTGGAGGTAGCCTGCGCTCGTTTCGAAACGTTGTAAAAACAACATCCACGATGAGAAGTGTAGCCCAAATAATCCAAATTATCGATCCTCATTTTTAAAAATTCCGAAACAAATTGATTTTGTTTTTACTCTAAATAATATTCGTGACTAAAATAGGAATTCATCAAAATTATGAATAATAGATATTTAAGCCCTTCTTGTTAGAATTAAAGTGTAGTGTACGCTCTGCCCTAGGTCGGAGGAAAAGAAATAATCAACGACTGATGCAATTTTAGTTTTTGTGCCCGTTTGGGGGGGAGCTGGATTTTACCCACAATAAAGACTGGCAGTGTGTCTAACTTTTTCCTCGTAGGAAGGCAATGAAATAATGAAATGTGTTAATAAAAGAGTTTATTTTGTATAGACAATAAATAATACTAATTAAGTTACTTATTTATTTTTAAAATAAACTCACATAGATGTGTTTGAAACCGGAAGCGACTTTTTTACTTTGACTCTAAAAGCTAATTTTGTGTCGGCTATATATACGCTATTTAGAAATATATATATATATATATATATATATATATATATATATATATATATATATATATATATATATATAAAATAACACGGAATCACATAATCACCGGTGCAATAATTTGTTTCAAGCATCCAAGCGAGGTGATTACATTTTTGAAATTGAAAACAGAGAAATTAGCACTCACCATTTCAATATACATATAGAGAGAGCGACAGCATATTTAATACACACACACACACACACACATATATATATATATATATATATATATATATATATATATATATGTGTGTGTGTGTGTGTATTAAATATGTTGTCGCTCTCTCTATACATATATATATATATATATATATATATATATATATATATGTGTGTATCAAATATGTTGTCGCTCTCTCTATATGTATATTGACAAAATATTTAATATATATATATATATATATATATATATATATATATATATATATATATATATATATATGTTTTAAATATGTTGTCGCTCTCTCTATATGTATATTGAAAAGTGAGTGTGAATTTCTCTGTTTTCATTTTCAAAAATGTAATCACCTCGCTTGGATGCTTGATGAGACTACAGGGTCGAAATAAACTATTGCACCGGTGATTATGTGATTCTTGTTATTTTATATTTATTTTATTCTTGCTCTGTTTATTACATTGAGATTTCATACCCGGATTTCCATCTGGAATTTATATTTCACTCTAACACACTCTATATATATATATATATATATATATATATATATATATATATATATATATATATATATATATATATATATATATATATATAATCCGCTATATATCCGCTATTTAGGCATTTTGTATGAACGATGTACTACATAACATTAGAAGTGTCACAGGTAAGATGTGACGGTTGCATTTGGATGCGTGTTTTGGGGACTCTGAATGGGGAAACTATCACTTAATATCTAGGTTTATTGCAGATATAATTGTCTCGTTGAAACAAAAAGATAGATAGAAAATAAAAACAAAAAAGAATTAAGCATTTTCTTTCAACGAGCAACAAACACAAATGCCGGAACAATGTTTCGCGGATACCGGGAGTTTTATTTACACCCCTTCGATATGATCAGAAAAGGTCTCAAAGGCCTTCTGCTAAGAAAGAACTGCCTTATTTATATACTTGTTTTAGGTACAAGTCTCGCCCGTGAAACAAATCTCGCGCTTACGTTAAGGTCGCCTTGACTGATGATGCAAGCGCCATGCTCTCCAACATGACATAGACTGGATTCGTTCGTTTAATCTTGCTGCCGACGGTAAAACACGCATGCGACTTTTACCCAGTCAATATTTATCCCCACAACATTTTTCTTGATCTCTTCCGCACAATTAGTGCACCCGAGGGACAGGCTTCTTTTAGCGGGTACGTCTTCGAAAAAAAAAACATATATCGCGCCAGTAAATGAAGTATCATCTGGAGCCTTATTGGGCTAGTCATTGATTGAGTCGGCCTCCAACGGTAAACTGCTAACATCGGACTGATCTTCAGTGGGCTTGACCACAAGTAAATTAGCCGTTCACTCTTTTCTCTTGTCCCTTGATAGTGGATGTGATCCTATAAAAGGGCACAGATCTTTGACATGACGAGGAATCCCATCAATCCGTACCGACTGTGGACTCAAATTTATTTGTACACCTACTGCGGGGGGTCTTAACCCAGACGACGCCCCCTCATCGTATCTCATTAGTCATCTATAATTAAGGCGGTGTCGTGGCACCAATGCCTGTTACCCGGATGTGGTACTTATGCAGCACGTTAGTCGAAGCCGGGAAGGTGAGAGGTTGTCTTTGGGTGTGGCATCATGCCATTACACCGCCTCCAATGTAGAACAATTCTTTCCAGTCGCAATGTTCTGGGTGGTTCTATAACTGCGTTCTACAATACCATTCCCGCCCTGTGCAAAACCTAAAATGCACGCCCCACCTACTTGAAAACTCTTTGAATTGTCTACAATTGGAAGCGGTGTCATTGTGAGTTAATATTTCGGACAGTGAGCCCCGTTCATAAAAAAAAAATTGTCTGATGAACGCCAATGGTTGAATCTTGCCGACGCAATGGAGTGGTCGCCATTTTGCCAACCGAGATGGACTGCAACCATTTAGTGTTAGAAAATGGCCACCGTCATTGTGGGCAACGTCCATTGCCAACCAGTTTTGTTTTATCACGTTTAGCTCTCCTTTTCCCCTATCAACTGATGGTGGGTCTAGTGACTCGCGACTTTCGCAGGCCCTTACAACCGATCAAAAAGTTTTGTTTGTTTTTTAACCTAAATAGTTGGCCCTTAATTGATAATCAGTAAAAAAATATATAAAACTGGATAACACAAATGTTAGAGGGAGGGGGGATGTCGTATATGTCCGCTCAAAACACAATTAATAAAATGTCTAAACTAATGTAATTAATCTTTCAGTTTCTCTCAAAGGCCTTTACAAATCTGTAAGAATTAATTGGGTAAATTACTGCCCATAAAATAATTATTCACCATGGCACTAAATGATTTATAATAATGAGATTAGGGATACCCGTCTTTATTATAATTAAAGTTTTGTTGTGTTAGAAGGTCCATTTGCCTCCATATTCGAAATAATTAGAATGTCCATCCAACTCACAGATGAAAAATGTACTCGACAACAGACGACACTGAAGGTTAACAGAAAATACCTTTTATTTTGCCAGTAGTGAAAAAAATTTTAAACAGTCCATCTGTACGAAAAGTGATGATACGCATCTTTGTAGATTTCATTCCATCGATGGTGTGTTGGAATAACCAACAGCAGAACGTCCGTTTACTACGCTCTCGAACTCCAACTGATTAAAAGATGGAAAAGGACCAGACTGCCTGGGAGACGTAAGAAGTCCAACAAATTGTATTCTTACCCCAATACATCTGATTGGCCGGCAGGTCAATTACACAGTGGTACCTGTCTATTTACATCAAGAAAAATAGTACATCAAAATATGTGACTGCTACATTACCGCCTGCTTAGGCTTATAACCGAAAAGGAACAAATATATGCTTTATTTGGAGTATCAGTTTAAAAGAAGAATACGTCATAGTAAACATGTAAGTTCAAAGAAGGAAAAATGTTTACTTAACACTTGCGCCACGGATAAAGTGCTAAGTAACAATCAGTTCTAAGTGACAGTCTTCTGGAGGTTGAAGGTTTAATCCTCAGTACGGGCGATACTAAGGATGTGATTTAAAATTATTTGAAATTGTACCCAGTCATGACTGACGGAACGAGAACAATCTACCTCTGTAGATGAGATAAAAGGTTAAATTAGAAATTCCGTACAGATTCTCTAGTTCGACATGACGCACCTGAAGACGGTGGGGGGGGGGGGTACATCGGCCGAAACGTTGTGAGAATAGCGTCCAAGATTAGAACAGTAGTCCGACTAATGCAAATAATACAAATTATCAACCCTCCAAAAGATTATCTCCGCCTTTAAGAGGGGTAGCACCTGTTCTATTGCTATGGTGCCATCTTCCCAAGTATTACCTCCTCATTTGAGGGTAATGTAGTATATGTTCGTTCGTCATGATACCATCCCTCCAGGCATTACGTCCTCCTTTGGGGTTCTCCTTCATCGACCGAGAGCGGAGCAGATGAAGTGCAGTGTGAGAACAGATACTACACTTTGATCTTGGCAAAGAGGATTCCATCTGGAGTCACTCGGGTTAAATTAACGATTCCAATTATCGCTAGGTGGAAGATGCAATTGAAAACAAACATCTATACCAAGATCAAACAAAAAAATTTAAGGATAAAATTTGTCTCGTAATCGAATTAGTGGTATTATTTACCTCCTCTTTAGGAGGTTAGGCACAAGGCCAGTTTTATCTTACTCCCACAAGGTAAGATGTGACCCAAGGTCGGGTCGGGAAAGTGGAGTTTGAAAAACCAGCGCCCGAGAGGTAAGCACTCTGGCCATTAAAAATTGCCTGAGCAGCCCCGTCGGCATTCCCCGATAAGGGCGCTCAGGCAGTAAGCAATAAACTTACTCCTCCCCAAAAAGGGGAGTCGAAGCCTGGGAGGGTGAACCTCCTAAAACTGCACAGGACAGACCCATAGACCGGCGTAAATCAAGCCCCGAAGGCCAAGACAATACCAGTCTATGGGGTGCAATATCCATCAGAACAGATACTACACTTTGATCTTGGCCAAAAGGAACCAAAAGAAGCCAAGTTTTTTTTTTACAATAATATTATGGGGTCGGCGTTCGCACCGTCCATCCATAAACAACAAAGAATTTTTAATTAAGAAAAAAAACTGAAAATGGTAATATGGGGGTTCAGGACTGGGAGTATAATTCACAGGGTTCTCATTGCATACCGGACAACGCCGGGTGCCCCTGTTAGTAAAATATAGAAATATAAAATAATTTCTTTGAATCCTCATCAAAATGAAAATGGTATGTTGTTATAATAATAAAATTATTTTCAACAAATTCTATTTCTATCTAAATTCAACTGATTTCACTTTCTTTTTACTGTTACTACGTATATATTACAAGCATTTATTTAAGAAAATCATACCCTTTTTTTAGCTACGGAAGGTCATAATGATCTATAATTGGGTACGTTTTAACAGCTCAATCTGGTTTAGTATTATTAGATTAGGCTAATGTTCAGGAAAGATGGACGACATTTGCAAGTAGTGTTGGTGTACCGTAACCATAACCGTATAGTTTTTTCATAAATAAATGCTGGTAGGGATTATTATTAGACTGGGCTCGTCTTGAAGAGAGATGGAGAAAATTATAGTTTTTTTTTTTGTTCCATCTGTAATTATGTGGGGAGATAGAGATGCGATACGAACGAACGTAAAAACTTACTAGCTTGTATAAGCTACTTGCTTTCTTTCTCCGTTTGTTTAGCCTACTTTTTTCTTTTACATTTCTTCCTTTCTGTATCGAGTGAAAATGGTAGACAGTCAAATGAATATGTTTGTGCTACGTCTGCCGTGATCAGAATAAAATAAAAACATTATTTCATATAATTGTGTGAACTTTAGATTTTTTTAACCCATGGACATGATTCTCGCTCGTTCGAAACGATAAATCTAGCGAGCCTGTGTGAAATACCGATTTCTAATAAAGACAGCAAACTTGACAGCGAAACACGAGAAGAAAGCATATTTATATTTATACAAAGTTATAGTGATGTGAAAGATATTCTGAGCGAGTAAATGGTTCGTTAGAAAAGTCAAAAGGAGAATCCAATAGAGCAAGAAACAAGACATAATGCTGCACATTACGCCCCCCCCCCCACTGTCCTTCGAGGCTAGAGGAGAAAAATGAAAATTCAACTTACGCACACATAAGCACACGCATAGTCAATACACTGCTTATTACTATGCACACACACGCACATTTACACTGACAAGGGAAGTTTTAATTACCGACTAGACACAATCCTCGAGTGTCTTCGGTCTCTCTGTACACGGGTTTGTCAGGACAACCTGACATGAGGATACTTCCCCAACAAGTAAACCCCGACCAAATATTCCAAATAACATAGTATTCGAAGCCCAAATAAGATCCCCTTGATATGGCTATACACTGGCTCATATGAGGAATGGTGCACCTTCTCCAAGTAATGTTACCTCAAGTAACAGCACTTAGCTGGATACTCAACCAGACTAGATGAATTCTTGTCCTGGAATTTGGTAAGATTAAGAGATCACAAGAAAGATTTACTATAACATTGTTAACTGTTCAATTGGGGAGAAGAAAATAAATGTTCTTCCCTTATTTACTAACTCAACGTTTGATAGGTAAATAAGAACTTTAATGGAATATTCGGATATCTATGTATCTCATATAGAGATTAAGTGTTAGCTCAGGAAAAGGTCCCTTGATTTCTGAGAACTTCGACTGAAGTAAAATTAAACAAACAGAAAACAAACATAGACATACACATTTATAACACTAACAAACAATAGAACTTTTGATTTTTAGTAAACGAACATTTTAATATCCCAAAATGTCTTCAACACCACTGTATATTTTATATTCATATAAATATGTTTTGTTCGTTAACCATGTTTTTCTCTTTTTCATCCTGCTGGTGAATTTAGCACTTGTTAAATGGTGACCTTTTTATTCGTAACAATCATTTTTATCCATTTTTCTCATTCGTCCTTTATAACCTTTTTAATTGGCAGCATGAATCTTAGTACATTACGGTCGTCTATATCATATTCAAGCCAGGATTCATGCTGCAAGATCAAGCTTTATCTATCAGAGAAAGACCTTGATTTCAACGTATTTCTGATTATAGACAATCCATGAGGCACACATTTACCTGTTGTATAAAGGTGCCAAAGTAGAGTTCCTGCCACCAAACTCCACATCACTCATCCAACCCATGGAACAAGGCGTTGTCGTGAAAGCCGGTTATGAGTGGTCGATATTACAACTTTTAGGCACAAAAATAAACCATCAAGAAAAAATGACAAACACAAGAATTTTGTTATATATTAAATGGCCAGTTTATTTGGCCATAACAATGCACTTGTGTTAATGACTGGTCTGGTTGATAAGAACATTAATATTCTATAATAGGCACCACATCGATCTTGAAAAGAGACCTCGGATACAAATACAACCAATAAGCGAAAAAACATGCGCTATCCCCACGTTGGGTCCCGTTTGATATCTAAAAATTAACTAAAAGAAAATTTTAAAAATAAAAACAAAAAACATACACACTTTTAACACTCGTGTCTTCTTCCCCAGTGCGAACATTCTACAAACACAGGAACTTTTCTTTTTTTAAACGAACAATTTATTAACTCAAATTGTCTTTCACATCACTGTAAATTTGTATATCTATATATTAATACGATAGCGTGTGTGTTCGTGTGTCACGCTTACAACAAAAGCTCTGCGCATGCGTGCCGCACCATATTTCGAAAAGCATTCAAGTAACCTAATTTTCGTAATATTTCATGTGTTTCCCTTTGGCGCAACGGTTAACGACGTAGGATTTTGACGTCGGCCCGACTGGTTGATAGTTCTATCCCAACCACCGTCTAAGATTTTTGTTCTACATCGAAGAGGGGAGGGAGGTAGGGAGTGAACGACCGGGAAGACACATATTAATACGATAGCGTGTGTGTTATTTTGTGTGTCACGCTTACATCAAAAGATAGGACCTTCCAAATCTGTGTATGCTACTCATGAATTAGAGCCAAATTTAATTTAATTTAAAGCATTTACAAAGTAATGCATAGGTTAGGAACAAGATAATTAGTATTAAAAACATCATTTCGTGTAATTTACATGGGTCCCGCTAGTGTATATAAATATTTTTTTCTCTTTCATTCATAACCTCGTTTTGGTTAATTTAGCACCTGCTAAATGATGACCCCTTTCATTCACGACAATCATGTTTCTCACTCGCCACATATAACAGTTTTAATTATCAGCGTGGGTGTTGGTATGTTCCCAAAGACGCGACCGTCGTCTATATCCTACACGAGCCAGGATCCACGCTACAACTAGAAGAGTCCGATTTTCATAGATAAACTATTGTCAGGATTATTATTAGATTAGGTTCGTTTACAGGAGAGCTGGAGAACAATTATAGTTTAGTTGGGTCATCCATACAAACATGTATTTATGAAAATCAGCTATAGAACAATTTGATTTCCAGAAATAAATGAGTGTATTGATGACGTCAGAAATAATTTTACCATAAAAAGTCTGATTTGGGTAAATAATAAAAAGTGTACCGTTTACCTCCACGCTGATAATGGAAAAATAAAAATAAGATTCTATTTATTTCTTGCGATTACATGTCAACACTGGAAATACTCGGGAAAATGTTCAAATAAATCAAAAATATTTTACACTGTAGAATATATGTATATATATAAATATAATATAAAATGATCACCCACTTCCTGACCAGAAAGCGTTAACCACAACCATAAACAGAACGAGTAACCATTTTTTATATTTTCAAAATGGCGACCATTTTTTTTTTAGATTCAGAATTACTAGTATATTTTAAATGTGTGTTTTATATTGCCACCTCATTTTCTTTCTTTTTAATTTCTACATGTATTTCCAAGTAAAATCTCATTTTTATTTTTCCGTTGACAACGTTGGGGCAAAGACTAGAATTTTGCCCTTATTTTTATAAATGAATGCTTGCTGGGTACTCAATTACTCTTTCCTGTTTCTGCATCCGATCTGTGTACACCTATTTAATTGCATTTACCCCAACTAAAATGCTAAAAAATTATGTAGAAAATATTTTTAGTTGAAATTTACTGACTGAATATTTCATAGATATTACGCAAAGGTAAATGTGGTGAATATGAGTTTATGTGAGTAACACGTTGAACTTTTTTTATTTTGTTAAGGTCAGCCTCTGCGTATTTGTTGTTGATAATAAAAATAATAAAAATGATCTGGCAAGTTGAGTAATTGAGTAAGTGAAGTTTTGGGCTGATGTCAAGAAGGTAAGTTTACTGAATGCATGGCTGGAGAAATAGGGCAGAGCGCCTTGATACGAGATTACAGCGATAAAGAGGAGGTGAAGAAGGGAGAAGGGGTGGGAGAAGGCTCACATCTGGCAGTGAAGTTACAATGGCGTATCAATTGGTGAAGGAAGGCGAGAAGAGAAGAGCGAGAGAAAGAAACTCTGGAATATCTAGCAAATAAATATCTGATATGTTGGCTGGAAGATGAATTTGGAAGGGGAAAAAAATGGAGATTAATAATTACGCACACTCTTATATATATATATATATATATATATATATATATATATATATATATATATATATATATATATATATATATATATATATATATGGGAAGTGAAAAAAGAAAACCCAAGAGATAGTTTTTATATATTCATCAACGTTTCGTCTTTATTGTAAGACTTCCTCATGATGATAATTTGAAGAAAAATGGCATGCAAGTACATCGAAGTTTGGGGTTGACATGGTGGAGAGATGAGGGAATGTAGTAACCATGACTACTATGAGCGCCGGAGCCTAGACTCTCCTCCGGCGCTCATAGTATATATATATATATATATATATATATATATATATATATATATATATATATATATATATATATATATATATATATGAAAGCTGTACCGACCCGACGTAGCACTGGAATCTTTACATTCATTTTATTAGTTGACCCGTCCCCCTTATAAAAATATAAACAATATTTACATTTTTAGAAAGATAATTCTATTATTATCTAACAGTTAACTTCAGTTACATGTTTGTTTCACAGATACAATATTTTTAGTGGGTACGTTTTTCTGCCTTCACCGGTTTTAGTTTTCGTTAGTTTTTATAAACTAACTGAGATCACACGAACGTGCGTTTTTTTTTATAATCATTAGACGATCGTGAGTTTGTGTACATACAAATTACTTTCCTTTATATTTCGCTCATTGAGACCCCCCCCCCCTTAATATTATTTATGTCTAGCGGAATGTAGAATTTTTTATACAAAGAAATGGAGCGCTTCATAGTATTGATTATTCAAATATTTACATCTTACTAAATTTGCAGAAAAAATGAAGCGTTCTGTAGTATTTTAATGTAATAAATAACGTGTACGTATGCACAGAGACACTCAAACGAGAATTTTTTTATTTATGTTTCACCAATTAATTGCGCAATGAAGGTTGTAAATGGAAGATGTAAATGATGTTGTTTTTTTTATTCCTATTCATAATGTGCATTTTACTTTCTTTAATTTAAAGAAAACAAATAATGTTTATATTTATGGAATGATAAGACCGCGTGATATTTCGAATAATTTAACTTTTATGTAATAAGTGGTTTAATTTATATATAAAAGCGAATGCATAATGTAAATAAAATCGAATATCATAATGTAAATAAATTGTTCGATTAAATACTCACCTAGTGAATTAGGACACCATTTTCATTTACCAATATATAAAAACAGAACGATTTCGTTGGATAATCATCTCTGTTGATTTAGACAATAAAAATAAACTGTGAATCTCGAAAAATTTATATAAGTAAAGAGTTATCGTGCCGGATAGAATATGTAATCTATGAAATCGATTGGAATTTCATTTTTTTTTCACAGCCTGATAAATTTCGTAAATGACTCGCTACTCAGAATCAAATATGGTTTTCTCAGATTCAAGGCTATCGATGTTGAACTTTAAGAAATAGACCGACTTAAGATAGATAGATAGATAGATAGATAGATAGATAGATAGATAGATAGATAGATAGATAGAGATTAGGAGGAAACAAATACATGTGGTTCAATTGCGTTTGTAAGAGAGAAATATATTTATTATGGATAATACTATACACTTATTATTCGATTTGCCATATTGATACCGACAATTTCAAACGATATTGAAAAACCGGCACGTTGGCTCGGAAAATCACTTCAGCTTTATCCTCAGTCAGCAGACTAATGGCGAAAGTTGGGGAACATATTAATGAAAATTCAAAATTCAATAAAATTATTGAAGTTTTATTAAAATGTGTACATTTCTAATATCTCTCTCTATATATATAATATATATTATATATGCATTACATATATATTAGCAATATACATATTATACATATAATATATATCTATGAAGTCAGAATTTCCTCTATTTCTTTCGTCAGTATAGCTCCATAAACAAAAGCTTTATATAGAATTACGCTTCGTATGCGCTCTCATCGCTTATTAGTACGTGCTTACAGAAAAAAATAGCTTCGTTTGAATTCACTAATTTTTATATTTTATTCCTGTAGCCGTTTCCATTTGCTTAGTAATTTCAGGTGGGAGAAAGAGCGGCTAACTCCCCCAACCACGTAAGAGTCACCTTTTTCGTATTACACCGCCCGTACGCTCACTACATATTAATCACTACTCGGCTATTACAAAAGACCTTCCAAACTTTAGATTACATATAAACACTCAAAATCTTCTTTTCAATAACATTCTTAGAATATACATAACTAAACGTCTCTTAGTTTTCTTAGTCGTAGACTAAAACTTAATACAACAGTACGCACTATTTTCACTATTGTTAACATGCGTGCTTAGGTTTTTTGTTTACTTAATGAAAGAGAAACGATGCATAATCATTGTAGAAGCAGTTAGTTGCTTTACACGCAAATGTTTCTCACGTACGTACGTTCATAAGAGGATGTCATCATAGTTATGCAATAATACTAACGTTTGAATGTTGATTTTCTATGCAATAGTTTTTATTTCAGTTTTAATCTTAATTTAATTTAGAGTTTACTTATTGTCCGAATTTAGAGCCAGTTTTTGCACAAATTATTCGTTGACTCTTTTAATTAATCGCTGATCTTCTTTAAAACAATATTTAACAAGAATTACTTCATTTAAAAATACTCTTATTCTTATCAAATAGTACCTTCCTTACAGTGTTTTTGTATAGACACTATTATATTTGAATTCCCTTCTCTCTATCAGTGTTTTTTATTCCTCGCCTCTATGTAAGTACATTGCTGCGAGGGTGTTCTTTCGTAGTTATGAAATAATCCGAACGTTTAAATGTGCAGTAATTAAAGACCACTATAATAATTACTTATAGAGATTTTTTTTTTTTTTAATTGAGTAATATTACTTATATGGGAGCCTGAATTAGTTTCTTCAATTTTCCCGAGCTACTCCCGTACATGGGTCTTGCCAGTATGTTATAAAATAACTAGAAGAGTGCCTGTCACATGACGGGTCAAATTAATTCCAACAGTATTACACTAAAAACCCGAATAGCAAAGATTTTATGTAGGGGAAACCGTATTAAATTATTATTAATATGTTATGATCGTAAAAACACATTTAATTAGATTATCAGACCATTTGGAGGGGGCTTAGGTCTAAGGTCTTCAAATGTCAAAACCCGCTTCAATTTTGAGTATCAATTTACTTTTGTTTGCTTGAACGATGGTTTAAATCTCAATAAAATATACGCAGTTGATAAAATGGAAAAAAAAAGCTGATATGCAAACACAAGAGAATAAAATTAACTCATACGATGAGATTTTAATATTTCTGTCATTGTTATTCAAAAGACTTTATCGAAAATGAGTTATTGTTGTGTGTTTTTGTTTTTTTTTAATTTTATTTACCATTCAACGCATAGATATGAGAAAGATAGGAAAGGGACGGAGAAATAGAAACAAATGGAAAAAACTAAAGAAAAATGTGGATTTCAACAATTTTTTTTTAAAGTGCTTGATTAACAGCTAAGAAAAAACAGGTGAGGAAAAAGAGAAAACGTTTATATCATTCGGCACAGACATCGACATGAAAATCAAATATGGTTGCATTGTGGAAAACAAAAGATAGAAAATGTGTAGATGGAGAATTAAAAAATGTTGACCATCGTCTAATCTAATGTCGTTTTCTTGGGTTATGATTTTAGTTAAAATAGTTTTGATGTGGTAGAAATCTATTCGTTGTTTGATGATGTAGTTAGATTGGGAAATTATAGCTGGGTTAGTGAGTGGGTAAATACATTTATTGTCTAATAGTTTTATTAGTTCTCTCTTTTTTTTAATTTTCTTATCTTTCTGTTTTCCTGAAGATAGAGCATCCTACCGGATGGCCGACATTCACCGGCTATTTCAGACATTCCAGTTTAGGGATATTTTTTAAGATTCTAACCGTCCCTTTAAGTGCAATTGTTTGTATTTCTCTTGCACTCGGTTCACCGGGTATACTCGCCAGATAGCTTTTGAAATTATTTTTCATTAGACCTGTTGCTCCTATAATTACTGGGATGATGGAGATTTTCCAAAGATTCCAGTTTCTTTTCATGTCGTACATTAGACCTTGGTATTTCGTAATCTTTTCCCTTTCAGCTCTGTTTAATCCTGCATCATAAGGGACACTTACTTCAACTAGGGTTGCTACTTTCTCCCTTTTGTCCCATATGACGTTGTCAGGTTTAACAGCTCCGTTTTCTAGATATTTAGCTGTAGGGATTGCATAGTTCCTTGAGTTAAGTTGAATGTGTTGTTAAAAACTAACACGTGGGAGAAAAATCGTGTATTTTAATGGCTCTTTGATGTTTGCATATTCTTTTATCTATGTTTCGTTGTATTTCAATCCTGTAGTCTCAGCCGCGTTTTTTTTTGTATGGAAGTGAATAAATACCAACGTTAATTGTGGCTGCGGTATTTGTGAATTTTGAATTATTAGTGATGATTTGATTTCTGATGTAGTTTATATGATTGGGGTTCCTAGCTTAATTAATTTATTGTAGAAAGGTTTGTTGTGTATGTTTGTAGGTAGGGCGATTTCCTGTGAGTATCAGAAATAAGTGGTGTGTTTTCCTTCTGTTTGAAAGTTGTGTGTATATTGAAAGCTTTTCTTTTAGCATTTAGAGACCAACAAATATTGCGCTGAAAATTGTTTCTCCATTTTTACGATTAGCGTAGTCACCTGTACTAAATAGTACAGATGGCTTGGAAAATTATCGTAGACAATTCATTCATTATTGATATAGCTCTATCCAAGAAGATATCGAGCTCTTAGTTTGCCCAAGATCTGCCGTCTTAATTGTGTTCTGTTCCGATTGAGAGGTTGGCTTTTTTGTTCATATAATTTTACAATTAAATAGACACAATATAATAATAGTAGATATAAACAAAATAATAGGCAATCAACCGAAATCATGTGAAAAGTTGAAGTAGAAAAAAAAAACGAAAACTTTTTATATCCTTATTTTCTACATTACCGATGTTATTTTTAATATAATACATGTGAAATACACTTATTTAAATAAATAGATGATCAATTTAATCGAGCATAATTTAGATCTCTAATTATTTAATTACTGAAGGGGGTATATTTTAACCTAGTATTTCTCATGTTAACAATTAGATAGCATTTTATTGGTATTATGTTTGTTAGCAAGTGGGAGTCGTATCGTGATGAACGACCATATACTGCACTGCTTCCCTTAAAGGAGGGGGTAATTCCTGTGGGGTTGTCTCATGACAACAGAACAAATACTTTGATACCCACTTGCCATTGAAATATAGTACAATGATACAATTAAGAGAAGTAATAACATAGCTTCGGCGGAAGGCATACAGATACCATATCTCGATAAGTAATATATATATATATAATATTTGTTATTGTTTATTATCTATGTACGTATACGTTTCGTCCTTAATAATCGGGACTCATTAGCATAGAGATATGACCATTCACTACCTATCATGCGATTCGAAACCCCGGATTACGAGTATTTTACAATATATATATATATATATATATATATATATATATATATATTACTATTTCATGTATCCACATAAAATTATATATTTAATAATTTTTTATGTATCAATTTTCGAGTATTTACTTCAACTATGCTCGATACGTAAGTAGAGCTAGGTAGTAAGTTATGAAAATATATTTATGGCAATTCAGCTACACAGAGGCTCCCGCGTTTTGTTCCCTGAAGATTCCTCCGGGATGAAACGCGGGAGTCTCTGTTTAGCTTAATTGCCATGAATATATTTTCATAATTTACTATATATATATATATATATATATATATATATATATATATATATATATAGAGAGAGAGAGAGAGAGAGAGAGAGAGAGAGAGAGAGATACATACATACATACATACATACGTATATCATATATATATGCATTTTTTAAAATCACTGGGTTAAGGAAAGGAAAAAAATTTATCTATATATTCCTTGTTTAAACTATTTGATGATATGAAATATGTTTGTTTTTTTTTCAATTTTATTGTTATCACTCATTTCCTTATATTATTGCTCTATCTCGTATATTGAGCATTGACTTTTCAAGATAGGATATAATTTAAAGATAAAATGTTATCTTTATTATCTTTCAATTCATATATATATATACATATATATATATATATATATATATATATATATATATATATATATATACATATACATACATGTATGTATATACACATACACATATATATACATGTATACATATACATTCATATACCTACCTATACACATACATATACATACATAAACATATATACATATATATATATATAATATATAGATATAATATTTTATATATATATATATATATATATATATATATATATATATATATATATATATATATATATATATATGGGCAACGACGAGTTTCCCTGTTATAGTGATATATATTGTTAAGAGAGAGAGAGAGGGGGGATTCGTTTGACCTTACATTTTTGTTATGTAGTTTAGAGTTTATTTTTATTTTCTAATTTCAATGGTAACTTCACTTTAAAGCTTTTAAATTTTCCAGCAATGGTATTGTTTTAGTTTAAAACTTTTTAATTTTACGATGCAAAAAGCACAACTTTTGCATGAATGTATGCAAATCAATAAGCCAATAATTCGTGCGGTAGGTTTACTCAACTTTATGTTCCATTTTCTTTTGTCTCAATGTATGTTCAATATGAACATTTTGTTTAAGAAAGAAGGAAAATAATAAACTTAGAAAGCATCCATTAATACTTATAACTTATATAGTTAGAAATACTTAAAAAAAACAAATTTCATTCATCTGCCATCTTCGTACTTTTAACGAATCATTCATTCATATATAGATATGTATAAATATATATTTGTATGTATATATATTTATATACGTACATATACGTATATACATACTTATACACATATATACACACGTGCATATATATACGCATATACATACACACCCACACATATATATATACGCATATACATACACACACATATATACACATATATATACACACATATATATACACATATACATACACACATATATATACACGCATATACATACACACACATATATACACATATATACACACACACACACACACACACATACATATATATATATATATATATATATATATATATATATATATATATATATATATGAGAAAGGAAGGGTGAGAGTAATCCGACGTAATGGGAAATGAAAAAGGAAAGACCAACAGATATTTTTTCATATAATCATCAACGTTTCGTCTTTATTGTAAGACTTCCTCGGGATGATAATTTTAAGAAAAATGTCATGCAAGTACATCGAAATATTGGATTGACATGATGGGTTGATAAGGAAAAGTAGCCTGGACCCTTGTCCAGCGCTCTTAGTAGCCACAGCTACTACTTTTTCTCATCAACCCATCATGTCAATCCAATATTTCGATGTACTTGCATGACATTTTTCTTAAAATTATCACCCCGAGAAAGTCTTACAATGAACAAAGCGTTGATGAATATATGAAAAATATCTCTTGGTTTTTCCTTTTTCATTTCCCCTATACACATATACACACACACACATATACACATACACACACACACACACACACATATATATATATATATATATATATATATATATATATATATATATATATATATATATATATATATATATATATATATACATATGGCGGATATGATGAAGTGGATACTTTCTATTTTCAAGGCAACAATTTCTATACTCAGAATATAAATATGTGTGGAGGGGGTATACATAAAATATTAGTTTAAATAATTAGAAAGTTTGTTGAGAAAGTGCAAGACAAAGATATCTAAGGGAGATAACTTAGAACTTTATAAGAACTACAACCGTGTTTAATAAAATAAGAATAAAATAAATAAAAGCCTAGTGAATGGAGTGTGTGTAATGGGAATAGGTTTTGCCATCAAGTACTAGTGACATAATGTCTATGACTATGAGGGGAAATTGTAGGCGGTAACTAAATGTAAATTATGACAGACAACGAGAAAATATTTATATCAGCCTATCAGCTGACTTGGTTGTTGGAGTCGGGTGTCCGTCTCCAAGACTAGATGAAATTATCCACCAATAATAACAAGGCGATACTCAGACTAATGTTTACACACACACACGCACGCACGCACTTGTCTCTATACTTACTCGTCAGCATAATAATTATCTCTCCCCTCCCCCTCTCTCTCTCTCTCTCTCTCTCTCTCTCTCTCTCTCTCTCTCTCTCTCTCTCTCTCTCTCTCTCTCTCTCTATTGGGGGGTGGGGTACGTTATAGCCTTTTTTCTTCTCTCTTTCGCTCGCCCAAATACAAAAAAAAGCCAGGCTCCACCTATAGACGAATCGTATTTAATAAGAATGGCTTACGTTATGCAACCAATCTTTTAGGTGAAACTGAACTTTAACATAACAAAGCATAAAGCAAACGTGCGAGACTTTTAAAAGAATTTTTTTTCGTATTGCCATCCGATCTTAGGGTTAGTGGTAGGGTTAAGGAAGTGTATGCGTTTTCTTATGACCTTTAACACGTGATAAAAAAATCATTGGCCTTTTGACTAAAATCAACGAGTAGTATTTGTTCTGATACTATACTTCATCTGTTCTGTCCTAGATCAGTGAAGGGTAGATCCTTCTAGACTGGGGCAATTTAAATTTTTGTCGCAATCCAGAGTGCCTCTTTTGGGGTGGGAGGTGAAGCTGGATTTCCCTATATTAAAAATCGACATTGTATCTAACTCTGCTCTCGTAGCAAGTAAATAGGAATGTGTTGAGAAAGTTCAGTCATCAACATGACGGGCTAAAATCTTATTTTTAAATCGATTTAGACGAGAATAAAATTAAAAAAATGAACTTAAAAGTCATTTTTTTTAAATACATGCTCTTCCTTAACCCTAACCCTAAATCTGAGTAGCAATACGATTTTTTCTGTTTGTTTGTTTAAATACCGGAAAAGGTGTACGCGGCTTGAGTATGACAGGACCGTTAAAAGTCCATTTATAGCAACAGAATCCTAAAAGCTCGATTTAGTAAATATTTTTTGGTTGCTGTAAGTTTAAATAATAAAATAAACACACATTTAAACATTAATTCTTCGGACATTGGACTTATTTTATAAATACTACTAGCTTTACCCACCCGGCGTTGTCCGGGTGTCTTTTTACTTTCATTTTTGTTTCGCATCGTTCGTTTGTTTGTTTGTTTGTTTGTTTGTTTGTTTGTTTGTTTGTTTGGTGCTACGGTACGAAACGGGTACCCAGATTATTCGTCTGCAAACAGGAAGTCGCGCCATATTAAAGGCACCGCTTTTTTGTCCCCTTCCCCAAAAAGTTCCGGTCAAACGCAGGATTGGTATATTGATACCCCTCCCCCCCCCCCCCCCCCGAAAAGCCCATATACCGGGAATGTCGCAGAAGCGGTATTTTGCCCCCCCCCCCAGAGTTTCCTGTGCTTTCGTGTTTTTTTTTAATATTTTATTTATTACTTATTATTATTTTCAAAAGGAAAAGAAAATCACATTCCGTCGTTCAAAAACATTATTTCGTTGCTCAAAAACATTGTATTACTTCTTATTTATTATTATTCTCAAAAGGAAAATAAAATCACATTCCACGTTGCTCAAAATATATCACTTGTTTCTTAAAAAAAAAAAAAGATTGTTTCATGAAAAAAAGATTCTTTCGTTGCCGGTATTTTTGGGGAAAGGGGACAAAAAGCGGTGCCTTTAATATGACGCGACTTCCTGTTTGCAGACAAAAAATCTGGGTACCCGTTTCGTACCGTAGCACCGTTTGTTTGTTTGTTTGTTTGTTTGCTTGTTTTTTCGTTTTTGTTTTAACTGTGCTGCTTGTTTTTTGTTTTGTTTTTCAACAAATTATTGTTTTTAATAGGATTTTTAATAGGATTTTTAATAAGATTTTGACAGTTAAATTTAATTGTTACGGTATCGTTCTGTCATTAATTGAACTAGATTATTATAAAATTATAACTTAATCTTGTTACGGTAATGTTTTCTAATTTATATTCATAGAATCATTTGATGTTGTTGCAGGGGACGGTTGTGGGGATGGCTGTGGTTCCCTGTTTGGGGTCTGGTATTTTTGATGACGGTCGCGTCTTTAGGGATTACCAAGCCACCACACTAAACAATTGATTTTGTGTAGATGAATTGAGACCGATTCGATTACAAGGATCACCAGTTAGCGAGTGCTAACTTTTAACAATATAATATTGCTAATAACAGAAGAAACTGCAAAGTAAAAGAATAAAAACTTTTATATGTAAACAATTTTACAAAATGTAAAATTTAACAATAAAGTTTGAAGGATAAAAAAAGTTTGAAACGACACGATGTGTCAACTTTGTCCTTAAAGTTTAGTATGCGTGTGTGCGTGTGTGTTTTTGGTTAAGCTTGTTCTTGCGGGGGAGACAGCAGGCGTGCTTACAAGTGGATTGTTGCTGTCTTCATTGGTAGCGAGGCGCGTTGTCTGGTCTCGCCAAGAGAACTAATCTTTTTCAGATAATTCCCTGTTTTTTATTAAAAGTCTATTTTCACACCCACTTGATAAACCTGTGTGAACACTTTTCTAAGTTCATCTTTCGGCCACATCTGTTATCACTTATTTGTAAAGTTTTGACCGGTACTGTGACCCCTCTTCAAGAAGAAAGAAAGAAAGAAAGAAAGAAAAAGAAGAAGGAGAAGAGGAGAGAGTAAGCCGAACGAACCTAGAAAGAAAAGGGGTAGCTAATCAAGCTAGCACTTTTCCTCAATGCCCGTTCGTCTCATCGATCTCTTGATCTGCCACAATAGTCCCCCACCAGTAAGCGGAGCTTAACTGATAGACAATACCCTATTTCAATTTTACTTTTATTTATTTATTTATTTATTTATTTATTTATTTATTTATTTATTTCGTAATCTCCTTAGTTTTGTTTTCGCATTATTCTTATACTTATATCTAGTCCTCTGTCTTATTATAATTAGTCATACTTTTGAATAGTTATTAAAAATAAAAAAATTCGTTATTTTTCTTCCATGTAACTTTTCTACCAGATCTAGACTCATATGTTTTACTAGCAATATTTTTATCGACTTCATCAGCGGTATTTGTTTCGATATCTTCTTTGTTAGTTGTGCACGCATCTGTCTGTGCTTTCTTAGTAGTCCTAGTTTTGTCGTTATTGCTAGTTGGTTCTATATAAGGTTTTAACCTATCTATCGATACATGAGTATGAGTACCATTGCTCATATCGATCTGAAAATGTTTAGCTGATCGAGTCAGAACTTTATAAGGACCTGAATAAGGCGCTTCTAATGGTTTTCTCACTCGATCGACTCTAAGCCATACTTTTTCACAGGAAAGTAGAGTTTTTGGTATGAAAGGTTTTGTATTTGCATGGTGATGTCCTTTATCGCAGCTGAGTGCATCAAATTGGGACATCGAATCACACAAATCACGTATGTATTTATGATTTACAGGTGTTTCCTTTTCTACGCCCGGTCTGTGCACCAATTGCTGAGGGATCAATATTGGTGCTCCAGTAACAGAAGTAAAAGGTGAAAAGCCTGATTCATTAGGGATACTGCGTATACCAAGTAGAATTATAGGTATAGCTTTCATCCATGATTCTTTTCGAGCCATTATCGCTGCTTTTAGCGTACGATGTGCTCTTTCTATCAATCCGTTGCTTTGAGGATGATATGAAGTCGTTCTTAATCGGTAAAAACCTATCACCTTAGCTAATTCCTGGAATAATTCACTTTCAAATTGACTGCCTCGATCCGTTACAACATGCAGTGGAACTCCAAATCTAGATATCCATGCATTAATAAATGCTTCTGCTACCGACTGTGCAGTTATTTCAGTCATAGGCTGTACTTCAATCCAGCGCGTTGCACGATCGATACAGGTCAGTAGATATCTATATGGACTCAGATACGGGTCCGGTTCACTACGCGTTAAGGGTAATGGGCCGACAATGTCTATATGCACTGTTTGGAAACGTGCAGATGGCAATTCAAAATTCTGGACAGCAGATTTAGTGTGTCTGTGAACTTTAGCTTGTTGACATACAACACATTCTGCACAGAATTGTTTGATAGTTTTATCCAAATTCGGCCAAAAATATCTGGACTTAACCAGTTTTATAGACGCTCCCGTTCCGGGATGCGCTAAACCGTGTAGGCTATCAAAAATGGATCTACGAAGATTTTCCGGGATAAACGGTCTGGGGTACATAGTTGAAGTATCACATAGGACTGAGCCTACTTCATTTGATACCAAATATTCTTTTAAATCTGGGTATGATTTTATTTCATCATCCCCTTTTTGTGTCTGAGCTATTTCTGTCAAATCACACGCATCTACTTGCACAGCTAATGCAGGTCGAGACATACAGTCCGCAACTACATTTTGATCGCCTTTAATATATGCTATATCAGCAATATATTCGGCAAGTACTGACAAGTGTCGTTGCTGTCGATCCGATTTTGCCGGTGTTTGACTATAAAAGGCTCCACATAACGGCTTATGATCCGTGAACAATGTTACATGACGACCTTCTATGAGGTGACGGAAATGTATCACTGCAAAATAAGCTGCCAGTAACTCTCTGTCAAATGTTGAATATTTGGCTTGAGCTTGAGACAATTTCTTAGAAAAGAATCCTATGGGTACCGGTTTCTTATTTATTAGTTGGTGTAATGCAGCGCCAGTTGCGTATTGACTACTATCCGTCACTAGGTGGTACTCGGTGACTGAAGACTGTGGATGGGCTAATGCTGTAATTTCTGACAATTTACTAATTATAGTTTTGAAAGCGTCAGTTTCTTTCTCATTAAGTCCGAGCTTTGACTTAGGGTCTAACCTCATTCGTTCGGACAGTGGCAATACTATAGCTGCATAATTAGGGATTAATTTACGGTAAAAACCTGTCATCCCTAAAAACCTACGTAAGCTTTTTGAATCGTTGGGTACTGGGAAGGCCTCCAGTTCTTTAATTTTCTTTGAAGTAGGTAACAAGCCTTCTTTGCTTACGTGAAAACCTAGGAAATCTAAATCTGTTACATTGAATATACTCTTAGCTAAGGAAATCTTTAAGTTATTGTCACTAAGAATTTTAAATACTTTATCTAAGTCTTCCTTGTGTTGTTGTTCACTGTCACTAAAAATCAATATATCGTCCAGATAGATGAACACACAATCTAACTCGAAAAATATTTTATCCATATATCGCTGGAATGTAGCAGCAGCATTTTTCAAACCAAATGGCATGTAATTAAATTCAAACAAGCCAAAAGGAGTAGCGACGGCTGTCTTAGGCACGTCGTCTGGGTGTACCTTTATTTGGTGATATGCAGAAGTCAAATCTACCTTCGAAAAATAGCATTTATTAGCTAGCCGTGAACTGAATGAGTTTATGTTGGGTATCGGATAGCGGTCTGTCTTGGTAATACTATTCAGCGCACGGAAATCACCGCACGCTCGATATGTATCATCCGATTTCTTTACTAAATGTAGCGGGGATGCCCACTCGCTACTTGAAGGCTGGATTACTCCTGTATTTAGCAGTTTCTTAAATTCTGCTTGAGCTGCATCAAACTTAAGACCGGAAAGTTGCCTAGCCCTAGCAAAGACTGGTACATGACTTTCCGTGTCAATTCTGTGATAAACTCCACCGTAGCTTTTACTTGTATCGCTCTGAGGGGAGATCACACTATCATACTTATTTATTATATCGCGCACACTTCCAGTTAGGTTTACTTTATTAATTACTATGTTAATAGTTTCGGTTACTGCCTTTACTTTTACCTCTCGTTCGGTTATTTCGTCTCGGAGGCATCTATTTTTGCAATCTACAATAATGCTAAATTTATTTAAGAAGTCAAATCCTAATAATGGGTTGGTGACATCAGCGATCACAAAAGTCCATTGGAAAGATCTTCTTAAACATGGTATCCTCACTTCTAAATTTGTTTGTCCATGACAATGTATTTTCTCTCCATTAGCCGTAGAGATATGTACAGGGGTTGGTTCCAAGGTAACACCATTTACTGCAGAACGCGGTAAAATGGAAATACTGGCCCCTGTATCTATAATAAAATTTATTTTAGTGGCTCCTATTTTTGCAGTAACTTCTAATAAAGGCGAACCTGAGGGAGCAAGCGCAGTCCGCCTTTCTAGTTTTCCGAATCGCTAGGGCTGGGAGAAGAAGGACGAGAGTTAGGCAATATTTGTAGATTACCTTTTTTCTTCGGCCATCTACACCATGGTTTACACGTCCGAGCCTGCTCTGCAAAATAGAGATGTGCTCTACAGACCTTTGGTTTTTGGTTTTTACTATAAGGACGTAAACTCATGGGAGTCGTTTCCCTATTTTGATTCGGCTGTCTATGGTAGTAGCCTGTCCGAGTTTGGTTGTCAGTCACTTGAAATGCTGATGCATTCTCTATTAATGGCATCAGGTTGTCGGACAATCGACCTAACTCGACTAACGGCATTTCAGTGTGGGCTGCTATTACTGGTGCTATCTGATGAGGAAGAGCCCGGATAAATTTATGTCTGACTATTTCTTCGCTGGCTCCTATCCTACTTGCTATCGTCAACATTTCCTGGAGGTATAACGAAGGGCGACCAGCTAGTGTGGTGTTCCTTATTAATTTCTCCAGGATCTCAGGTCTGGTTTTCTCATACGCAGACAATATTGACTCCTTTAATTTACCATAGTCGCGTGAATCCAGAACTGATGTTGGTATGTTAGTTACCACATCAGGCGGGAGTGCGCTAATGACAATATAAAATTTTGTGTCATCCGCTGTTACGTGCCTGAGGTGAAATTGTGCTTCGAGTACGGCGAACCACCCTCCAACACTAGTTTCCATAAACTGTGGTGGTTTAACACTAACATGTTGCGCTTCCATATTTTTCTAAACAAAATTATTATTATTTTTATTTAAAATTTTTTTAATTTTTTTTTTACACCCTACTAGTGACAAAATCAAAGTATGTGACAGAAGGAAAGGTAAATAGTCAGGAAATATAGACAAGAAAAGAAGTGGGGACTCACCGTCAGATGCTTTATTTTCTCCTTTCGTTTTTTTGTTGTTTTTTTTTTTTTTTTGTTTTTGTTTCTTTTTTTTATGAAAGTTCTTGCTTGTTGAAAGATGTGTCGTTTTTTGTTTTTTTTGTTTACAAATGTTCTTGCTTAGCCTCGAAGGATTTTGTTTGTAGAATCACACACAAATGTTCTTTTTGTTTGTTTATGTTTTTGATTGTTTATTTTTATTTCTTTTTGCACACACACACCCTTATATACATCTATATATATATATATATATACATGTATTTTAAGCTGTGTCCGTTTCCTTCAATTCTTCTCCGAATTATTACTATTATTATTTTCTTCTTTTTTTTTTTTCTTTTACTCTACATGTTTTGCATTTGATCAGAAAGTTATTTGCATGTTCGACGTCGGAGCTCACCAATTGTGGGGATGGCTGTGGTTCCCTGTTTGGGGTCTGGTATTTTTGATGACGGTCGCGTCTTTAGGGATTACCAAGCCACCACACTAAACAATTGATTTTGTGTAGATGAATTGAGACCGATTCGATTACAAGGATCACCAGTTAGCGAGTGCTAACTTTTAACAATATAATATTGCTAATAACAGAAGAAACTGCAAAGTAAAAGAATAAAAACTTTTATATGTAAACAATTTTACAAAATGTAAAATTTAACAATAAAGTTTGAAGGATAAAAAAAGTTTGAAACGACACGATGTGTCAACTTTGTCCTTAAAGTTTAGTATGCGTGTGTGCGTGTGTGTTTTTGGTTAAGCTTGTTCTTGCGGGGGAGACAGCAGGCGTGCTTACAAGTGGATTGTTGCTGTCTTCATTGGTAGCGAGGCGCGTTGTCTGGTCTCGCCAAGAGAACTAATCTTTTTCAGATAATTCCCTGTTTTTTATTAAAAGTCTATTTTCACACCCACTTGATAAACCTGTGTGAACACTTTTCTAAGTTCATCTTTCGGCCACATCTGTTATCACTTATTTGTAAAGTTTTGACCGGTACTGTGACCCCTCTTCAAGAAGAAAGAAAGAAAGAAAGAAAGAAAAAGAAGAAGGAGAAGAGGAGAGAGTAAGCCGAACGAACCTAGAAAGAAAAGGGGTAGCTAATCAAGCTAGCACTTTTCCTCAATGCCCGTTCGTCTCATCGATCTCTTGATCTGCCACACGGTCACCTGTGTGAAATGGTCTAACAACTAAGAAAGTTGACACAGGCAAAAAGTAACGGCAATGAAGAAATAACAAACGCAGATGAATATTGTAAAAAAATCGAGATCGTATTTATTGCACCAACGGTACAAAAACGAATAACGGAGAAAAACTGGATGGATTAGGCTTGATGATGTCTCTAGAAGCAGGAAGGCTGAAAGGTTTGGTAAAGTCTCTGGAACCTGGAAAGAAGGGAAAGATTTGGTGACGTCTCTGGAACCTGGACGGCAGATAAAGGTTTGGTGACGTCTCTGGAACCTGGACAGAAGAGAAAAATTTAGTGACGTCTCTGGAACCGTGACAGAAGGGAAAGATTTGGTGACGTCTCTGGAACCTGGACAGAAGAAAAAAATTTAGTGACGGCTCTGGAACCTGAAAAGAAGGCAAAGATTTGGTGACGTCTCTGGAACCTGGACGGCAGAGAAAGGTTTGGTGACGACTCTGGAACCGTGACAGAAGATAAAAATTTAGTTACGTCTCTAGAACCTGGACAGAAGGGAAATGTTTGGTGACGTCTCTGAAACCTGGACAGCAACTGAGGCTGGAAGGACAACGTAAATAGCTTCCAAAACTTTCAATTGTTTAGGGTTTAGGGTTAGGGTTAGGGTTAAGGTTACACGAGGATTCGCTAACACGGGGATTCGCTAACATGAAGATTTGCTAACAACTTTAAAGCTAGAAATGATTTTCTATTCGGCAGTTTAAATACTTTCAAATTTCTTTCGGATTTCAAAGGGTAACAAAGTAATTCATCTTTTTTTCTTTTTTCTTTTTTTAACTAAGTGATCAAAATGGCTGACTTGTTTACAAAGAAATTGAAATGAATTATGGTAGATTTAATTTCGCAATTTAATTATTTTTTAAATATTATTTTGTTTTCTTAACGCTTCTGCAATATTTATTTCAATAAATATTCGATTAATAGTAAATCTATCTATATACTACTAAAAGTCTATGGGTCTTGTATGTTTGCAATCAGCTTTCAGCTTTCCGGTTTTCAACATCCGGTTGCGCATGCGTAAATAGCATCGTCTTCTAATCTGTTATTCCAATTCCGTTGAACTCTTATTATTAACGAACGCATGAAATTTTTCATTCTGGAAATGTTTATATCGCTTTAAATATAAAACAATTACATTTAATTTCATCAAATAGTTTTTTTGTTTTCTCCACGGCTAAAAACATTCAACGGCAGGACTTTGTAAAGTCTGTCGCAGTTTCAAAAAAGCTCCACCCTTTTAAAAAACAAAAACAAACAAACAAAACAACAACAATCATTATTAATATCAATAGCGGCGGTGAACGAAACCACCTCCCACTTTTCCTCTCACAGATTTCACCACTCCTACTCCCTCTGTTTTCGTTACGTACGCGAGACAGCCGGTTGTACCCCCTTCCTTTCTCACCTGTTCAGTGCATATTTACCTATAAGTATGGCCAACCACTTATAATTCAGTAACTATAATTTAAAAAAAAAACAATTATAATAAACAGAACGACGCATAGAAATCTATCTATATTCTTTTTTAAACAATTACATTTAATTTCATCAAATAGTTTTTTTGTTTTCTCCACAAGTGTCACGCACATACATGAATTCCATAGCTAATATAACAAACTGACCCAACGGGTCACGGGTGGTCTAGTAAAAAATAAAATTCAGTGTGTAATTATCAAAGTTTGGTTGACGTGTGAAATACACACACACACACACACACGCACACGCGAAGTTGTCTAAT
Organism: Sepiola atlantica; assembly: GCA_963556195.1. Lineage (NCBI taxonomy): Eukaryota > Metazoa > Mollusca > Cephalopoda > Sepiida > Sepiolidae > Sepiola > Sepiola atlantica. Next base: position 121,925,585 of record OY744516.1, on the reverse strand, counting down.
AACTTTATTAATAGAGCTTAAGAAAGAAAACTTTACGATCAAAAACAAATTTCATTTTTGTTTTATTATTCACGATAAAATAAAGTATTCCCAATAATGAAGTATAATTAACAGCCGATAAATCAAAACCAAACAAAATATACAAAAACTAACTTTTACCAAACGCAAGAAAATTTAATTTTCTATCGACCTGCATAGTTTTACAGTTCTAGAACCTTTTGTGTGTTTTATTTCAAAATTTGTATCAGAGACTCATAGACTTGTAAAAGAATTACTAAAAGCTTCGAGATACTGCAACTTATTTTGAAAAAAAGCTATAAAAGTAAGTTAACAATATACAGATCGGTCGAAAATTAAATTTTAATGCGTTTAGTGACAGTTATTAGTATTTTTCATAATTTTCGATTTCTCGGTTTTTATCTATAAGACATAAAAGCTAAAAAGCCACATCTGACGGCAGCCATCTTGGATTGTTAGTCTATAAACCAATAGATGTACTCAATTTAAAAATAATAGAAATAAAAACTTTATAACAATTTCAGAAGATTAACACTATGCAGGTAGGTAGTAAAATAAATTTTCTTGCGTTTGGTAACAGTTATGTGTTGTATACTTTATTTGTTTTGGATTTTTCAGCTTTTTACTATACTACATCATTGCCAAATTATTTATTTGATTTTTCGGTTCAATTGTCTGTTTTGTACTGTAAGGAGAGTTGTGGTATTAAATGTTGGATTAAATCGATTCATGGTCTAAAATTCTATTTTTGTCCTGAAATAAAATTCAGTGGTTATACATCTACACTAAAAATAAGCAAAAGTTATCGAGTAGAATTTTAATTTAAAATAAAAATCAGTTTTATCGTATTTTACGGATCCGCCATTGATTAGAGCGAAAAACGCGCAAATCAGGGGGACATAACACAGTCTGTCATATAAATAAGTAAAATACGATGAAACTGATTTTGATTTTTAATTAAAATTCTATTCGATAGTTTCCCTAATTTTTGGTGAAAATACTTATTTTTACCTTTTTTTTGTAGTAAAAAGGAATGTTTAAAGTATATTTCTGTGTTAAAAATTCTGTTTTGTGTGTAATAAAATTTTCAACCAGGAAATATATTTTAGTGCAAGAAAAGAAAAACTGAAAAAAAACTTGGCCGCTATCGATTAAAAAATTGAATTAAACTTCAATTCTCAACGCTTTTTTAAGGTAAAATAGAATTTAATTCCGAGACAAGAAATACAATTTAAGACCAACAATCAATTTTATCCAAGCGAAATAGGTGAGATATTCCAACTGTGCCTATACTACAATTGAACCAATGTTTTTACTTTTTCCAAATAATATCAGTTGTCTCTAGGCAGTATTCCATCCTTCCTATTGCATAAAAGTAGGCGGGTATGTAATATAAACATATATATATTTTCTAAAATTATTTACATGGCGTACTTTAAGATGGTAGCAGCTGAAGTTTCGCCATCTCTATTAAATTATCTGATCAAATATCGCGCACCTGCGCACGTGCGTGTGCGCGTGTGTAAATACGAATAAGCGTTATTTGTTAAAAAAAATTATAAAAATCTTTTCATTAAATAATAATTTATTTAGGTAAACGTTACTATTTTAAAGGAAATACAGTTGGGAAATTAGTTAACATTTTATTTTGCTTTACCTCCTAATGTGTGACGTAATTGCGTTAAAAACAATTTAATATTTAATAGAAAATATAAGCATGCGAAGTTATATTAATATTTGCCGTGAGTAAAGTAATCAACTCTCAGTCCTGTTATTTCTTCCGGAAGTATGGTTACAACCGGACCGGAAGGGTTTAATTTTAAGATAAATAAATTCCTATGTTATATCAAATAACCCATTTTTTTAATTATTTATTAATACCTTGAATTAAAGTTTAAACTGCATAAGCCAAGTATACCGCCTTTATTTATCTAAGAGTTAAACCCTTCCGACCCGGTTGTAAAACTGGTTTATGGCGATTTCAATATTTAAAAAATATTCACCTTTGTGTTGCAAGCACACCAATCAGAAATGCAAAATTGTTAATAACTCTGACATACTTCTCTTTTTTGGCGCTACCCTTGAGCTGTGATGATCCTCTTCAGTTCAGGAATATTTGGGGGATTGCTTTGAGATACGTTATCTCCCTCAGATAATCCACAGATAAAAAGATCTGTGACGAGTGTGAAGCCCGTTCAGGTTCACACCTCCAGCTGATGAGACGATTACAAAAGTTTCCCTGCAATCATTCTGACGAGTCATTTGCAGTGTGGAGAATTGCATCCCCACTAGACGATTGTCTGCAAATGCTACTGCCCTCCATCAAACATATGTCGCGATATCAAAACATTGGACCATTGACCCCTTACTGGTGTGAAGATAAGAATGAACGATTGGTCATGATATACTCAGCGATACTTAATGGTTGTTATGGTTTGGGCAGCCATAGACATATATATATATATATATATATATATATATATATATATATATATATATATATATATATATATATAGCTCCTTAGGTAAAAACTAATTTGAGCTCCCGGCACTTGCAATGTTTACATTGAGATATTACTTACATTTAGCCATAGACAGACGTAGATTTGTTGTGAGAGATGAACAGTCGTTTCGATATAGTAGGTAAAAAAGGAGAGTGTCAGAATCGACAATTTTGCACGTCGTATCTAGATGTGTATATCATTTAACGACGATAAAACAAAGATTGTTGGATATTCATAAATGAAACTTGGTGAACAATTCAGGCATAGATTGAAGTTTATTTGTACCAAATATGGTTTTATTGCAGAAAAGAATTGTAAATTTTATTAACGAATCTATGGGTGGGATTTTTTGTGGTCACTTGCTATATAACATTTTCTTAATTATTTTTTTTTACTAAATCCATTAAAAATTTGTGATCAGTGGTTGTTTACATGAATCATATACTGGGGCGGTGACCTTAGGAAAACCCTAATTTGCCCCCTACCCTCAGAGGGTTACAACGTCTCACAAATAGGGCAAACATTTCACTATTTCAAAATATCTCAAAATAACTTCATTAGTTTTTGTCCAACATTTGTGATTAATGCTTGCCTATTTGATTCAATGACTGTTGACCTCGAAAGAAAACAAGAGTTCCCCCCACACAAAAATGTCCATCTCCTTCCCACTAATAGTCAACAATTGCACTTTTTTTAATATCTAAAGTAGATTCATTATTTTTTCCACAAAATCCAACAGAAGATAAACTAAATGATTCCTTACAAAAGGAAAGAGATAATGGCTGGAAGGATGTTATCAAGAAAACGAACTAGATACTACAGTATCCCCTCAAGAGAGATGGTAATGCCTGGAAGAATGGCATCATTATAACAGTACACATACTACACTTCCGCTGAACTGGGCATTAAAAGATAGTACATTAGTCTGAAATATAATAGTAAAATGAATTGTGAATTAACTCTGAGTTGCCCCAAATTGAGGGGGGTTAGTAGGCGATGTCTACAACTTCCTGCAAATAGGCAAATATTCAATCTTTTCTGATATCTAAAAATTCCTTTGTTAATTTTTGCACAAACTTTGAAAAAGAATGTGTTATCAATGGCTCTTTAAATTGTTCTCTAAACAAGGGAGAAAAACACCAATTTCAAGTTCAAGCGCAATATATGAACCGATTAGAAGAATTTTCTGCGTGATTTAACTAAACAAATTTTGATCCTCTCGAGTGAAATAAAAGTAACAGCTCGTTTACCAAGAATTGAGTTTTTCAGCCGACACTACAATGTTGCCATTGCAGAATGCTGAAGAAAAACAAAAAAGCGCAAGTTATCAATGGACACCTCAACGTTACGACTACAGAATTCTGATGACAACATAATGAGTTTCAATAACAATAACCCAATTACCATCCCACCAAGATTAGTACGAATGCTAATCTACACACACATTTTGATATTGCCTAATGTTGATGAAAATTAGTATCTGGCCCCTATTCGTGATGGTGACACCCTATTCGTGATGCTGAATCCAAAAATAACTTTCCAGTAGAAAAAAAACGGCCAAATTTCTCCAAATGGTATTATTTTTAATATATATATATATATATATATATATATATATATATATATATATATATATATATATATACAAATTATTTATTTAAAAACTATATGTTACATATTCCAGAGACGTACCATATTCCAGAGACGTACCATGGTTTCATTGACGTGGATAGACCTTTCCTGTTTAGAAAAGTCACTTATAATCCATCCCAAATCTTCGACGACTCACGAAAATGAAAACAGTTCGAAAAATAGAATTCAACAATCATCGGTTTCATCGTACGGTGAATTCACCCAAGAGTCTTTTTGGGGGGGGAAAGTACCGAGTTAAAAGAGAAGGTCGATATCGCGAAATTTGATTATGGGTAAATTCGAGTCTATCAGGGGATATTTAATGCTGTTTAGGTAGGTTGAACTGTCGTGCTAATGTTAGGAATGGAGATTTTTATCGAATGGATGTTTTGTGGTTGTTGAAACGAGATCTTAAGTGTTTTTTGTCTCCCCAATATATCCTCCGTTGTTACAAATAAAACAGTAGATGTATGATATGATTTTGGAACTGTCACATCTCAGATGCGGGCGTTGAGTTGGCTGTTAGTGTTCGGTATGTTAAGAATTGGGGTTGTTTTTATGCGTGTGCATAAAAGTCATCGAGGTATGTTACAATTGTAATTACCATGTTGCGGTGTGTTTTATGTGTGTTTATGTGAGCGGGGGATAATGGTTGTCAAATTGGGCGGTTGTCTGATTGCATTAATAGGAGAAAGGTTATAGAGGGAGTTCATGATGTGATTAGCTTTTTGATTATCGAATTTTTTTAAATGTTAGTTGTAGTTTTGTGCATGTGTTGGTGGAATATCATGGAGATGTGGTTGTTGGTGTTCTTTGTTTATACTTAAGGAGACGCTGTCCGTCAATTCTAGTGGTTTTGTTTATAGCTATGTGATGTATTTAATAGGGTATTGGCTGGTGGTAATATTTTGCATAAGATTAGTGACGTGGTGCATGTTATCTAGTAGGTCTCAGCATATGCGTTTTATACGGATGCACGAACTGTAAATAATAGATTTTCTCAGGTTAAAAGGCTGGTTGCTGTTGAAATTAAAGGAATGTGTGGTTATCGGTGAGTTTAGTGTAGAGGGATGTAGATATTTTTGTTACGGGATTCGACTGTGACGTCTAAAACGGAATGGAGTTATATGAGCGTTCCATAGTAAATTTGATGGTGCTATAGAAATAGTTGGTGTATTAGTGGAAGTTCTTATGGTTGAAAAAGCCATGTGGCCAAATCAAGAAAATGTCAATTTAGCGGCACTATATATATATATATATATATATATATATATATATATATATATATATATATATATATATATATATATATATCTTCTTCTTCTTCTTCTTTAAACTGTGTTCTGCGGCTACGGTAGTCAAATGACATCCCGTAGCAATCAGTCCTTCATGCTAGTTCCAGGCCATCTGGCCTTGTCATGCGTAAGGAGTCATATGCAATGAAGTTGTTTCGCTGTACGTAGTGGTCCTAGTCCCGCCTGCTTGAGGTCAGCACGTAGTGTGCCCAGCAGATTTGTGCAGTGCCGTCCTAGTATATATAAAGGTATATATAAAGGAAATATATCACATCGTTGAAGCATCCATGTATATGACTATTTTAAATTAAAATTTGAAAACTAAACATGATGCAATTTTAAAATGAATACAATAATTTTTTTAGGTTAAGATTTCGATGCTGAGCAACACTTTTTTTCTTTTTTTTCTTCAGTTTTATTTGGGAATGGGGGGGGGCTAATGAACCGTAGAGTCATAGAAATACGTCAAGTTGTTAAAGACAACAGTTTCAAGTAAAGTAAAGTCCGGTCGAAGTGCTGCGCTGATTTGGCGCTTTTTGGATAAGGACATAGATAACATCTTTGAAGCATCCATGTATTTAAATATTTTATATTAAAATTTGAAAACCAAACATGATGCAATTTTAAATGAATAAAATCATTTACTTTTTTAGGCTATTTTTAAGAAATTATCAGAGCAAGATTTTTTAAAATGTTATTTCTTAAATTTTGTTGGTCCCTGGGGTTTAATACCAACAAAAATGAAGAAGAAAAAAGTCTTGCTCTAAGAATGATGTATTCATCGAAAGTCTTAGGCCAAAATAAATAAATAAATGGTTTGGTTCATATTTATAAACCGAACATGGTGCAATTTTAATTGCATCATGTTCAGTTTATAAATTTATATATATATATATATATATATATATATATATATATATATATATATATATATATATATACGGATATTCGAAAATTAAGTTAAACCATATGAGATGTCCGCATAATGTCCTTATAATTCCACAAATTCCACAATTTGCAATAGTACTCAAATTACACTGCGAAGTGAGTCAACATTATTACCAATATCAGCGCTAGACGTTCCGGGACCCTCATCCTATTTTATGAGTATGGCCTCACACTAGAACGTGGATTAAATCACTTGAAAAACAGCCTACGAGATGCTAAGGCCTTTTCGGTTACTTTTTGTGACTGACACCTCGCAATCGGAAACTATTCTTTGCAAACAAACCAATGTCTTTTAATCACCAAAAATCAAGGAATTATCCAATTTTAATGAAACCTTCAATATTTATTTAATAAATTATATATTTTACTAGTTGTACTAACCCGGCGTCAGTCGGGATGTAGTAAAGTAATTTTCGCTTTTAATTTTTAATTGTTTGCACATTTTTTTAAACTTATACAGAAAAAGAAGAAAAAAATTAGTTGTAAGTGAGATTAATCTTATTATATTATTCAATCGAAATATGAGTTATTTTCCTAGTAGAGTTTTATTTTTTCGGTGATCAGTTAAAAAGGTTTAATATCATCAGATTGACTGAGCCGGACTAAGTAATTTTTTAGTTAAATTGTCGTGAACTGCGTAATTATATTGCTGATAACATGGTACAACAATAACAAACGTAAATTGTCTTGTCGGAAGCAAAGGTCGGTTAGTCAACTTAAAGGCTATTTGGGTCTGACTTTGAAAATCTGACAACATAACTTTTTATAGATATAAATAAGGAATGTAAGTTTTCAAAATTAACATTTTCAAAAGAGTGAAAATTTAACGGAACTTAAATTGGGAGTGCTTCTAAAACCATTAATTCCGGGACCTCTAATCAAACTTGCGCCACGTCCTGGAATCAGATACTAGTTTCAAACAAGCAAATAAACCGCTTCAATTATTCTGTTTGTTCTCTAATATCTTCTCGATGCATCTACCAATTGATTGTGCAATATTCGCGAAGATTGTGAGCCATGGTGCTTGCTTGCCCATTGCTGTCTATCTCTAGAAGAGTCTTGATTTTAAATTGAGCCTTCCCACCCCTCGCTTGACCTACAAGAACAACAGAAGCACTTTTCCAGCCAGCACCAAAAGTCGGCGTTGAACAACTGCAGATATGCGCGGAAGGCAAAACCATACAGCATTTTGTTTGTTACATAGTCTCGTTACGATATGTTGTAGATGATGTGTCGCATTTTGGTGTATCATCTATCAAGTTTCTTCAATCGGGTAACATTTAGTGTTCAAAAGCTACGAATCACTGGGAAATAAACATTTTCAGACAAAAATTCAAAAATGGAAATGTGAATGTTTGATTAAATAATATACTAAACGAATTGCCATTTGGGGGGAAAGAATTCAGAGAAGCGAATGAATGAATTAAATTAACACAAAAATAGATTAGCGTGTCTACAATCTAATAATATGAAGGAAGTCGGCTGTCTTTCTGTCTGTCTGTCTGTCCACCCAGCTAAAAGTCAAAAACTACTAGTTATTCATTCTTTGGAAGTCAATTGGAGCAAAATTCGCCAGGACGGGGCGACATCTATAACGACTTTTTAATGTTATCATGTAGTAATTTGGAAATAAATTTCCGAGTTATTCCTCAAGAATTTGAGAAACGCTTATTCCCCGAGTTATTAACATTTCTCAAGGTTCTCTTCAAACTAGTGTCCTCATCAACATTATTTCTCTTCTTTGTGAGAGAAAAGGGGAATAGGCAGACAAGAAACTCGGCATTTCCGGGGAAAATAATAATAATAATAATAATAATAATAATAATAATAATAATAATAATAATAATAATAATAATAATAATAATAATAATAATGATGATGATGATGATGATGATGATGACGACGACGACAACCATAATAATAATAATAATAATAATAATAATAATAATAATAATAATAATAATAATAATAATAATAATAATAATAATAATAATAATAATAATACAGTATTGCATTTGACAATCCAAAAGTGCGCAATGCCCTAGATAGAGCATGGTGTGTTTGAACACCGTGTTGCTCCGAAACAATGTGTTTCGTTGTAGTGTAGTATACGAGAAAAGATACTCGGTGTTGCTCGGGAGCAATAATAGTAATAATACAATATTACATTTGGTAAGTGTTATATGATATGTGTTTAAACGCCGCATTTCCTGGCAACAAGAACCTCAGGAGTCAAAATTCACTTGGAAATCAACAACAAATAGAAATGTTTGATTCAACAATATCCTAAACGAATTGTCATTTTAGTGGGAAACATTCGGAGGAATGAATGAATTAAATCTATACAAACATAGATTAGCGTATCTACAATATATAATAAAATATATCGTATGTACGAGGTGTGGCTGAAAAGAATCTGGACTGATGTCGCAAACAATTTATTTCGATTCTAAAACCACAGACTTCATGTTCCCTCGCCAAAGCAATTACCCACTTGAACGTAATGCAGTTTCCCGCTATTCTGTCAGGCTTCTATAAATGTTACGCTGCTGGGAGGATCTTTTTTGAGACGGCCTTCTTGGTTCGTTGTGTCAATTTAACTAATACCCTCGGGAAAGCTATGAATCCATCTCTTTTCCTAGCTATGGGTTAAATAGTAGAGAAGAATGGCTTACAGTGCCTCGAAGGTGCAACTAGTCTAAGAGAAGAAAAACTTCGAACAGAAATCAGAGGTTCCTTATTCATTGGTGTGTTGGCATTTGTGCGCACCATCCTTTTATTATTAGCATTTCCAAAACGTCTGTGCGGGCCGCAAGAGATGTTAAACTCGTTCAGTTGTAGAGACGAGATGACCGGAAATGAACAACTGTGTACAATGCCCACAAGCTCAGCTGTACATGAAACACGAGTTGGCAGCCATGATAGCTGCACTCCATTTTATTTTAACTATAAATTGTTACGAGATTTGGGACAGGATTATATATGTATTACGTATAAAGGGACACAGGTACGTCAATATTCTCGACCGAAAAAGTTTTTATCTCTGATTTTAATTTTAAAAACAACTTATGAACTAATTCCGGGTAACTCCAAATATTATGATTCAGTCTGTCTGCTAAACTGCACTTCCACTTTCGGGTCATTTAATACTGTATACGGTTCATTGTATACGATTCACTGAACATACGTTTCTTTCTCACTCATTCTGGGGTTTAAATTGCAAGTCCGTACCTTTCTTCACAATATTAGTGCGTAAATGACCCCAAAAGTTCTGATTAGATTTGAACTCGCCATAGTCGATTCCATAGACCGTGAAGGTATCAATTAGCTTAAGCACGCACCCACCTCTAACTATTAATAATAAAATGAAAAAAGGTTAATAATGTTTACATAACGATATATAAGGGGCGTAATTGCTAACATTATATCTCTATTTATATAAAGTTAGGTATGTATGCATGTTTATATATTTGTATGTGCAGGCGTCTTTCCTAAAGTAAGTAACCGATCATTATGCATTTTTAGAATACAGCTGCTACGCGTGCGGGTGGGTAATGAGGGTTATATTTAATTTAATTTTATGCAATGGGGATAAATGGGTTGGGAACGAAGTTCTTCGTGAAAATTCAAATTTTGGTGAAATTTTAACAATAGGTATTAGATATCAATTAATAAATATTTCCCAAATTTCAGTTTCTTTAAAGGGTTTTAATGGGCATAAGATGGGAACAACCTATCATTGAAAAATTCTAATATTTCAGATTTGCATTGAATTTGATGCATAAACACCAATTAAGTAAGATTCTCTGAATTTCAACTTCTTAAGTCCTCTTAACCATAACCCTTAAATTTTAGTCATTTTCTAAAATCAAAATAATGTAGTGGATGTTGATCAAAATTGAAATAAGGATTCTAGATATTAAATTTAATAGCATTGTATCTTTATTTTAATCTTCGCAAAGGACATAAAAGTGGTGCAAAACTGTTCTGTTCGGGGAATCAATTTTACACGTCCTGGGACGGGTATTCTTCTAGTATATGATATTCGTTACTCGACACAGACGAGTGCTTCAACTAGTTTGAAATATCCACGAGAGCAGAAATAATTTATTTCCGGGCGTCGTCTGTATTGACGCCATTAACAGATGAGGTCGTCGTGATCAGAACAAATCGATAAACTTGAAATTTACAATCGATAAAGACTGGGAATGTATTGGTTGTCTGGCGACAGATAAGGTTTCTGCGTAATGGAGCTGGAGAAGAAGGAAAACGGAATCATACAAAATCAGGGAGATAAAAGATTTCAAAAGAATTGCTAAAATGCTGATAACGAAAGGTGAAAAACTGTTGATTATATATATATATATATATATATATAGATATATATATATATATATAGAGAGAGAGAGAGATAGATAGATAGATAGATAGATAGATAGATAGATAGATAGATAGATAGATAGATAGATAGATAGATAGATATGAATGTATATATTTGCATGTATACGTGAATTGATATGTTTACGTACATATGTGTGTGTTGTTAATATGTATACTGAAATGTGTGTACGTTCATGAATATATATATATATATATATATATATATTCTATATGAAGTAGACTTAATTTCCCCCTTCCAATTCAGTTAGAGTAGGCAAGAAAACTAATGCATCAAAGACATAGAAAATCAATACTACATACACACCCTTACATCGACCGTGTTTCCAGCAACTTACACATATTTTTAACAACTAACATTATTTCCTATTGTTTATCCCATACGACTAACTCCTCTAAGTGCATACTTTATAGAGAGGGTAGCACGCTAATTTCTTTCTATGAATTAATGACTCTTACCCTCCTCAAACACCGTTTTGCAATTCTTTCACAAGGAAATGTGATCAAGTTGCACAGTTTCATTATTTTTAAAACATCCAATCACAGCAAAGACATTACGCATCAAATCGTTCGCCAAAACACAACGTCACATTTTAAACAATATAAACCTTCGTGAAACCACATAAGTATTATTTTTCTTTTCACATTATACTTACATTTATGAATTAAACATATCTTGTTAATGCACTACGTTACAATATAAATATATAATAAGGTGATGTAATTTGCTTGAAGCATTGTGTGTAATGTGTATATATAGTATGCATAGGAGGCTATCACAATGCAAGAAATGAAAATATATCAGTGTTGAGAAAGAGGATAAAAAAGAAGTGATTTTTTCTAACTTATTTTTTTTTTTCAGATGAAAAATCTACTATTTGATAAGAGGATTCACCTCGATATATATTATGGAACATGGTTACGCACATTAGATCACTGTGTAGGAGTTGAGACTAAATCAAGAAAGTTTTATTAAAGAGAAATAAGTTTTAAAATACTTTGTTTTTGTATTCCTTCTCAACACTGACATATTTCCGGTTCTTGCATTGTGATAGGTTTTTGTGACCCCTCTATAGTTATAGAGATGTGTTAATATTCTTTATTGCAAAACTGGTGAGAGTGTAATGGACGTTCTGGACGAAATGTGCTGCCCACCTCTCACCAGTCTATATATGCAAAGACGTTTGCTGTGTGTTTGTCTGTCCACACATCAGTTGGCATAGATTTAATTGTTTCCGACTGCAAGAAGATGTGACACAAGACTGGAAGATGGGGAAAAACAGCTTCCGATAGGAGGTGGGAACTCTGGTCGCGTTCAGAAATAGCTGAGAACAGAAACATCGGCATTTTCCGGCGGATGCGTCTCAAGCGATCGTCAATAAACCAACCCTCTCCCAAATAAAGTAAAGCCTGGGATAGTTTATAGGAGATAATATTCATGTGAATTAAAAGTCTCTCTTACGAAATTGCTACGCCGAAAAATCTGATTGATCATCGTGTTACCAAACAACCTCATAGGGTTGTTCTCCGCCAGAGGAAAAGATGGCAATGTTTATCACTGCTGTAGGTTCGCCTCCTAGGTCCGAGCCAAACTATACATCATTCAAACAAAGGTCTGTTGGTTCAAGTCAGCCCCTAGGTTGCCAGAATTATGCCAAGGCGAACCTTGGCTGGTATGACACCTGGCGAAGAAGTTGGTAATGGTTGACCTCAACGCCAAGAAATAAGTGGAATATTTGAAGGCAGCAGCTTCGTGTGAATATTTTAGGTTGGTTTTAAATGTTTGAAAGTGTTTTGTTTTGTATTTTTATCATAATAATGTATAAAACGGTTATGTCATTTTGCTTAACAGCATTTAATGCTGTGAACCAGTTTTTCAAACAAATGCTTTACTTTTGGAAACGAATTATTAGAAGAACAGTAGTGTTGTACTATCATTAGCCCATAAACAGGAGGAATGCGGTGAATCAGGTTTTACTAGTTATGAGAAAAAATGTGACTTGTTGAGTCACCCATTGAGCTCGGGTTAGATTATTTGAATCAGAAAAAAAAGTGAGTTTGCAAAGCCAGTTAAATTTAAAACAATAAAAATCCAAAATTACTCTCTCTTTCTCTCTTTCTCTCTCTCTCACTCTCTCTCTCTTTCTCTCTCAATATTACTACTGTGTGAGATTACCTTTTGTTTATAATAGACTATTCCAATCGTTTTATTTTTTCCTTTCTTTATTACCTTCGATGGTTAATAAACAGAGAGAGAGAGAGGGAGAGGGAGAGAGAGCGAGGTGAGAGAAAGAGAGAGAGAGAGGGGGGTAGAAATATAAGATAGTGAGGGGATGAGAGTAATAGATAAAGAGTTAGTAACAAATGTTGACTTGGTGATTAAATTGCAAATTAAGGTTAATTAGAACAATTAGCATTATGAAAACAAACTTTGATTAACTCAGCTTTAGTATAATAGATAGATGTTGAACTCGTTGAAACCCAGGCAACGCCGGATAAATCTGTCTGTGTAGTAATCCAAATAAGAAGAGTTAGAATAGGTGTCAGAAAGGTTAACCTCTTTGAACTGGCGAACCCACTTTCGTGGGTGCGATTTCCTTCGACTAACATAGATCCTGGGAAGCCGCCAAAACGAGCGGCCATGTGGTTTTTATGTTTACATCTAAAACTAACGATATTTCTGCCAATCAATGAACGGGTTACATATGCGGACCCTTTTCGCCCTTTGTGTTCTTGGAAGATGTTTTAACAGCAGCTTTTCGGCCGATTTTCATTCAAAATGGCTACCAATGTGCTGGGAGAGGCGGACGAATCAAAGACTTAAAGCGACTGTTAAGATACTCAAAACGTCCATTCAAGTTTGCTGTTTGATCACGCGTATAGTATGCTCGTAGCGTCAAAAATGAAGACACATTCTTTTCTGTTTGCTACGTAATTCAGTTACCACGACGGTGTATGTTTTTTTTCTTTTCATTGTTACAATTAGCTAATCAAGCTTTGATATCCAGAAAAGTAAAGAAAAATGGTAAACGTTACTATTGACGCCATCAATTATTTTAAAGGAAATACAGTTAGGAAATTAGTCAAGAACATTTTATTTTGCTTTACTTGTTCATTTGTGATCGTTTTGCGTCAAAAAAAATAATAGTTAATATAAAATATAAGCATTTTAAGTTGCCGCAGATATTGGTTGTGAGTAAAGTAATCAGTGACAGCCATCTTGTTTTTTCAGGGAGTTAGGTGCCAGACCTGAACGAAAATGCGCTGCTGTCATATAAAAGAACCCATTTTTAATTTAATCGCTTGAATTGAAGTAGTACCCGGTCCGGTCTGGTATCTTACTTCTTGAAAAAGCAAGATGGTTGCCAGTGATTACTTTACTCATAACCAATATTTACGGCAACTTAAAATATTTATTTTAAATATTAAATTCTTTAACACAAATAGACAACAAATAAATAAGTAAATAAAGATAAATTGTTATTGACTAATTTCCCAACTGCATTTCCTTTAAAATAATCTCTCTCTCTCTCTCTCTCTCTCTCTCTCTCTCTCTCTCTCTCTCTCTCTCTCTCTCTCTCTCTCTCTCTCTTTCGTTCTTCATAGTCGAATACGAGTCAGCGAAAGGTAACGAAAGAAAAAAGAGAAAGAAAGTGAAAAGCACAAAACAAGACATCATTGCACTCTTTATCCTTCTTCACTGTGAATCTCTAAAAGATTATTTTAAATTCCTTCCTGGTGTTATAGGTGACAGGGGGAATAGAAAATAAATTGACAATTAAACCTCCTCCTTTCTTTAACTAATCAAAAAATAAAATATCGATATTAAAATGGTAAAATCGATCGGAACTACAATTCACTTTTTTTAGAACACAAACCAATATTTGCCACAAATCACTGATGAAACAGATTTTATTATGTACCCTTTGTTAAGAAAGCTATTTAAATCAATGTAATGGAGAAAAGCTGACTTCTACTTTATATATAAAATATAAGATTCGAAATTAACTCAATTGATAAGAAAGTGTCTTTATGCAAAGCTGAAAATATTCCGTATGAAAATCCTAGAGGTGCGTGATTGGTGTCAATAAATACCGCCCATCTCTTAACATTGTCCCCCACTGAAACATATTTATCCAGGTACGTCGGGTAATACAGTTTCAGAATATACATAGTTATGGAGGTCTATCTCTAAAACCTTCGAAAGGGTTTGTGACGTATTTCTTTTTTATGGATGTCTGGTCCGAACACAAACCCCACGGTAATATTGTACTCCTTTTGATCAAAATGAAATATACTTATCCAAGTACCCTGGATAATGTACATTTAAAATACATATGTGGTTATAGAGGCTTATCTAAAAAAAAAAAAAAGAAATTAAAAAGAGCATAGGAGAGGTGTGTGAACAAACAGACAAGAACTACAACTTTATAATTATTACTTGTCGCTTCCATGCCCAAAGTTGAATACTAACTGTTCATTAACGGTTTCCTTCTCACAAAAGTATTCTTTGGAAATTGTATGATGAAAAATAGAAAATATAATTTATTTAATTTCAGCATCTAATTAAAAACGAGACGGTAAATGATCAACTAATTTGGCTTTAAAACTTTCGAATTATTTGGAATTCATTAGCTTAACTTTCAAATTGTAAATCGCCAGCGCTCTAGTGGCCTTCTTTTTGCCCCTCATTTGAAATGCTGCTGCGCATATATATATATATATATATATATATATATATATATATATATATATATATATATATATATATATATAAATATTAAATTAGGAAAGTAAAAATTTCAGACAGTCGGGAGGCACAAACCCGGTTAACAGAGTCAGCCTAGAATCTGCAAGCAGTCGCCATATCCACTTGGCCAACGGAAACTGTCACGTAATTAAGGGAAATTAAGATCTATATGTACCTAGAAGCGGGCACAGATAGAAGACTAGTCGAGAGTGTTCGACGAACGTATTCGGAACTTTGCGTTAGAGCTTTTGACAGTCTATTTTTAACATCCCCGAGAGTGCTCAACCTTAATTTCTTAAAGGGGCTTAGTATAATATTTATAAATAAATATTAAATTATTAATGCCTACAGACGCTAGCATTTCAAGCTTATTGCTCTCATCAGTGCAGGAAAGTAACAATTTCAGACGGTCGGGAGGCGCAGAATCTGCAAGATTTCTCTCAAACAAACCCAACAATTATATATATATATATATATATATATATATATATATATATATATATATATATATATATATATATATATACAGTCATCCACATACAGACTGTTTCGCTGTATCACAGCTCATCAGTGCGGCTAGACTAGTTAGTGCCTCAAGTCGAGCTGACGGTCGGCGATCCTACCCCTGCGCTATCATACGACACTGACTAAATGTAAGTAATATCTCAATGTAAACATTGCAAGTGCCGGGAACTCGAATTAGTTTTTTCCTAATGAGCTATATATATATATATATATATATATATATATATATATATATATATATATATATATATATATATATATATATATATATTAATAATAATAATAATAATAATAATAATAATAATAATAATAATAATAATAATAATAATAATAATAATAATAATAATAATAATAATAATAATAATAATAATAATAATAATAATAATAATAATAATAATAATAATTTTCAGGAGATGATAATTACTGCCTGTCGGGAAACTGAAACTCTCGCCGAGAGTTATATTACGGATGAAGTTTGATATCAGGGACTAAACTTGACCGAACACCGTTTGATGCTGACTTTAAGTCGGCTACTCTTCTCGTTTTCCAAATTTTACAACGAAGGGCTTGGAACCAAAATAATTTAAATGTGTTTTATTAGTTTTAAAGGTTGAAAGACACCTAAGACAGAGAGAGAGAGAGAGAGAGAGAAAGAGAGGGGGAGAGAGAGAGAAATGAAGGAAGAGAAATTAAGATGTGCGGATAACAAATCTATTTCATCTTCGATTGTTCAATACAAGTTTTACTCGATAAAAACATGTTTATTTTTCTTTCCTTAAGCCAGGCTTTTCAAAGATAAAAATCTTATCATCAGAGGAATTACATAGATGGATAAGTTGGCAGGGGAATAGCCAAAAGTCAAAATCTGACAAATTTAAGAAACAATATAAAGTAATGGAAAGTAAGAGTGTGTGTATAAAAAGGTTATCAAAATATAGTCTGCCCACACATCTTTATCTCTCTTCCTTCATTGATCTTTATCTTATCATCAAGGGAAATTACATAGATGGCTAAGTTGGCAGTGGAAAAACCAAAATTCAAAATTTACAAAAATATTAAGTAATGGAGAGTGAGAGTGTGCGTGTAAAAAAATATGGGGTCTGACCAGTTGGTGAATGTCCGTTGATAAGGTGTCCTGTGTAGGGAGATTTAAAGATGAAAAAAGGGGTTTCGTGAAGGCAGCGTTGAAAATGTTCAAAAATGAAGTAAATCCAATAGAAAGATGTTTAGTTTAATCGTAGGTGGAACGCACTTATTCGGAAGTAATGTTGAGAATTCGGTCCATTTTAAAATACTTCCATGGACCGAGAATGAGAGTAGTTTTTCAGAAGTTGAGATTGAACTGTGTATATTAAACGCAGGCAGTCGGGAAAATAAATAGTGAGTTCGATCGAGTCTAAGAAAAGCGACAGCTTTGGTTGGAGACAAGGTCAAATAAGGAAGTGGGGGAAGGGATAAAGATAAAAGATAAAGAAGGTGGGTGATAGGGTTAGTTAAATGAACTATGGCTGATGCTGGGAGAAGAGTAGAGGAAAATTTAGTTAGGTTACCGCTTATTGCTAGTAAGCAATAAAACCGGTGCGAGTTGGGGTGGGGTTATCATAAGCTAAAAACAGAAGTGATGTCAGGTCAGTAAGTAAATATTTCTGAAAGGGGGGTCCTGAAATTAAACCGGATTTTTAAACGAACTTGTATATAATTCAGAAAGTTTATTTTATATATATATATATCTTCTACTGCCTGTGGCGATGTCTGCTGGCACATTAAGTTAGATACTTGGACTGTTTAGCTGCATTCATTTTGACTAACCAGACGTGTGGCTAGACGTAGCGAGATTCAAAATCCGAACAGCCAGTCCCAGTGAGTACCTTCCCTCCCTCTGTGCCAGCAGACATCGCCACCGACAGTAGAAGAAATTCAAGCGCTATATATGAAGTCTCTGTTTACATATATATTTTTCTTTCCAGAAAATTATTGCTTTACGCTTGCGACAAAAAGTTATTTCCTCTGCCAGAGAGCTCAACCTATAGATAGAGACAATATGTATATTAAATTTGAAAACTTATATTCTTATAAAATATATAATATTAGCAGGTACTCCATCCCTCCGCCCAGCGTGTTCAGGAATGAATAAGGACTCCTGTGTATTTCTTTTCCCAGCCCCGAACCTCATATTACCATTTATATTCTGACTTTTTAAAAATTTCTATAATTTTCGATTTCTAAATAAAATAAAGTGTGAGTTCTTCTTTGCTGTTTATGGATGTCCAACGCGAACGAAGGCTTTGCGGTATTATTGTAAAACCCACTAATACAAAACTAATATCACAAATAAATTCCTCATAAATTTTACTCGAGAAAAGTTGCTTGATCTTGGTATAGGGCTTTGTTTTTCATTGCATTCCCGGGAAGGTCGACAGATAGAGAGAGACATTACAACTATTGTACAGATATTGAATAAATGTTATGATCTTCATTAATATTGAATATTTCTTTGCATTTTTTTTTAGGGTAGGGTAAAAAAAAAATTGATATATTGTTTTATTTCCAAAGAATAAGCTCTAATGGCGGCCCCGTATCATGGACTTGGTGTGAGCCCATACGTTCCTAGCTAGCCATATGTTTCTTCGTATCTACATAAACCTATTACGAAGTTATGAAGAAGACCACCCGGAGACAAAAAATAGTATCACAACCATAAAACTAAATGACACCGTAAATATTATTGTCATGTCATCCGTACAAAAATAAACAAACGTAAGAAGTTTCTGAAAAGTGTTGAACAAAGAAAATAGGAGAAAGGGTTCTAGCTCTATCTGGAAAGAGAATAATAATCAGCTATGCATTGTAGATCTGTTGTTAATTGCCATTAACAGAGGTAGGCCTAGGCGGGGGTAAAGGGGAACATTACACCACCACCCCCTGCCGCAACAGTATGGATTTAGACAATTCCCTTCTACTGTCGATATCCTTACGGTCATCTCTGAATGGATATACAACACACTGGATAAGGCAGGTGAAGCTAGGGCGGTAGCGCTTTATATATTATTTTGTTCTAATCCAGAATCCCCCCCCCCTTCGTGAGCTGGATTTTATCCATATTAAAAACTGACCTTGTGTCTAACTTTGCCCTCGCGGGGGGGGGGGGAGTAAATAGGAACATGTGTAATTACATACATCGTAACCAACAATCCTTTCTACAAATAGGTTTATAGTGTAATTTAAACAAATATAAGCGGCATTGCTTGACTTTGCATGTCTTTATTTGAATAAATATATTTTTTAAATTGTTTTCAAATTGTTTACAATCAAAATAATAAACGAATTTTAATCTTTATAATCCATGAAACAACGTGATGTTTAACACAAAAACAATACTCAACTTAACTATTCGTTTCGAATTAATTCTTGCTTTTGTTTTTAATAAATATTGAATAAAGTTCAGTTTCAGCATAAATCGGATTGTGTTCCTTTCTTTTCTATTTTAAAATGCATTTTTTAAAGTGTTCTAAAACTTTTCAAAACTATCATTCATCATCGATAGAGTAAATTTCCGTCATGTCTCGCCTGCCCCAAAATGTATGACGTCATTTTGAGTCAAACGGGTTTTCTTAACGTAGGTCATGACATAGCCATGGCATGGATTAACTATAAGGAAGCATACGACACAATCCTTAAAGCATGGATAATTGAATGTTTAAGGATGTACAAAATACCTGACAAATTTATCAATTTTATGCAGAAAACAATGGACACATTGAAACTGAAATCGACAGCTGGAGGAGAACAGCTGACAGAGATAAGAATACAGAGAGGTATTTTCCGGTGAGACTATCAGCACCACTTTTCATCATGGCCATGATGCAACTCAACATTACACTCAGGGGGTGTAAAGCCGGATATAAATTCACAGATGCAAGGAAAAAAACTACCTCATGCATATAAGTGACCTGAACAATTTACAAAAAAAAAAACAGAAACTAAAAAATCTAATTCAGTCTTTTACTATGTAAGGATTTGCTAAGAATTTTAAAGCCATAAATGACTTTCTATTCCACACACACACACACACACATATATATATATATATATATATATATATATATATATATATATATATATATATATATATATATATATAAGTAGACTTGATTTTTCCCGTCTATTTTCTCTTAGGGTAACCAGAAAAAATAATACACCCTACGCGAAGAAACTCACACCTTCCTTCATAAACTTCACTCGAACATGTTTACGGAAACTTTCAATAAATTCAATCATCATATACTAAAAACTACTTTGAGACTCGCAAGTCTTACTCTCCCGAAAACGTATTCGACTGAGAGGGTAGTAAACTTATTTCCCCCTATAATTTCAGTCCCGTGACGCGACTCATTTCACCGGTGAAATTATTTCACGCGGTAATATTACATTTTACGCTGCTTATTATTTCCTTTATAAAACACACAATCTTCTTCTTATAACATAGTAAACATAAGCTAATCACGAACCGCTCCCTAATTCAGAGTTAACGAATAACGGAATACCGAGTTTAAGCATAAACACTCTTCAATGATTGACGTTAATTTACCCACCTTTCGGAATTACAGAATCAATAAAGAAACGCTTTCACTTTCAAGAAAAACCTAATCAACATGGTGACCATTATTCGAAGACTATAGGTAATATTCCTTCAAATTATTACTTCTGTTCCACTTCTAATTCATATTTTAAACTTTCATACTTTATAACATCCACAAATCACATTCAATACACATTCGAGGTTACACCATCAACTTAGAACACATAACGTTCGACTGTATCGGTATCCAGAGTCCTTCAATTCCTTTGTTTACATGTGAGTTATGGTAGCCCATAACGTAAATTTATTGCTGGCAGCTATATTACATTTTGTACTGTAGCTGTCAGCAAATAAAAATGAGCTACCGTATATTATATATTTCAAAGTCTGTCATCTATCTATCTATCTATCTATCTATCTATCTATCTATCTATCTATCTATCTATCTATCTCTCTATCTATCTATCTATCTATCTATCTCTCTCTCTCTCTCTATATATATATATATATATATATATATATATGTGTGTGTGTGTGTGTGTGTGTGTGTGTGTGTGTGTGTGTGTGTGTGTGTGTGTGTGTGTGTGTGTGTGTGTGTGTGTGTGTGTGTGTGTGTGTGCGCGCGTCTTAGGTGTCTTTCAACCTTTAAAACTAATAAAAACATTTTTTAAATGTTGGTTCCAAGTCTCTGTATATGTTTCTATATGTATACGCCTGTACATCAATCTATGTATATCTATCAATACAGCGATCTATCTAAATCTGTATATCTGTCTATATTTCTACGTCTGTACATCTATCTATGTATTACTATCAATATATCTATCTATTTAAGTCTCTTATATATGTCTATATTTCTAGGTCTGTACATCTTCCTTTCTATCTATCTATCGGTCTATCTACCTAAGTCTCTGTAAATCGGTCTGGACATCTAGCTATGTATATCTACCTATCTATCTTTCTATCTATATATCTAGGTGCGTCTCTGTATATATGTCTATCTTTCTAAGTCTGTACATCTATCTATCTAAGTCCGTGTATATCTGTCTATATTTATAAATCTGTACATCTATCTATGTATATCTATCTATCTACCTATCTATTTACGTCTATGTATAGCTGTCTGTATTTCTAAGTCTGTACATCTATCTATCAATCTACCTAAGTCTCTGTATATTTGTCTATATTTCTACGCCTGTAATCTATCTATGTATATATATATATATATATATATATATATATATATATATATATATATTTAAGTATATGTATATATGTCTATATTTCTAAGTCTAAACATATTTCTATCTATCTATCAACCTAAGTCTCAATATATATGTCTATATTTATAAGTTCGTACATCTAGCTATGTATATCTATCTACCTATCTATTTACGTCCATGTATAGGCGACTGTATTCCTAAGTGTGTACATCTATCTATCCAACTATCTATATACCTAAGTCTCTGTATATCTGTTTATATTCCTAGATCTGTACATCTGTCTATATTTCTTGATCTGTACATCTGTCTATATTTCTAGATCTGTAAATCTATCTATCTATCTATCTAGATCTGTATATCTATATATCTATCTAGATCTGTACATCTATCTATCTAGATCTGTACATCTATCTATCTATCTATCTATGTAGATTTGTACATCTATATATCTATCTATCTATATCTGTACATCTATCTATCTATCTAGATCTGTACATATATCTATCTATCTATCTGGATCTGTACATCTATCTATCTATCTAGATCTGTATATCTATCTATCTATATCTGTACATCTATCTATCTATCTAGATCTGTACATCTATCTATCTATCTATCTGGATCTGTACATCTATCTATCTATCTAAGTCTGTACATCTATCTATCTATCTAGATCTGTACATCTATCTAGTGCTCACTTCCTCGGGCGCTTGCTTTTCAAACCCCACTTTCCCGACCCGATCTTGGGTCACATCTTACTTGTGGGAGTAAGATAAAACTGGCCTTGTGCCTAACTCCTGGGAAGGAGTAAATAATATCTATCTATCTATCTATATCTGTACATCTATCTATCTATCTATCTATATCTGTACATCTATCTATCTATCTAGATCTGTACATCAATCTATCTATCTATCTAGATCTGTACATCTATATATCTATTTATCCTACCCATTCATACCTATCAATGTAAATCTCTCTATTAAAAATTAAAACAATATTGCATGCATATACAAACAACATGGTTTAGGCAAAATCCATCAACCCACAAACAGGAGCACTTCGGTTTGGGACAAAAATTTAAATTGATTTCTCCTTCGCTGATCGAGGACACAACAGGGTACTTATGCAGTTTTCGGACCCGTACCCTGCTATTTTTGGATGGGATTTTCAAGTTACATTCTGTTTTTACGGTATCTTCTGTTTATTTGATTGGTACGTTAAAGTACAGAATAGTTAACAACCCCCCCCCCCAGTCACATGTTAAGAATGCGTTTGTAAATAATAACGTTATTTGTTTCAGCACGATCTGTAAACTGCAGAATTACCGAGAAAAGATTAAGTATAACGTTCTATCGGTTGCTTACAAAAGTTGAATCATTCATTTATTTTTCCCCCGGGCAACGCCAGGCCACGGGACCTGCTAGTATATATATATATATATATATATATATATATATATATATATATATATATATATATATATATATATATATATATATATATATATAGTAATCCAAGTAAACTTTGTATCCACGAGTCAAAATATCCGACAAATCTTTACTGTGTTTATATAATAGTGCCCAATAATAAATAGAGCTATTAGTTTATAATAAAAAGTTTTATTTATACAAACATAATTTCACTACACATTTAGAAACATGTTTCAGTCACAACTTTAATAAGCCTGGCATCCTTAAGTCAGCGTGTAATTTCTTTGTGCTTTCATTTCGATTCCATAAAATGAAAGCATAAAGATAGGGCATATTGGCTTATTAAAGTTATGACTGAAACATGTTTCTAAATGTGTAGCAAAATTATGTTTGTATAAATAAAAGTTTTTATTACAAGTATATATATATATATATATATATATATATATATATATATATATATATATATATATATATATATATATATATGGTAAGTCAATGAAAATTGATTAGACCTGCAAATGGAAGCAAATCGATATCTTCAGTTGTTCAAAACAAGGAGCAGTTTAGTTAATAAAAAAACATTTATTTTTCTTCTCTTTCATTCCTTAAACCAGGCTTTTCAAAGATTAAAATCTTATCATCAGAGGAAAAATTATGATTGATAAATTGACAGGATAGGACTGTCAAAGTTCTAAATTTGAAAGAGTTTTTTAAAAGATTTTAAAGTCCAAACGGGTATGAGAATCACCAATAATGAAATCCAAAAAAGCGTGGGGCTCAGAAATATTGGTAAATCCAGAGGAATCTGTATAAAAATCCAATGACGACGATTCCACCCAGGTCTGTTGTCCTCGGAGAAGGGATCAAATAAGATTGGCCATGTTAAGGAAAACAATATTCTTCCTGTTTTCAGTTAAGCGTTACAAAGATCTATGCTATATATATATATATATATATATATATATATATATATATATATATATATATATATATATATATATATATATATATATAGCATAGATCTTTGTAAACCCAATTACATGATCAATTTGCGTTTCAAAGATTCAACATAACAGATTGTGTACGATCGTTTCTGATACCATCGATTTTTATTAATTATAATATTCTATCGTCAGCACAGAGTATTGACACAAAATTAAAAGCATATATACAGCATCAAATCAATGGAATCAGTTATACAACAAATTAGAAACAATGAGGGGGTGATTCATGTAGACCTTAAATCAAAGCAGACTAGGTTGAAACATTATTTAGAGATGTATATAGCGGTTCAAAGTTGAAAGAAACGGATACCATATTACATGTAGGAAATAGCACATCAAAAGGAAACATATATATATATATATATATATATATATATATAATAATGGTAATAATCCAGGTGAAAAATATTCACAGGGTGGTAATCCAGAAAATTTTAACCGGGTTTATAAAAAGTGCTCAATATCAAAATAGAGCTTTATATATGATAATTTTATTTACACAGACATGTACAAAATCTGCGACACTGGCATGTCGATGTTATCGATCAACAGTTAGTTTTATAGTAACTGTTGATCGATAACATCGACATGCCAGTGTCGCAGATTTTGTACATGTCTGTGTAAATAAAATTATCATATATATATATATATATATATATATATATATATATATATATATCTATTAAAATAATTTAATGGCTGACTTGTTTACGAATAAACCGAAATACATTGTGGTGGATTTAATTTCATAGTTCAATTTTTAATTGGATCATTAAAATATTTTATTTTGCGATATTAAACTGTTAATTTCCTGTTAATTTCAATAAGTATTCAATCAATAGTAAATAAAAAATAATAATCATTGAATGTGTAATAATCAAAGTTGCGTTGACGCGGGAAATACACATACATACGTGAAGTTGTCTTATAATTTAATCAATATGGAGATACAATTCTTGGAATGCGAAAAAAAAAAAGGTGTTGATGATATTTTCCTTGTATCCATCTTGCTTTCGGTCCGTTTTAATTGATAATCAACGCGCCCCGTACAAAAAAAAAACGAAGGAGCCACACATTGCACGGCGACTGTCGTCATGGTGACGCAAGATATTCTGGTAAAAATAGATAAACTTAAGAAATTTGTAGACTTCAGAACTCTTTGTGTACCCAACTTCTCACCTCCCACCCACCCCCTGCTCGTTTTACTTTCTTTGGATGTTGGGGCCCGGGAATGGTAGCAGCACATGGCTTTGACGAACGTTACTCCCGACTTCAAATAAAAATAAAAAGAACAAAACACAGGAAAAACGGAGAGAAAAGAAGAAAAAAAGAAAAAAAGAAAAAAAAAGAAATGCCTAATTGGATAAGGCGGCTAAGTAGACGCTGGAAGTATGAGAGAGAGGGGGCGGTGAAGGGGAGCGACAAGGAGTAAAAAGAGAAAACAGTGAAAGGGAAAAGGTGATGGAATACATTAAGGTAACGGTATTATATAACTAGCGGGACCCCGTGGAAATTCCACCGTTTCTTTCTTCATCTGTCTGTATTATTTACTGTTAATGTTGTTTTTTTTCTTTTAACATACAACGTTTGATAGCACATGCGATACCTTGTCCTCATCAGCCGCCAACCAGGGGTAGTAACATAGTTTCGGTGGCTACTACCACCCATGACGCCACCAACAGCTTTTACAACTGGACAGAGTATTTTTTTTAAAAGTGTAATACTTAATTTGCTTTTAACGCTAATATTTTTAGCATGTCATAATCTTTTTTAAAAATACATTTTTTTTTTAACTTGTAACAGACGCTACTACGGGCCAAGCGGATATTCGGGAACCAAGTGACCTTTTATTGCGACTCCTTTTCTTTCTCTGTGTAGAGCAACTCTTTCTTCGTCTCTGAGATAAAGGAAGGGGATATCTCGTAAAAAGGCGTTGGCCAAAGATTCCAGCCAATCAGAGACCAACAGGTTAGCTTGGCTACGCGTGATTTGACCCGATATATAAAAAAAAGTAACAAGTCGCGATCGCCCTTTTTCTCTATTTTCTCTTCCGCTTTCTGGCCGACAGCACACACGAGGAGATCGTCGTCGACACCCACCCACCCACCCTCCTCGACCGAGGGGGTGGGGGAGGCATAAGTCAAAAAGAAGGTAACATCTTCCATTTCTCTTCACCATGAACAAAGAACTTTACTCACACACGTACACATCACAATTGTCACAAAAAATACATCACTTTTACATCAACCACGCCCGCACGCACCCATTCATACTAACACGGACACTATGGCTGAACTTTTTACAGCGAACGTTTTACTCCTTAAAAATGAACTCAAACATTCTCTGTAACTGATAGCTTTAAAAAATGCCTTATCCAAATAAATTGTTTTGTTAATATAAATGTTTTACTCTAATTGTTAATTTTATTAAATACAATTCTTGTTCGTAGTTCTGTTATTCCTTCGCTTCTTTACCAATATAATAATAATGTTTTTCTTTCTTCCCTTTTGTTTGTTTATTCTGTTGATTTTATTCGCACGTGGTCGGCCCACCCGAACGTTGGGAATGACATGCCGCCATAAAGGCATCTCCTTAACCTTTGTCCGGCCATCCTTCGCCACATTCGTTTACCCCTTTGTTCGGACCCCTCGGCCATAACTGGTGACCCCGACTTGATAAGACTGCTATTCTTCAAGCAGTTCAGCTCCCCAGAGGTCGCCTGTGTTTCGGTGTCCGTGAACTCCAGCCCTTGAAAGAAGGTATCATCAACTGTCGTCTGTGTCTTCAACTGTTTGCGTGTACATGTCGATAGCTGACGACGAGGAACGGGAATATTCAGAATTGTTTAAGAGTGCTTCACAGTCAGTGTCTAAAGCGAGCGTTTGAACCTCGATATCGGCCACAAGTGGTGCAAATGAAGTTGTCATCAAAGAAGTGCAGTTGTCGTGTGATAATGACATCCATTAGGTCATCCATGCGTGTGCGGATTAGGGTTATTCTTTCGGGGCTGTTTGTCAGCACATTGCTCGACACATTGTAGAGATCAGATGCATAGGTCATCCCAAGACAATGGCTATGACAAGGGTCGGTACCAATACACTTTTCATGAGAATACAATTTAGTTCTGCAAGAGTCTGAACTAGCGCGAGTGTTGTTTAAACATAATTGATCACTTGAGAAACTAGATTCAGTGGAAGAACTCGTATTTACTTCGCCCGATTTGGAATGAGTGTCAGGATGCTTGTTAAGCAAAGAGTGGAAAAAAGATCCGTTGAGATTATTCGTATCACTCTTGGTTTTTGAGGGTTCAAGTAGGAAACTCTCAGAATCATCGTTATTGTCTGTGGCACAAATTCCTTTTTGGAAAGTTAATAATGATGAATCTGTGATTTCTAGATGTGCAGTGTCAGTAGATGCAAAATTGCGATTATTTTCAAAAGGTTCCAGTTGGTTATAACTAAGAACGTTGTTAGAATCGCCAATATCTGTGAAAGCTGTGTTGCTATATAAAATCGAGTCCTTATCAACAAGTGAACATAACAAACGACTGTTTGTGGCGCAATTATTCTCAGAGTGCTTCCTTTTCTCTTCTTCTGGCTTCTGAATTTCCAAACTTTGGAATTGATTTTTAAAAAATTTCATGGCAACTTGTATTGAGGAAACTTGGCAAAGAACATTCAGTATAATGACTTAAATATATAAAGTTTCCGAATAGTAACTCAGCGTTGGTTTCACAAACGACCTATTTCACTTTGACCAAATTATGACCTGTAACGGGTAACTGGCTTGGGTTGGCAATCGAACGTTCCATAGTTGTATTTTCACATTCAAAATTGCTACTCGCATGACAATCTGCATTCAATAAACTAGTACAATTTCTATTCGCTATGTCTTCAGTGAGATTGTCTGCAAATGAAGGGAACGCATTAGGAGTCAGATAGTTGGTTAAACTAGTTGAGACCGGCTCATTTGTTAAAGATGAGTAAATTAAGGATATGTCTGGTTCCGTTTGTATCGTAGAAGTAATATTGTTTTCGAGAAGAGGCCTGGTGCCATCTGAGCTGTTCTTACAAGAACCATTGCTGTCATTTGGGTTGTTCGAATTGTTTACAGCAGATAACGGTATGGGTTGCGCATTATCCAACTGGTCGTAAGTGTTGGGTATTTAATACAGACTGTTTACATTCTTGGCCGTCGTCGTCGTCGTCGCATGTTGTAGAACAGAACGGGTGATCTGAGTTTCAGCACTCTGGTGAGTGCTGAAGGAAGAACCGTTTTCAACAGCCGAGGAATTAACAAGGCAGGTCATATGGGTCTGGGTAGAAATAGCGGGAGCACTGTCAGTTACATGGGTCTGTGTGTGGTTGTCCGTCACTTCTCCATGTGAACAAAGTACAAAGTTTGGTGTATTTTCCGAACTTGTTATATTACATCAAAATTGTCTTTGTGTGCAGTTGAGGCCCGTCGCCTTTTCTTCCATCGAGCCGATTGTATCTCCATCGTCTGTGTACGACTAGATTCTACTGAATGACTTTTCTGAATTCGCTGTTTGCCACGGGGTTATACTTGTGACCCCTGGGATATCCGATGAATGGGAATTTTGTGCCGAAGTCATGGCTGTCGTAAGAATATAATCACAGACTGTTTGAGTACCGACCATATTGCAGTGGGATTTCTTTTTTTACTGGTGGAACACTTAATGCCGTTTGAATGGCGGTCGAAGACGTGAACTTGTGGGGAGAAAAGTTTGGGTTTTTAGACCAACGTTTCCCAACTGTGCGTCCCGGATTGGCTGAAAATGTACAGTCGGTCTGCGCAATGTTACGGCGATATTTCGGCCTCTGAGGTGGATTGGTTTTGTGGAGATACGGTATCGCAGCATCTACAGGTGTTAACGATGGTGCGAGAGTCAGGAGATTCATTTTGCTCTTCTCGTGGTCCATTTGGATGTTGATACTCTGGGATGCAACGTCTCCGGCGGGGGCCGATTTCACAAAGATGGCAAACAGTAATGGATTAGAGGTTGTCATTTCTGTGGTTTTGATCATTTTGGGGCACAGGGAAGATAGCAGAATTTATGATAGGCTTTGGAAGAAGAAGTCTTAACGATGTTCCGAATTGGGAAGATTGGTTTTGGATGATCGTGGAAAGTGATGTATTAGGTGGGGTTGTTTGAAGGATAAGAATTGTTTGAGGTGCAGTGCGCGAAGGGGTCTTACTTGTTGACCTGTCTGAGAAGCTTTTTTGGCGTAAAATGTCTTTCTGATGAGACATTGTACACACAATGGTAATGTTTGACAGCATTTTGATCACTGGAATCCTCACTGCTAGTTCCATTAGAATCCTGTGATTCGGTGGGTTTTAGAAAGATGGATCTGAAGCGACTCTGAATGAGGGAAAATACTCGAACAGACATCAACACGGCAAGGAATATTGACTCGGACAACAGAGAGCTCTTCAGCCTTGAGGCAAACTTTGATGCTACTGCTAACCATTGTACTAATTAGTTGGTCTCGTGCACATCCTCATAGATTTCAACAAGATAATCAATGTCACCGAGATTGTTCTGCTACACGAATAAAAGTTTAGTTAATAACATGACACTTATAGACATGTTTCCACCTGGGAAATGTATCTACAACAAACACAGTAAAGTCCAAACCCGGTTCCATGAACGACTGTTCTAATATTGTAAATCATTAAAATAAAGAAGAAAAAGAAAACATGGGGGAAAAGAACTTAGAATAATTGTTTTTATATCCGAGTAGACATTGTTTTTGAATGGATTTGAAACATTTAGAATTTTGTTAAAGATTTCGTCTCACTTCCAAGAGATTAAATATGTCAGCCGTTGAGCTTGAGAATGATAAAGGTGGGTGGGTCAAGCAAGGGACATTGTAGAAGAAATATTGGTTTTACTACTGTATATCGTCCTTCCGATATAATTACATGGGTCGGGAAACGGCGTTTTTACCCCAAAAAATGTTAATTTGTGATTTTATAATGTTTTATTGAAACGCGTTTATTTTGACCGTTAATGACATTAAGCGTTAAAACTACCACCGCTTGATGTCACGTAAACACAGGAAATGCTGTACCATACGCACGTTTTACCAGTGAGCCACTAAATTCTTGAGGTTATTCAGAAAAATAACTCAGCCCTGATTTATACGTATAGTTGGGTGTCAGGAAGGGCAATAATTTCGGTAAAAATCTAAAATCTAGGTCAATAAATTTTTTTAAGTAATTACATAAAGTTATCATAATGGGATAAAAAGGAAATAAAATAAATTAAAAAGTCTTGAAATTCTTTCTTTTTTTGCATACAATTTATTTTTATTTATATTAAAAAATTTAATAAAATTAACGTCATAGAATTTTTTCATTGCATACATATTTCTTGAATAAAATTTGTGTGTGTCCAAAAATATGATTTTTTTATTTATTAATAAGTTAATAAAATTTAATAAGTTAATAAAATTAATGTCATGAGATTTTTAAATAGATTGTTTTTGCCCAAAATTTATGTATTTTGTTTGTTTACAAATAATTTATTTCTTTAAACTTCATAATACAAACGGATATAGCATCAGATATTGCTGAAAAAATTACATTCCATTCGGCGACGTACAAGAAAATTCCTCGATGTAGCTCTGGAAATTTTTCGAACTAGTACCTCTCATTTGTCTAAATTTCACTTTTACCAGATTCCAGGATCCTTTCACAGTGTTAGATTATCGGATCATTCGGCCCCACAAAATTGTGGATAACGATGGAATGGTTCTGCGGGGAATTATAGGCTCGCCAGTCATCGGTTATAATACGTGTTCCTGGCCGAACATCGAGATTATTATCCTTCCGGACATCCATACTTACAAAAGCTAAACGGATAAATCAGGGCTTGGGGACTTTTCCGAATAACTATTCTTGACTTGTTTAGAATTTCTCAAAGATGTTATCGCTCCGGAATGTGATAGCAAGTGCAATCCCGATTAATAATCCCATCATTCTAGTTACAGATAAAAGTACAAAATAGTTAACACTCCAGAACCGTACCCCCAAGACAAAAATAACAAATAATTTATATAAAACACATTAGAATGAAATCCTCTACCTAATCCGCATAGTTTTAACGTTTGGAAACGATTTGTAAGATTTGTTTTAAATGTTAAATTGTTTTAAAAATAGTTAACACCCGAGCACCAACTGTAATTATATAGATCATTTTTTTATTGCTTGCATAAGTAACATTGATAAATTAATATACACGGTTGCTGTTCTTTTTCTTCGAAAGCTGTTGCTCCCAATTCAAACTTATCTTCGAATACAAATCTTATTTTCTCTCATGCATGAACTGATCTTTCTTTCGAAAACAAACAAAATCTCCACAGCTGGAGCCGATATAATGCGAAAATATCCGAAATCGACAATGATGGCGGTGCATTACTGACCATTATCCTTGATGCATCAAAATAATGTATCCAAGGATTAAAATGTTTTCGGGAATCAATGCTCTAATAATATAATCGGTTCTGCATTCCCTAATTAAACATTTCACCGGGCAAAGTGCCGACGTTGCTTAAATTAAATTACATAAATAATCGAATAAATCAAAATATTTGACTGAATTATCTGATATAAATTGATTTTAATTCTGTAATTAAATGTAAAGTTCTTCACACAGAGAATGTGGACTGATTTTGATTTGAACTATGAGAGTAAAAATAAAACATGTTACAAATTCCATTTGATATCTGCAAGTGCCGTCGATCGGAGCTCATAGGCCCCTCTCCCTACATGATACCATGGCCGTCATTGGCAGATTACTCTTTGTAAATAAACTAAATTGCTAAATTATTTTAATCACCAAAAATCAGAGAATTGTCCAACTTTAATGAAATTCTAAGCATCCTTCCAATGAATTACATCATACATATAAAGTTATCTTGTCGGATTTTCAGAGTCACACTCAAATAGCATTTCAGTTGTTTTTTTATTGGCAATAATAACAAAGTACTTAGCTACAATTTATTTTTTAAATTAATGATATAAAACATTTTTAAATAATTACGTAAAAATAAAAATCAGCAAGTAGGGTAAGTAATCTGAAATTGAATGATAGAATAGGAGTTGTTCATCTCAAGTTTTAGAATGTGCAAATCTTAAACTAAAATAACTTTACTGCATCTTGGGCAACACCGAGTATGTACAACTAGAATTTTTTACAAAGAACAAGCTTTCAAATTTAATATCAAAACGATTTTTTTTTTAATACAAGTTTGTCGGAATTTAAATGTGTACATGCGCGGTAAGTTTTTTTTTTTTATATGTTGTTGCTTTTAAAAGCGATTCTATATCTAACGGAAAAGGAAACATTTTAAGCCAAATACAAAAATAAGCTTACGGGGATCTCCTAGAGTCGTCGTATTTTGAGGATAATTACATTTGGATTGACATGCTATTTATCGTGGCTTTTATTGATCGTCGATCAAAATACTGCGCCCTAACTTTAAGAAGAAAAGAGATACCTCTCTCTTTTGAACTTAAAAGAAATAAAGTTTGTTTTTTCTTTGGGGCAAATATTTGATCCTTTTTAATTAACATTTGTAAATTGTGGTCATAAGTATTATAAATAAATAAAGTTACTAAGGTACTTGTAAGGAATGTGTATCTAGAAGATTAATACTTATCGAGTCAGTCCCGAGTATTGATGGAGAACCCCATGTCAGTCCGGAAAATGGTCAAAGCAATTTGCGATTTAAAAACC
Organism: Sepiola atlantica; assembly: GCA_963556195.1. Taxonomy (NCBI): domain Eukaryota; kingdom Metazoa; phylum Mollusca; class Cephalopoda; order Sepiida; family Sepiolidae; genus Sepiola; species Sepiola atlantica. Next base: position 121,892,506 of record OY744516.1, on the reverse strand, counting down.
ACCTTTTCTATTTTTTGGAGGTTTAAAAAAAGAATTAGGGTTAAAATTATTTAACCCTAACTTAACCTTTCGCATGCTTAGTATCGTCTGCCTTTCTTTTCGCAGTGGAATGGGGTCAAAAATGGGTGGGAAGTTTTAATGTCGCAAAGACAATGCTACTTCCCTTCAATAACTACAAGAAACCTCTTCAACCACCGATTGTCATGGCAAATAACACCTTACCTGAGAGTTCATCATTCAAACTCCTCGGCCTAACTTTCACAGATAACATGAATTTGAATAAATACATCGAAAACATTGCCATGGCTGCTGCAAAGAAGGTGGGCTCTCTCTACCGTGCTAGTAAACTTCTCACACCTGACATTATCCTATATCTCTACAAAGCCACCATCCGCCCATGCATGGAATATTGTTGCCACATCTGGGCTGGGGCATCATCCACTATGATGTAACATTGCGGCGATGGAACAGGGGCTGGAGCTTGGTGGATAATGAGGGACCTATTAAGTTGGCGACTCTTTTTTGGACCTTGTCTAAGAGGGAGGGATTAGTGGATAATGCATCAGCGCAGATGTGGCAACAATACTCCATACATGGACGGATGGTGGCTTTGTAGAGATACAAGATAATGTCAGGTGTGATAAGTTTACTAGCACGGTAGATATGGATATATCTGGAACATCAAGAAGTTTGATTGGATGTCTTGCTGGCTTAGCAAGCCGAGAATGGTCGCGAAGTATTCCTTGGAATAATGGCGATGGAGAGACGCTCGTAGAGCAATTTCAACTCACGATGGTCCCCGGTGTGGTCAGACATTGATAGATCCAGACGGGTGAGAAAGTAATCGTTCCTCTCGTCTCCACGGTGATCGGTTGGGATACGAATTTGTCGAGAAAAACGGCGTATTTAATCGCTTGTGGCCCTACGCTGACGCTGCCACATGGCTAAAGTATGTCACAGATTCCGTTATTAAAGATGGCACAAACATGTTGACTTAAGCCACATTCCATATTAGTGAGTTGCCGTTTGAATAAGAAAACGAGAACCATAAGAACTCAAACGTCCGTTTTAACGATGATAAATGGACAATGGCAGATCTTAAATAATAATGTAAGGGATACCAGATCATTCGGACCATTACCACTTTCAATTCTAGGATAGCATAGGCCTCATTTTTATACAGCTAACAAGGTTGATGCAACCCCTACCACCCAGCGTCATTCACGTGAGTAATTTACCCCTTTTTTCCACACACATATAAGACCATTATCACTCCTCCAGCGACCCTGTCACCAGTCTAGTATTGAACCTCTTGAATAAAGCAAATCGTAGTCTTTTTGTATTTTAAGTATTTTAAATATGATGTAAGTAAAATAAATAGATAAATAAATAATAGGCGTTATTTTGAGACAGGTTCTTGCGAGCTTTTTAGGAAATAACAAACCATAATTCAAGACTTCTATTCCAACCATCATTAATGGTCCTGGGATGATCTCCTCTGAATCTGACAAAGACAAACTCGATACGTAAATAGAGCTAGGTAGTAAGCTATGAAAATATAGTTTTGGCATTTCATCCCCGGGTGAATCTTCATTTTAGCCTGAAGATTCCCCCCGAAACGCGATAGCCTATGTGTAGTTTAATTGCCATAAATATATTTTCATAGCTTACTATATAAATATAAAAATTAGTGCTATATATATAATCTTATTACATATACCGAGCATATATATATATATATATATATATATATATATATATATATATATATATATATATATATATATATATATATATATAATTATTTACAAATAAATATTATTTTCAAAATAACCCATGTGTTTCATGCTAAATCTGTAATCATCAGTATGGGAGGAGACAATCCCTGCCGGTCACACGGTTATAGCCCTGATACGTAAATCATGTTTGACTAAGTAGCCGGGGCGTGTATCAATGTTTCACCACGCATTGTCTAGAAATGGGAAGTAAATTAACATCTAAATAGCAAACACTGCGGCTATCCAGTCGAATGAAGTCAATAGGCGGGGCCTAAAGTTATGCATCACGCTGAATGACGGCTTGTCAACTTTACTTAAAGTGCTCTATCTTGCGAGAGCTTTAGATAATTATTTATAAATAAGTATTATTTTCAAAATAAACCCATATACACATGTGTTTCATGTGAAACCTGCAATCGTCAGTATGGGAGGAGACAATCCCTTCCGGTCACATGCTTCGAACCCCGATATATATATATATATATATATATATATATATATATATATATATATATATATATATATATATATATATATAATCTTACTATCAGACAAAAATAACCCTACTCCCAAATGGCCAACTATATATATATATATATATATATATATATATATATATATATATATATATATATATATATATATTAAATATAAAACTAAATATAATAAAAGCATAAAAATAAAAATACATAAAACTATAAATCACCTAAAAAGTAGTGTAATGTATTCGTCCGAACAATTTCAAATACAGCAAATTATTTGTAAATAACGGATAAATTTTCTTTAACACGGACGAACAACACAAGTAAGTAGGACATTTTTTTAATAACCAAATAAGTTAACAAAACATTTATATGGAACAAAACTTAGATCTAATATACGGAACGTTTTTGTTCTTGTCTTTTAAGGGAAGTGGGGTCTGATCAACTCTGCTGGGAAGCCATGAAATTAAATACTGTTTTGTCTTTAAATTCCCGAAACAGTTTTTCATGGTAAACAACTGATGATCCCTTAAATAATGTTAAGACTAACGTAAATTCTTGGAAGCAAATTAATATAGTGACTACAAAAAGTAAATTGACTTACAAAAAGGTGATTTTCCACCGAACGACTTGGGACTAAAATGTTGTTTTTTTTGTTTTTTTATATAGTTTTAATGGTTGAGAAACTTCCGAGACTATATATATATTGTCACAAAACATAAGTATAAAAGTGTATAAGTGATTATAAAAACAATCCTCTTTTCAAGATGCTTTCGAAAATGTGTTCAGATGGGGGAGGGGGGTATGAACCCGGAAACGCTCCTTAACAAAGTAAAGTCTTCGGTGGCAACGAAATAAAACGTGGAGAGGAAGGAAGGGGGCCTCTCCTTTTTTTAAATTGTGGATACTTTTTTTTTTTGCGCGCGCGTTTTGTAGTGGCTGATAGTCCGAGATAGGCTGAAGGTCAAGTTCTTTTACAATTTTTATTTTTGATTTTTGATGCGTCCATGCAACTGAAACAGATGTTCTGTCCGTATGTACGTTGGTCGGTCGGTCTGTCACGCTTAAGTTGGAAACAACATCTTCGTCGCTAAACGCGCAGATTGAATGAACGATTCTTATTATAGATTCATGCACGTATATCGATAATCTGTCATGCTGTAAGTTTGGAAATGGGAAATTTGTAGATGTGTACTCTCAGTTAAATTGGGCAAATCTCCTCACATCTTTGCTCTTTATGAGACTAATCTGGATGCTTCTATTGATAGCAACGATCTACATGTGGATGGTTATTTGCCTCTTGTCCGCTTAGACTCTTCCACGCATTTGTTTGGTCTTGCTGTTTCTCTTCACAAGTATCTCACAATTGCACGTGTTCCCAGCCTTGAATCTCATGGCTCCCTCACTCTAACCGCACAGATCTAGCTGGTGAAATCTGTCTTAAACTTTTCTCTGTTTCATGACTTGTCTCAAATTGTCACCTTACCCACACGTTTTCCTGATAATGATATTCATCAACCATCCTTACTTGATCTTTTTCTCATTTCTGTTCCTGACTCGTGTTATATTTCCTCTTCTCCTCCATTGTGTTTTTCTGATCATTTAATATGTTTTTGGAATAAGTTGCCAGATCAGATTAAGAACAGCGATAGCGTGGATCAGTTTAAGATGAGATTGGATAATTCAGAGAAAGTGATAGGAGGGAGAAATTGAGAGGGGCACTTTTGGGAGTTATCAAATGAAATATTTAACAGAATTTGATCTGGATATCGATACTGTACTAAGAGTTTTATTTTATTTTTAAACAGTTGAATTGAGAAGATAGTTGAAGATGCATAACAAACAAATAAATAAATAAATTTAGTTGTTGTTGTTGAGGTTGATTTTTTATGCGAAGTCTGCTATTGATTGCCCCTTCAATAGGAAGACCTTCAACTACAAGAAGGCTGATTGGAATGGGATTCACAGCTTCCTATGTGACGTTCCTATTTTTGGTATGTCTCCGAATGCTGCTGCTAGGGAGGTTACTGACTGACTTCTTGTTGTAATTGACACCTCCTCATCGTAAGTTTCAAACCAAACCTCATTCTCCTCCATGTTTTTCATGTTTGTGCTTCTGCCATTGCCCATCGTAACCATTACTTTAATCAGTATCGTCGGGATGGTTCTAAGACTTTTAAACAATCCTACAGAAGAGCTAGCAATGCCTGAAAGAGAGCAATCTGAGGCTAATTTTAGCTATTCTCCTCAAAGGATTCGTGACTATCTCATCTCAAAGAGTTGGCTCTCGTGATTTTTGGAGAATTTACAATAGTGTTAACAATAGTGTTATTAATAGTGGCAAGTCTGCTATTCCTTCTCTTTTTAATGGTCTTCGAGTTATTTTATCTTCTAAGGATAAGGCTGGTCTCTTTGCTCGTCTTTTTGCTGATAATTCTTCTCTTGATGATTCGGGTATTGTTTTTCTCATTTTCCTTTAAAAATTGATCAGTCTCTTGAGTCTGTTAGTATCACTCCAAAGATGGTTGCTATGGTTCTTTCTGATCTTGACCAGTCTTAGGCTTCTAGTCTGGATTCAATTTCTGTTGTCGTTTTCAAGCGTTGTGCTCCTTAACTTTCTTCTATCCTCTCTGAATTATTCAATCTCTGTTTGTCTCAGTCCTGTTTCCATTCTTGTTGGTAAGAGTCCTCTGTTGTCCCTATCTTTAAAATTGCTGGTGATCAGTCTGACCCAACTAAATATCCTCCTGTTAGTCTCCTCTCTGTTATTAGAAAAGTTTTTAAAAGATTGGTCAACGGCAAGCTTGTTCATTTATGGAAAGTCTAGGCCTCTTTAGTGATGTTCAGTATGTCTTTCATGGTTTTCGTACAACTGCTGATCTTTTAACTGTTGTAACTGGGCTGATCTATCGGTTTATGGAGAGAGATTAGAGCCATTGCGCTTGACATTTTGAAGGCATTCGACAGAGTGTGGCATTCTGGTCTCCTACACAAACTTCAGGGTTATGGTATTGGTGGTGTAGTTCTAGATATTATTAGGTATCGTCTTTCTGATCGAAGTTGCGAGTAACTTTGAACGGTGTCTCTTCATACTCTTTTCATGTCAATGATGGTGTTCCTCGGGGCTCTATTCTAGGCCCAACATTGTTTCTTCTCTATATAAATGATCTTCCGGAGAATATTATTCAGAAAATTAACATCTATGCTGATGATATCACCCTCTATTCTGGTGTTGTTTCTCGCCCATCTCTCTCGGATTAGTTTAAATATATGCAGCTGGTCTGGAAGTTGGCCAGGGTTAAGTTGTAGATTGGGGTACCAAATGGCTTGTTTCGTTTAATCCTGTTAACACTCAGCTCGTGTCTTTCAATCGTAGGCGTGTCCCTTTTCTTCCTGAGATTCTCATGGATGGCTCTGCTCTTGAGAAAAAATCGACTTTGAACATTTTTGGTCTTTCATTCTCATCAAATCTTTCTTGGAGTTCATACATTAGATCCATTGCTCTTTCTGATTCTCGTAAAGTCGGTTCTCTCTATCGCTCCAAGCACTTCCTCACACCTGAGGTTATTCTCTATATCTACAAATCTACTATCAGACCATGTATGGAGTACTGTTGTCATATTTAGGCTGGTGAATCTCTGTCCCATTTGAGGGTTCTTGATAAGGTGCAGAAACTTATCTGTAATTTGATTGGCAGTACCCTTTCTTCTTCTCTACACCCTCTCTCTCACAGACGTGATGTTGCTAGTCTCAGTCTTTTCTATAAATACTATTATGGCATGTGTTCTTCAGAATTATGTGATATATTCCTTGCTTCTTTTGTTCCAGCTCGTGTGACTCGTTGATCTAGTGGTCTTCATCAATTCGCTGTTTTGATACCTCATTGTAATACAGCTTCCTATTCCAGTAGCTTCTTTCCAAGAACTGCAGGTTTGTGGAACTCTCTTCCTGATGACTGTTTTCCTCCTACCTATAGCTTTAGTCTTTTCAAGACTAAGACCAATAGGTATCTCCTGTATTTGCGATAATCATCTTTCGTTCTTGTTAGTTCCTTACATCAAGTGGGTCTGTGCCTTGTCTGGAGCGATTTCCATAAAAACAATTTTTAAATGATATTCTACTTTTTAAGGCGGTTAAGTGAACACCCTGAAAACTTGGCAGGAAAAATTTAAAAAATTAAATGAAAAACAATTATTTAAAAATTTAGATAGGAGAATTAGTTTCGCATATAAATTTTACGTAAAATCATCTCCCATCCCCGAACCATTGCCGAACCGAATAGCCTTTTAGGGCAATTTAAGCGATTTTTTTTAATTTTTTTTTGCTAAAGGAGATAAATTTAAAACCCTTAATCCTACAATTAACTTTAAGTCCGAGTGGCAAGTCACCGCACTAAAAAAAAAACATCGTTAGCCCTACCACTAACCCTAAACCCAAGTGGCAAGCGCGCCCCAAATAGATAAAAACTCTATTAGTAACCCTAACTCCGAATGGCAAGCCCCCCATAAAAAATACTCGTAAAACCACATGTAATTTTAATTTCATTAATAACTTTTCTGGTATGATCCTAAAAAAAGAAAGAAGAATTTTTGGTTATTTTACGTTAAATTTATATCCGAAACTGATACCCCATTCTAAATTCTGAAACAATTGTTTGTTTTTTGTGTGTGTGTGGGGGGGGGGGGCACCTGAGGGTACTCATCTATAATAATACATTGGAAGAAGCATATTCGTCTGTCTGTCACGCGTAAATTTGAAATATCATTTTTATCACTAAACGCGCAGATTGAATGGACGCATCTTAAGAATCGATCCGTGATTGTTCTTTACTATAAGTTGAAACTAGGAGATGCCATCTTTTTAATATCGAAAACATAATAATAAAGGTTAACCTTAATTAAATAACTACGTACGCACCTATGTTCGTTACGGTCACAACCAATTTATTTCATCTAAGTAAATCTGTCACAAATGAGACATTTTGGTAAAGGTCCAGAATAGTTAACACTCAATAAGTCGTAACAGCCCCCCCCCCCCCCCAAAAAAAAAATGACATCAACACATAATTTATATCGGTGCTTGTATAGTTTAACATCCACTGGGAAATTAATTGTTTTTAATTTAGAAAAGTTCTGTCCGCGCAAGGGAAGAGTTAACAAAGCCCCCCCCCCCCTCCCCATGTTAATAATGGCTTTTTAAATTTGCCGGTGGATGTTTTAAAATTACAAGTGCTTTTAGATCAAACGCATTAGAATGAAATTCTCTATTTAACTTTTAACGTTTATGACACTTTTATTTCACACTTTTTCATCTATAAAATCTGTCTTCTCAACACTCAACATTTAATGGCTGCCAAAACCTGTAGGCATGTTGTGGCAGCCATTAAATGTCGAAAAGACACTTTTTATTTGACACGAATTAGGTGGTGGTGTTATTGTTGCTATTTGTGAATTATCGAATGTTAACTATTCTGGACATTTTCCGAAAAAAAAAATTTTTATTGCAAGAGTGAATATCGCCCGCCATCATTCGAATTACACAGTTTGTGAGCTTCGCTACTACCAACCGGGGAAAAGGGCGAATATACATTCGAAGACAAAAGCAGTTAGGAGTTCTTTTGGCGAAGGGAAGCGCGAGCCAATTGCAAAGAGTAGGAAGCCACCACCACCAACTCCTCCCACTTCCAACATCACTTAACCACCACCACCGCCACCACCACCACCCCACACTCGGAATGTGGTGTGAACTAATTTTAGTGCGTGCTAATTCTTCTAACAACACATACAGCAATTAAAACTATTTCTTGTTTTATCGTATACACATTTTGATCAAGAAAACAGACACTCAAATTTGATTTTATTATCAACTACAAAAGTAGAAAGAGACTGAGAGAGAGAGAGAGAGAGAGAGAGAGAGAGTAAATAAAAACTGAATAAAGTAAAAAAAAAAACTAATGACTTTTCTCTTTTCCATTAAAAAAAAGTTATACATCCAAGAGAATTCAAGCTGCCAGGGTAGATATGTAAGGAAAACGCCATAATCTGACATTTTCTCCCCCCCCCCCCTTAAAAAAGCTCGGTGGCACCAGATTCGGTTAGTGCCACAAAAATGGCCGCGAATAGTCTGGGAGGATGGAAAGGCCGAGGAGAAGACCTTGTTGAGGGAAAGTCAATGTCTAAAAGAATGGGAAAGTTGAGCCATACAATAATAAATTAAATTTTATTGACGACAGACAACGAATTTAGAGAAACAGCCGAATATACAGTCACTGTTAAGATATAGTCTCATGCTGACTCTGAAAAGAAGAAGCGTCTTTGGTATGAGGAGCGACTCATTATGCAAAGGGTACAATTAGCAATAGCTGGACAGTCTGCATTTGTTGCCGGCAGTGAGGCGAATGGATTCGCGCAGTGGAAGATCTCAAGCACACTGTGTGAAATATTCCTTAGGCTAAGCTTAAGTATTAATTTACGTGGCTCCTAGCGTGTGGCTCCAATATTTCAACGTCTATTTTTAAGATGTATTTTCGATTGGCTGAAATAAAATTTAGCATTAAGATTCTTGTCCAATCAAGAGATATTCGTATTTACAAAAGATATTCGTTTGCTGCTGAACATTGAACAAGGTCCACAACTCCATCCAGACCTCCATTGGAAGAGCACAGAGAGTACTGGAATCCTGGGAATATATTATCATTCAAATTCAAAAAATTCCAGAGAAAGCCAACTGCCGATATCAGACGAGGGAATGACGGAGTGAACAAAACCCGTGCCAAGCATACATCAATTAGATTTTGTAAGCCACCGCAGCGGATATGCGTGAAATGTGATGGAAATCAAATGCACCCAGTGAAATACTTAGGCATTTGAGAATGAAAATTACTATGTACATAGATACAATCGACTATGAAAGTCATGAATTATTACCTTATCGGCAAGATGGGTACATTGAAATATCCCATCCATTCTGGTTTCGCATACACTTTTCCTAAATGAAAAAAATTGAAGTCAGAAAGAAAAGAGAAAAATGCCTGCATGCATGCATTCGCACGGAAAACAGTTATAAACATATCTTTAAGATACCCAAACATTTTGCTTTTTGTTTACATCGAAATTACGGTTCGATGCTATTGTTTTGAGACTAATCCGTCCATGTCATTCTATCTTTACGCAACAATTACTCAATCATTCAGATCGTTCCTAAACCGTATGTGAATTCATGATTCTGTTGATATATGTTAGCTATCTTTTTATCAATGTTAATAAAACGTATTACTTTGTCCCACGCTTGATTACTGTTATATGTTGGCATGTGAGTTTTTACTGGTTTGAAAAAAAACCGATGTAATGTTTATCTTTTTTGTGTTTTCTTTGCTTTTTTGTGGTTTCTTAAGCGCTGTCATAATTTTCACAACGGCTATACGTAACACATTATATACTAACCAGTAATCTATCGCTACAATAACCCGTATTCGAACGATCAGCATACAGTATGTCCATTGTACGCAAACAGAAACACGCATACACACATACAACATATACAAATGCATACACACTCATACATGAACATGCATATCCCTACTAACATGAATATTTATGCATACACACTTATTCACACAGCTGCTGGCGGAATGTGACATCTCAGTATAATTTTCTGAACGAATAAAGCATTCGAATTTTCTTTAAATTTCTATTTCACATTATTCTGCATGCCAAATCTGGAGGCGTGCAGGTGAAAAGTTAAGATTAAAGTCGAATGAAATAAAATATTTGAGAAACCTAATTATCGATATAACTAAGTCCTGCAGACCCATCTGTTGTGTGAGCAGGCTATGTTCGAAAGTCTCAATAATAATAATAATAATAATAATAATAATAATAATAATAATAATAATAATAATAATAATAATAATAATAATAATAATAATAATAATAATAATAATAATAATAATAATAATAATAATAATAATAATAATAATACACTACAATCGTATATATCAATTTTGTTCGAAAGAAGTGTATATTATACTCGCTGTACTTACCCGTCGTTATCAGGTAGTTTTTTTTTTACTTGTAATTTGTTTTTTTGTGTTTTGTTCCAAAAAACGAAAGTAACTCTGTATTGACAAATACAGAGTTACCTCCTTTTTTAAGATCGCATCCATATAAACATTATTTCCGACCCGGTCAAAGTATTTTCTGTAAAAAATTAAACTGAATTGTATTTTATTATTCTTTACAACATGCTGCAACTATTAATCTTGTAGGAAGAAAGCTATTAATGAGAAAAATTACTTTACTTTATATATTAGATATTGTATAATTCCAGAATAATATATATATATATATATATATATATATATATATATATATATATATATATATATATATATATATATATATATATATATATATATAAGTTAGGTATGTATATATGTTGTTTATATATTTGTATGTGCAAGATTCGCTCCTTAACTAATTAGCCGATCATTATTAATTTTGGAACACAGTTGCTAGTGATAAGGGATCGTAATTTGGACTATATTTAGTTTAATTTAGTTTAATACAAAGTGAATAAATGGGTGTGAAATGGTATCCCTTCGTCAAAATTCAGATGCCACCAACTTTTGTGAAATTTTACAATATGGTATTAGGCATCAATTAATAAATATTCCCCAAATTTCAGTTTTTTTGGAGTAATTTAAAAGGTTTTTAAAGAGATAGTATGGACACCCATTCGAAAATTCAAATATTTCATATGTTCATTGAATGAGATCCATGGCCATTAGACACCAATTCCTTAGATTTCAATTTCTTAGGACGCATTAAGCTTAAGTCTAGCTTAAACCTTCAATTTTAGACAGTTTTTAGAATCAAAAACTATCTAATGGATTTTGATCAAAATTAGAATAAGGATTCTAGACATGAGGTTTAGTATCATTATATGTTGATTTTAATTTTCGTAAGAGGATATAAAGTGATGCAAAACTGTTCTGTTTGGGAACTCATTTTACCCGTCCTGGGACGATTATTCTTCTAATATATATATATATATATATATATATATATATATATATATATATATATATATATATATATATATATATATATATATATATGAAATAAAAAATGGAAAAGCGGAAGACCTTTTCGCTCAACGTTTCGCCCAAATTTGTCTTTTGTCATTTTTGTATTCTTCGTCCGCTCTTGACAAAGCCCACGTGAAATTTGGGCGAAACGTTGAGCGAAAAGGTCTTCCGCTTTTCCATTTTTAATTTCATACCGTCAGATTATTTTTATCCTTTCATATACTCATATATATATATATATATATATATATATATATATATATATATATATATATATATATATATATATACATATATATATATATATATATATACATATATATATATATATATATATATATATATATATAACCTTTTCGACATTTGACTTAATTATTTACTGATTCATGTTTTTATTTACATTTGTATATTTATTTAAACTCCACTTGTACAATTATGTTTTCATTTCTTCATATTTCTATTAGTCCTATGATATTTATATATGTTTTAGTGAAGAATTAGATCTATGATTATACTTAATTGAACATTGATATCGACTATTTAATAGATTAGATATGTCGTGCAATGTCATAATAGCTGGTTTTCTATTAGGGAAAGCATGGAAAGTTTTTCATTAGAGAAGATCTGCAAATATTTTTTCAAATATATATTAATAATGAAAAATGCCTCCATTTTAAAAATATTCCTAGCCGGAATAGGTATTTTTGAAGAAACTAAGTTGTTCTAGTACATGGTGGAAGGGAGAAAAGGCAGAAGAAAGAAAATATTAAGTTATATGATTCAAGGCTGTCGATGACAAAAGTCGAGTATCTGACTGATTTCATCATATATATATATATATATATATATATATATATATATATATATATATATACGGCTCATCAGCGTCTCTTACATTACATTATATATATATATATATATATATATATATATATATATATATATATATATATATATATATATATATATTCTATCGAATCTCACTAAAGTAAGCGACGCTGATTAGCCGTATTGACGGAAAAACACGTGTCCGTATATATATATATATATATATATATATATATATATATATATATATATATATATATATATATATATATATATATATATATATATATATGGGAAAATGAAAAAGGAAAACCAAAAAATGGATGTTTTTTTATGTGTACATCAACGTTTCGTCTTTATTTATAAGACTTCATCAGGATGATAAAATAGAGAAAAAATGTCATGCAAGCACAGATACATGTAGGGTAGACATATTGGGAAAAATAGAATGAAATAGTGGCCAACTATTGGGTGGACGTCCGTATTTGTTGGAGAAATAGAAATGAATGTAGAAAAGAATGAGTGGGGAAAAAATGGAAGGATGGGGTGAGCCAGGACTACTGTAGCTGGTGGTAAGAGAAAGAGGTGGGGGATGAGCAGGGGTAAAGTGGATGGCAGAGAGGGAGGTGAGGAAGAGGGGGATAGGGGGGTTTGACCAGATGGCTGCGGTTCAAGATTGAAGGGGAAAAAATAGGTTGGAATGTTTGTGTATGGGGGGTGTATGCAGGGAAAGGAGGATGGGTAGAGAGGAAGGGGGGCTGTGATTTTGGTGGATGGGCGAAAGTTATGGTCTTAGAGAGCGTTTTGAGAAAATGAGGGAATTTAAGAAGGGGTATGGGAGAAAATAGTTGAGTGGGGGAGAGGGAGGATTTGTTGTGATAGGGTGTGAAATATTTGAAATATTTGGAAAATGATAGCAATGAGTGAGGGATTGGGGGGGTGGAGGAGGGCGGTGATTGAAAGGGTGGGTATGGAATATTTGAGATATTTGGAACATGAGAAAGTTTATTTGGACTGCAGTATTAAAAGTGTGAGGAAAAAGTAAGGAGAAAATGAAGATTCAATGAGAAAAAGAAAGGGAAAAGTAAATGGGAGAGTGTTATAGAGGTTGGAGATGAAAAAAGTTTAACCATGATCAGGCAAGGGTCTTTGTTCTGTGAGGATGATCTTGCTTATTAAGGGTGATAGGTTAAAGAAACCATTACGTTGCTTGATGGTGGTGGAGGCGGTGATGAGGGCAGTTTCTAATAATCTTCGCCTAGATTTGTTGTGGATATATTTAGTGATTTTGGCTTGTTCAAATTTGAACGCATGACCATGTTCTAGTGCATGGGAGAAAAGTGCACTGAGAGGGTTGTTGTTTTTTATGTCCCTTTTGTGTTCATTTAATCGTTTCTTTAATTCACGTTGTGTTTCTCCCACGTAAAATTGATGGCAGTCATTGCAAGGGACAGTATATAAGCCGGCATGAGATGTGGGTGTTTTTTGGAAATGTCTGGATGTGTTTAAAGTTTGTTTTATGGATTGAGATGTGGTTTGTACTGTAGGAATGCCTAGTTTGTTAAGCGTGTTGCATATGGATGTGTTATTGGAGTGCGTGGGTAGGAGAAGGGGTCTGTCTATTAGAGAAGTGTTAGGAGTTTGATTTTTTTGTGTGGTGTTTCTGGAGAATATTTGGAAGGCTTTTTTCTTGGCATTTAATATAAAATGTGTGGGGTATTGCAATGTTTTTAGGGAGTTAAAAATGTACTTTATTTCTTCATCTATGTGAGGGGGCTACATATTCTAAGGGCGCGTAGGAAGAAGCCTATAATTATACCTGTTTTGATCTTGCTATGGTGGTGGGAGTAGAAATGTATGTAGTCATTTTTGTGAGTGTTTTTGCGGTGTACCTTGAATTCTAGTTTGTTGTTGGACTTAATTATAAGGGTATCAAGGAAGGGAATAGAGCCGTTTATTTCAGTCTCATGGGTAAATTTATGGAGGGTTCTACTGTGTTGAGTTTATCTTTAACATGATTGATTTGTATGTCTGTGGGGAGGAAAATTAAAATGTCATCTATGTATCTAAAGTATTCGATGTTAGGGGGTAGTCTATATTTGAAAGGACCGGATTCTAAGAATTCTAAAAAGAGGCAGGCCAATACACCGCTAAGGGGGTTGCCCATAGGGAGTCCAAATTTTTGTTTATAGAATACTTCGTTAAATACCCCTTCTTAAATTCCCTCATTTTCTCAAAACGCTCTCTAAGACCATAACTTTCGCCCATCCACCAAAATCACAGCCCCCCCCCTTCCTCTCTACCCATCCTCCTTTCCCTGCATACACTCCCCATACACAAACATTCCAACTTACTTTTTCCCCTTCAATCTTGAACCGCAGCCATCTGGTCAAACACCCCCCTCCCCCCCCCCTCTTCCTCACCTCCCTCTCTGCCATCCACTTTACCCCTGCTCATCCCCCACCTCTTTCTCTTACCACCAGCTACAGTAGTCCTGGCTCACCCCATCCTTCCATTTTTTCCCCACTCATTCTTTTCTACATTCATTTCTATTTCTCCAACAAATACGGACGTCCACCCAGTAGTTGGCCACTATTTCATTCTATTTTTCCCAATATGTCTACCCTACATGTATCTGTGCTTGCATGACATTTTTCTCTATTTTATCATCCTGATGAAGTCTTATAAATAAAGACGAAACGTTGATGTACACATAAAAAACATCCATTTTTTGGTTTTCCTTTTTCATTTTCCCATCACGTCGGATTACTTTCATCCTTCTCTTCCCATATATATATATATATATATATATATAGCTAAACGTATACCCGTCCCGGAATAGGTCAAATTAATTCTCCTAACAGAACAGTTTTGCACCACTTTTGTGTTCCTTACGAATATTAAAATCAATATATAATGATACTAAACCTTATGTCTAGAATTCTTGATCAAAATCCATTGCATTATTTTGCATTATTTTGTTTCTAAGGCTTAAGCTAAAGGATCTTAAGAAGAAATTGAAATTCAGGAAATCTTGCTTCATTTGTGTCTATTTTATACTGGATCAACTTCAATGAAAATGTGATTTATTTGAATTTTTTTTAATAGAAGCTTGTATCCTTATCAAAATACTCTTAAGAAACTGAAATTTAGAAAATATTTATTAATTGATGCCTAATACCTACTGTTAAAATTTGCACAAAAATCGGAGGAATCTGAATTTTCACAAATCGCTTCCACCCCCTTTTTGCTCCCTTTGCATAAAACTAAATTAAACTAAATATAGCCCACATTACCAACTCTTACACCAAACAGCTGTTTCAGAGGTCAAAATGATCGGTCAATTAATGTCGGAGTGAATCTTATACATAGAAATATATGAAGATATATACATACCAAACTTTATATAAATAGAGATATAGTATGTATATGAATAAATAGGTTTCTTATATGTTAAATATAAATAAATATTATTTTGATTTACATGGCTTTTTTGTTGTTAATATGTTAAAGTAACATTAGTTAGGAAGGTCAGACTCAATTAGGCGTCATCATGTTTTGACCCCGCCCTCATTACACTTAATTGATCGCGTTCCTGTAACAGAGTTCCAGGGCATTTGCCATTTTGATTTCATGGTGATTTTAATGGCTACGTTTTTGTTTATTTATTGTTTGAATTAATATTTTCCATCTTCTGTATATATATTTTTTGTTGTTGTTGTTAATATTCTGTATTATTTGTTGTAGGTATTTACTCCTCCCGCCACACACACACACACACACACACACACACACACACACACATGTAAGATGTAACCAACGGTCGCTTTAATAAAGAGAGCCCAGCGCTTTTCGACGATCAGGGTTATTTTAAACGTCCCATTGTCTCTTCAGCATTCCATAATTTCGAGAGACCCTGGAAAAGACGAGACCTAATATGGGCACAGATCAGTAGCGTGCAGAGAACTGGTGATGCCCGAGGCCAACTTCTTCATTGTATGCCCCAAAGACTCAAGTATAAGTCCTAGTACTGAGAAATATTATGAGCAAGGGAGATACTTTGAATATAATTAAATGCTCCTCCCTAATATTAATGCGCGAAGCCATCGCCCCGTCATCGCCTCCTATGCACGCCACTGGCAAAGACAGGGCCGGCGGGACAGTTATAAAAGTGGGGGGGGGCTCTCCTAAAAAGTGTGGGGGCGGTTAAACACATGCATATATAACTTCATTATTGATGACCGTAAAGGGGGGTGCAGTAAAAAAGTGTGGGGGAGGGGGACTTAAGCACCCCCCCCCCGGTGCCGCTGTCCATGAAAGATACTACACTTTGATCCTGAGCCGGTACTCGGCGGAATATTTCTATTCATTCATTAGTCAGATGTTTGCAAAATACATATAAAATGGAGAGAAAAAACTGCAAAATCTAGAAATTATTATTTTCTGTTTATTTGAATTATTCGGACTACTATTCTCATCTTGGTTATTTTTTGTTTTTTGTTTTTTCACGTTTCGGCCGATGTAACCTCCGACCTTCTTCAGATACATGTTTCCGAATTCGGGAGTCTTTATGTCGAACACGGGAACTTATAGAGAATTACGAACTGAATTTTTTATTTAATCAATGGAGCTAGCTTGTTCTCGTTCCCTCAGCCACGGCCGGGTATATATCTTAAGAATGTTTTTTTTAATTTTATTCTTAGCTATTATTGTGAGGATTGAACCTTCAACCTCCAGAAAATTATCACTTAGAACTGATTGTAACCAACGCTTTGATCCATTGCGCCACGGGTCTATGAAAATAACAAACATGATGAGCACCGTAGTCTGGATAATTCAAATAATAAAGATTATCAATTTTCATCTAACTAATTTTCGAAACATTATTGTTTACATGACAAATAACAGAATCTCTCTTGGTGGATGGGGCCGTAACTCGCCTAATGGATACCGTCGCTGACTATGAAATTGGCTATGCTGAGTTCAAATTCTGTCGGATCTATCGTGGTCATTTACGCAGTAATACTATTTGGGAAAGGCATGAACCCGCAATTTCCCCAGATCTATTGGTGAAAATTACAACTGGTGTTCACTTAAGCAAAGTTATACTACGAACCGTTTACAATAGGTAATGTATTTCGACATTAAACACCACCTCAAAAAGATTGATATGCCGTAAAACGAAAAACAACAACATGTAACGTTTTGGCCCCTCCATTCTTTGCAGGTTCATGCGAAAGTCTGTCACGCTCCACAAATTGTTATGAGAGTTCAGCTAAGTTTTCTTTGCATGCTTTAAATATGACTGGTATTTTTATTCATTTTAACTTGCTATCTTATTTAATTGTATTTATTTTCTATGTTTTGATTTTATTTTGTTTTATTCCGTGTGCCTTTCATTTATAAATAGTAAATTATTTCTTCTCTCATTGTGTCTCTCAGGTCCACCCTACTGGCCGGAAAATGCCTGTTTCGATGTCCTTGTGGTTAGATAAAAAAAAATTGAAAAGAATAGGTAGCTTTAAATACGAGGAAAAAATGTCTGACCACCCATACAAGGATACCCCCTCCCCCGTCGTATTCTTAGATGGATGGTATCTTAGTTTTCACCGAGTCATTTGCAAAGTGATCGGCCTACAAATAATTCTGCCAACACATGGCATCTAAAAATTAAATAGATTCCCCAAAGTTCAGCTAAGTTTTCTTTGCATGCTTTAAATATGACTGGTATTGTTATTAATTTTAATTTATCTTATTTAATTTTTTAACTGCGGGGGGGGGCACTGAAATACCTGACTAGTACACGGGCGCAGGATTACTCCTCTCGCTGTGATGGACCCATATATCTTGTCAGGACATTTATCTAGGAGAAAGAAAACTCCGATATAAAAACTGTGCTACTGACTACTCACGTCTTGGCAGAAAACCGCTGGGGGAGAGAGGCCTTCTTAGTCCTGATAGACAATCTTCCTATAGTTGGAGGCTCGAACCTAATATCCGGTTTGCAAACCTAAAATTGCTTAAGGAGTAGATGGGGTCTGCACATCATCCGGCCTTTGCACCTTTTCTTTATCTATTAGCCATGCGCAGAGATACTAGCGCGGGGACACCTCAAAGACACCCAGTGTTTGTTTCCTGACTAAGACAAGGAACGCTGTCTTTATTTCTCTCTATCTGGGCAACTTGGGGAAGTTTTTTGTCACTAAGTCTCACATGACTAGTCTGCGTCGCGTAGTTCCGACAGGTTGAGGGTACAGGTTAGACAGCTTGTCTGGCTGATGTTTCCGACTAGTAGTGCAGGAGCCCTAACTCTTGGGTAGAGCTAAAACGGCTGCTCTATCAACAGTCGTATAATATCGTTGGTAACTGTACGTGGCATGTTGCGCATGGAAAGGGACCCTACAGTTATCCCCGGTGACTTTTCCTGAGGCCACAACCATCATGAATCATGTCTCGACTAAACAAGCACCCACTTTGTCCTCCCCACTCTATCTAAAATCAAAATGACAGTACAAAGAAAAGGAAACAACCCTAAACAAGACACCCACCCAAAAAATATCTTCGTTTCCGCCCTTGAGGCTAGAATTCACAAATATTCGAGGGGTTAGAACCAACATCAACGACGTAAGAAACTTTCCCCTAGTAAACTCCCCGGATATCCTAGTACTAAGTAAAAAAAACCTGCAATCCTCAATCTCCTAACACCATTTTAACATGACTGAATACCCCCACTCTACCGTAAAGACTCTGACAAATATATGCACGGACTAAGAGTTTATGTTCGAAACACCATCACCTTGACTAGAGAATATAGGCTAGAATCAGATGATTAAGCCTACATGTGCTTTAGAGTAACCTTATAGCATAGCGTTAGTTACTTATATTTCATATACCGTTCTCCCTCGACCCAGGACTGTACCCTGCTTAACTTTGTCTCTGAAAGCATAGATACAGCACTCTCACTTGACTTGAGTGCCCAAATACATGTATTTGGGGATTTTAATGCACATCACCGTGACTGGCTTGGATTCTCCAGCTATACAGATACAGCTGGTAACTCCACGTATAGTTTCTCCATAGTGCACTCCCTCTCACAGACTGTCATTTTCCCGACCCGCTTCCCTGGTTGTTTGGACTAGCAAGCCTCACTTCTCGGCCTGTTCTTGACCTCACTGCCCGAGGCTTGTGTGACGGAATGCCCATAGCCCGTTCGGGAACGCTGATTACCTTGTGGTAATGATTGATATCACCTTAAAATCTCGTCCCAAATCGTATGAGGCGTATGTCAAAACGACGAGATGCTACAAGCGAGCTAATTGAGAATCTATCAGAGATCACATCAGAGACGCCCCATGGAGTGAAACTTTTTCTCTCCTTGCTTATCAGTGCGCACATGAGGTAACTGAATAAATCAAAGCAGGCATTGAAGCACATGTCTCCATGCGAAATTTCTACAATGATTCACCTCAAACTGTGCAGCTATTGTTGCTCAGAGGCATCAAGCATTCCGACAATTCAACTGCCATAAGTCAACTACAAATAAACAGAAACTTATGGCGTCAAGAAGTTATTGTAAGACTGTAATAGATGAAGCAAAGAGAAGGTATACAGAGATGGCCAGACAACGCATTGAGTCACAGAAACTAAGTACTCGCAATTTCTGGAAAATCTACACTAGTGTGGTAAATAATGGGAAATCAACAATTCCCCCGCTATCCAACCACAATGATGTTTGCACGGCTACTGATAAGACTGAACTACTTTCCCAGCGTTTCGTCTTAAACTCCACTTTGGACTCCGTAAACCTCTCTCTCCCAAATTTCCCATTACGAACTGAAGCTACACTTGATGACCTGGTCATCACCCTAACTCATGTCGGGACATCATAAAATCTTGACTCCTCTAAAGTAATAGTAATAAATTAATGTTCTTCTGAACTGGCCTCTGTCATCTTCAAACTCTACAACAAATGCCTTGCCGAATCTTGCTTCCTGATAGCTGGAAAATTGCCTCTGTGGTACCAGTCTTCAAAAATTCTGGAGATAGAACTGACCTTAAGAATTATCGCCCATCAGTCTACTTTTGCTCTTCGCTAAAATCTTTGAATCCTTAATCAATCTAGCGATAGTCCGTCACCTCGTTAATGCTAAACTTCTTTCTGACTGCCAGTATGGATTTAGGCAATCACAGTCTACTACGGATATCCTAACGTTCATCTCTGAACGCATATACCATACACTGGACAAGGCAGGTGAAGCTAGGGTGGTAGCGCTTGATATATCCAAAGCTTTTGATAAAGTCTGGCATAAAGTTTTCCTCATAAAAATGTATTCATATGGTATTACTGGACGAATATTAAATATAATTAGATCCTTCCTATCCAGAAGAAAGATTCAGGTTGCCTCAATGGCCGTACATCCAAACAACATGACATATTAGTCCTTCTTTTCATAAACGACCTCCCTGATAACATTGTGTATGAGATGGGTATGTTTTCTGACGACACCACGCTCTACTCTCATCATGTGAGTAAAACGGACGCGCGCATATCCGGGGCAATGGCCGAATCCCTAAAAAGTTACCTCCAGTCTGTAGTGGAATAGGGTGAAAATGGATGGTAACATTTAATGTTACTAAGACAAAACTACTTTCTTCAATAACTACAAAAAAACTCTGCATGGAGTATTGTTGTCACATCTGGGCTGGTGAACCATCCACTAGCTTCTCCGACTTAGACATCGTCCAAAAAAAGAGTCGCTAATCTAATAGGTCCATAACTATCCACCAGGCTCTAGCTCCTGTACCATCACTGCAATGTTGCATCCTTGTGCTTGTTTTACAAGTACTTTAACAATGGAATGTGTTTCGCTGAACTTGCTGTCCTTATGCCTGTTCGACGTAAATACACTCGACCAACCCGACAATCAGCTAAATCTTATCCATTCATTGTTGAGGTCCCCAGATGCCGATAATGCTTTTCACTCCAATAGCTTCTTTCCTCGAGCTGGCGGTCTTTGGAACTCCTTCCCTGTTCTCTGTTTCCCCGACTGTAATGACATGCAGAAATGTAAAACTAATGTGAACAAGCATCTCGCTGCACAGCTCCCAATTTAGGATGACCCCCCCCCCCCTAAATTTTCCCCCTAATTCTCAGTAGCCCTTTACGTCTACAGTCCCAACTGGTCTTGTTGTGGGTGAAATAAGTAAAAAAAAATGTGTAACGTTGCGTCTTATAATAATGTATCACGAAGCCAATATTTCCGCTGACTACTTCTTGGCCTTTTGGCTAAGAGTGTAGTATCTGTTCCGATGGATACTACACCCTACAGACCGGTATCGTCTTGGTCTTCGGGTCTTGATTCCGCCGGTCTGTGGGTTTGTCCTGTGCAGTTCTAGGAGATCCACCCTCCAAGGCTTTGCCTTCTCACCTTTTGAGAAGGGGTTAGTTTATTGCTAATCGCCTGAGGCGCCCCTACCGGGGAATGCCTACGGTGCTGCCCAGGCATTTTTTGACGGTCATAAGTGCTCTTCCTCTAGGGTGCTGACTTACCTAATTCCACTTTCCGACCTTGTGTCATATTTTACTCTGTGGGAGGTAGATAAATACCTACCGCGTTACATAAGACTGACAAGAAACACTTCAATTTCATACTAGAATTGTCTACGTGGGTCCGTGGCGCTAACGGATAAAGTGCTAAGTAATAAAGAGTTAAATCCTCCGGTGGTTAGAGGTTCAATCCTCAGTACAGGCGATACTAAGAATATAATTAAGAATTACTTAAGAGCAATTTACCTCCGTGGATTAAATAAAGAGGTCAGTTCGAAATTCCGTACATATACCCTAGTTCCGCATAATTATTCCCGAATTCGACAAGACGTACCTGAAGAAGCTCGGATTGTTACATCAGCTGAGACGTTGTGAGAATAACATCCAAGATGAGAACAATAGTCCGAATAATCCAAAAAACACAAATTATCAATCCTCATCTAAAAAATTTTCGAAACATGGTTTGTAGAATTAATAAATCAACATTCTGTATATTCTGGGTCGATCGTGGTCATCAATTCATCCTCAAATGCAGACTTCAGCTAATGAAGCAGAAACAGACAACACGATGGCTATCTATACATGTGTTCACACGTGCGTGGTCTACATAAAGCCACCAAAACGATCGCATGAAAAGAGTGTCCAACATTGTACACCTATCACATCGATAAACTAAATCAGTGACGTATAAAAGCATCGTTTTATGAAAATGAAGACTTTCATAGTTACGGATGGCCCTAATAACCTATAATTTTCCTTCATTTCTCCTGAAAAGTGGTCCAGTCAAATAACCTTAAATCTACGGTTTATAGACGTAAAATATAGGTTTGAATAACCACCGTGAGTTGATTTAGCATTTGGAGCACCTCTCATTGTACGAGGGAACGCTTTAAGTCTGCTCTCAGCCTGTCAAGCTAACGGAACATTCGATCAAACTTCTGGATGTTTCTGATACACCCACAAAAGTGTAAATATTTACATTCACTTTTTAACGTTTATAAAATTAAACTTGTATGTCAATTGTTTTCACGTATTGCGGCCAAATTTCTATTTGATAATTTGTTATTCTAAAATAATTGATTCGTGTGTTTTAACCTTATCATTTTTTTTCAAAGGGGGGGGGGGGTACACCCTCCGTCAAAAATGACGGAAACAATTATCCTTTGCCGGTGTTCGCACTAATATTCATATTCATGTAAGATAACATCTGAATCGGCGAAGTTAAAAAAAGAAAGAAAAAAGAAAGAAGACGTCTCAATCTGGAAAGTCTTAAAAAAGAAAAAAACGGACAGCGTATAAATCAGTATCAAAAGCAGAAAGAAAAAAGAACAAAAATGTCTCATTATAGAAAATAGATTCATGGTGGGGGTGTGTGACTTGCTTTTTTGCTTTCTCAATTGTCCTAAATACTTGAAATTATGTCTCCATAAATACATTAGATAAAGTGAGAAGAACAGAGGGTAAAAATGATTTTTAAAAATAAACCAGAAACAAATGAAACGAAGAGAAAAACCGTTCGAAAAGAAATGCGTGAAAATACGAGAATAAGAAATTGCGCATGTATGCTATTTTCGTTGCTGGTTTAGTATTATCAGACTGGGCTGGTATTCAGGAGAGCTTGAGAAACATAAAATTATAAGTTATTATTGGCCAGCGATAGTAGCAAATAATCGGAACGTCAGTGACACCAACCCAACTGTGCATGGTAACTGACAATGGTGCAGGTACCGGAGGATATACCGAAGAGCCACAGTGATCAGCCAAGGGCAGCTACTCGTCTTTCAACAAACAGCAGACCAATTCCATCAGAATCTGAACTGTTGAGCGAGCCCACAACCAGATTTCCATGCAGGCAGCACACTAAGCCGATCTACCTTAAAGTCTATGGTATGCCTGTAACGAATCAGTGATTGGTGGTATCAATCAAGAGGGAGATATGTTGTATTTGGTAAAATTCATTACGTAAACTGTGGGAGTTACTTCCCTTGTTTGTTGTTGTTGTTGTTGTTGCGGTGAGCGCCATTTTTGAACAAACATGTTTTTTTATACCTTATACACTGTGTTCGTATTAATATGCAATTATAATAGTAACGCAAATAAATGCTCAAGAGGAAGCGAGTAATTATCATTACGGCAAACGTCTCATAATACAATATGACATGTGGCGCCACCTATACATCACCACTGTTATGAAAAACGTACATTATTTATTTGGGGGGGGGGAGAAGGGACCTCGGCTTCCTTCTATATTTTCATGTATGCAAATAGTTTGTTCATGATATTTAAAGAGGTCTTCAGCTTATTGCCAACCATTTTAAGCCCCAGGGTTGTATATTTGGAGTTTCAAGTTTCAGACGTTTCCTCATAATAGCGGTACATTAGAATATTTGCATAGTTTATTTATTTTTTTTTTTTTTTTTCATTTTTAAATTAAGTATGCGTCTTATTTGTTGGGAAATACATTAACTTAATCAATGTTGGTTATCTTTATCTCAAAGTGACCACATAATCAGCTTTTGCTGTCAGATACGGTCGTGGGGGCACGAGTTAAAGTGCTTTATGGTCTGCGGGAGCCACAACTGATAAAGAAGACATGAAACGAAATTTGCTATGAAAAAATTGCGCAGAATTATTTACGGATTTAAAATATATAAACGCATTTATAATCATTTAAGATTATTCTTCTTAGTTTAACTTTGATTGCGTTGGAATGATAAAAACCGAAAATTAATCTGGAAAAAAAGAAAAATAGCATTACGTTCGCCAATAATTAAAAAAACAATTTAATTTTGTGGAGAATACACTATTGCTCCTAATAGGAAGCCAGTCACAAGTTTCATAAGGCGTGCTTACCATGCTTATTTTGGTATTAAACTTGGTGACCAGGATAAAGCTTTGGCGCCACACATGTTATGCAAAGCATGCACTGAGACTGCGTGGGTGGACCAATGGCAAGAGGAGGCTGAACTTTGGAATTCCCATGGTTTGGAAGGAGCCGACAAACCATGTCACAGACTGCTACTTCTGCACTGTTGATGTGAATGGGATCAACAGAAAGAACAGGGGAAACCTCAAGTATCCTCGTCTCCAATCAGCACGTCGTCCTGTAGCTCATTGTGATGTAGAACTTCCTGACATTAGTCACGAAGATGCCTCCAGTGTCGAAGGACAAGAAGAAGAAGAAGAAGAAGAAGAAGAAGAAGAAGAAGAAGAAGAAGAAGAAGAAGAAGAAGAAGTGGTTCTTGAAGATGATGCTCCACATCCATTTCCTCAAAAGGAGTTGAATGATTTCATCTTGACAAAGGACTCTGCCGAACTGTTGGCATCCAGGTTGAAGGAAAAAAAACTCCTATCTGACAGTGTTCGTATCAGCTTCTTCCGCAACAGGCATCAAGAGTACCTCCGTAGTTTCTCTAATGAGAAGGACGTTGTGTACTGTGCTGATATTGCGCAGGTTCTGCTCAAGATTGGAGTGTCACAATACGAACCCAAAGATTGGAGACTGTTCATTGACAGCAGCAAGCGATCACTGAAATGCGTTCTGCTGTACAACGGCAAACAGTTTGCCTCTGTATACATCGCTCACTCGACTACACTGAAGGAGAAGTATGAAGCGGTGAAGTATGTGCTGGAGAAAGAAAATTGGTTATGATCAGCATAAGTGTTTTTTTGTGTGTTGACCTGAAAATGTTTAACTTTTTGTTGGGACAACAGACTGGCTTCACCAAGTACCCATGTTTTCTGTGCATATGGGATAGTAGGGACCATACTCAGCATTACACGAAGAAGGACTGACCTGTGTGGGAGGAATTGGTGCCTTGCAAAGAAAGGAACGTCATCAACAACCCGCTGGTGGACAGAGATAGAATATGCTTCCCACCGTTGCACATCAAGCTCGGCTTAATCAAGCAGTTCACCAAGGTTCTGGACAAGGATGGTGACTGCTTCACTTGTGCCGGGCTTTTCCAGGATTGACCATGGAGAAGTTGAAAGCTGGCATCTTTGACGGTCCTCAGATCCGTCAGCTCATCAGAGATCCAGAGTTCGAAAACTCAATGAACGAAGTGGAACTGGAAGCGTGGAAGGCATTTGTTCTGGTAGTGAAGAACTTTCTTGGCAACAATAAGGCCATAAAAGTGAAAATGCCATGTTGACTCCGAAGACCGGTCTGTGTTTGTTTACAGTCAAACTGCTATTCGTTTATTCCGTCAATTGGGAATGTGAAAGGAAGTATTTGAAATAGCCATTCAGAACGCCGGGGAAAAAGAAAGAGTAGTTTAAAGTAGTTCCCCATATTTAGCTTGAAAATGTAGAGAAGGTAACACAAAAGGTAACATAATAGTATGTGGAGACGAAATGAAATACTACGAAATAGTGAACAAAAAGTGAAAATACCTCCGACCTCCTGTGTGATAACTGTGTTAGACGAAGCTGTTGAACAAGAAAAACATTTCTAAAACGAACCTAACGAACGAATATTTTTCATTCCTCGCATCGAGAATTGCCCAAAGTGGCTGCCGAAACAGATCACTGGGCTATTCAAGTTTCGGCTCGAAAGCTATAATGGTCAATGAAATAGAGGAAATTAACTTTATTTTACATATAAGATATCATGTAATTTTTTTAAATAGAAAAACCATCGAAGAAAAAATTATATTTAAAAAATCTACCTTATTAAGTTATCGTTTGATCATTAAATTACTTGGATGCAATTGTCTCAAATTAAATTTACGTGTAGGCGATAAATTGCATGAAGGTCAATATTGATGAAATTATCTTGCCTTTTATCGGATTTTTGTGAAATGTATCATTTGGTCATCAAATTAATTGAATAAAACTGTTTAATGTTAAATTCATATATCAGCGAGAGAAACACACCGGCAGACGATAAATTGTCTGCTAACTTTATTATTATAGATTAGCATCTTCCGTAACTACAAAAAAGTCTTATATTGCTCTTCATAAATAAATAATTGTCGAGTTGTTAAAATTAAATCGATGATAATTGGAAATTTTATTTTTATTTTTCCTTTATCCGAGTTGAAAAGCAATTACAGAATAAGAATTTTTGACCGACTAACATTCAGTTATGTCAAAATTAAATAGGTATGACACAATGTCAGTTCTGAACTTGCATGTAAGTGTTGATGTTTTTGATTACTAATAATGGTGAAATGAGATTAGACTTTTAAATTACTTTTGTATTTTTCGCAGAGATACTCATGGAGACATACATCTATTAGTAATGGAGATTCTGTATCTGTCTGTCTTAAGTCGAAACTATACTATTACTTCTATTATTATTATTGTACTAACTTTTTATGCTCAATTAAGTTTACTATACTATTTCATACTAATGTACTATCTTCCAACGCTCAATTTAGTGCGTGTAGTGTAATATCTGTCATGTCGTCATTATATCCTCCTCTCAGACATAACCTCCTCCTTTTGGGGTGCAATGTAGTATTTGTTCTGTTGTCATTATACCATCCTCCCAAACATAACCTCCTTCTGTTTAGGAAGGGGGTGTAATATATGTTCGTTCATCATCCTCCCAGGCATTACTTACTCTTTTGGGGTAGTGTAGTATGTGTTTGTTGTCATGAGATCATCCTCTCGGGCATTATCTCCTCCTTTGGGGATAGTGTAGTATATGTTCTGTTGTCATGAGGTTATCCTCCCAGGCATTACGTCCTCCTTTAGAGGGGGTATATTTTTGTTCATCATGATACCATCCTCCCAGGCTAGCAAAAATATGCGACTGGAGGGAACATATTTTTTCTTGTCTATATAAATAAAATAAAAGGCAGATGTATGTATGTTTGAGTGTACACCAATGACTTTCTCAGCTGCAAAATTAAATTTGGTTTACAGATATACCTCGATAATGTTCACCAAGTGATGTGAGTGAGGATGTAGACAATAATCAACGTGTAGTTCGATAACAGCATTCAGTGTACTTCGACCAATTCTATCCGAATCATGAGAACTAACTTGAGAGAATTCAAACTTCATACAGCAAGCAAGCTGTTTAGTGCTTGTTGTTTGTGACTGAATTCTTCATTTTGCGTGAGTTTTCGAAACGTTCGTTGAGGTTCCGTTACCGATACGATCGACTTCACGCGGCATTGTGGTCAATGCAAGCTGATTAATGTTGGTGGTGGAAGTGATTACCAAATTCTAATGGTTTTTAAAAATCCAGTTCCACTCTATTAATAACATTACCTGATCAAATATTATGCGTGTATGTGTGTAAATGCAAATAAGCGTGATTTGTAAAATTTAAAAAAAAACAAGGACCCGTGGTGCAACGTATAACAGTGCTAAGTAATTGTTGCCACATCTGGGCTGGTGCATCATCCGCTAGTCTCTCACTCTTAGACAAGGTCCAAAAAAAGAGTTGCTAACTTGATAGGTCCTTCACTATCCACCAAGCTCCAGCCTCTGTCCCATCGCCGCAATGTTGCATCCTTGTGCCTGTTTTACAAGTACTTCAATGGAATGTGCTCCGATGAACTTGCTGCTCTGGTACCTCCACGACGTAAATTTATTAGACCAACCCGACAATCTGCCAAATCCCATCCATACACTGTGGAGGTCCCCAGATGCCGACGAGCTTTCTACTCCAAGAGCTTCTTTCCTCGTGCTGCTGGACTCTGGAACTCCCCTCCTGCTTCCTGCTTTCCTGACGTTACTGATATGCAGAAATTTAAAACTAATGTAAACAGACATCTCGCTGCACAGCTCCCCATTTAGGTTGACCCCTTCCCTAAAAAAAACAAAAAAAAACTTTCACCCTTTTTCTCAGTAGCCCCTTACGTCTACAGTAGCGTACTGCCTTGTTTGGGGTGAACTATGTTTTAAAAAAAAAGTGACACAGTCTTCTGGGGGCTGAAGGTTCAATCTTTAGTACAGGCTATACTAAGATTACAATTACAAATTACTTATGACTTCTATTCGGTCATAACTGACGGAACGCGCGCAAGCTACTTCCGTAGATTAAATAAATGGTTCCATTCGAAATTCGGTACAAATTGCCAAATTCGATATAAAGATTCCCGAGTTCGACAAGACACACCTGAAGAAAGTCGGATGTTACATAGTTCGAAACGTTGTGAGATAACACCCAAGATGAGAACAGTAGTCTGAATAATCCAAATAATACAAAAATAAATAAAAATCGAGTGATTATATTAATTAAAAAGAAAAATGTAATGTAACGAGACCCGGTACTGCAGCTACGAGAGTAAAGCAGACCAGAGAGTAAAAAAAATCGAAAGTCTTTATACGATTTAAATTTAGTAAGATAGATTTTATTACAAAACTCATTTTTAATAATATATATAACAAAAGAAGAAGAAAATAATAATAATAATAATAATAATAATAATAATAATAATAATAATAATAATAATAATAAGAAGAAGAAGAAGAAGAAGAAGAAGAAGAAGAAGAAGAAGAAGAAGAAGAAGAAGAAGAAGAAGACGAGGAAGACGAGGAAGGAGAGTCTTTATACGATTTAAATTTCGTAAGATAGATTTTATTACAAAACCCATTTTTAATAATATATATAACAAAAGAGGAAGAAAATCATAATAATAATAATAATAATAATAATAATAAGAAGAAGAAGAAGAAGAAGAAGAAGAAGAAGAAGAAGAAGAAGAAGAGGAGGAGGAGGAGGAGAATCGTTTTTATTAACTAATCATATTCGACTAATGAGCCATTTGTAAGAATCCATTTCTCGAATGATTCCGGCCATGATAAGATGCCACATGACAATGGCTTTCTTTTTACTTTGCCAATGAAATATTTTTTTAGAGGAAAAGCTCAAATACTAAATAGAAAATAATCTAATAAAATGGCGAAAATGGAAACATTAAAAATGCATCAGTTTTAAATGTCAAATGATTGAAAAGGTTTTTACT
>OY744516.1:120682855-121150355 GCA_963556195.1 Sepiola atlantica | reverse complement strand
TTGTTCTAAAAGATATAAAGGTGTTAAAATTCTTCCATTTGGGTTTGAAACGTGATTGGAAACACATCCGAGGAGACCTAGTTAAGGTCGAAATAACTTATAATGTGTACAATCCGAATGTATATTTAGTCTTTTTAAACCTCATAACGTATTCATGCTCTGTTTTAACGGACATAGAGCTCTCTGATCCGGATTCCGATCGAAAATAATCGAACCTGAATACTATATATATATATATATATATATATATATATATATATATATATATATATATATATATATATACATATATATGTATGTATATATGCGTATTTATATATGTGTATGTGTGTGTATATATGTATATATGCACGTATGTATGTATATATGTATATGTACGTATAAATATATGTGTATATGCACATATATATGTATATATGCACATATATAGTTATAAAATAAATACGTATTTATTATAATGCTCCCATAATGTTGAGCATAATGAGAGCCGACAATGGCAAACGGCCGTAAGCGAATATAGCAATGGTCTTGTTTAAAATTAGATCTTGTGTACAATTAGAGCTGAGGTCGGTTTGGCAACGACTGCCGATTGTTCCCATTTACTTGCCTCTCCACGAGGGCAGAGTTAGACACAAGGCCGGTTTTTAATGTGGGGAAAATCCAGCTCCACAAAAAGGGGCACTCTGGATAGGAACAAAAATAAAAATTCTCAGTCATGAACGATTTCCCCATACTGACCGACGACAGAAAAGGAGAAGTGTATCATTAGAACAGATACTACACTGTGATATCAGCCCAAAGGCTGCTAATTGTTGTTAAAATATTTCTCCCTCGCTCTCTCAGATGATCGGATTTCGTTCCTAGCTGGAAGTAGTTGCTAAAGTCTAGCCGCACCGATGAGCTGTAAACAGCGAAACAGTCCTGTGTGTGAATGACTATTATACACACACACATATATATATATGTAATTTAATTTAATTATGTTTTTACGTGCATAACATTTATTTTAGTTTATTTTATTTTATGCACGTAAAAACATAATTAAATTAAATGCGTCCAAAAAGTTAGGGCGATTCATTCATATAATAATATGAATAATAAAGAGCTTATAGCTAAGGTTGCGAATGTATAAAAATATATAAAAAATGTAAACAAACGCTTATCGCGGAACAAACGCCAATAACAAAAAAATCTTAACCTTATATATATATATATATATATATATATATATATATATATATATATATATATATATATATATATATATATTAGTGGATGTATATATATATCATGTAATATTAATCGAATATTTATTAAAATGAAAAGTAAGAGAAGTAAATCGAATTAACAATTTCGGGTTTGTTTTATTATACACATAGATTCGAAGAAAAACTGTCAAAAAATAAAAAATGGCGCCAGACTTCGTTTAGAATGCGGCAAGTTCGGGAAATTGACTTAAAACTAAATACATATTGAAAATACTCTTAGAAATTCACCGAATATATGTCACCCTATGTCACGACTCACGCTAACATATATTGAATGGATTTCATTTGTATTTTTCGCATATACCGATAGCCACTATGTTTTCATCGAAACAAAGGGTAAAAGCGCGGAGGACATTTCTGAACTCATTTTGAGAGAATTGGAGAATGATGAGATACAGATTGGTGACTGTATTGGCCAGGCATTTGACAATGCCGCTGTTATGACAGGTCACCGATCGGGTGTGCAGAAACGAATCTCTGAAATCAACCCAAAAGCTCTATTTGTGCCATGCACCAACCATTCACTAAATCTGGCTTGTGTACATGCAGCTTCAGTAGCGGTTCACTCTGTTACATTTTTTGGCACACTGGACCGGTTATTCTCGTTCTTTTCTGCATCTACACATCGCTGGGACATCTTGATTCAGTTGACCGGTCTAAGTATCAAACGGACTGTGGATACTAGATGGAGTAGTCGAGCAGATGCTGTAGATGTTGTGATAAAAACAATATTGGAAGTCGTCATTGCCCTGGAACAGCTCACAGAAGAAGGAGAAAATGCAACCACAAGATCAGATGCATCTTTAATTCTCAACTCGGTACTATCGTTTCCGTTTCTTTTATTTCTGAACCTTTGGAAAACTATTCTCCCAGAAATCAATGATGCCCAGAAATATCTTCAAAAAAAAGGGCTGGATCTGCAACAAAGTTCTGTCAGGCTGACGGCGTTGAAAGATTTCCTTCTTCAGAATAGAGAAAAGATAGTGGACACTGCAATAGACGAGTCAAAAACACTCTGCTCTGAAATGGGGATAAGCATGGAGCGTCGTATTCGCAAAAAGAAACGAATGGATGGTGAAGGATTGACTGATGCAGCGCTGAGTTTTGATACTGAGTTGAGACGGGAAATGCTGTCTGTCATAGACAGATTGACTGAAGAAATATCTTGCAGATTTCAACAAGTTCACAATCTTGCAAATAAATACGCTTTTCTTATACCGTCAAATCTGCTTGATGATAATTATGATTGTCAGCTTGGTGGATTTGACGAAGATATAGAAAAAGAGAAATTCTTTGCTGAAAAGAAGAGGTTACAGTATGTTGTAAAAGCTTCAGAAAAAGACAAAATCGATGGACCTCTTGAACTTTTGAACTTTATACAAAGATACCAACTTGGGGATTCCGTCCCTAATATTGTGATCTTGCTGAGAATTTTCCTCACCAGAGCTATTAGCGTTGCTAGCTGTGAGCGCTCTTTCTCAAAACTGAAGCTCATAAAAAACTACCTTAGATCAGCAATGAGCCAGACAAGACTTACAGACTTGGCAATCCTCTCAATAGAGAGGGAACTTGTCGAGGAAGTGAATTTTGATAGAGTCATTGATAACTTTGCCGAAAAAAGGCGCGAAAAATCTGTTTGTAAATTTTCAACCGACTTGATGCCTTGCGACAGTTCTCTCACAAAAAATAAATTTATAGCCTTATTTGCCATTCATAAATACATTTGTTTAAAATATATTAAAACTATTTTTAAAAGAGTTGAAACGTTATTAACAACAACAAATTTCTGAAAACCGAGCGATTACACACACGGATTTAAAAAAGCACCGATACAAGACGTTTTTTCTCTTCGGAGGGCTCGCCCTCTTAATAATAACATTATGAAGACAAAGAAAAGAAAACTACATCGGACTATTCTCTCCTTGATACATCCATGTTATTTGGCGAAAATTCGGACTTTAACAACAACGACAAAAAAGTAAATAAAAATGATTTTATCATTTCATAACATTTTCAGGTTTTCAAATGTTCTCATTTAAATTTATTATTATATAAAATTATAGTATAAAATTTCATATTTTTTGTTAACTTTTGTTTTTTTTAATTTTTTTCTCTACTTTCTATTTTTACCCTCTCAAAATGCCGCCCCCTCAGGTGTGCCGCCCGGGGCGGCCCGCCCCCCTCGCCCCCCCCTAGCTACGCCAGTGGTCATATGCCAGTTTTGTATAGAAACAACAGGTCGGGTTTGGACTCATGTAAATAGATTTCAACCTCTGGAAGGTTTGAATGTAGACCCTTAATGTTGGAAAAGAAGATCTGTTAGTAGGGATCTATGTTAGAAGTTGGAGTTCTGGGTTTTCGTTTATGTTTGATTTTGATAATTATCATGATGGGATAGGAGGAATTGTAAAAGGAGGTCAGCGGGAGTTTAGAGCAGAACGTGGAGAGAATGAGTAAAAAAAGAGTATTTTTGTAAACCATTGAAGACAATAAACCGTAGCAGTTCTCACTAATATTGCATCGAGAGGCCCCACCAGAAACTACTGCATGTTTCAGGCTCTATTCACCAAATGGCAACACAGAAGCCTCCTTCGGAGTTATCCCAAGGGTCGGGTCCTTGGACTATCAGGCGGATAATATCAGCCAAGTTAAAACGTTTATTTCCAGCATCCTTATTAGTGAAAAAAGCGCGAAATTATTTTAAAATTGGTTGATTTCCTGAATTTTGATTCCATTATTAAACAGACAGTTAACATTGAACTTTTTTTTTGTATAATTTTTAAACAAATTTCAAAGTCTGAATTACTTACGGTTGATTGGGTTAGAAGTTTAAATAATGGTAATTCATAATTCAGTTTTTTGCAGTATTTGATCGTGAATTATTATTTTCTTTAACTTTATATTGAATAAAGATCAGTTTCAAGATGAATCGAATCGTGTTCTTTTCTTTTTTTACATGCAATTTTTAAAGTTTTCTAATGCTTTGTTTTAAATATTTACAATATCGTATGGTCAACATGTTTTGATATTTTGAATAACTTTAGTAAAGGTGTTTTTTGTTTACAAGAAATAATACATTTGCACCAAGCTTTATAATAAAGTAATGGATTTATTATATTCCGTGATCATTAATTAATAAATACTGAAAATTTCATTAAAATTGGTTGATTTCCTGAATTTTTATGGATTATTTAGTGAATAGAGAAGTCGAAATGCCTTCTTATTGTTATTACTACGGTCCTTGTTTTGACACGGAATGCAGTGACGTCAGAGGGGGGCAGGAAGTTAGTTGATTGGCCTTGTCAACACTCGGTGGCCATGGGAAAGCTCAATATACTGGATAGAGCAAAAATAAGGTGAGTCAATGAAAAATAGTTAGACCTGTAAATGGAAACAGATCAATATCTTCAGTTGTTCAGAACAAGGAGCATTTAGTAAATAAAAATATAAATATTTATTCTTCTTCTCTTTCAATTGCATTCCTTGATCCCCATAAAACTTGGATCTCCGTGTTTGGTGACTTTCATTTACATTGAAACACACCCATTTGAACTTTTAAAACCTTTTAAAAAGAATTTTTTTTTTTAAACTTTTTCCAAATTTTGAATATTGACTGTTCTTATCAGTCAACTTATCAATAACTACTTCCTCTGATGATAAGATTTTAATCTTTGAAAAGCCGTGCAATTGAAAGAGAAGAAGAATAAATATTTATATTTTTATTTACTAAACGCTCCTTGTTCTGAACAACTGAAGATATTGATCTGTTTCCATTTACAGGTCTAACTATTTTTCATTGACTCACCTTTTATATATATATATATATATATATATATATATATATATATATATATATATATATATATATGTGTGTGTGTGTGTGTGTGTGTGTATATATACATATGTATGTATATATATATATATGTATGCATATATATATACATATATATATATATATCATGGACGGCGGCACCGAGAAGGCAGGGGGGAGGGGGCTCAAGCCCCCCCCACCCCACACTTTTTGACTTGGCCCCCCCACTTTACGGTCATCAATAATAAAGTTATATATGCATGTGTTTAACCGCCCCCCCCCACTTTTTAGGAGAGCCCCCCACTTTTATAACTGTCCCGCCGGTCCTGTATATATACATATGTATGTATGTATATATATATATATATATATATATATATATATATATATATATATATGTGTGTGTGTGTATATATACATAAATACATATGTATGTATATATATATACATATGTATGTATATATATATGTATATATCTATATACATATGTAGGCTTACCAAAGCATTCCTTTCTGCCAAGCAAGTAACTGCTTGGTAGTGAAACACGTGTAGGAAAAAACATTTAATTTGAATAAATAGTATTTGTAAGAAAAAATATCTTTAATGGTGATCATTGGTGTCCTGAAAGGAATGCTTTGGTAAGCCTTCATAAAATCACATATAAATGCTCTGTACTCTGTAATCGAGTATCATCGAGCTTGTTTTTTATTGGAACAACCCCGATCTTCACTGAATGATCTATTTTATAAGTGAAAAATCTAAATCTATATACATATGTATGTATATATATATATATGTATATATATACAAATGTATGTATATATATATGTATATATATACAAATGTATATATATGTATATACAAATGTATATATATATATATATATATATATATACAAATGTATATATATGTATATACAAATGTATATATATATATATATATATATATATATGGTAGAGAAAGCAGATTGTTCGTCCGATGTGGTTGACGTTTTCTTAAAGATGTGCAATTTATCTTATATTCAAATTAGCGCCAAAACCACACTTACACACATCAGATTTCACTTTCTCAAAATACATCAACAATATCAGACGAACAATCTGCTCTCTCTACAACGAGGGACAGTCTTTTGCGATTTTTTAACACCAGCTAGATGAGGAAAAAAAGGAAATACTCTTTGAAAATGCTGTTTTACAGCGAAAGTCTCAGACATATATTTATAAAACAAATGATTTTATTTAGTTAATAAATATATAAAATTAATAAAATAAATAAAGTTTCTTGGTATTTCTAAATTCTATAAATTTATATAAGAAGAGAGAGAGAGAGAGAGAGAGAGAGAGAGAGAGAGAAAGAAAGAGAGAGAGAAACTATTTTCTCTGTGTTTCCTCTCCTCCAATTTAGCAAAGGTCAGGAATTTTCTTACCCTCACGTTGTTGTCCTATTGACCTTTTACTTGGCCATTGCTGACCTCTCTGGTTAATCAATTATATCAGATGTCACATCCTTTACTATTGAGATGTTTGACATTCTATACATGCCTAACATACATTTAATCATTCATCTCTTTATTTTCACCTATTGCTATTGATGTGTGTGGTAAGTCATGGGACTGCACACAACAGACAATTTACATGCTTTCCCCTGCAAGATGGCATGATTGCTTACAAGTAACGTTAAATACATTTAATAAAGATAACAACTAGACTTATATTCTCTCTCTCTTTTTTTAAACTAAAAGAATCACCACATCAAAGTCAAAGGCCACTCGAGGATAATAATTAATGAGATGGAATGATTGTCAGTTAAGAGATGGATGTAACCCCCCCCTGCCCTCCAGCTTTC
This sequence comes from Sepiola atlantica, assembly GCA_963556195.1. Taxonomy (NCBI): domain Eukaryota; kingdom Metazoa; phylum Mollusca; class Cephalopoda; order Sepiida; family Sepiolidae; genus Sepiola; species Sepiola atlantica. The sequence continues at coordinate 121,143,431 of OY744516.1, read as the reverse complement.
GTGACGTCACCAGTTCGGTCGTTCCGGGTTCGGATGGTCACCCGGTACTGCTCGGGAAAAGTTGCCGTTCTGATGAAGATTGCCGATGTTGAAACGCCTGGTCCAACGACTACTCACTCTCACGTTGTGTTTGTTAGATCAGTGAGCAATCAACCGGGGTTGGGTCAGCAACCTTGTCTCGCTGTGAAGAGAAGGGTCATTTCATGCAGAACAGTTGAATGGAAATAATTAAGTCCGTAACGACTTTGTCTGTTTGGTTTTCTTAGAAGAGAATTATTTAAAAAATAAGTACAAATAATGTACACTGGTTTATTTCGATAATATCAAAGTTTAACTGGCGTCTTGATCGTTGTCAGCGAAAATCTGTTCTAAGTTCCGGATGAGAAAGGAACATATACACGAACTGATATGTCGGGTTTGGTGGGGAAGGTACAGAGCGAGTCCTTTCGTCACTGACCCTCGTAACTGACTGACTGACGTCCCTGTTTCTCTGACTATAGCTGTTCTTCGCTTGGTTTTTATCGGGACTTACCCCGCCCTTACCTAATTATAATTTGGCACTCCGAGAAAAGAGTTGTATCTAAATTCTCCACGGGTCCCTAAAAGCAATTTCGTCAACAACTGCCAAACCCTTTTATGACCGTTTATTTCTGCGGCGCGTCACTCAAACATACCTTAATTCGTACTAGTATTGACGGGGGGGGGGGGGGGGAAATAACTTTAACCCTCCGTAGGGAGTCTGATTTCGACAACAGCTAAGAGATATGAGGGCTGCCCCATAGAGTAATTAATCAGTGGCCATCTTTCTCGGACGATCACTTACATGTATTTTTTGTCAAAAAGTATTAAACATTATGATTTTATACAATAATAAGTTATTTTGAAAAAGTACCGAATGACATTATTTTGGATAGTAAAGCATCTGTAAGGAAGGCCCTCTCATTTCCTTTTCCTTCATTTTTTGTGCATATATTTTTTCTGTGGAAAAATTTAAAAAATTTTTTTCCCAAAACTAGCATTGTGAAACTATTGTGGCCCGAGGGGTGTAACTTGATGTGGCTGCACCGACAGAAATATTCTGAGGTGGAATCTTATCGTTCTGCTGCAAGATCCTGGAGTATGATAGTCACATCCCCATTTTGAACAGCGGTTGACAATTGTGTTGAGCCCAAAAGTGGATGGTCTGCTGTCTGGCTAAACTGGCAATAATCATTAGTTAGTCATTAATTCTCTGCAGGGAATTAATTATCCTGAATTCGGTAAAAGGGGCTATAACAGATGGAAGTTGAACACTTGATATAAAAAGTGGTAAGCTATTTTATATAAAAATAGTATTTATTTTATCATTGAATTTCGAAAATCACAAAACTTGAATCATCTGCCCAGGGAAGAACGTGTCTTATCTTAGTAACGGATTTCAACGACTGCTCTCCTTTCTTGTGACAACAAAAAAAAGAGAAAGAAGAGTTCAACATACAAAAGAGAGAAAGAAAAAATTATGACACAACGATTAGGACCAACGGGGATCGTGCACCTTAGGGTGCACTAGTATGCATCTTGGTGATGATGCTGGACCCTACGTAGAATCAAGTAGAGATATAAGGCTAGTATGTATACTCACACGGATCGACCATAAAAACAAGGGAAGAAGATGGCGACACGCTGTCTAGGTTTTGTAAGAAAAGTCATGTACAATTGTCTATAGCAATTAAGTCTGCACAACGATGAGTTTGAACAGCTGGACAATTTTGGTCAAGAATCTCTTAGTCACTGATGAATGTCAGCACTTGGGGGGTTCGCGCGAACGCCCTCCCCATAGAGACAGAGAAAGAGAATAAGTGTTTTGTGATAACACTAAAGCCTAAGCAAAGAATTTCAATTGCTGTATCGCGCGCACCGGCCCAACCCCAACCCAACTCCGAGAGAGGAAGAGGGACACAGAAAAAGGGATGGGAGAGAGAAAGAGAGTAAGTCAGTATACCCAACACCACCCACTCCCGAGAAAGGAAGAAGGATTAGAGAAGTAGGTTGGAAAAAGAAAAGGTGTGATAATATGCCTTTTTGGGAAGAGAAAGGATCTTTGGGTTTTTGAACAAGAAGACAGTTAAACGGACAGTGAGAGCTGGGCGTTCGGCCCGTTCGGATGTGGCTGGACGCTCGCATGCCAAGACTGCGTGACTGACGAAGTATTCTCCCCATCGTTTTCAGTAGACAAGTTAGTTCAACTTATGACTAAATTAAGAGAGCAATGGTAGAGGAATTCACGCATAGAGACGACGACGAAATAGTTTAACACAAAAGACATTTTATCAAAACAATAGACTTTAATTCGACGTTTAAAAACCATTGTTTTATCTTGTTAATAATTGTTTCCTACGAAAAGAAATCGCCGAGTTGTTGCATTATTGATTTGTTCTGCTTGAATAACCTTGCCTTCACAGAATCAATGAAATCATCATCATCGCCGTCATCACGACCTTGGAGGAAATTCGACACATCTTTTTTTTATTTGCCACTACGACGATCATCGGCCAAAAAGAGTGTTCACGGTCTAGCAATATCTCTGTGTAGAGAACCAGAGGCGTAAGCTCAGATACACAGACGACGAGCGGGGTACATGTTTATGACAGGCTCCGTGACATGGAATAGAGTGGAGTATATGTTATACTTGGCGCCGCGACCAGGAGATCAAACACTTGTGCGTGAGTGGCCGACAACGATACCCACGGTGTCGAAGAGAGTGGGGTACCTGTTACAAGATCAACAAAAGGGAAAGAAGAACAAAAGTCACTTGTGGTAATTTATATATTGATCCACACACCCTGCTGCCGGGAAGATCTCGAGCTATCTCGCAGTAAACTGTAACCAGAGTCGTTCCCTTTTATACTTTGATCCGAATCTGACTCTTAATCCTCATTTTGTCCTGCTTGATCTTCCATTGTTTCATCTTCTGACGTTTCATTCTGTATATTCAGTAACGGAAGGGGTAGCGATTTGTTCATTTTGCTCTTCGTAATCACCCTGGAACCTTATTTGGTCTGCACTGTTTCCGTTTTCTCTATTTATTATAGCTGTATTGTGGCCTTTTTGCACGATAAATTCTATCCTTTCTGGATTAGATTCTTTGTTCTTTTTGTACCAGATTTTTTCATTTGTAGAATACGACATAGTTAACAGAGCTCTAATTTGTCTTCCCATTAAAGCTGATGGTATTGTTCGATAGCTTAAAAGCATCCTTGGTAAAAAAACATATATTTTTTATTTTTGCTGAGAACATGCTTTTAGTCCCGTTTTCACGGTCTGCACCATTCTTTCCACCAACCCATTCGATTGAGGGTGATATGACGGTGTCTTATACGGTTTACATCCTATTTTTTCCAACCATAAATTAAGACCTTCATCACAAAACTCTGGAGCATTGTCAGATACCAGGGTTTTTGGGATACCCATTCTAGAGAATATGACTCTTAGTATCTGTGTTATAGTAGAAATTTTCTTGTCCGGCACACGGACTACTTCAGGCCAGGCTGAAAAAGAGTCTACTAATATTAATAAGAGTTCCACTCCAGAAATGTACGCATGATCCATATGCACACGACTCCACTTCTCTGGGCCATGAATGTAAAGTATTCTGTGTAAAATTCCTTAATTCTCTACATTTTTTTGCATCTTTTTATATATGTTTCGATATCTCGTGAATATCCCGGCCATTATGCTTCTAGTTTTATTCTTTTTTTGTGTGACCGCTACTCCACAGTGTATATCATCATGTACACTTTTTATCACTAAATTTTTTTGTGTTTTGGGGGGAATTACCAGATATCCATTACAAATCACTCCATTTTCTTATCGTTAATTTATGCCATTTTTTTTTGTAAGGTCTCTCTGCCTTGGAACAATTTCCCCATATATTGTTCCTATTCTCGATGTTATCCTACTTAGTACTGGATCATGTCTAGTTTCCATAGCCATTCTATCTAAAGCTAAAACATCAGTCTCTACCCAATGTAAGAATGTATCTTCAAATTCTTCTTCTGTTTTATCTTTTGACTTCTTGTAAAATCGCAACTTTGATAGTGCATCTACGTGTGGAATTGAATTTCCTTTGACATATTCTATATTAAAGTCAAATGCCATTAACTTTATTGCCCACCTTAATATTCTCGATGTCGTAACTTTGGGTAATTCTTTTCTTGGATTAAATATAAATTCCAATGGTCTATGATCAGTTCTCAAGAGAAATTATTTTCCAATTAGAAATTGTCTAGCCCTGGTGGTGCACTATACAATGGCCAATGCTTCTTTCTCTACATTTGAATAATTAAATTCAGTGTTTGTTAGTGTTCTTGATAAATACATTATCGGATGTCCTTCTTGTGATAATATTCCAGATATCGAATCTTCACTTGCATCTGTGGTTAACGTAATGTCCTTTTTGGGATCAAAATTTTTTACTACTGGTTTCTTTGCCATAACTAATTTCAATCTCTCAAAAGCTTTTTTATTTTTTTTATTTATTCAACATTCTTTTTTCTTAAATTTGCAAACGGTTCAGTCAGGTTTGTATATTTTGGTAAGTAATATCACCTGTAGAAATTGACTAATCCCCCAAAAGATTCAAGTTCTTTTTTGTTTATAGGTATAGATATTTTAAATATTTTTTCTATTAAGGCTTGATCTGGTGATATATCTTCTTTTGAAATGGAATACCCTAAAAATGATATATTATTAGTATTGTTTATGCATTCTTTTAATTTTAAACTAGCTTTGTAGTTTTTCAATTCCGTTTTTTTTTTCATTAATTAGTTTGGTAGAATTTATTTTAAGCACATCGTTCTTTTTACAATTTGTGACAATTATAGGTATTACCTCGAATTTGTCTTAACTCTAAAAGTATCCAAAAGTTTTTATGACCGATCTATCAAATTGACGGTGTTGTACACTGCTCTTTCGTAAAGTCGGCTTTCCAATGCGTTCCCAGTATTCATTTGCATATCCAAATCGACATTGGTAATTTTGACATCTTTTTTCTTTTGTTCAATTTTTTCAACGTTCTTATTTTTAATTGTCTGTATTTCTGAGAGGGGGTGTTTTCATTATGGATTTCAGTGTTCGGACTGACTTCCTCATCTTGGCTGTCATGCTCACAACGTTTCTGCTGGTTCTGTCCTGTATCGAACTCGAGATTCCATTTTTTGGCTCTGGGACACACTCGTTAATTCTCCATTGCTTTCAGTTATGCTGTTGCTACTGCTGCTGCTACTGCTGCTTATCGCTGTATTGCTGCTTTCGCTGAATATTACTTTCACTGCCCAGGATTGAACAGATAATTTGCAACATTCGAACCAACGGCTTAGACCTCACAGCCAATCTGTCAATCGCTAGTCAGACCTAGTCAATCGCTAGTGTACTTTCACTGCTAGCTATACTTAAGGAGATACTTATATAGTAATCTATTTCTACTTATGCTAATTTTGCATGCCAGTTAGCCAGTATCACCACATTAACAAAATCCAATTTTACAGTAACAAAAAGGTGATAGAAACAGAATAAAGGAAAAAAATAACAAGGGAAATCCGATAGTGATTCAATCCAGTTTTATTAACATTAAAAAACGAAGCTAGCTGCTTTTATTTTCCAAAGCACGGTTAACTACGGTAATCAAAGTAACAATAATAATAATTTAAAAATTACAAGGAGTCACGAAAAGGTAACTTCGCAAAAATATCGTTAACCATATCAGACTTCACGACTACTCCTCCCATGGAGAGATGGAGAGTTGGTCTTCGGAATACGCAGGGTTTTTGGATTCTCTCCACCAACTTTGTATAACTCATCCCCCCCCCTCCAACTCTGATAATGCATTTGGCCTGCCTCCACGCTCTCGACCATCTGACTCCTTTCCTCACAGGACTCCTTCTTCCTTTGTAGTGAACTCTCCTCAGGTACACATAACAGCACCTACCTTTAGTGGTCGAGAAATGGGAAAGGACGTTATGAGCTTTCGTAGTTTTCTCTCTAAATTTCAGAATTGCATCGCAGGAATGGCGAACGACGCTGAAAGACTAAACTTTCTCAAGTATTCTGTAACTGACAGACCTCTTCTGCTCATCAAACACCTGAGTGTATGCGACTTGAACTACCAAACAGCAGTAGCCATCCTTAAGTCGGAGTATTTGGATGAAGAGGAAATCATCCCGCAGATATTCCAAGATATCCTGGATTATACAGTCCGATGCAATGACCCCTCTACTGATTTAGGGGAATTCCTAGCCAAAACTGCTGCCCTCCTCACAGAACTGGGAGATTCCTTTGGCTGTGATTTTACAGATGATCACTCAGCAGGTGCTCGCTTAATGGCCTAGATTTTGTTCATCAAGCTCCCCAAGGAGATAAAGAGCGAAATTATCCTGCTAACCGGACGAAGAATCCCTTCTTTGTCCTCTTTACTTCTTGACACTGGAGAAGCAATCAAACGACTGTGTGTCAAGGAGGGCAGATCAACCCGTCTTACCTTCCCGAGGTTCCATGGCTCTCAATGTCCCCCCTCACGGAAACCAGGAGGTTCTACCCCTCATAAAGATACATCCTTCCTTACCTCGACCGAAGCCACAGGAAGTATTCCTCCTGTTATGCGCGTCTTCTTCTCTTAGGGAAACAAGACCATACATGTTAACTGCCTGCTGAACACTGGAAGCGGGCATACTTTTGTTTCGAAAGAAGCTCTACGACCCCTGCATATCCCTGATTCTGGAGGTCGAGAGTATGAGCTTTCACTCACCACATTCCAGGGACAACATAGGAAGTGCTATTGAGAGATTTCTCTGAAGACCAATCTGGGAATAGAACAAATATTGCTACTCCCCATTCTAATGCACAAGAATTTGGATCTTTCATCACACTTGGAACATCTAGATGACCTGTTGGACAATTTCTGGGGAATGGGATATACACTAGCCGGAAATGTCTCGAGGGGCACCAACCGAATTAAGATTCAAGATATTCTTGGACTGGATGTTATTCAATATTTAAGACCCCTTCAAATTGTGCCCTGCGCTCGGGGCCAGGTCTTTTCAGTACCATCTGAGCTCATTCCCTTTGGAAGAGAAGATTCTTTCCTCCCCGAGGAGAACCCATCTCTTCAGGAAAATGTAGGCCTCTCTTTCTGTAAGGTATTGGATTCTACAGAGAATGTTGAATCATCCCTTTTGTGCTTTACGTTGGAGTCTAAATCCACTTATACAGATCCATTAGGAGATTTCTTCCTGGACAGCCAGGTGCAGAGGGGATTGGAGCTCATGTTCAGCATTGAATCGCCGGGGCTTCCCGAGGAGGACTCTCTTGCTGAAATCGCCCAAGAGAAGGTGAAATATTTTCAGGAGAACATTATTCTAAAGGACGGTAAATATTATGTGGCATATGAATAAATTATCACGTGTTCGTTCCAATCATGTGGTCTCTCTCTGCATTTTGGACTGGGTGGTTAAGAAATTAACGAAAGAGGGTGTGTACGAAGAGTACCGGGAGGTATTTCGTCAACAGCAACGGATGCACAGGTGGTCTTGTCGTGGATTCTCTCACAATCTATGGCAAGTAAGAATGTTTTTGCACAAAATCGGCTGAAGGATGTCCTTCATATGAGGAGTCAACTTGCTACTCTCCACGGACTCGAATCGGTGTTCCGTTATATCCATATCTCTCAAAACCCAGCTGACTTCATTATCAGAGGAATGTCTTTGAAGAAGTCTAGGTCGGTTTTCAAATTTTGGTATCATGGTCCCTCTTAGTTGGGGTGAGGAAGTTCTGCGTGGCCGGTACAGGATATGCCATGTCTCAGCAAGCATTCCCAGCAAATGGCATCAGCTTGTGCGGGTGTTTCCATGGCCCTTGAGACAGATTGTACTCCCTGAATCAACTTTGGACATTTCTCCCAATTCTCCCGCCTTCTCAGAGTGGTGACTTTGGTGTTCACGTTCATTAATAGGCTTAGGGGATGCCATGAGGATGCGGGAAGAAAGGCCAAAATATATGTGATGAAGAATTTACAGGCACAATCCTGCTTGGTGGAATTAGATTTCTTAGGTTCCCCCATTGATTCATTCTCTTGACTTGTTTCTGAACCAGGATGGCCTTATCCATTCTCGAGGCTGAATAGACAGATCACCGCACCTCAGTTTCGAGGTAAAAAAAAACATCTTGTTGGGCAAGAACCACCACATCACTAAACTTATAATTCTGGATTGTCATTACAGGAGCACCCATTTAGGAGTGGAGTCTACTCTAGCGGAGCTCAGGCATTGTGGTTTTTGGATTCCTCAAGGGAGACAGGCGGTCACTAAGGCTTTGGCATCTTGCCATTTATGTAGGAAATACAATTCAAGATCTGTTCTCCCCACTAATTCAGCTAGTCTTCCAGTGTCCTGGGTCGAGTTTGCAGAGCCCTTCCAAAACACTGGAGTGGATTTTACTGGACATTTTTGGATCAAGGGCTGGTCTACGGAAAAAAAGGTGTACCTTTTACTATTCACTTGCATGTCCATCAGAGCTATACATGTGGAGGTGGTGCCTGACATGGGAATGTTATCTTTCGTGCAGGCCTTAGTTAGGTTCACTAACCTTTATGGTGTGCCTCAAGCACTTTATTCAGATAATGCTAAGACATTTGTAGGCAGCGGCAAGCTGTTTGCCCGACTCTCTCTGTTTCACGAATACCAAGAGAAATTTGCCACCTCCAATATCCAGTAGCACACTATTCCCCTGTATTCTCCCTGGTATGGAGGTGTGTGGGAGAGATGCATACAAACTGTCAAAACATGCCTGCACAAACCATAGGCAGGGGACGAGTGAGTTACTTCTCGCTGCTGACTATCATTTCGGACATCCAGAGAGCGGTCAATAATCGTCCTCTCACCTACTGGAAATTTGCAGACCGAGGACTAGAGGCCGTGACCCCTAGTATGTTCCATGGGACCCAGGAAAAACCCTGGATTAATGTTGAAGTTAGGAGCAGATGACCTGACAAATACAGCTCCTCCTGGTCGCAGAAAATTGGTCGAGGCTATGATGCTGTGGAATGAATGGTTGAAAAATTTCCGGCATGTGTTGTATGAGAAAATCTCTTCTGTCTTAGGGAGAGGCCCCAAGGCCGATCACAGGAGCCCTTCACAAACCGATTAAGGGTAAATGATGTTGTCCTCATCAAGAGCCCCCTTAAACCAAGACCCTTTTGGCTCTCGGGGTCCATCTTGGAACTTTTAGGATCTGACAGGGGTATCATCAGGTCGGCTCGTATCAGGCAGAGTGATGGTGCAGTAGTGGTGCATTCTCTGAAAAATCTATTTCCATTGGAGCTTTCCCTTTCACCAGAGGAGGCTGCACAAACCACAGATTTCTCTTCCCCATCTAACATTCAGAGCAACCCATTTTAGATGCACAGGTGTGGAAAGGGCTCCGCCGGAGAGACAGAAATCGTACTGTCCTGAGTGCGCTCCTCGCAAACGCTGGCGGGGCAGACCCAGCTTACTTCCGCCTTAAATTAATGTCCTGGGTACGACTTCAAACTACAACCTACTTCACCTCACCTCTTTTTTCTTTCTTTTTTTTTCTTTTCTTTTGTTCGGGAGTTTGTGAAAAAAGAGGTGACGATACTCACGTGGACAGAAGGTGAAACCTGATGAATTTGAACCATTTATACGAGTAGAGAAAGCAGTCGATTGTTATAAAATCTTCCTCACTACTAGAGAGCGGCATTAACATTGGGACTTGCTCTCAGCCACAACTCTGTTAACCTGTTCCGATACTATCTTTTTATTTTGTTACCAAGGTTACAGCTACCCCCCCCCCCCCAGGATTATCCGTCATTAGTTACAACTGTTAATTGACTCACCGATTTCGGTGGGAAGTTGCGGATCGGGAGTATATCGCAAGACTACAACCGTGACTAATTATTACTGCACTTCTACTATTCATCCCTTTCTAACAGTCGAATGATTTTTTTGACACATGTTATTTATAAAAAACTTTTTGAAAAAGTTTTTTATAAATACAGTTTTTTTCCGTCCGTCAGTCACATTTTTTTTTAAAACATAATAAATATGCGACCATATATTTACTAGTTAATTAAGTTTTAAAAACATCATTTCATAAACCTTGCTATATTTCGTCGGACTGAAGTTATATCGCTTAATTAAATGTATCCAAGTCCGAAATAAGTCCTTATCTTTTGGAAACGCAAAAACATTAAATTTGGAGCCATTTTTGCAATTCTCCTCACAATACGGAACGACACACGGAGAAGGCATCTTTATCTCTAAAAAAAATATGGAAGCACTACTACCAGTCTTGAGACTAAGAACCACTATAAATGACATCACCAGAAAATCTCGACTCAGTTAACAGGCCTTAGTTTACTATATTATGAAGGCCGTGAATAAAGTCTTTTCTTCGAAAATCTTGATTTAAAATTGTCCCCTTTTCGTTATCTCTCTCAAAACCTATCTAGGTTTTTTAAACCCTTTTTTTTTATATAAAACAGGGATTCCTCCTTGAGAGTCTCTCTCTCTCTTGGAATCTTGTTCAGTTTAACCTCTTCTGGTTGAACCAATTTTGATACTTTATGGTCTTCTTCCCCATATATTCTTTTTTTAAAGAAATAACTAAATTTCCTTTCCGAGAATGTTGCTCCGCAAACGACGAGATCCGACTATAAGTCCTTTTTTTAGGGCAGTTCTCTGGAAATCTCTTTTTTTAGAGCCTTTTGCTCTTTACTTAAAAGGGGGTAATCAAATTACGTTAACTTGCCAATGGAGCACAAAACACGTCCTGTCTCTAAGACTCGGCTTCTGGTACTGATTCGAAAAAGGCGCCTGGCGCCAACAGCAGAGTTTGGCCGAATAAGGGGAAGGGGACAACTTTGATTACACTGGAGGTCCCTTAGTACACCATCGCCTAGGCTGACTACTAAAAGACCCGCCCATTACAGCATAAGAAAGAAAAAAAGGACAAAGACGATCAAGATGATCAAATTAGGGTAAAAAATACAAGCGAACCGACCCATGAGTCTGAAACGTCGACCCCTACCACCACCACCTCCAGCACTGCTTAATGGGGAAGGAAATAAAATTTTCAAAGTCTGGATGGCAATACGAAAAGAATATATTAATCCTGGAAAAAAAATTTAACTGAAACCCATCAATCATCATTTTGAATATGGTGCGTGCATATTTTTTTTCGTTAATATTAACCAACACGATTAATAATTACTATTTCCGACATAAATCATTTTAAGAGAAATACCGTTGGGAAATTAGTCCAAAACACTTTATGTTACTTTGTTTTGATTTGCCTACTCATTTGTGATCTATTTGCGTTAAAAATATTTAAAAGAAGTTTACAGCAATTTAATAGTGACAGTGTAAGAAAATCTGCGGTGCTTATCCAGATTAAGGGAGACATTCGAAAAAAAATTAATTAAATAAAACAAACTGAGGAATATCTGTTTGATGTACGTAACTGTCACGGGCTGAATGTATCCTATACAACAAAATCACGTAAATTAATGAAGTAGTTTTTATTTTATAAAAGAAAATTAAATTTTACCGATTAACGAATAACGTGGAAATTAAGGCTTATTTTGAATGTTGGTTATCCCTCTTGAATAAGTCGTAATGGTGGGCGTATTTCCACGTTATTCGTTAAAATTTAATTTTCTTTTATAAAATAAAAACTAGATTAATTTACGTGATTTTTTGTATAGGATATATTCAGCCCGGCACAGGTACGTACATCAAACAGATATTTATTTACTCCTCGCGGAGTTAGGCACAAGGCCAGTTTTATCTTACTCCCACAAGTAAGATGTGACCCAAGATCGGGTCGAGCAAGTGGGGTTAAAAGCCAGCGCTCGAGAGGTGAGCACTCTGGCAATTTAAAAATTGCCTGGGCAGCCCCGTCGGCATTCCCCGGTAGGGGCGCCTCAGAGGGGAGGCGAAGCCTGGGAGGGTGGACCTCCTAGAACTGCACAGGATAGGCGTGCAGTATCCATCGGAACAGATACTACACTTTGATCTTAGCCAACCTTTCCTAAGTTTTTTGTTCGTTTTTTTTTTTCGAATGCCACCCTTAATCTGGATAAGCACCAAATCAGCCTTCATCAACTTTTATTATTATACTCACAATTTTTAACGCAAATGAGTAAAGCAAAATTAATTGTTTTTTAATAATTTCTCAACTGTATTTCCTTAAAAATAATTTATGTCGCCAATAGTAATGATTCCCCAATTTATTACTCTATCAGAAAAAAAAGAAGAAATTTAGATTTTTTAAAATCTGCCTTGACCTTCCAGAGGAAGAGAATATTTTTTTAAATATATCCACCATAATTAGAAATGCCATTATTTTATTAATTATATTAATCTAAAAAAAATATATTTGCAACAAGTAACAATGTTCCCATGCGTAAACATTGTTCAAGTTAGCAATAAAAAAATTTTTTAAAAGTAAATTTTTAAAAGTTGTTTCTATCGATTGTTTTTAACTTCTTCCCACCGAGAATAATTCTAGAGTGACTCTCTACTTAGAAGGGAAAGAAAGGACAGTTTCCGAGGTGAAAATACACGTCTACCCGTGTCGCACAATCAGGAAATAATAAACAAAAAAATAAATAAAAACAGGTGTCTGTAAGTATGATTAATTATTTTATATTGATTTTCAAATATGTTTAGGTAACCTTTAAGACGATAGAAAATGTTAAAATTTTAAAAGGAACTACGAACAATCTTCTTTTTTCAACTATTAAAATTGAACAGACGAATGAGCGCGCCCTTAATTTACGACTAAGTTGTATGCACACCTTTTTTTTTTGTTGCTTATATTATAAGTCAACAAAAATAACACTTTTCCAACGTCAATCCTTTTACAGAAATGTTATTTTTAGAAAGTAGAAGTTCATAAAGGATCAAACTTGACATTTTCTTTCAAATAATGACAGTAAGTAAAGTAGGACATGTCACGCCATATTTTCCAATATACCTGGTATTTGCTGACAGTGACAGTACTTTGTTTTTACTTTAAAATTACAGGTGTGACTTGTTTTTGTTTTGTTTTGTTTTTTAATTATTTCTATAATTTTAACCAACTCAAGGAAAAATAAATAAATAGATAATTAAAAAAACAAGCAATTATTTTCACATTTCTCAACACGAAACAAATAACACTGAATATATATTCAAATGAAAACCATCTGTTGTGTGGTTGGAAGATTCTGCTTTACATTATTCCCATATTTAAAATCACTCCGCCATTAAAAGAAGAAAAAAGTCTTATTGTTTAAATGGTTCAATTTTCAATTGTCATAAACCCTTCCGGTAAATCTGTAGATTAACGACCTAAGCTACCCCCCCCCCCATCCGCAAAAAAAATGAGATTCTACTTTTTAGGCGATTACGTTGAAAAACATGACGGAGAGAAGAAAAATAACAATGATACCCCATTTCCGGGCCATTCTAACTTTTTAGGGCAGTAACTAAATTATTTTACCACTAACCTTAAGTCCGAGTGGCAAGGTCATAAAACCACACGTAATCGTCTAAAAAAAGTAGCCCCCCTCCTTAGAAAACGCACAGAATTTATCTCCGATAGCAAGAAAAACATTTGTCCGCAGCACTTTTTATGCCCGCTACCAATCACAATCAAAGATTTGTCTTACGTGACTCAAATTAACCAATCACTGGCAACCATTTGAAATTGAAGAAAAATCGACCGCTTTGAATATTTTAAGTATGAAAACCGGTGTTTATTTTTACGTCTGCTATGAATATTTGCCGATTTTACAATATTTTTCTGGTGCTTCTTTTGTTTTGCAACGACATGAAACTATTTAAAGAAATGTATAAACTTTATGTACTTACGTGTTAGCTGAAAATAAGATTGTACAGAAAAAAAATACGCAAATTCATTTCTGATACTGTCCTCGGTCAGTGAATAAGAAATCCTTCTCGGCTGAGGAAATTTCTAATTGTATCCTAATAATTTTGAGAGAGATATAGCTTTTCTGCACATTAAAAACTCTACCCTCGATTTAAATATTTGCCGATTTTACAATATTTTTCCCTTTTCGGTTTATTTTAATTTTATTTTTTCCTTTTCGAAATAGAATTAACGTTAAAGTGTAGTATCTATTCTGATACTATACTTTATTTTGTCTGTCTTCGGTCAGTGAAGGAGAAACATGGTTTATCTCTTTTATTCAACATTCATGTTCCTATTTACTTGCTTCTCCACGAAGGCAAAGTTAGACACAAGGTCAGTTTTTAATGTAGGAAAATGTGGCAGTCTGAATGATAACAAGTCTCCCTAGATTTCCAGTACTCTTCACTTCTTTCGATAACTGTTGCAAATGACTTTGCATCATTGCAACAGCTGCTTACCATTGATTTTTTGCTGGCACCAACCTTCTCTGGAATTTGAGTGGCAATAAGCCTCCCCAAGGTCCTAGCACTCTTCGCACCCTTCCAGTGGAAGTCTGGTTAGTGCTCTCTTTCCTTAGTCTTTCCATCCTCCTTGCCTCTTCATGACTATTTTGTGTGGTATCAGCCTAGGCTGGTGCTATCACATTGTTGTTGTTTTATTTAGGGGGTGGTTCAGTTTATGAAATTTCTTGCAGTTTCAGTTCCCTTGGTTTCATGTGGTGGTGTTCGTTCTATGTTTTTGTTTTCTTTCTATTGCAACTTCCATGTGACTGGTTAACGTTTGCAATTGATGTGGGTTGATTTCCGCATTCAAGGATTTTTCTTTAAGATTTCAGCTGTTTTCATCATTGCCGTTCGTTGTATGGTCTCGGTCTTCCCTTTGATTCCAATTTCTCCCAGTCTTTTTTCAAGGTTTTTCGAGAATGTTCCTAGTGCTTCTATAATTATTGATATTATATTGACTTTCTTCATGTTCCATATCCCTTTCAGTTCTCTGGCAAGTTCCGGCTACTTCGTTTTTCTATCTCCTTGCACTGTGGGACAACAAAATTTATGATTTGGTAGTTTTTTCCATCTTGTTGCCTATTATGACATCCGGTCACCTTGCTTAGATGAGTTTTACGATTATTATTTATTTATTTTTCATATTGCCACCTGGACTTAGGGTTAGTGGAAGAGCATGTGTTTTTTAATGTTAAAGTTAAAATTAAATTAAATTTTTATTTTATTGTTGTTTATTAGAAAATTATTATAATGCAGTAGCTTTTTATGTATCCTGTGATTGGATGAAAATCAACCCATCACAGGCCACCTTTCCCCACCACTGCCGATTTTTTTTTTTTTTTTTTTTTTGAAAACAACATTTTTTTCCAGCATCAGCCGACTAAACTGGTTTGCATTTCCCTACTGCGGCGATCTGCCGATAAAGACACACACCTCTGTACCTATACATACCGTGCTTGATCCAACAAGCATGTATGTATATTGCATGTATTTTGACCCACTTGAGCAAAAAAAAGCTCCCTTATTCAAAGGTCCATTAATTATACCTTTTCATCAAAGACCACACCAAATTAGGAGACCCTGTTAAGAAGATGAAGCTACAAAGTTAAGTCTGCAAATACCACCTTATTTTGCAACCAACATTCTTCTTTCTTTCTTTCTCTTTCTTCCTCTTTCTTTTAAAATCTTTATATTAACTAAACCGTTGTTGTTTTCTCTTTCTTGTCTTGTATTTCCTGTTGTATATTTGAATGAGACGACGACAAACGTACAACTTACCTCGTGTGGGGAGCCGGGCACAACGAAAGAAAAGAAAGAGAAGGAGCAATGCGTTTTTATGGAAAGGAAGTACTTCCGGCGGAGACGGATTGTGGGAAGGAGGCTGCACTATAAGAGCAATCAATGTTTGGGTAAGAGCAGCGGGGCAGTTGCCTGAGAAACACGTAGTGCCGTCGTCTAAAGTGATAGAAGGAAGAAGAGAGAGAACGAAGGGAAGAAGAAGAAGGAGAGAAAGAGGAATTTATTTTTATTTCGGGTTGCTACCTACTGCCCGAAACTTAAGAACAAGCTATATCCCCGGCTTCTCTTTCTTTTCCTTCTTCAGCACGGAAAAATGACAGACGCGGGTGTAACCACGATGGTGAAGTCATTTGACGGAAGTACCGACGTTTGTCAGTGGATAAGGAAGGTTGAGCTGGTCGTGAAACTGAAAAACTTTACGGACCTAGCATCTTTCTTGCCGTTATTTTTGGAAGGAGACGCCCTTGCCCTATATCTCGAGCTTAGCGAAGACGAACAACAGAATGCGGAAATTATAAAAATCCGTTTGAAAAGAGCGTTCGCAGAAAGCCCATGTGAAGCGACAGAGATGCTGAAAAATCTACGGTGGGCAGGTTGGTCCGTCGATGTTTACGCCAATAAGGTGAAGCGATTGGCTGGACTGGCAGGATATGTGGGGCGAGGGTTTGAGACAACGGTCAAGCTATTCTTCACCACTGGATTCCCAGAAGATGTTGCAAAGGAATTGCAACAGGTGCCCGGATTTGACAATGCCGATGTCCACGCATTAATCCCCAGGGCAAAGGTGCTGACATGCAGGCGATCCTCGCGGGTGAAGGACGAATCGGCAGTTGCACAGAGCGGTGCACGAGGCCAAGTGAAGGTGGCAATCAAATGTTTTGAATGTGGTGGGCCGCACCTCCGGAAAGACTGTCAGAAGTATCTGATGCGGATTATATGTTACCGGTGCCAGTAGAGTGGCTACCTAACCAAGGACTGTCCGGGAAACGCTTAATGGGGTATCATCACGCCTCCCGATATCCTGGCACAAAGACGGCAGGGATAGCCCCACGGATCGTGGTCGCAGTGGAGGGGAGAGAGATCGAGGCACTGGTTGACACTGGCTGCTCAACTACCATGGTTCGAAAGGGCCTGGTGAACAGATGGAGTGGGGGTAGCAGCATCAAGGCATTCGACGGCATGGAGGTGAAATGTCGTGGGACCAGCACTGTTCGCATCGACATAAGAGGACGACGACTGACTATAGAAGTATTGGTAGTCGATCGTCTGGTGCCTGGGGTAGAGGCAATCCTCGGCATGGACGTACTCTGCCGGATGGGGGGGCGTCACTGTTGACACAAATGGACGCGTTGAGTTCGGTGATGACCACTGTGCGGCGGGTGCGAACCCGGAAGCCTCGCCATGTGATGGAGGTGGAGTGGCTGAGTGCGAGATCAGCGATCAAGACTTCATCGCAACATTTCGCGATGGTAGGTGGACTGCCAGATGGAAGTGGACGACGGGGCCTCCGTGCCTGCAGAATCGAATCGGGAGGTATGACACCAAATTAACGGAGTCACAGGAGGCGTCCTTTGAGGACGAAGTGGATCAAGGAGGGGATTCTCGTGCCATGGAAAGAGGAACTTAAAGGAGGTCTGTTACCTCTCATGGCGGTGATCCAGCCGACCAAGGATAAGGTCCGCCCCGTGTTGGATTACCGGGAACTGAACAAACGTGTCTTGCTACACAGGGGGTGACGTCATGGACGTTTGTGCAGAAACCATGCGGAGATGGAGACAGAAGGTTGGGGCGTCCACAATTGTTGATCTGAAGTCGGCGTATCTGCAAATCCATGTCGAGCAAGATCTCTGGAAATATCAGCTGGTACAATTCAAGGAGAAGACGTACTGCTTGACGCGTTTGGGTTTTGGGTTGAATGTCGCGCCCAAAATCATGACTGCAATACTAAAGCGGGTGTTGAAAGAGAAGGAGGACGTAAATGAAGCAACCGACTCCTATGTAGATGACATACTGCTGGATGAAACAGTGGTGCCAGCACCAAGAGTAGTGGAACAGCTCAGGAGGTTTGGTCTAACAGCAAAGGCCCCTGAGCTGTTAAATAGCGGTGCGGCTTTGGGACTCCACTTAGAGGAAGATGCAATGGGAGAGCTGCGGTTCACGAGAGGGAACGCTATTCCAGAGGTCACGGACAGAATGAGCAGGCGACAATTGTTCTCGGTTTGCGGGAAGTTGGTGGGCCATTACCCTGTAGCTGGGTGGCTCAGAGCAACCTGCAGTTATGTGAAGAGAAAAGCAGGAGGAGTGAAATGGGAGGACAGCGTTGGCGAAAATGTGGTGGCTGTGATGCGAGATGTCCTAAAGGAGGTGGATAAGGAGGACCCAGTGAGATGAAGGTGGAAAGTCCCTAAGACAAAAAAAGGGGTCGTATGGTGTGATGCAAGTAGCATTGCCACTAGCGTCGCAGTTGAGATTGGAGGTGAGGTGGTGGAGGACGCGGCCTGGCTTAGGAAAGCGACAGACTTCTCCCACATCAACGTAGCCGAGTTGAACGCAACTATCAAGGGCATAAACCTGGCATTAAGGTGGGGACTGAAAGAAGTGGAGCTACGTACAGATTCAGCGACCGTGCTGAACTGGGTGCAGGCGGCTGTGACAGAACAGCGGAGAGTAAAGACAAAAGGTGCTTCGGAAATGATCATCATGCGTAGAGTCGGGATCCTACGAGAGTTAATCGCCGAATTTGGATTGAAAGTCAGTGTTTCGTTCATACCTTCCGCCAAGAATAGGGCAGACAGCCTAACGAGGGTGAGAAGAGGGTGGATGGAAGCCTTGGACGAAACGACAGAGAGTGCTGATGAAACATGCTGCATGACCCATGAGGAAGTCAAGGACCAGCACTCTATGCACCACATGGGAGTTGACAGGACTTTGCATCTAGCCCGCAAGGTAGATCTCAGTGTTGCGAGGGAGGTCGTGCAGAAAGTAGTCCAGCAATGCGTGCGGTGTCAATCGATAGATCCGGCACCGGTGTCACATCATCAGGGAGAGCTCCAGGTGGGCGAAAATTGGAAGAGACTCGCCGTTGATGTCACCCACTATCGAGGGGCTCAATATCTAACCATGATTGACTGCGGACCAAGTAGGTTCGCGATTTGGAGGGAGTTGAGGAGAGAGACGGCTAGTGAGGTGGCAAGCACAATGAATACAGTGTTTCTGGAATGAAGTCTTGATGGACAATGGGGCGGCTTTCCGATCAGGAACAGTCAGAGAGATGCTGGAGAGATGGAACATCAGACAATACTTCAGAGCCGCGTATAGGCCGGAAGGAAACGGCATAGTGGAAAGGAACCACAGGACCATCAAAGCGTTGGCTGAGAGAGGGGGAACCGCACCAGGAGAGGCCCTGTTCTGGTACAACATGACTCCCAGATCAGGGCAGGTGAGGGAGACGGTGCCACAAGAACAAATATATCGATATGTCTGGCGGCATCCAAATGTTCCGCCACCGGAACAGAGTCGAGCAACCAGGAGCACAGTGCGACTAGAAGATGAAGTGTGGGTAAAGCCGCCTGGTGCGCGATGTACGACACAATGGGCGCGAGGAACAGTTACAGCCAGGAATTCGGACAGTAATGTGTCTGTCGATGGCGTGCCAAGACACGTTCTGGACCTAAGACCTGTGGAGAGGCATGAGACGGAGTTGCGAGAGAGGCCAACAGCGACCGATCTGAATGGAGGTGTGCGTGAAGGGTCACCATGGAGATCACAGCGAAGCCGGCGACCTCCAGTGTGGACTTCAGACTATGTAATGTGATCAGAGATCAGGGGGTGATGTTGTATATTTGAATGAGACGACGACAAACGTACAACTTACCTCGTGTGGGGAGCCGGGCACAACGAAAGAAAAGAAAGAGAAGGAGCAATGCGTTTTTATGGGAAGGAAGTACTTCCGGCGGAGACGGATTGTGGGAAGGAGGCTGCACTATAAGAGCAATCAATGTTTGAGTAAGAGCGGCGGGGCAGTTGCCTGAGAAACACGTAGTGCCGTCGTCTAAAGTGATAGAAGGAAGAAGAGAGAGAACGAAGGGAAGAAGAAGAAGGAGAGAAAGAGGAATTTATTTTTATTTCGGGTTGCTACCTACTGCCCGAAACTTAAGAACACACCGGACTAGAGGTTTTATCCCTCGTTTGAACGGGAAAAATCCCAACATATTTAAATTGATTTAAAAATCAGATTTTAGCCTGCTATGTAGATTACTGAACTTTCTCAGCACGTCAGTCATTAAAAACCCTAAGTCCGAGTGGAAATACAAAAAAATACAAAAAAAAAAAGTTTTAATCTCTCATTATCTTCCTTATGTTTCTTTTTGTATGTGTTGTGGGTTGGCTATTTTGTTCATGACCATTCAACTGTTAGGGACCCTTAAAGATTAATTTTGCTCTCTTTTTTTTTGTACTAAGAAAGTTGAAATTCCATTCAATATACACGTTACCATCGACAAAGTGTATAATGGATGTTGCTACAATTATGTTAAAACAAACTTTTTAATAAAATAAACTCACATTTTGACGAATAGTGGAGTATTCCTACTAAAAAAGAAATGGCCTTTAAGTTTAGATGTGTCGCAAAACTGCAGTTTTATCATCAGTTGAATTTTTGATTCTACTTAATTTTGAATTTTTTCATGTCACTTATATTTGCTTTAAAATAGAATGTTTAAAATAAAAAAAAGCGTCCAATTGCAGTGGATACTATAAAAGAAAAAAAAAGTGTTGCAACTTTTGCCAATTTGACTTCTTTCTTCACTTGATACTTTCGTTTACAAAAGACAAATTTCTGCCACTGGGTTAGTTTACTTTACAGCACATCAACCTTTTTTGGGGTTATTTAATGCAATAACAATACCTCTTTAAAACGATTAATTGTATAATATTAGTTCGAACACAAGTCTCTATTTTATTCATAGTTGTTGCTTGGTATATTCTATGTACTCAAGTCTTTGAAATATGAAAGTTATTATAAATTTTATTAATTGAAAAAAAAGAAAGCAGTTCAGTTTTGTACAAAAAAAAATAACTTGTAATTCAAAATGTAACATTTTTCGTTTCTTTCTTAGTATTCCTTTTCATAGATATGAACTCCCATTAAAAAGAAGTAAAGATAACTTTACTATACTTGAAAATTGAAACCTTTTATGACTCCCCATGATCTTGATAAATCAACCAAACCTGTGAGTAAAAGACATAATTCATTGCTTTAAAATTTCCTGACTTGGAATCGGAGTTGAGCTTTTGATCTACCGATTCCAAAATGTGGTTTTCGTCAGATATCACTTCTTTTTTTTTTTTTAATTGAATTCTTTAGATTGTGTCCATTAAAAAAAATTCTTTTTTTATTTGAATTCACGAAGCCTTGAAAAATGCATCTTTAAAATCCAAATGGCTATAAATAATATATAAATTCTTATTAGTGGAAGAATATTTCTTACGTTGGAGACTGACTCAGACCTTTTAAAATTTGAAGAATTGGAATTGGAGTTTAACATTTGGTCAACCGACTTCACAGCCCTGCATCTGTGTTTTAGGTTTGACATACTTTTTGAAGTCTCTGCTAAAAAGTTGATGAATGTGTGGGTAAGTTATTTATAAACTAATGTTTTTTTTTTGTATGTGTAGTTGAGAAATGATGGAAATTCGAGTTAGTGAAGTATAAAGGTAGAGTTTAACTATATTGGGAATTTAACTAAATCCTTCGATGCTAAAAATGATACTGCCCATTCTCAAAAATATTTTGCAAAATGTAAATCATCGTCATGTTAGTCGACTTAGCACATAGACTGCTACCAGGTTTCTCCAAACATCCCCAACCGGCCTCATGTATGGCCAGTCCTCGTCACATCTGCCTCCAGCCCATGATGCCAGGCGCTTTTTTCTTTTTCTTGTGATTTCCAAAATAAGGCAGATCTTGGAGTAGATGTAGGCCTGTAATGGAAGGGATAGCTTGTCCCTTCCTTACATTTATCGCACAAAATGAATTGAATGAACAACCGAGTAACAGGCAACAAAAAAGAGGGTTTATTGAACAGAGGGTTACCTCTACCGTTTAGTATGGGTAACAGAGAGTGAGATAGTGTCCGGTTGAGGAAAAGGAAAATATTATAGTTCTCTGGGCTGCCGTGGGTTTTCTTCAAGTGAAGATGGTAGTAGTCTTTGCATGAGACGACGGTAGCAGGAGAAAAGGCTTTTCCGGGTTCCTCGTCGGTGTTCTCGGCGATCTGTCCAAGCTGTGCCGAGGGGTCGTCTCTGCAAAGTGGATTGAATGAATAAGAGAGTGCTTTTTGTGTTTACACCGGCTTTTATACCAAGAAGGGCAGATAACTCTGGTGTCGCTTTTCAGCGCCACCTGTCGGTGAATAAGCAGCACCTAACGGCCAGCCGGTGCAGTTATGTGTGAAAGGAGGAGGTAACTGCTACAGGCCTGTGAAGAGTGTGACCAATCCATTTCCAATGTCTTTGCAGGATTTCTTACTCAGCAGTCGCTGCACTGTTCTTTGCCACAGGTCATTTTACTTATGGTAATTGACCAGCGAATTCTGAAGAATTCTCTTGAGAAACGTGTTGATAAATGCCTGGATCTTCCTCTCACAGCAAAGACACTTGTTTTCCACATCTCTGTCCCATAAAGCAGAATTGACGTCACCATTACATTAAAGATCCTGAACATGAGGTTTGTCCAAGGCTCATCAGATATTTTTTAACTGGTAGAAGGCAACCCATACTTTACCTACTCAAAACTGAGTAAGAATGGCCACTAATTCCTAAAGATGACATCTTAGTTATAGAAACAAAAGTTGAATCGACTGTTTTAAACAATTTTAATTGATTGCAAAAGTGCCTGGACCATTAGAAAGAAGAGGAGCAATACTTGAGCTGAAATTTAAAAATAAAAAAGGATAATGTGGCTGAATTATTTTTTTCGGAGAGGAAATCAGATTTCAGAACTGGAAACCGTCTAAGTAAGCGCTGTATAAAGACTGGTAGGTCATGATCATAGTACCAGATGGCTCTGTCCTATATATAAAAATGTTAGAGGTAAGGAGAGGTACTACGAGATTGTGAAGATAGCATAAAGGAACTGTTATATGATTAATGAAAAGGGATAGCATATGGATATTTTGAAAATAGATAATGTTGTGTTAGAGAATGTGGAATGACTTAGAAAGATTACAATTATATTAATACTAGCAGGAAGATCTGGCATTGCCCAGGATTGAATGAAGAACTATATATCTTTTTGCACACAACCCATACAACCATATTAACTTTTTTCATTTTTTTTTTTTGTTTACAATTTATAATATGCAATTTTAGGGGTGGGTCTGGAGGATGAACTCAGCATTGATTGGGGGGGGGGGGAGTAAGTAAAGTGACAATCTCACTCTGAGTCTTGAATCCCTTATTAACAGTTTTATTATATTTTAATTTCTATAATTTTCAAGTCAACTGCGAGCAGACGAAAATTTGTAGAGGCAAAAAATGATTGCAAAGTAGTGATAGATGAAGCAAAGAGAAGGTATACAGAGATAATTAAAAAACGCATTCAGTCACAGAAACTAGGTACTCGTGATTTCTGGAAAATATACAATAGTGTGATGAACAATGGACAATCGACAATTCCCCCGCTATTAAATCACAATGATGTTGTTTGCACAGCAACTGACAAGGCTGAACTACTGGCCAAGCGTTTCACCTTAAACTCCACTTTGGACTCGGCAAACCACCCCCTCCCTAAATTCCCATTGCGGACTGAAGCCATACTTGAGAACCTGGTCATCACCCCATCTCAGGTCAAAGTCATCATAAAAAACCTTGACACCTCCAAAGCCTGTGGGCCTGATCTTATACCAGTAATAGTAATAAAGAAATGCTCTGCTGAGCTGGCCCCTGTCCTCTCCAAACTATACAACAAATGCCTTGCTGAATCTTGTTTCCCTGATAGTTGGAAAATTGCCTCTGTGGTACCAGTATTCAAGAATTCTGGAGATAGAACTAATCCTCTAAACTACCGTCCAATCAGTCTACTCCCAGTCTTTGCTAAAATCTTTGAATCATTAATCAATCTAGCGATAGTCCAGCACCTAGCTAATGCTAAACTTCTTTCTGATCATCAATATGGATTTAGACAAGCACGATCTACTGCAGATATCCTAACAGTCATCGCTCAACGCATATATCATACACTGGACAAGGCAGGTGATGCTAGGGCGGTAGCGCTTGATATATCCAAGGCCTTTGACAAGGTCTGGCATGAAGGGCTTCTCCTAAAACTGCACTCATATGGTATTACTGGACAAATATTTAATATAATTAAATCCTTCTTAACAAAAAGAAAGATCCAGGTTGTCCTTGATGGCTGTTCATCTAAGCAACATGACATAAATGCTGGTGTACCCCAAGGATCCATCCTAGAACCTCTACTGTTCCTGATTTTCATAAATGACCTCTCTGATGTAATTGAGACTGAAATAGGAATATTTGCTGACGACACCACGCTATACTCTCGTCATGTGGGCAAAACCGACACGCACATATCTGAGGCAATGGCTGAATCCTTAGAAAATGACCTCCTGTCTGTAGTGGATTAGGGTAAAAAATGGATGGTAACTTTTAATGCTGCAAAGACAAAGCTACTGTCCTTCAATAACTACAATAAACCTCTTCAACCACCGATTGTCATGGCAAATAATACCCTACCTGAGAGTTCATCATTCAAACTTCTCAGCCTAACTTTCACAGATAACATGAATTGGAACAAATACATTGAAGACATTGCCAGGACTGCTGCAAAGAAGGTGGGCTCACTCTACCGTGCTAGTAAACTTCTCACCCATGACATTATCCTATATCTGTACACCACCACCATCCGCCCATGCATGGAGTATTGTTGCCACATCTGGGCTGGTTCATCATCTACTAGTCTCTCTCTCCTTGACAAGGTCCAAAAAAGAGTCGCCAACCTAATAGGTCCCTCACTGTCAACCAAGCTCCAGTCCCTGTCCCATAGCCGCAATGTAGCATCCTTGTGCTTGTTTTACAAATACTTCAATGAATTATACTCCGATGAATTGGCTACTCTGGTGCCCCCACGACGCAAATTCACTAGACCAATCTGACAATCTGCCAAATCCCATCCATTCACTGTGGAGGTCCCCAGATGCCGAAAAGCTTTCTACTCCAACAGCTTCTTTCCTCATGCTGCTGGACTCTGGAACTTCCTCCCTGCTCCCTGTTTTCCTGACGGTACTGACATGCAGAAATTTAAAACTAATGTAAACAGACATCTCGCTGCATAGCTCCCAATTTAGGTTGACCCCCCCCCCCTCATAAAAAAAACAAAAAACTTTCACCCTTTTTCTCTGTAGCCCCTTACGTTTATAGTGGCCGTTCATTTGGGGTGAACTATCTTAAAAAAAAAAAGAACTTATAAATAAAAAGAAACTTTGTATTTCGTTTTTATAGTTATAGATATCTAGCACAAATGCAGACCCTATGATAATGTTGTACTCCCTTTGATCAAAATAAAATATGCTTATCCAACCAAGTACCCTGAGTAATGTAGTTTAAGAATATATATGGTTATGGGATCTATCTCTAAAAAAAAGAAATTTGTGAACAAACAAACAAACAAGAGCTACAACTTTATATATTAACTTGTGAAACCTATGCCCTGGCATTGCCCGGGAAAATTAGGGAAGCTAATAAACTCTAGCTTCCACCTCTAAACTCCATATATGTATTATTTGGAAAGAGTTAAATGTAACTGGCATAAATATTTTAGAATTTGTTTTGATTAAGTCATAAAGTTATAAATAATAAGAGGCTATGAAACAGAGTGCTATAAATGTAATTTTGTAATAAAATAGGTAATAATATTATCATCATTACCATTATTATTATCATCATTACCATTATTATTATCATTAATACTATTATTATTATTATTATTATCATTAATACTATTATTATTATCATTAGTGGAACCCCATGGAAATTCCACGATTCTTTCTACATCAATCTGTATAATTTATTGTTTATATTTCTTTTGAAATAATAAATGTCTGTCTGGGTCAATTTAAGAAAAATTACTCTTTTTTTCTTCCGTAAAATGGTCAGCTAAATATTCATGTCATTGTCAGCTAGATATTCTTATTCTTTAAATAAATAAAACGAATATGTGTTTTATTTAGAATTGTAGCATTTAATTGTAGAATTTAATTCTCTTTAAAACAATAAATATTCTACCTTCTTACTGTAAAAATAATTATTAGCTAAATATTCTTCAGATCAATAAAACGAATGTCACTTTTTGAAATGTATTTATTTGAAATTGTACCGTTTTAGTCGAGAGGAGGGGGGGTGACATAATTTGATTTTAGAACGATTCATTTTAAAATAATTAAAATCGGAATGTTTTACCTTAGCGACATCAGATTAATCACCAATCACCATCTTTGTTAATCAGACATATAATTTTGAAAAAATATGTGTGAAAGGTGATAACATATGTATAAACATGAATTGGCTTAGTATATTATTATATAGATTATTATTAGTAGCAGAAATCCTATTATGACGTTCAAATGTATGCACATAGTAAATAAGAAGAAATGAAAATAAAAGTCATCAAGATTCAAACTCCTAACCTCTGTCTCTACAAGCAGCAATGTTACCACTAAGCTATGAAATAGACGTTCAACTATCATTCAAATTTAAGTCTAAAAGTCAAATCTGCTGCAACGGCGTGAGTAACCTAATTAAAATAATCGTTAAAACTGAATATCTATATCTCTTTGTGTTTCTCTCTTTCTCGTACATGCATTATACTAAAACCATGAGTATTATGCATACACAGAATATTTTAAGTGGTCTAAGTATTATTGTAAAAAAAAAATCGAACCCCATTTTTTATGTAAAAATCATATCTAATCAGCTACTGAGTGTGAAACTGGTACAAAGTGAAAGTGTATCCTATGATTTTTTTTTGTAGCGGTGACGATGAGGAGAGGCACAGTAGAAAGCAGACAGGGAGTGAAAATACTTCCACTTTCTTCTAAGAAAAGAGAAAACATTTAGCAGTAGTAAATCTTAAAATCGGTAAATGTGATTGAAAATGAAATTCTTTTTTGCACGTGACATGGAGCAAGTTAGAGCAAAAAAGAATAAGGAAACAGTTTTTTTTTATGTAGCTTCTGGTTCTGAAGCTACATAAGCTATTCTCATCAATGGCACAGGGGAAAGGTGACTTTACTTACTTTATATAGTAGATATTCTGTATTGAATGGCATCAATTTGGCTTTTGCATTAAAATGGTGAATAACATATTATTGAAATCTCAACCAATGAATAGAGAATGAATAGCGTAAGTGATGAAATTAGCAAGAAAAAATAAATAAAAAGGGTTAGGGTTAGCTGATTGTGAGGCCATGTCTGGGAGGGGATGTCTACTTTTGGAATTTGAATTAAAGCTCTGTTGATATTTCTGCCATCAGACAAGAATCTGACAGATGTGTTTGCTAGAGTGAGAAAGAAATGGCTGCAGCAGACAATGGAACCAGTATTTCAGTAGAAAATGTTATTTAGGTCAGGGCAGACAGAAGATTCGTTTCCTCACAGAATTGTGTTTTAGCATGCATGAAGGCCACCTCGCATAATTCGTTTTGGTTACTATTAAAAAGAATGAAAAAAACAGCATTTTTTGTACAAAATATTTATCACATTCCTAACAATATATATATAATACGCTCAGGCATTTCATGTTTGTACGTACGTTATCACCTTTCACGCATTTAAAAGAAAATGAGATCGTCCGATCAGCAAAGATGTTGATTGGTGATTTCCTAACAATATATATATAATACGCTCAGGCATTTCATGTTTGTACGTACGTTATCACCTTTCACGCATTTAAAAGAAAATGAGATCGTCCGATCAGCAAAGATGTTGATTGGTGATTTCCTAACAATATATATATAATACGCTCAGGCATTTCATGTTTGTACGTACGTTATCACCTTTCACGCATTTAAAAGAAAATGAGACTGTCCGATCAGCAAAGATGTTGATTGGTGATTAATCTAATGCCGCTAAGGTAAAAGGAATCTAGCTTTACCCATTTTAAAATGAATTGTTCCAAAATCAAATTATGTCACTTAGTCAACTAAAACGGTACAATTTTAAATAAATACATTCCAAAAAATGACATTCATTTTATTGATTTGAAGAATATTTGAAGGTAGGCTCCCTCTACGATGCTTTAAACTTCTCCCACCTACCAGTATCCTATATATCTACAAAGCCACCATTAGCCAATGAATGAAGTATTATTGTCACATCTGGGTTGGTGCATCAACCACTAATATGTCCATTTTAGACAGGGTTCAAAAAAGAGTAATTAATCTAATAAATCCCACACTGTATACCAAGCTCCAACCCCTGTCCCATCACTGCAATGTTGCATCCCTGTGCTTGTTTTACAAATATATAAATAGAATGTGCTCCAATGAATTTGCTGCACTGGTGCCCTCTCAATGTAAATACCCTCCAACCAATAGACAATCAGCTAAATCCAAACTATTAATAAACATTAATTGTATTTATTAACACAGGTTCCACTTGTCCTTATTTTTCTTACCACATGTGTTGTATCTTTGATATGATAAAATACAGACATTGTTGCCACATATATGAAAATAAAATTTTCCTAACACATGTGCAACTATTTATAAATTAAATATCAAATATTCCTATTCATAAAGTCAATGTGTAGGTATGCAGTCCTGAAATATAGACATGCCACTTTGGGGGCAAATTATTTTAGTTCTTTTTTAAAACATACTCCATGGACTTATAGAAACCAATCTTGTCATTTTGAAGAAAGTATTAACAGTTCAATTGTAGTATAGGGACCGTTGGAATATCTTATATTGTTCAATTAAATAATGGATAAAACGTCTTTCTGGTCCTGAAATAAAATTCTAACTTATTACTTTTTTTAAATCTGAACAATGTAACTTTAATTCAAATTGTTAATCTGTGGCAGACATTTTTTATTGTTTTTTGTCTTGCACCAAAAATATTTTTATATTTGAAAAATTTCATTATACACAAAGTACACACTTTGGAAAATAAACTTTAATATTGTTTTTTATACAAAAAAAAAGTTTTAACAGTTTTAATTACTTTAAAAGCAAAAGGTCAATAATTTATGAATATCAACTGTCAACAAAAAAGATCGAAAATTTCTTAATAAAAATAAAAATTTATATATGTTAAAGGTACAATTTTATTTTAGGACAAAGAAATTATCAAAAAATTGGGCTAAATCTAAACGAAATAAACGAGATATTCTAACGGTCCCTATACTACAATTGAACCTTATCTTCTTATATATTAAGTAGAGCCAGTCTCTTCTCCGTTTTTTATGTTATTAGCCTTTTTAATACAAGGTAGATACTTCATTCTGCTTTGCAAATCAATTATGGCAAATATTGGTCCATGTTCTTAAAAAGAAATTGTATTTCGATTCCATTGAATACATACTATTTCCGGATCAATATTTTCATTTTGCTTAGTAATATTTCAGAGCTAGTAGGAGGATTTTTTAATCACTAAGAATTATCTACTCATACTACTACTCATGATTTTATTTAATAAGAGACATACTTTTCGTTTGTACCAGTTCTGGCTTTGTTTTTTTCTTCACACACGTTTTCATTGGCTAATGTTTATTAATTTGTTATAGTTTCAACTAATCACTTCGTTTGTTAGTGAGAGGAAAGAAACAGTATTGATTTACTCCTCTCCAGGAGTTAGGAACAAGGCCAGTTTTTATCTTACTCCCACAAGTAAGATGTGACCCAAAGTCGGGTCGGGAAAGTGGGGTTTAAAAATTGCCTGGGCAGCCCCGTCGGCATTCCCTGGTAGTGGCGCCTCAGGCAGTAAGCAATAAACTTACTCCTCCCCAAAGAGGGGAGGCGAAGCCTGAGAGGGTGAACCTCCTAGAACTGCACAGGACAGACCCATAGATCGGCGTAAATCAAGCACTGAAGGCCAAGACAATACCAGTCTATGGGGTGCAGTATCCATCGGAACAGATACTACACTTTGATCTTAGTCAAAAGGCCAAGATATATTTATCTACCTCCCACAAGGTAAGATGTGACACAAGGTCGGGAAAGTGGGATTAGATAAGCCAGCGCTTGAGAGGTAAGCACTCTGGCCATTTAAAAATTGCCTGGGCAGCCCCGTCGGCATTCCCCGGTAGAGGTGCCTCAGACAGTAAGCAATAAACTTACTCCTCCCCAAAGAGGGTAGGTAAAGCCTGGGAGGATGGACCTCCTAGAACTGCACAGGACAGACCCATAGACCGGCGTAAATCAAGCCCCGAAGGCCAAGACGATACCAGTTTATGGGGTGTAGTATCCATCGGAACAGATACTACACTTTGATCCCGGCCAAAAGGCCGAGAAAGAAACAGTAGACAGTGGACAAAAAGTTGAAGAGCAGGAAGTGGACATAAAACTACTCATTGAAGGCGATCAAGCATAAATTGAACATTTACACAAACAAATATCACCTATAAACTGTTAGTTTAAAGTTTATTTAACTCCTACCTTCATTTATTCAGTGGTATCTACTCTTTCTTCTCCATTTTTGATAAACAATTAAACAATGAGTGAGAGGGAGAAAAAAATGTTTCTTTACTTGAATGTTTACATTCCACTCACCCCAAAGGGAGGGGGGGTTAAACAAAAACTTTACAGCTGGATTCCTATTTCAGTCCCCTAAATTATTTCTAGTGGATTTTGGTTAATTAATAAATGATGAAATAAAAGTTTTTTATTTGATTATTTAATTATTTTATTTTTTTTTTTTTTTTAATAAATGCAATATTAAAAGTTAAATTTAAATATTCCTGTATTGTTTGGTCAATTTAGAATTTTTTTAAATAGAAATGTGAGACAAAAATGAAAATAAAAACACTCCCGGGCAATGCCGAGTGTGTACAGCAAGTTAACAATGAAGAGGACTATTTTTGTGATTCTTAATGTTTCCGAATGTCAACTGAAAAATAATATAATTTTATTCTAATGCGATTCATCATCATATTTGTTTTAACGTCCGTTTTACGTGCTGGCATGTGTTGGATGGCTTTTAGAAATTGACTTCCAAACTAACCTATCTCTAGCCAGGTCTTTATTTATCTCTCTATCTCTGAAGTTCATCCTTATCACTTCCTCCCATGTTTTACTTGGCTTTCCCCTGTAAACTGAACCTGCTACCTCAACTGTTCTACGTCTACTAACCCAAGAACTGTCATCCATTCTTTCAATGTGACCATACCACTGAAGCCTTCTGTTCTGCACACATCTCCCTATATTGTCTAGATTTAATCTTCCTCTAAGGTCGTTAGATCTAATTCTGTCTATAAGACTCACATTACATATCCATCGTATCATTCTCATATCATTTCTCTCCATGCAATGCATGATAAGAGTTCTTGGGTTAGTAGATGTAGAACAGTTGAGATAACAGGGTCAGTTGACAGAGGAAGGACGAGGAAAAGATGGGAGGAAGTAATAAGGAAGGATTTGCGAGGAAGAGAGATAAAGACCTGGTCAGAGATAGGTTAATTTAGTAGTCAATTTCTAGAAGCTGTTCAATACACGCTAGCATGTAAAACGGACATTAAACCGATTATTATGTGGGTTATTTTTTGTTTTGTTTTTTCAAAATATTATGCTTTTCACTTCTAAAATGATATATTTTATAATTACAGGTGATCAACCTGACACAGAATGTATAAAGCTCACACAACCCACGCAGGAAACAACCGTTTACAAGATTACATAGAATCGCGACTCACAGATCTACATTACCATGGAGTTCCTGGTTTTAAAATAATCAAACATAATGTCTCATTGTTTATAATTTCAATTTTCTTCATGTCTTTTCTTCCATTTGTACATATTGGTAAGTATTTCATTTGAACATATAGTGTATACAAAATACTTATAAAATCCATATAAATTTGAAGGAACAAAATAAATTTTAAAGTTATACTTTTAAGTTCTTGTATTTATTTACCTCCTCTCTAGGAGGTTAGGCACAAGGCCAATTTTATCTTATTCCCACAAGTAAGATGTGACCCAAGGTCGGGTCGGGAAAGTGGGGTTTGAAAAGCCAGCGCCCGAGAAAGTGAGCACTCTGGCCATTAAAAATTGCCTGGGCAGCCCCGTCGGCATTCCCCAGTAGGGGCGCCTCAGGCAGTAAGCAATAAACTTACTCCTCCCCAAAGAGAGGAGGCAAAGCCTGGGAGGGTGGACCTCCTAGAACTGCACAGGACAGACCCATAGACCGGCGTAAATCAAGCCCCGAAGGCCAAGACAATACCAGTCTATGGGGTGCAGTATCCATCGGAACAGGTACTTAAGAAATGTGTGTAACAAAGAATAATTTAAACTAATCTAAAAATGAAAATGTATTATTTTTCATGTAGTTTCTACTTTAATTTTGTATATATAAAAAAAGAATTAAAATTAAAATAATAATAATTTGAAACATTATAGTTTCTAAATAGGTCTTAAAATGAAAGAAATGTTAATTTAATTCACTCAGTAGAAGTAGAGTTCTAACATATTCTATTATATAAAGGGAGGTTGTCTGTGTGTGTGTCTGTGTGTGTGTGTATGTCCAACTAAAAGTCAAAAGCTACAACACAAACAGCCACAAAGTTGGTATATTCTTGACCAGCGTTGCCCGGAATGAATAATATCTCGAATTCAGAAAAAATGATTTATTCTATGAAGGTCAATTGGGCCGGGTTTTGTTATGTTTTTCATCCTTTTCCTAATGTTATTATCTATTAATCTGGATATTTCCTAATGTTATTATCTACTAATTTTGAAAGAAATTGCCGACTCATAATTCAAAACAGGAAATGAGCCAGCATTTTTTCAAATTTAAATTTTAGTAAACACTAACTTTATTCATCGTTTCGTACGCCCATGTACATTAACACGGTTACCTCGTGATGGATGTGACTCTTTGCCATGCATGAGTAATCATTTACTATATAGAGGCTAACCACAGCTGAACACATAAAATAATTTAACATCAGGGTCTAAATCTGAAAACTTTATCTAATAATACCACATATCCCAACATATACATTACAATTCAAGAATGCCATAACATTTTTTGCAGCCTGTTTGTTTTTACAGGATTCATATTTTATATTTGATAAATTCACTCTGACATTGAAGTAAGTAAATCTCCTTTTCAACCCAAAAAACTCATAGGTTTAACTAAACCCTAACCCTAAACCCTAACCCTAACCCAAAAAACTCATAGGTCCTGGTTTAACTATGGTTACCATATGTTGTGAGAAAGATGGCCATCTTGCCACTATAGTGAAAGCGAACAAAGTATTTAGAGGCATTTGGAAAGGGGAAAATTATCTGGAGTCCAAAGTGAATATAAACGATGCAAGAAAACGATAATAATAATAACATTTATTTTGTGCGTTGTGAAAGAGATGTTGTACATGTGTTTAAGGACTTGAACGGAAGTGTTTGTTACAAACATTGGTGTTGAGCTAATTTTTCAGCAGTGCAAGAGATGTATATGCGTGTGTAACAGAATGGATACATAGGAATTAACTGTTACGAAGTGATACAAGTAAAGAATGGATACATAGACGAGGAGTGCCGATAGAATGAGTAAGTATCCATCTCCCAGAACAAGTGAAATCTCACATCTGGTCAGGTTGAAGGAACCTGTGAAAAGACAACTATATCAGAACATCTTTTCAGCTCAGTGGTTTGTGTCTAAAAGAGAGAAAGGCAGTTCTTAGTTACTTGACTCCCAACAAAGCCAGAGTTAGACACAAATTCGATTTTTAATGTGGGAAAAATTCAGATCCCCAAAAAGGAGCACTCTGGAATGGGACAAAAATTAAAATTGCTTCAGTTTAGAAGGATTTCTCCTTCACTGACCGACGACAAAAAAGATACTACACTTTGCTCTTAGCCAAAAGGCAGAATGTGAAAAGAGGGAGAAAGACAGTCACATGACCAGCAATATAGTGTTCAGAGCTAACAGTAGGATATTTAAACATGTATTTTTGTACATGTTTGCTACATTGTCCTTATCTCCTGTTTCTGCAACACTAAACTGAATGGATGGCACATACCAGAATATTAATGTCTTGCTGTTTTTAACACCAGGTAGACTGGTACCCATTTATACACCTGGGTAGATTGTTTGCTTATGACACTTTCTATTCCTAAGCAGTCATCCATCTAAGTATGCTGCTTAATTTTGGTTATCTGACAATAACAAACGAGCCTTTAATCTAATAGGTCCCACACCATCTAACAAGCTCCAGTCCCTGTCCCATCACCACAATGTTGCATCCTTGTGCTTGCTTTACAGGTACTTCAATGGAATATGCTCCGATGAACTTGCTGCACTGGTGCCCCCTCGAAGTAAATACCCCCGATCAACCCGTCAGTCAGCAAAATCCCACCCCTTCACTGTAGAGGTCTCCAGATGCTGGAGGGCTTTCTACTCTAATAGCTTCTTTCCTCGAACTGCTAGCCTTTGGAATTCCCTCCTTGCTTCTTGTTTCCCTGACAGTACCAACATGCAGAAATTTAAATGTAATGTAAACAAACATCTTGCTGCACAACTCCCCACTTAGGATGCCCTTAATTCACAGTAGTCCTTTATGTCTCGATGGCAATGTGCCTTGTTTGGGGTTAACGGAAGTAAAAAAAAAAAAAAAGATAACATGTGTTTCAACCTATTTCGACATGAACAACCTGCATCTCCTCATTAGCATTGCCCCTTCAGATGTGAGACGGGAAGTTGCCAGTCGAGTAGAGATCACAAAGGTCATCTCCTTCATGGACCTGAACCAACGGTCTTCCGACTGAAGTCAAGGAGAAGCTTCCTCAGCCATGTTAAACCCCTAACAACATCTCAGGAAGAGACCAGACTACAGCTGTAGGCCAGACGGCTAGAGAATGGCCCTGCTCCTACTGATATGGGAATCCCCCCCTTCTGAAACACTCCCTCCCAGTTCAGAGGCATCCTGGCTTCAGTGGAAAACACTAAACCGCCTGAGAACAGGAATGGGGTGATAAAAAGTTGTTATGGTTAGATGGAGCTACAAAACTGACCCAATCATCTGTGGATGTGGAGAGGAGGAGCATATGATGCAACACTGCCTTGTCTACCCTCTACTGCCCGACCGGTGCAGTTTGAAAGATCTTGCAGAGTATAACAATAATGCAATGGACTGTGTAAAAAAGTGGGGAAACTGTTGTATGACCACATGCTTCAAAGACACGCAAGGCAGAAGAAGAACATGATTTGTCCATACGATGACTGATGAGATTGGATCAATTTTTCTGGATCACTTTAACGAGCAGACACACCCGGAAATGAATGAGAGACTCCTCTGTGTTCTTTTATCTTCCAGTCCTGAACCCCATGTTACCAGTTTTTTTTTAAATTTCTTTGCCATTTATGGATGTTTGGTGTGTTAGTCCCATAATATTATTATATTATTGTTAAACCCCTTAATACAAAATTAATACCACCATTGGATTCCTGATTAAATTTTTACTTAAACAAGTTGTTTGATCTAGTTATAGGGCTTTGCTTTCACTTTCATCCTCGAGCAGAGACAGACAAAAAGACGGATAGACAACACATTTATATGAGAGATGTCGCTGTAAAGGAATTCTGAGGATTTAATAAAATTTTTATATTACTACAGAGGTTAATTTTTACTCGCTTACTAATAAAATGTTTATTTAAATTTTAGAAAATTGGCATGTGTTAATTCATTTTGAAGTTTTAACTGCAAAACTATATTCATTTCTAATAATTTTTTTGTTAATTTGTATTTCAATTAAGTATAGATAAAAGATGAGAATAAAAAATTGTTAAGATACAATATTTATTAGAACATCAAAAGTTAAATGTTGCCGATAATATTTAAAATTACATTGTCGGCTTTTCCCTATCCTCTGATGAGAAGAGTTTATCTTTGAAAATCAATAGATTAAGGATTTGAAGCTCCTTGCTCTGAACTTTTGATGTTCTAATAAATATTGTATCTTTACAATTTTTTATTCTCATCTTTTATCTCCAGAATTGATTGCTCTATTCAATATATTGAGCTTTATATTATCACGATAGATTATTATTAAACGATAATTCAATTATCGTTAATTTAATTCAACATTTAAATATTTCAATTGAGTATACACACATTGCATTGTTTCTTTCTGTTTTATATATTTTAGCCATCATATATAAATTAATATGGGTACCAGATAAAGCAGAAGTGGACCGTAGTGGATGTTCCTGCTCTTGTTTTGATACAGTTTTTCGGGGTAAGATTCTGAAAATATTTTTTTTTTTCTGATAGTACCAATTTGTTTCAAATAAACATTGGTTACTTTATAATTGATTGGTTTTACTTGCCCAGGAGTCTTTTGACTTTCATTTCTGTTTTGCTTTTTTTAACTATCCTATTTGTTGTTGTTTTTTGTTTTTGTTTTTTTTCCAAATTATTTTTTTTAAATTGGATTTTGTAAGTTAAATTTAATTGTTATGATATTGTTTTATCATTAAATAATTAATTGAGCCAAATTGTTATAAAACTATAACCAATTTTTTTAAAGATACTGTTGTTTAATCTTTACTTATAAAATTATTGGTTATAAATAGCTTCCAAAACTTTCAATCTTTTAATACATGCGGATTTGTTAAGAATTTTTAAGACAGAGATTACTTTTTATTCAACAGTTTAAATGCTTCCAAATTTCTTAAGGTCACAGAATAATTCATTTTTTTTTTTAACTATTAACAAAATATTAAAATGGCTGACTTGTTTGCTAAGAAACAGAAATGCATTCTGATGGATTTAAGTTCGTAGTTAAATCTTTTTTTTTAAATAGGATTTTTAAAATGTTTGTTTTAGTATTTTACACTATTGCATTTTTTATTTCAATAAATAATCAATAGTAAATAAAAGTGTGCAAGTCACGTAGAGGTGAGAAACATACATGCAGACACATGATAAGTATTCACACAATTAATATAGAGATTATGATAATTTAAATTCTGAATCATCTAGTCTTTTCCCGGCAGGAAAATTTGGTGTGATCCGGAGATAAATTACTTAAAATATGACATCATTAAAAAAAAAATGATTGTTTATGCCATTTATACAGGAAAAAGTTGCTGAAAAATTAAAGTGTGTGTCCATCTGAAAGCAACACCTAGTTTTCAGATTATTATTATTATTCAACAAGATGTATTGCTATTATGACTTTCTGCGACCATCATAGTTTTCTTTAAGTCGTGGTAGTTTTTAAATATTTAATGTTTAAAAAGAAAAATTAATGTTTTGACTATTCTGAGATGTTGGAGTCAATCAATTCTTGGATTTTAGAACTTATGATTAAATTTAATATTTTACTTTGAAATTAAAAACTTCAGATATTTTTCAAATAAGTAAAATATTTTTTATAATTAAATTTATATTATAAGTATTAAAAGTAAGATTTTGCCATTACTTAATGAATTTTTAAAAGAAATTACCAAAATAGATCTTTATAATAACCATACTGAAGTTCTAGGATCATCTCTGAATGATGTTAAAATTCTGAATTACTAAACTATCTAAAGAAAAAAAAAAATTTGGAGGGTTGCTAAATATGGGTGTATATATATCAAGTGATTTCATACGCTCTCAAGACAGGTCTTCCTTGGTATTCCACACACTCTTGTGCCTATGGTGTAATAGTTTATACTTGGTCAGATAATAATTGATACGAACACATGTTAGGATTGTTTATTCGTCATATTGGTTTGAATTAACTAAGACTTCAAGGGAAGTAACTCTTAATCTTGTCACATCCAGGAATTTATTATTTATATATAATGAAGTCTTCAAATTTTGTTGCAGTTTTTCTTGTTCCTCTATGCCGGTCTGATGGTGATAGTAGTTCTTATATTTGGTCGGGTTTTGTCTTCAGTTCTAAGGGGGTGTTGACATTTTGTCTGCAGTTCTAAGGGGGTGTTGACATTTTGTCTGCAGTTCTAAGGGGGTGTTGACATTTTCTCTGAGGTCACTGCCCTGTTGTGATGGTGATCTTGGATCATCTTGTCTGATTCCTTGAGCTGTTAGTTGGAAAGTGATCCTCCTCTGTGGTCTGTATAATTCCTGCAAATGCTTTCTATTGTGTCATAATATCTTTGCATCACTGTGCATTTTGACTATGTAGCTACACGGCTCAGTGTATTTGTCTATCACTGTCAGTGGCTGTCATGTGTCATTTTCCTGAAAAACAGACACTATAATTAATTTGGGAACGTCTTTCGCATTTCTGTTGAAATACAGTTGTTACTTTCTGCTTTTGACACTCATCCCTTCCCGGATTTGGTTGTCTTTCAGTGTGTTGGTGTTCAACACGGTTGGGATCCTTGTTCTTATTTTCGTATTGTATAGGATTTCTACCGACAAATGACTATCAAGTGGGGTTGCTCTTTAGGCATAGAAGAGTCATTTGGTAGTCCATCTTTAACTGTTTTGCCTTTTTCATTGTTTTTTTGTTTTTTTTTACTATTTGAACCATTCGTTCAATGAATCTATTTGACTGTGGGTATCTCGGACTGGATGTAATATGCGTGAATTTCCATTCCATAGCAAAATTGTGGAATTCATTTGATACAAAATACTTGACATTGTCTGTATGTAGGTGTTCTGGTATGCTGTGAACAGCAAAGATTGCATTGAAGTATTCGATGCAATTTCTGCTGTGACGTTCTTCATCGTCTTAATGAATGGCATTTTACTGTATTGATCAGCGACAAGTAAAATTTGTTGACCATTAACCTCAAAGATGTCAGCTGCAATATTTTTTAATGGTTTTGTTCTTTGATGATCATTGTCTCTTTGATATTCTTTCTTTGGTGTTCGCTGTGTATCTCACATGACCATAGTATCATTTCTATGTCTTTGTTTATTCCTCTCCAATAAACATTATTTCTTGCTTTTAGCTGACATTTCCTATTTCTTGATGTGAATCATGGATTCTTTGAAGGACTGTGTTTTGCAGACATTTTGGTATGACTATGCATTCACGTTTAGTGACTAATCCGTTTTGTACTGATATGCACTCTTTAAATGACCAGTAGTTCCTTATAAGTTTAGGTGTATCTTTTGCATCCTCTGGCCATCCATTTATTATTACATGCTTTAGCATTTTCAATTCTTCATCTTCTTCTGTAGTTTCTTGTAGGCCTATTTGTTTCTGTGCTGTTATATCGACAGTATGTATTGTTAGGTCAAGTTCAATTTCTTCACCTTGTGTTGGCTGTATCCTTGATAAGTAATCTGGGATTCTCATCTCTTTACCTGACTTGTATATGATCTGAGCATCGTATTGTTGAAGCTATAACAACATTCTTTGCAACCTTGGAGGTGTTTGCATGATGTTTTTAGTTCAAGGGAAGTAACTCTCAATCTTTTCACAGTTGGAAAGCTCCCCAAAAGAAGTAAAGTTCCCCTGCTCAGTTTGTGGAAAGGAAGTTGGATGCAATTCAATTTTTTGTGGTACTTGTATGCATTGAGTACACAGAAAGTGCAATGGAATTCTTAGTAGGTTGAGAGAGAATAACGAGTTGCTATGTAATAAGAGAAAGACAATGGAGATGGATGAGAAGTCAGATGTGGAAAAATATGTTTGGATGGCGAAGCTACTAAGGTTGTCGAGATGTTTTGTTACCTTGGTGACACCATTGGAACACAGGGTGAAACAGGTTCTAGTGTAATTGCAACGGTTAAGAGTGGATGGAGTAAATTTAATAAACTTGTGCCTTTACTAACCAGCAGAATGTTACCATTGTCGACCAATGCTTTAGCATTTTCAATTCTTCATCTTCTTATGTAGTTTCTTGTAGACCTATTTGTTTCTGTGCTGTTATATCGACAGTATGTATTGTTAGGTCAAGTTCAATTTCTTCACCTTGTGTTGGTTGTATCCTTGATAATGTTGTGGTCTATCCACTGCTCCCATGTTTACAAACATTACCAGATTCAAACACACCTCCTTCAAAGCGTAACGTTAAGCAACAGCCCCAAAACACTCTTGGAAAATTACCACAACGCCTCCTGCTACTTTTCTTCAACGAAAAAATACAAGACAAGATATTCTGTCATAGTTGCCCACACATTTTTGACATTGGATACCTTTTTCTCAGACTGAACCAAAACATTCGATTTTGGGACTTGGCTGAAATTTATGTAAACACGGTCAACTATCATCCCAGCTATTTTTGACCGTAATAAATTCGGCCAAGAATTAATTCCAGTTGTTTGTTTATTTTCTGGGACCAGTCTACTGTAATAAGTAATCTGTGATTTTCATCTCTTTACCTGGCTTTTAATATGATCTGAGCATCGTATCGTTGAAGCCTTAATAACATTCTTTGCAATCTTGGAGGTGTTTGCGCAATGTTTTTGTTTTGTATACTTTCCAACGATTTCTGATCAGATTTGATTGTGAATTCTTTTCCGTATACGTATGTGTGAAATCTTTGACAACCAAATACCACTGAAAGTAATTCTCTTTCAATATTAGCATATCGTGATTCGGCATCAGTCAGTCTTTTGCTGGCAAATGCAACAATTTGATTATTGTTTATTAGTGTTGCATCTAGGCCTAATATGCTTGCATCTTTTTGTATCAGTGTCTTTGTTTTGTTTGAAATCAGCTAGACAGAGGTTTTCATGAATGTGGTCTTGCAATTTTTGGAAAGCCTTATCATATGTTTCGTCCCATTTATATTCAGCGTCCTTCTTGAGTAGTGATCTCAGTGAAACTTTTTAGGAACTGAGATCTGGTATGAAAGGACTTAGGTATTGGATCATACCTAGGAATTGCTGGAGTTCTCGGTTTGTAGGTGTAGGTGTTTGTTCTAATCGTGTAGCATTTTTCTGAATCAGGATGGGTACCATTTTCATCTCAAATAAGACCATAAAATGTTATCTGTTTTTGTCTTATTTTACCTTTTTCTTCATTAAAAATAAGACCATACCTTCAAGATGTGTCCATTGTCTTTCTCAACCTCCTTTCATGCTATTTGACTGCTCTGCCATATATATAGATATCGTCAGATATTCCAATGACTCTTTCGCAATCTTCCAGTATATGGTCCATTTTTTGCTGCAACATTTTAAGACCAAACGGACATCTTAAATATCTATACCTTCCAAATGTGGTATTGAAACATGTGAGCAGACTCGATTCCTTTATCAAAGTGTATTGCCCAGTACCCATGCTTTGCATCTAATTTTGTAAAATGCTTAGCACCAGCTAATTTATGGAAAATTTCTTCTGGAGTTAGGGTTTTATGGTGTGTTCTTTTAATGCACTTGTTCAGTGGTTTGGGATCCAGACATATTCGTAACTCACCACTTTTCTTTCTGCTACATGTGATTGCATTCACCTAATCTGTTGTTTTTTTTTTAGCTCGCTGGAGACAGTTGGGGTTACCAGATTTAGATTGGTAAGAGACGGAGTTAATTAAAAGGTTTAAATGAGTTAGAAAGTCAGAATGATGAACTTACTTGGAAGAGTTAGTACGTCTGGCCAAATCTGACTGAAATAGAAATGTTACGCAAGAAAAGAGTCACCATTCTTCCTTGTAATAAATAATATCTCCACAACTAAATAGATGTTAACATTTATTCACGGGAACACAAGAACAAAAAAGAGATGGTGCAATGGGTTGGCTCATGTCGGTTAGATAATT
The DNA here is from genome assembly GCA_963556195.1 of Sepiola atlantica. Lineage (NCBI taxonomy): Eukaryota > Metazoa > Mollusca > Cephalopoda > Sepiida > Sepiolidae > Sepiola > Sepiola atlantica. The sequence continues at coordinate 121,101,762 of OY744516.1, read as the reverse complement.
TAATATCTTGGAGTTTGGCATCTCATCTGCCTTTTGCTAAAGCAAAGCGAGATCAGAATAAGTATGTGTCTTGACGGCGAGAAGGATTACCAGGAACTCACTTGACGTCGCATATTATCTTTGGCGGCAAATATGTTAACACATATGAATTTCGCTACACATTGATGCCATATGCCTACACAGTAAAGAGTCAATGATTACGCATGCGCAAAGCCGAATCACCATCTCGGTTAAAGCTAACGTACATCAATAGTTTGCTCATGTAACTGCTACATAACCTCCTGCTGATAAAACAAGAGAAACTTTAGTAGCAGCACATAAGAATACAATAGGAAGAATATGGAAAATGCAAAAATAGAGTATATAACTGATAAGCTTGAACAAGAATGTCTTTGTTATGTTGCCAGAGACAAAATGTCTATTTTGCTGAAAAAGAAGCAAAAATATAATCTTCTGAGGTGAAAAGAAGAAAAAGTTTATTTGCTCAAAATTTGCTGAAAAATGTTCTGTTGTTAAAAAATGTCCTTTTATTGAAAAATGTTCTTTTTTTTTTTTTGAAAAATGTAAATGTTCATTTGCTAAAAAGTGAAAAATTATAAATGTGTTAAAAAATGGAAAATGGTTCATTCAAAAATTTTACATATGCAGGTGCAACATTGTAGAAGGGGTTAGTTAATTTCTTTAGGAAATGTAAATGTTCAGATATACAAAGTCTTGCATACTTTTTTTGGCCAATGGACATGTCTACCAGAACGTGTAATGGTAACGTGAGTTGGAAGACATGATTGGCCTGTATCTGAATCAGATCCGTCCTCTGCTATGCAATTCGTGTTTACGTTTTTCTTTGAAACGTTTAGATTTCTATATCCGTTGTGTGGACTCTGATTTCTGGCTCCATACAAACTTCCTTGTCTCATTTTATGTAGACTATGTTTTCTGTTTTGAAACACATGACCACACATATGCCCGTTACCAACGCTGGCCTCGGGGAAGGAAGGACTGACCGATGATGAAAAGAGAGAGAAATGGCCAATGACGGCAGTAGTAGTAGCAGGGGAAGGAGACAATGCCAGAGGAGAGGGAGGGGGGGGTACTGTTTGGTTGAACATCAGTCATTCTGTTTATTAAATTGCCTAAAGTTTTAAATTTTATGATCTTACTAGCTGGCTTTGCCGGCTCGCTATTACTTCGCAAAATACATTACTTGAAACATAAAAACATTTCATTCATAACTTTGTTGTAAACACGAAACAGAAAGAGTCACATTTATTCATATAGATAAATAGATAAACATTCACATTTTGGTTATTTCGATAACAATTTGACATCTTTTAAATGTGACTAAAGAATGGAAAAGAAAGAAATCAATTTTCCTTTTCACTTTCAATTCAGAAATAGATCACAACATGCTAAAAATCAAGTCGGGGGGGGGGGGGTAAAGAAAAAAACAAATTCTAAATATTTGTCCAAGAAATAAAACAATCATTGAATTAAAAAACACAATAACAAATAATAGTTAATTAATAAAATGTCTTTTTTCAAAACCAATATGCAAATTAGTTAATCTTGCGACTGATATCGCATACACATAAGCAGTATATATAAATAGATGGTGCATTTATTGTGTAAAGTTGAATTAACTTGAAATAGGATGTTTTGACTTTATCGATCGTGTGAAAAATGGGCCCAACTTTCGTATTTATTCATTTAGATTCTATATTCAAATTTCTGAACTCGACTTTTTTACTTTTGTGTATGAATTCAAAGCACCATTTCCTGGTGAATTGGTTTCACATTGGGAGTTGTTATTCTTTGCATTGTGTCTAATCAATCACATAATACTTGATTAATATTGTAATATATATCAAGGACATGAATTGTCGTCCTTAAAAACCAGAAAACTTAAGCCAAAATTACCAGCCTTGTATACCAGTTTTTTATCTTGCCTAGGGGGCGCTCTTGTTTTTGTCCCATTTACAGAGATTGCTTCATCTTAGCATAAAAAAAATTCTAATCGAGACAATAAATGGCGACGAGGATATAATCAAATGTTTGCTAATAGGGACCTTCGACGCCCCACCAACACAGGAGAAAACAACTTGAGAGAATTGATTTAGGGCTGCTATGGTAACTGCAGAGATATTGTATTTCTATGTCAAAAATATCATTTGTTGTTGCGAAAAGACACTGTTTCATGTTTGCCTGTGTAACATTGCATAAGAACGTTATTTTTATTTTTTGTCAAAAAAAAAAAAATAATGGCAGAATGCCTGAACAGTTGAGATGTGCGGATAAAGTCCTCTTGGTAGGAAGTGAAAAAATTCCTCCCGATTTTCTTTTTCGGCGAGAGGAGAAAATAAAATGGTGGAATACCTGGTCATATGAAAGGTGATTTAAAATACCTCTTGGTAGAAGGTGTGTCAAAAGTCCTTGATGGAGGGGCGAGGTTGATTTCTCTTCTCTGGTATATGAAGCAAGTAACAGTGGGGAGGAGCCTGTCCAAAAAGGAATTGCTTTGTTGTTATATTATTTTTTTAGCGGGTACTTCAATACCTTTTGGCTGGTGAAATAGTTAAATACACCCCTATGATTATGGTTCGGAGATCAACCGGCCGGTTTTGTTTCGTTGTTCTTGTTTTTGGTTACTTGTCATGTCTCTGCTGTATTAATTGTTGTAAATTATGTAATATGATTGTTTGATTTTTGTTTTGTAATTTATATAAAAAATGACAAGTTGAGCATGGAAGTTGTGTGATACTATGGTCTGCCCTCCCCCAGCCAAGACCCCAGAGAATTCTAGGGAATTGACTCACAAAAAGTTAAACTTATAAGGAAATAAGATTGAGTAAGTAACAATGGAGTGGCCCAGACAGGACGTCGCCTAACAGTTTATTTGATAGTTTCTGGGTAGTCGGCTGAGAGAGCGAGCAGATGTGGTCATTTTCTGTGACCAGTAGAGAGTGACTAAGGGGACAGACATCGGGCATTTCCGGTTGAAGGTGGATATATTGAAGAGATAGTAGTCAGAGATGGGAGTCAAAGTTCGGCTTAGAGGAGATTGAGGTAGACCCGAGTAAGGTGAGGTGGAGGGTGGTTGGAGATAAAGTAGACAAGCAGACCGGTTCAAAGGGTCCATGCGATGGAGTTAGTCCTAAGGTGAGATTCTGTATTTGAAAGACTGTAACTTAACTTGTGGATGCTAATGGCCAAGTCCCTGACAAAACACACGCACACATATATGCACGTTAGCAACAAGTTAAATACAACGTAGACATCTAAGTTTGTATTTTTATTGTGTGAGTCTGATTTGGCTCTTGTTTTGAACATCACTTGTTCCCTCGGTGATCGTCAGACGACACAACCAGAACAAGAAGATGAAGTCGAACAGAAAACCACTGCACAACCAGCATTGTTCTACACCATCACTTTTTTGTATGTTTTTTTTTTCTAGAGAGACAATGGAATTTTGCCGAATGTTTCGGCTGGCTTGATCTAATAATTAATTCGACTATGATTAATTTTCATTTACCACAAGATGACATTACACATTACAAGTTTTTAGATTTAATGAAAACAAAATTTTGGTTTGGAATACTTAGTCAAGATTTAACAATTATGTATGTTTGAGAATTTTTGGATTATATTTAGATTTTGGAATTTAGAGCAAGCTAACTGTTGTGGGGTACAAATCACCCCTATTGAAGAACTAATGAACGCAACCATCTATAATAAATACCATGGTTGCAAAGACTCAAACAGAGGACATTCCTATTCATGTTTTACCGCATGGTAGGAATCCGGTCATCTCCTACCACATTTAGTGGCGTTACTGTATTGCTATGAATAAATACATTGTATATTTTAACCTGTCACAATTTGTGGTTGTTATCTTTGTGACCCCTAGCACGGGTCTACAACACTAACTTATTTCTGAAATGATATGACCTTTTTTTTCAAAACCATTTGTAAAACCAGGTACATTTCCTATAAAATACAATATTATGGAGGTATTTATTCACCCTAACCCTAATCTTTTTTGCAGCAACTGAGCATTTAAAAATATAAAAAATTGCTTTAATTTTCTTTTTCAGGTTCCTATGAAAATCCAGGAGTTGTCTTATATAAGCACATATACTTTAATTCCACATGGCAAACATTCAAAATTTGGATTGTCACGCTTTTCTTTATTCTGCTAACGTATGAAAGTATTAAGTACCTGTACCATCTATTGTGGCCGCAGTTTCACGTTCGCTGGAATATGTTTGCTCTATATTTGATCAATATTTACCCGCATTACTATTCGTGGTGGTCAATGTTCAACTATTATAACGAGGACTTTTATGTATATTTTAATCATCACATCTACTTCCTGCTCACGGAACTCTTGGTTACTGGAATTGTGTTGAATATGTGTAACTCGCGTAACGAAATGTCCCATTGGAAAATGCTGGGCATCATCATCATCAGTACGATTCATATTCTTGTCAGCAGCGTTGATCAGTTTTTTACGCACGTCATCTACGCTCATGGCACAAACTTTCAAAATGCACGCAATATCGGATTGATGATACCAGATATTATGCATATTATAATTTGTGCGGGAGAAATAGTAAAATTGCACAAAAATGCTGACACCGTTTTGTCCGTAAACAATTACAAAGAAGAATTCGGTGTAGCATTTGTGTTGATTAGTTTAGGAACTCTGTTTGGAAAATTACTTTGAATGATCTTTTTCTTTTTTAAGAACTTTATAACCTTTTCAAGTTCAGTAATGTATGCCAATATGCAGATTGGTAGTGATGGACTAAAAACGATGTCTTCTCGGTTTTGAACTAACACGTGTAAATTTTCTAGAATCCACAATAAAAATGGAAAGAAAGGAACGTGGACAATAAATATGGTAGAAGGTATATAAAATACATGCCAGAATAAAGTTTACAAATATCATTACACTCTGTCATTAACCAGAAAATACAAAGAAGAGAGCTCATCTCAGTGCCTCTAACATAAGCTAAGATTCATTTGTTTTTCTTTAAGAACTACACTCTTAATTTCTTTTCTTTCAACAGTAGAAATGTATTCCATCTTCTACGCATTTCTTCTACTACATTTTCTTTGTATTTCATTTCATGTTTGTCTCATCAGATGTTATATTTTTGCATAAAAGTTGGAATATTACATTGTTATTTTTGTTTTTATTTTCTAATTAAAACCCTCTTCTGACAAGAAGTGTGGCGCGTGTGATGGGCATCCATCTTCCTGGCATCTATAGAGAGAGAGAGACGGGTGCCATTTCCCATTTTGGGGAATGAGAACAATATTTTAGAGATCGTGAACTGAGAGAGAAACTGAAAGAGAAAGATTCTCTGACGACTGAAGTGGTGAAAGGACATTTATTTGGTATGTGATGTGAGGGAGATGTTGTACGCATGTGTATAAAAAATGAAAGAGATTGTGTTACATATATATTGTTTTTTTGGCTAATTTCTAGGAAGTGTGAAAAAAGATTTATATATGTGTATGACTACATGGGGGATTGTCGATAGTATGGATAAAAATACCCATCTCTCTAGGACATGTGAATGTCACTTTTTTTTTTTTTTTTCATACAAGTCACCGCTTATCAAGACCCAAAGGCCACTCGAGGATAAGGGTTATTAAGTTTGACAGGTGAAACACTGAGGGGGGGGGGGTTACTAACGATGGTTGTAACTGGTCAGAAATTGACTATTTAAGAGGACAGCTCAACAATAATCTGTTTACATTAGACTTAAAAATGGCAATGTTATAATCAGCCGGGAAGCAGCCCTGTGGTACTGTGTTCCACAGATGAGCAGTTCTAGGAAAGAAACTTTGCTCATGGAAATTCCACTTAGTTCTAGGTACACAGAGGGAGAAAGAGAATTTATTGACAGTGGTTGTAGCTAGACGAGTTTTGTTGTGAATGTTTTATAGAGAGTGGGGGGGGACCCTAGATTGAAGCTCAGTTGAGCACCTGCCATGAAAATAATGATAGAGAAAGACTAGCAACGTCTCTTCTGTGAGAAAGGAGGATGGAGAAAAAGACATCACCCACTAGATTTCAGAGTCAGTTTTGTACTCTGTCAAGACAGGAAAGGATGCTCTGAGCAGCACCTCCCCAGATGTGGCAACAGTACTCCATCTTAGGACGTGTTTGACTCTTATACACGAAAAGAATGGTGTCATGAGTGAGATACTTTCTGGAGTAGTAGAATGATCCAACCATTTTTCCAACGACCTTGGCCACGGATTTGATGTACGTCTTCCATTTTAGTGAGTGAAGATCAGTCCCAGAAGCTTATCAAAGCAGCGGGCTTCCTCAAGGTGAGAACCATTTATTTCAATAGGGGCAAAGTGAGGATCAGAGTGTTGGTTGTGAAAGGAGAGAAGCTTGGCTTGATTTTAGACGTATTAAAAGTAACCAGCCACATTTTTCCCCATTGGATGACGTGCTTCTAGTCGGAAGAGAGAGAGAGAGAGTCAGAAAGATCTTGATCATTGCTGTTCTTCGAAGTGTTGCCATAGATGGTTGTGTCATCTGCATAAATGCTGACGAATGATCTTAGAATGTGATTTTGGAGATCATTGATGAAAATCAGGAAGAGAGTTGAGTCCCGAATGGATCCCAGTGTTGATACTATGAACTTGATACTTCTACCCATCAACAACTACTTTTATGAACCTATCAGAGAGAAAGGATTTGATGGTTATGGGGACATTTCTAGATATTCCATGTCTAGAAATCTTGTGAAGTAGACCTTTATGCTAAACCCTATCAAAGACCTTTGATATGTAGAGAGTTATTGCTCTAGAAATTAAGCCCCCGTCAATAGTTTCACTAATCCTGTGTGATATTACAGTCAGCACATCAACTGTTGATCTTGCAGGATGAAATCCATATTGCTTGTCACTGAATAGACTGTTTTGCTGAAGTGATTGACAACTTCTTGATTTATCACAGATTCAATAAACTTACTCATGACACACAGGAGACTGAAAAGAAGAAGACTGATCTCCAGTACTTTTAAATACTGAGCAGACTGACAAAGTTTTCCAAGGTGTCGAGAAGCATTTCTCCTTTAAGCAACGTTTGAACAGCTTTTAAAGAATGGGAGCTAGTTTTGGTTGCAGCTTTTTAAGCACTATGTTTGGAATTTTGTCAGAGCCAGTTGCTTTGTTGGCATCAAAGTTTTTGACAGACATATATGGATGTCGCTCAAAGTATTTTCGGTCATAGGAGGGTGGCAGCCCTGAACGCAAATGGTGGAATTTGATGCAAAGTTTTTTGAAAAGGTCAAAAGAACCTGGTGAAATAAGGAGGATTTGGGACAAACATCCGTTTACCGCTACTGCTTGTGAGAAAAAGAGAAAGATAGTAAAAAAATATGTTACGGAGCCGGTGACTGACTACATATTTAAGATAAGTTTTTTGTTGAGAAAAACAGTTGGGAAAAAATCAGCACAGCGGTAACATCTATATTACACCAACCTTCCCTTACCCCCAATTCTCAACTTGTGTGCACACACGCATACACACACACACACACACACACAGTCATACGCTTACGCACTCTGACAGAAAGCAGCATGCACACAAATGCCTACACTCTCACATGCATATACACACTCATAAAAAACAGGTATAAAACACATTCATCTTATTTATATTATATATAATATTTCTAACTGAACTTTCTATGGAAACGAACATTTTGAATGAACAATTACTCACATAGAATATCTTGTAATTTTGTACATATATAAATATCTTTATCTGTTCGTTAAACGATGTTTTCTTCTTTCATTCAACAAATTCCTGTTTGTATCTGCTTGTTGTCATTTTCTAATGTTTTTATAATAATTTAAGTGTCAGCATGGAACTTACCATTTTGTTTAAGACAACAAAAGTCAACATCTCAACCGTCCACGCTGCCACAATTTAAACATTTTAAAAATAGATTTTTAAGTGTATGCTACTACTAATAGAAATATTTAGCACTTTAAAAGATACTTTAAAAGAAATTAGGTTTACAATTAAAATGAGACTTTTTTTTTATTTACGAAAAAATTTAATTAAAAAATTATTTATGCTATGTTTGCATTGTTTATTAAAAATTTTTTAATAATACTAAAATTCTATTTTAAAACCAAAAAAACATTGATCATAGTTTTTTTACTCGCAAGACGTACAAAGTTCTGCAATTATAAAAAGAATCCAAGAGCAAATAAGCTGGTGTAAAAAATGATTGTGAGATCTAATTTCAACAAGGTTAATAAATTTCCAACACAAGATTGAAAGAAAGATTTTAAAAAAATAAACAATTATATTTGATAAATGCAGAGATCAGGTTCGCCATCGCCCTACGCACAGGTTCAGAAGCTTGCAGCACCCACAGGTGCCATTGTAGTCAGATGGTTGACGTATATGAACTCCACACCCTTTCATGTAAAAGGAGTGCCGGCAGATTCCCTAGCTCTTCGATGGACCCTAGACATCGCTGACTTCCTGTCGATCCTCGAACCAGTTGTTCTTGACAGAGGGAATGGCAACCAGCCCGATGGCTTGACAGTGTTTTTTTTTTGCAAATGGTAAGTCACTTATATAGGATTGACATCCTAATATTGTATCATATCGGCATAAGCAGAAAAACAGAAAGCAATACCAAATTAATTTCAACAACAAAACGCTCAAAACTGGAGCCATAAAAATCGGCTTCCAGAGACCAGTCTAACAAAAAGGTGCAAAAAGCCAAAAATCTTGATCACGTGATAGTGTGGGCAACTACGCCTGCATGGCTAATATAAAAAGCATCATACAGCACCAAATTTCCTCTTTTTCGCATAATTTTGGTTATTCAGACTACATTTCTCATCTTGAGTGTTATCATCACAACGTTTCGGTGGCTGTAACCTCCGGCCTTCTTCAGGTGTATCTCTTCAAACTCTGCAAGGACCCGTGGCGCAGTGAATATAGTACTAAGTTAAATTCAGTTCCAAGTGATAGTCATCTGAAGGTTGAATGTTCAATCCCTGATGCGGGCGATACAAAGAATTGCGAATTACTGAAGACTTCTCCCAGTCATGGCTGACGGAACAAGACCATGCTACCCCCGTGGAATTCTGTCCAAATTCCGAGTTTGACAGAAATATTCCCGAGTTCGAAGAGATACACTTGAAGAAGGACGGAGGTTACAGCAGCCAAAACATTGTGATGATAACACACAAGATGAGAAATGTAGTCCGAATAACCCAAATTATGCAAATTATCAATAGTCATCTAAAAAATTCAGAAAAATAATTCATCTTTTTCTATTCATCTCTCAGCCTCTGCTTCGAGGCTTCACAGAGAGGACACGTTCGGCCACTCCTCGCCTTTGGGCAAGGGTTGCCCCAGCTGACTACTAAACACACACACATACACAAAGGCCTACACTCCTATCATTCTTCATCGCACACACACATTGTCACACACACACATGCGTACAACGACATATTGCTGACAAAGGTGCACACACACAAATGCCTACACAAATTCTCAACTCACGTGCATGCACACACATTCATACAACTACACACACACATACAAACATGGCTGCACACGCGTGCTTACTACTATTCTCGGAACTGATCTTCAACAAACATTTCAAACTAATATTTTACCACCATGTAAGATTTTGTACATATATAAATATTTTGTGTTACCTTTAAACTACGTTTTATTCTTCCTTCAACTTATGCATGCCTCATCTTTTATTTCACTGTTTAAGCATTTCACAAATATATAACATAATTTCATTCTCACCACGTAGTCCGCACGTCTCTACAAAATAGAGTCGACACAACTTTAATGTAAATGTGGATCTAGACACAATATCTTATTAAGCTAGGGTCCGCACTGCTACACTTATATAGGATGTAACTTGTGTCAATACTTTTGCGCCCTCGTCAGTAACAGAATTGGCGACAAACCCTGGACATGCAGCAGCGTCAACAGAGAACTGCAAACAATCAAAATATGCTGGTCTTCTCGACAGATTTGTGTTCCAACCAATTGCCATGGAGACGTGGAGTCATAGGCCCTGCCACACGCAACTTCCTCAACAGCCTTGGTCTGTTAATGACGTGCCACACCAAGGACCATCGTGAATTAGCTTTACAAGCGCCTCTCCATCGCCACTAATAGAAATGCCTTGAGCCTGCTCTCAGCCTGCCAAACCAGCAGAATATCCGATGAAACTTCCTGATACTTGCATATTGCTTTTGAAAAAGGACATTTTATTAATTAATTATTATTTGGAACTAATTTGGATTCTACAAATAAAAAGCAACAATTTACAAACCATTCAGAATAATGATAAGAAAATAATTAGTTACAATAAATTAGGTTGATGTAATAACTTGTAAAAAGTAAGCATATTTATCTCTTCTCTACATATATAAAGTTAGATATGTGTTATGGAAAGATAAACGCCCTTCGGTGCCAGAATGACGGAAAAGAACTATAAATAGTATATGTTATTCACAAATCAAAAAATATAATTGATTTCCAACTGTCAGATTGGTGATGATGAATTTTGTATTGATCTATGTGATATTAACAAAATTATAAACAAAAACGTAAAGGAATTTCACCAAGTTATAAAAAAAAATAATAATAAATAAAAACATGGGGGACTTTAAAAGTTTTATGTTGGAAGTTTTAAACCAAGAAAAACAGTAGTCAAGACATGGAAAGGTTGGAAAAATAACATCGAAAAGACCTTTTAATGACAGGAGAAATGTTTTTCAAAACGCTTAGAAAAATTCTCAAGAGAAAATGACCAAAGTAACTCTAACTTTTTTTCTCAGGATTCCATAATCAACTTTATTTGAGAATTTAGAAATGGACTAGAAGAAGAGGTGACATTTGCAGCATATTTTCAAAGATATAAGGAAATCTTTAAAAAAATATTGTTCTACGTAGTCAGATGGGAAAAAAGTTTCACTATTGTTTTGGAAATTCGGAGCCATTGAACATGAAAAGCATACTAATTATATACAACCAAAATATCCAGGAGATTTTTCGTTTCTGGAAACCATTTTTCTATTAATAAAAGATTGGGGCAAAAGGAGTTACGTTTTCAGTAAATTGACAATAGCTTAATCTGACCAAAAAAGATACAGAAGATTATACTATATTTATAAACGAAGCGAATAGGGTGTATGAGAAATTCAAACTCTGGGAACTCACTCCAGATAGGTTCAAATGTCTCCTAGCTGAACAAAGACTAACATCTCCAAAAGACACTGAAATAAGATCATGTCTACTATCAAAACTGGAACAAGATTCGAAACTGACATTACAAAATATCGTTGAAAAATGTCAACAAATAATAAATTTATGCCATGATACTGCAAAAATTCAGGAAAGATATATTTCACGCAAACATTTACTTGGAAAAAAGGAACGTCGTAAAAAGAAATTTCTTTCAAAATAAATCCTCTTTATGGATGCAGACAAATACACTTATATAAAACTTATCCATTTCAAAATAAGGATTGTGGGAATAGGGGACATCAATTCTTATGTAGGAAAAAAATCCGAAAGTTAAAAATATGGTTAAATCTACCAAAGCAGAAAACACATTTACTACGATAAAAAGAAAATTTATGAATGTGCAAATGGAAGACACAAATGTTAAATTTCAATCAGAGCCACATTGTCTGACTTGACGCTAATAAATAAATTAACGTGGATTAAAATTGGCTGATTACTTCTTTAAAATTACTTGTGCAATAATCAGTAAAAAAAATTAAAATGTTTAGGTTAATGTATCATTTTTGAACAAAATGTTTAAACTGAAACTATTCGAAATGGGCTAGCTGAAGTCGTTTGATTTATGGAACCTGTCAATAAATATGTTTTGTAATAGTGTAAAGAAAGCTTCAATCAGTGTAGAAAATTTTAAAATGGAATTTAAATAAAATTTTCCCAACATTTTTTCTGAAGTGTTAGGAATGTTCTCAAGGGATAAAGTATTCTAATTAAAAAGTAATGCACAACCGATTTTAAAACCAAAACCTTTGCAGCTTAATAAATAATTGAACTTGATTGCTAAGAATGAATTGGAGTTTTAACTAAAAGAGATTATAGTGCTTGGCAAGTCTCACAGTTTCCATTAAAAAAAATAAGAAAATAACAAAATTCAGGTTTGTGCTGATCACTTAACTGGACTAAACGATTGTTTAAAAACTTACAACTACTCATTACCTAGTCCTTAAGATATATTTTGAAAATTACATGGAGGAAAAATATTCCTAAAACTTGATTTATCCAATACATACCTACAAATACCATTAGAAGAAAATGTACAAAATTATAAACAATAAACGCACAAAGGTTTTCACAAGTTCAATAGATTTTCTTTTGGTATAAACGTTATGCCGAGAATAGTTTAGCAAATAATGGACGCCATGTTGAGTGACCTAGATTTTACAATAGCATATCTTGATAAAAAGGATAAATCAAGAACAATATGCTTAACATGTGAAAATAGTATTTAAAAACTTAAAGAATACAGCTTTGATTATTGATTATGTGCATACTCCAAAGAGCTTTACCACATACTTGAGAACATATTCCACCACTTATCACAATCTTGGGCCAGTCTTTCAGCTGTCAGGAGCGGCATGCCAGTCTCAACCCTTATCTGGGCGGCCCATCTCTTTGGTGATCGTCCTCTTGATCTTTCTTTAATTAAATCGTCTTTATATGCTTTTTTTTATATAGCTGGAGTCTGGTACCGCGAAATATGTCCAAACCCCGATATTCTCATTTGTCGAACAACGTTGTTGATTAATCTGTTAAGCTTCTTTCTGATACTGCATTTTTTTGTCTATCTCGTAGAGTTACTCCAAAGATACTTCTTAAACATTTAATTAGAAAGACATTAAGCTTCCTCTCATTTCCTGTGAGCAGAGCATTAAATAAATACTTGGGACACATAATTGAAAAAAAATGGTGGAAGGCCAGACCCAGCCAGATTGACAGTAATAAAAAATATGCCTCCACCAATAAGTGAGTCAACATTGTAAGATTTTGGGGGGACTTGCAATCTATTATTATAGTAATTTTATTCCTAAAACGCATGCATTAAAAGCTCCACTAAATAAATTACTTAAGAAAGATACATAATGAAGCTTGTCTTCTGAATGTCAATGGACAGTTGGAGAAATTATAAAAGCTTCAACATCTGACTTGTCTCTTACATAATATTTATTGAAAGTATTATTTTTATTTATAAAACTTTGAAGGATCATATTATTTACATGGAAGCAACAGGGTCAAAGAGATCACTGTAACAAGCCAAAGTGACTCCTATAATATTCTAGATAACTTGGTTTGAATTATTAAAATGTAATAGTCTTGAAAAAGACATTTGAATTTATAAACTTTTATAGTTCAGGGTGAGTCTTAGAGACGGTTGCAGGTCATTAACTATAAATATTTTGAGAATGAATAAAACTTGAAGGTTTTTCAGCTAAAATACTTGACACACGGCCATGATACAATAAAAAATTATTTTGATTGGCATGCTTGTCCCTTTTTTTCACGCCTATATTTCTTCTTCCCCCTCCTTTGAGACAAGAGGCAGCCGATACCGGATGTAAAGTGTACACTTTTCCCCCTACTTGAATCAAAGGTGCGGCCCAGAAAATGGATATCATAAAACAATAAGAGAAAAATACAAGTGGCTATCTGATAGAGTATCCTAATTCCCGGGTCAAACCACGTGCGACACTTTAAAAAGGATTTTGATAAAAATTTAGTTGAAGAGAAGATTTTGAAGTGTTCTCCTGGGGCGAGAGACCTCTTTTATGAAAAATTCGGACTTGCTTGCTTGCTGGAATTGAAGACGAATTTGTGACAAAGTATCCGGGGCCCCATGGGGATCGGGCACCCTGGTTATGCGCTAGTATGCATCTTGGTGGTGATGCTAGGCCCTGCGTAGAGACGAAGTGGAGATATAAAACTAGTATATATTTGACGTGGAAACAAGCTTATTCAGACGACAGGAAAGAAGCGCTGGTTTGTCTGGTTAGGTCGTGTTTTTCAGTCAGAATCGATCGCCACCATAAAGAAGAGACAGTTGCCAGATGGGAAGTAAAGATTAGGAAAATCCATGATCTTAGCTTTAATTCTAATAATATCAACAAAGAGATATTGTTGGTTGAGTAAGTGACACACTTTGGATTTGCGATTCTGGAGGTCTGCATTGAGTTAGCAGATAAGCAGTTGGACCTGTCATCGTTAATCACGAAACTCAGTGAGAGATCATCACCAGCTGTGTGACAGAATGAAAAAGCAATTATTTTAGCGATAACGCCAGGCCAGAAAAAGAATTCCATTTATTCTAGGAAAGGAGAAGCGAGACCCGTGTTCCCACCCACCTCCTTGAGAGAGGAGGACACGTAGAGAAGGAAGATGGCAGAGAAAGGGGTGTATAATGATAGACACCTTCAATAATAGGAATAGAGATGAGAAGAGTAGGGGCGGGTACAGCGAGTCAGTTAGAGTTGAATCGCCGAGAGTGTTGGACATTTGTCTGACATGTGCCAAGATGGCGTGCGTGGTGAACGAATAGAAAACCGAACGAACTCCCCATCGTCACTTTCGCCAGTTAATTTGTGACTAAACAACTACTTGTGAAATGAATTCACACACACACACAGAACTAACGAGATAACTTAGAGAAAACAACTTTTACGAGAACGGTAGACATCAATCTAATGTAAAATCAATTCTTTTATTTTATTAATAATTACTCTTCCATACAACCCCCCCCCGACCGAGTTGTTGAACATTGTTCTTTTCCTTTTGTTCTGCTTTGAATAATCTTTCGTCCTCACAGAGCCAACCGATTGCTGTTCACCCAGTGATCGCTCACTGATATAAACAGTTTCAACGTGGGAGTGTATTTGTAGCTGGACGAGACGACAAGATCGGCGACGTCATCATCATCGCCATCCCGGCCGAGGGGAATTTCGATCGATACATTTTTTTATTGCCACTACGAGGATCGGGTGCATGTGTGAGGTCGACGAGACCACCGTGCACAGACGCGTGTGGGGTTTACAATTTGGCACCACGACCAGGATATCAAACACCTGTGTGTGTGGTTGACCACGATCCCCACAGTAGAGACACATGTGGGGTTTATAAATTC
The DNA here is from genome assembly GCA_963556195.1 of Sepiola atlantica. Taxonomy (NCBI): domain Eukaryota; kingdom Metazoa; phylum Mollusca; class Cephalopoda; order Sepiida; family Sepiolidae; genus Sepiola; species Sepiola atlantica. The sequence goes on along the minus strand of OY744516.1, from coordinate 121,086,535 downwards.
ATCGTATTTCATCTACTACTCCAGACATTAATATTTGTACCAGCAATTTATCGACGTTGATATCAAATTATCCCCAAGATAAGCAAAGGCACCTCTATTATTTCTCTCTATATATATACATATTGGCCAAAGGACGGTTTCCCATTTCATGTTATACATACACGGCATCACATCCTCTCTTTTAAACAATAACACATCTATCTCTTATTCACCCCTCATGGGTCCCTTTTCTGAAATAAAACTTTCTTCGGTTTTATACATCTTTGTTTGTGTTTCCTTCATTGTGCATCATATTTTGTGTTTATCAATTCCCACCCAACAGACACATCACTTAGCTAACAACATCACCATTGCCTAGATGGACTAAAGACATTTTACAGATCAGAAATATAAAATACCTTTAGTCGTGAACCCAGGTCGTGTCATTGGCTTACAAATCAAAGAAAAGCTTTTGTTTCCCCCATACGAAGTTCACTCTTGACTCGGAGGTGTCTGATTGGATTAAATTGGTCATGTGATGTAAAAGTGTTTTTGATGGGTTAGATAATTCTGAGGCCAAGAAAGATGTAAAAATTAAGGTCTTAAAGATCTTTTTAATATTTCTTTAGCGAATGAATCTACTAGTTAAATAAAGTCTAATTTTTAAAGTGAAACATTTTTGAGGTTTGTATTTGAACATTTATTCCAATTTACCTGCTCACAAAACTAGTCGGACACAACATCAACGAAACACGGTAACAAGGGGTCAATGATGTGGTTGAAAACCTATAAAGTTATAGACGTTATGTATCTGTAACAGTAATAGTTACTATAATGGCAGCAGCAGCAGTCATAACGATGTCTGAAATATTTGCTTGATTTATAAGCTTTGTGCTGATTGGAGCAAAACACTTAGTTTTGATTGAGAGTTAACCAATAAGTCCCATTCTAACATTTTAAACTTTATTTGGATATCTTCGTTAAACATGTAATAATAGACAAGGTGTTAGTAATAGAGAGATTAGTAGAAGTCCATGAGTCTGAATGAGGAAAATGGTACTGAATGTCCGCGATAGGAAAAAGCTATTCCAAACTCCGTACATACGAATAAAGGTAAAAGTTAGTTTAAAGCCTGGCAGAGTTCATATTACTCTTTGGAAGTAAGTCGAAATGGTATTGAGAGTAAGTCTACGTGTTGACAGGTCGCCATCTTGGATGATGCAGTCTCCATGTCAACGCTGATTGCCTGTGGCTAAACGCGGGTTTGGTTTGTACGACAAGAAAGGAGTTAGGTGGTGATCTGAATGACGTGAGTAAGTTAGACAGCTGAGCCTTCTCGCAGCTAAAGAGATCGAACAGTGCCGATGCATTTCCTTAAATAACATTCAGGAACCAGTTCTCTGCTCGCACAAGAGATTTGTCGAAATTAACTGTTTGCTCCAATCAGCACAAAGTTTACAAGTCAAGCAAATATGTCAGACATTGTTATGGCGGCTGTTGTCGTTGTAGTAATTACTACTACTACATATTCACTTTAGTGACTAAATGTATATGTTTACAAAACCCTAACACATCACTCAATAAATGTCACCACTAATAAAAAAAAATACATATGATTTTTATAAAGTAATGATTGGTGAAAAGTAGATGAGTATTTGCCCCAAACTATGCAGCATACTCCTATACAAGAAAGGTAATATTTTTTGATTTATGATTGTTACTTTTAGAATAAAGATGACCGTTTTTACTTTTTACAAAATTTGGTGCTTCTTTACAGAACAATCCCTGCTAAAACATTTAAAATAAAATTCGAATTTTATGCTATGCAGACTTTTTTAATGTGTAGACAAATATTATTTTATGTTTTAGTGAAAGATTTTCACTTTTTACTATCTTTCCAGGAACGTGTTTATTACCACCACCATCTTGGCTGCTGTATGATCATTTTATATGAGGTGAAGGCGAATTTAGGGTCTCCATAGGAGTGCCACCTGCTGAACTATTATTTTGGCACTTATTAAATGGTCATCTGCTAGATTTATCGGATTGACATCCTAATAACTAAGGGGAGACAAGTACGACCTTTCTTTCAATGGTTGACTCAGCCCTATTTTCGTCTCTAAGAAAGAGAGCCTGCGGGGCCTTTGATCTCGGCAAATCACGTTGACAGAGGTTTCTGACCAATCACAGACCAGAGATCATGTGTGACCACAGCCGTCTTCCATTTCCTCACAGGACGAATAGTAAGCTTACACCCTTTCTATCTTTTCTCTGTTTTAAGTACTGCCTAACACAAATTCCTACCATTTCGTACACTGCAAAAAAAGGGTAGAGAGACGGCTCATTTTCTCTAATATACGCGCACACCAAAAAACGTGTGCTTTCCAAGAAGAAACTTTAAAAGACAATTTTATACAAACAGTAAAATGAACATTTTCCTGTGCACAAAACTCAGGCTTTTCATTGAGGAATTTATACAATTTAAATGAACCTCATTTTCCTTAAATTACGCGCACACCAAAACACGTGTGCTTTCCAAGAAGAAACTTTAAAAGACAATTTTATACAAACAGTAAAATGAACATTTTCCTGTGCACAAAACTCAGGCTTTTCATTGAGGAATTTATACAATTTAATTGAACCACGTTAAATAAATTGTTATGTTTATATATGTTTTTGAGTGCTGACTTTCTTACTTTTTGTGTTGGTCATTGGCGTATTTTTACTCTTTCTTTCATGCTTAATAAGAATAGAAAACGTTAGAACCCCCACAGATTCATGGCTGATCGATCACAGCATCTTACTTCGAGCAAATAAAGCTGGCCTCAATGACATACAAGCCAAGATATGCTAAAAGACATACAAGGATGTCAAACGAATGGTATACCACTACAGAACCTTCCCACCATACCAAATAAAACCACTCAAAGTTACACAAGTACATGGACAATGTAGAGGGAAAGGAAAATATCAAAAACAATAACAAAACAATCCATACAAAAATATATTCAGTTTTATTGACAACAAAATAAACAGTTTTGAAAAATAACCCAAATTAAAGTTAATTGGTGAAGTGTCCTTTCTCTTTGATAGCTTTGTGTGTCGAGGTTAGTAGTAATTGTTAGAGTCTCAAGCTGGTTGTTAGGGGTAATGAGGGGATGGGTCAAATGGAACGGTTTTTAGAACGGTCAAAATCAGAAGAATGGTGTAGCTGTGTTTTCTGTCACTGTGTGACTTTGTATGTTCACAATGTTGTAGTAGTTTTTTCCATTTCGTGTCACGTCAGCTGATATAATATATATATATATATATATATATTATATAACAAGTTATAAAATTTTAAATCTAACTAATATTTGCAATATCAATATCAATACCATGGTTTACACTACAAACCGCACAGAACCAACAACAAAAATACAAATTATAGGAATTCCAAGGTGACAGTTGTCAACAACGGTATCATACAATCGAACATGGCCCTGCAGAAAACATGACGTCTTGCAAGAAATATTTCTTAGCTGTATCTTCCGTTTGGCTTTACCCTGTCAACATGTCGAAATTCTCTGAAGAAATACTTCTTAGAGCCTTTGCTCTGTTCTAAAGGGTTTAGTTGCATCATTGGGCCCTGACAGATTCCCAAAATATTCATTAAGAATAAACTCAAGGTCACTCAGTTCAAAATTAATAGGTGTGCGTGTGTGTGTGTGTGAAAAGTTTCATTAGCTTTCCTTTTCTTTTTCAATCGTGTAAACATGCACTAGGCTGCATGTTTTAGTAGTGCATGCGAATGGCAGACGTTGCACGTGATAGATGCTCGTCCAAAGGAAAAAGGGGAAGAGGCACAGAAGAAATTTCCTCTCAAGCCCTCTCACTATTGCTGCTACATTGACAACATTTTCTTCATTTGGCCACACGGCCTTATCAACCCTAACGACTTCCACCAACAGTTTCGATAGCACCATCAAATTCACCATAGAACACACATATAACTCTATTCCATTTTTAGACGTTACAGTCAAATCGCATAACAAAATAATATCTACATCTCTCGATACTAAACCCACAGATAACCACAGATTTCTTAATTTCAAAAGCAATCAACCTTTAAACCTGAAAAAATCAATTATTTACAGTTCATGCATACGTATAAAACGCATATGCTCAGACCCCCTAGATTACATGCACCATGTCACTAATCTTATAAAAAAATTTGCCATAAGCCATCAAATACATAAAAAAGTTATAAATAAAATCACTAGAACTGACAGGCTGTGTCTTCTTAAGTACAAACAAAAAAACACTGACAACCGCATCCCAATGGTCTTCCACCATGACCAACACATGCACAAAATCAAAACTAACCTAAAAAAAATTTCGATAAGCTACAAAATAATCCTATCATGAAGTCCATCTTTAACCTTCCTCCTATTAATGCAATCAGACAACCACCCAATTTGCCAGCCATTCTCAACCGATTACGCAAACACACACAAATGTAATGGTAATTACAAATATAACAAACCACAATGCCTTTTATTCACACACAGAAACACCACAATCCTCCTTAATATACCTAACACTAATATCCAACTCCAACCTCAGCATCTGACATGTGACAGTTCCAACATCATTTACTACATCTATTGCTCATTTTCTAACAACATTGGGGAGACAAAAACGCTTTTCAGATGCTGTTTCAACAACCATAAAACATTCATTCGACAAAAATTTCCCTACACACCACTAGTAGGACATTTCAACCTACCTGATCTAGACAATATTAAATGCCTCCTAATAGACTCTAATTTCCCCATAACAAAAATTCTCCAACAAAAAGAGATTCAATTGATTCTTCAGTTTACTTACACCTATACAGTCTCACAAATAATCAATATAATATTATAGCATACTCACCTAAAATACAGTATTTCTATTCACCATAAATTGCTATATCTATTTTTGCATATATTCAATTTATGGTATCTCAGTCATTTTTATATCTATTTATTTATTTATTTATCATATATCTACCTATCCATTCATATTATATAATTTCATTATTATTATTATTATTCGTATTACTCATATATTATTATTAATTAATTTATTATTATTATTATTATTATGAATTCATTCACATTCACTTATCTTTACTTTCTATCCTTTATTTTTTTCAGTTCCTTCCTATTCAATTGCTTAGACTTCCCCAATATATATATATACTGATCTTGTGTCTAGCTCTCGTGGGGAGACAAGTAGTACATACTCAGATAAACTTACTAAATAAATCCCTAAATTCTACTTTCACTGCTGGTCTACATTTCATAATAATCACAGCAAATATTAATCCTTCAAGACGGAAAGTACATCTTTATTTATTTATTAATATATCTATCTTTCTATTTATATAATTGTTATTACATAATTTCCTTTTACGTGTATATTCACTTTAAATTTTTGTTTTATGCATCTATTCATGTATTTTTATTGATCTATCTATTTTTATATGATTTTATTACTTAAATAACCTTTTATTATTTTATTATTATTATTATTATTATTACTCATATATAGTATATTAATTTATTATATTTCCATTCATTCACATTCTTTTTTACCCTTTACTCTTTATTTCGTTTCTCATCAATTCCCTTCAATTCAAATGCTTAGTGTTATTTAAATTATATATATATGAACATGGACGAATGCACACGTATACATTATTTTAAAAAAAGACAACGGTTTTCCTTACTGATCGGTAGAGAGATTTCGTGTGAACTAACTTGCACATTATAACAAAAAATGAACGCTGCACAGAGTTGAAAATTCCAGTTTTCTCAACGGTTTAAATTTTATACATTTTTTTCATTTCGTATCATTTTCAACAAAGAGCGGAGGACTAAAAATAATAAGGAGGAATAAAAATAATAATTACAAAAACAATAACATCGTTTTTATGCTTCATTTAAAAGACTTCTCTAGAAGCATACGCGGAATAACAAACAAATTTATATATTAGAAATGGTGTTCTTGTTTAGAAAGCATTGTTTTTATGGTAATTATGAATTATTAAAAATAAGAACGCCATACAATGCATTTTAATTTTATTAACATGTTTCAATCTTTTTTTTTTTAATCAAATTTTCGAAGATTTACTTCATCAGAATTAAAAACAAAAAGATATATTAAATACCTTTTTTTCTTTTTTTTTTCTCATCGTTTATTTGGTGTGCTGTAATTCGTCTGTTGTTGAAGCGTATGTGGGATGAGAGTCTCTTTAGTCAAGAACGTGGCACGTGGCGGTGCAAATTGAATTAGAAATGGTGTTCTTGTTTAGAAAGCATTCCTTTAGAGGCGAAATATGTATAAAATGTTCATGGAAGTGGAAACATTATTTTGAATTTCGTAAGTGAAGCAGAATAAATGGTTCATTAATATAAAAAGGGGAAAGAAATAAGGTTATAGAGTTTACCAGTTATTCCGCATGTTGAGAAATATCTCGAAAGATATTTTTGGTTGGGAGCCTTGACCAGAACTAAAATCTTTTCTCAAAACCCAGAGAGGGAGAAGTCACATGACCATATCATTACTATTCATCAATACATTTAGAGAGAGGGTAAGAGGAATTCCTGAGAGGGGAGAGTAATGAGATTTTTGCCAGGCCTGACTTAACCTTATTAGCAGGTAGCCTTTTTTCATCCGACTGACCAGAGATTCTAAGGGTTATAAAATTCCAAGTGTAGTCAGATATCGTGGAACTGTAACACAGTGGCTGACCGTAAACCGTCTAAAACTCCAGGGTCTTGTGCCAAATTCTATTACAGTGCAACAAACAATGATAATCCACATACTTGAATTGTTGCAATACATTATTAAAAAAAGTGTAAGTGTACCAAATTATCCTTCCATATAAGTTAGATATTAATACTTCAATGTATTTTTTAAAATGTTAATTTATAAGCACGGAGCAAAACACATACACACAAATCAACCAATCACAGTGTTTTTGCACTCATATTAAAAGCTTAAAGAATGTATTGTTGTAAAAGTTAGAATTAAAACATTCTAGACGAATTGACCGAATGTAGCAAACAACATACTTCCGGAATCCATATGGGTGGCCAGTCATTTTCCCGTACATCTCAGTGAACAGTGGATCAACCTCAAACAACGATCACAACTCCAACACAAGGTAAGTCTACTATCGCAGATGCACCTGTATCTATTGCCAGTGAGAAATTGTTAGGAATTTTCCCGTTCAAATAAAGGACGGAATTTTGCCTCCGCTGTGTTGAAAACACAAAGGCTTAAAACATGACTTGACATGAAAGAGAACAAACAACGGTTTAGTTAATATAGAGATTTTGGTACTACTCCAGATGAAGCGCCTAATTTCCGTGACTGCTCGGTGGCAACGATCGGGCAGGTCGCGGAAGCGCCCGAGAGCTGCCGAGACGAAAACGAGGCTGAAGCAATCATCTGCGCTCAGCACAACAAAACAAGCGGTAGGAAGACCTTTCGAACCGGCCGCAAACGTATCCGTAAACCCTGACCCTCGACGAGAAAATATATGAAATTCCCTCCTTCCCCCCCCCCAAAAAAAATATACAAAATAAACTTGCCTAAGAAAAATAACATACTTCTTTGTTTTATGTTAAAAAAAGACGAGAAAAAAAGGTTGCCTAAATATCGTAAAAGAAATAGCATTTACTTCTTTGATTTATGTAAAAAAAGACAAAAAAAGAAAATTAAAATGGTTCATTTGGCCCACGGAAAAATTTTTTTAATAAGTTTATTTATAGTTCTTCAGCTATGGCTTGTTCATTTTTTTTTTTCATTTTTTTCAAATATATGTATTTTTTTCTTTTGTATTCTTCGTCTTATACTGTCGTCTGCCACTCTTCCATTTTTACGACTTTCAGTTTTGCTTCAGCCTCGTTTTTGTCTCAGCAGCTCTCGGCAGCTTCCGTGACCTGCCCGATCGTTGTCATCGAGTAGTTACGGAAATTAAGCACTTCATCTGGAATAGTACCAAGATTTTATATAACTAAAAGAAAAAGGAAGAATGAAGAAGAAAAGTGTTGCTTGCAAAAAAGGTGGTATTTTTGCGGACTTAACTGGAGTTTCATCTGTTAACTTCTCTCTTGGTCCGTGTGGTCTTAGTGGAAGGAAGTATATTCAAAGTACTTTTAAATATGGGGATTCGGGATCGCCCATGTGCATAAAATGCACACAGACATACTATGTTCGAACAAAGGGGTAAACCAATGTGGCGAAGGATGGCCGGACAAAGGTTAAGGAGATGCCTTTATGGTGGCATGTCATTCCCAACGTTCGGGTGGCCCGACCACGTGTGAATAAAATCAACAAAACAAAAGGGAAGAAAGAAAACATTAATATTATGTTGAAATTACGAAGGAAAAGACAAACAAAAGTAGCATCTACCAAAATTAACATTTAACAAAACAATTTATTCTTTTTGGATAACAAAATGAGTTTGTTACACGAGTGAAATGTTCTGGTTATTAAGTTTGTGTTTGTATGAATGGGTATGTGTGATCGTGGTTGATGTAAAGTTATGTATGTATATTTTTTGTGACAATTGTAATGTGTACGTGTGTGAGTAAAATTCTTTGTTCATGGTGAAGAGAAATGGAAGATGTTACCTTCTTTTTGACTTATGCCTCCCCCACCTCCTCGGTTGAGCCAGGAGGGGGGGGGGGCAACAACCACTGCGTGCGTTATCGCCTGTAACCAAAGTGGAAAGAGAAAAAAAGAGAGTGATTGCGACTTGTTACTTCTTTTTTATATGGGGTCAAATCACATGTAACCAAACTGACCTGTTGGTCTCAGATTGGCCGGAATCTTTGGCCAACATGTCTTTATCTCAGAGACGAAGAAGGAGTTGCTCTACACAGAGAAAGAAAAGGAGTCACAATAAAAGGTCATTTGCTTCCTGAATATCCGCTTGGCCCGTAGTAGCATCTGCTACAATACATGCCTACAGGTAGAGGCATGGAGTTATTGTTCAGACGCAGAAGTGTCGTCTTGTTCAGTCAGCAGCCAAAGAAGGAAAAAGGCCGATGCTTTGAAAACCCTGCTCATGTGGGTTCGGCAGTAGTGGGGAAAGGTGGCCTATGATCGGTTGTTTTTTATCCAATCACAAGACGCATAAAATACTACTGCATTATAATAATTTTCAATAAAATCGACAAAAAGATTCATACCATTTTCTTTTAAACTTCACGCCGAATGGAACATTTTCACATGTGCCCAACTTGAAGATGAAAACGAAGTCAGAGTAAGAAAAAGGCTTACAACTTTTTAAAATTCAACAAAGATTTTGCATATAAATAGAAGTAACAAAAAAGGCAAACCATTAGTTCGTGCTCCCACACAGAATGTGAGAAAAAATGTGTATAGGCATTAAGAATGGTATTATTTTCTTGTTTTTGTGAAATATTATGAACTGAGGAATCATTTCAATTTAAAATCCAGTTCGTATTACGTGTCGAAAAAATCAAAAACGAGGCTGGATTTACAAGTGGGGAAAAAAACCCAAACATTAACCAACATTTAAAACAAAAAATTAAAGCAAAAAAATCAAATCAAATAATACAAATAGTTAAATTGTATGAAAGAAATATTTATTTTTTTAACAAAGAAATAAAATAAACAGGTGATAAATTATATTTTTTAACTGTTTTTTTTTACTGAAGATTATTTTTGGTTTGTAATTAGGTAAAAATGGCGTCGTTAGGATTAAGGTTTTAAAAAAAAAATTTACAGAAAATTATTTTTGGTTTCGTTAGAGTTAGGGTTTAGGGTTAGGATTTAGGGTTAGGAGTAAAGGTTAGGTATTAAAGTTATTTTGTTTTATTTTGCCTGAACATTTTTTTTCTTTTGCGATTAGTTTTTCTTCCTGACAAAAGTTAATCACTCCTTCGGGAGACGCAGCAGCCAGTGATAGCTTGTGAAAATTCTTTGCAGTACTTTCGCGTTTCAATCAGTAGCAATCGTATTTCAATCAGTTGAAATGTTGACATGTTGTCTGCTTATTCGTTTCAATCAGTTGAAATGTTGACATATAGTCTGCTTATTTTCTCGCAAATTGATTGGCTAACCGCTTCGGTACTTTCCGGTGGTTTACGTAAACGTTCGGAAAGTACCGATGCCAAGTCAATTTTAGCGTGGGGCCTAATCTAAGAAAGTACTGTTTTGTTTTCTTTCCACCAAGTTTTTAAGGGTGTCTACACGTATTCGCCCCCCCCCCCCCCAAATTAGAATCTCATTTTGGGGGGGGGGGGGTATAGCTAAAGATGTTAATCTACAATAATATTTCTAAGTTTGTATTTAGAAGAAAATGCGGTACTGATATCAAATATGTAGCAGTTTCCAGGAACTTTGCGTCGGCAGCGTTCGGGCATGTTACGTAAACATCCGAGAGATGCCGAGGCAATTAGCCAATCAGCTGTCAGACGACATAGAAGGAATGCGGCGTTGGATAACCGAACACGCAGAATTTTTTTGAGGGAGGTATGCGAAGACCATTTGTTACGAAATCCTCGTCAGGGTATACGATTGAGATAGACGAGTCTCTGTTTAACCCTAACCCGACTTATTTAAAAAGGCAACCAAAAATATTCGGTGCTTCTGCTGTTTCCCAATGACATTAAAATATGTAAAGAAATGTATAAACTTTGTTATGTACTTACGTGTTAGCTGAAAATAAGATTGTGCAGAAAAAATTACGCAAATTCATCCAGTATTTATTAAATTATAAGAAAAAAAAAGAAAAAAAACGATTTTACGTATCGTTAGACATTTTGTAACCAGTTTAGGCAAGTTTTTTTTAAAGAGAGTCCTAACATGTCATTGTGAAACAGCAGAAGCACCAACAATTATTTTTCAGTTTTAAGAAACACAAAAAACTACGGTACTTGTTCGTCTTTTACCATAGTCCGTTTTTCATAACTTTTTACTGACCATTTTTTGTTCTTTTTTCGGTGTACACTTACCTATCAGGCTGCTAGAGAATTTTGGGGTTTTTGGAAATTTTTAAAAAATATTTTACATTTTAGGAGGGGGGATCAGTTTCCAATGTAAATTCAACGTAGACTGATCCCCCTGTTTTTGACCATCTCAGTTTAAAAAAAAAATCTTTTTCGGTGTACAATTACTTATCATGTCGATAGAGAATTCCGGGGTTTTGGGGGAAAAATTCAAAAAATGTAGATTTTAAGCCGGGGGATCAGTTTTCAATGTAAATTCAACGTAGACTGATCCCCCTCTTTTTGACCATCTCAAATTTTAAAAATTCTTCTTCTGCTTACAATTACCTATCATGTTGCGAGAGAAATCCGGGACTTTTGGAAAAAAAATTCAAAAAATTTAGATTTTAAGACGGAGGATCAGTCTTGTTCGTCTTTTACCATAGTCCGTTTTTCACAACTTTTTACTGACCATTTTTTTGTTCTTTTTTAGGTGTACACTTACCCCCCCCCCCCCGAATATTTGAGATTTTAGGAGGGGGATCAGTTTTGACCATATTGCATGTGTTGTTCTTATGGACCAACTTTTTTTTCGGTGTACAATTACCAGGTCGCTAGAAAATTCTGTTATAATTGTGGTAGTAAGACTCTGAACGCTATCAACACGTAGTTCAGCCACGAATGTAAAATGTGCACAGGTTGAAAACTCGATGAAAGGAAATCAACCCGTACTTCATAAAATGAATATACATCCTATCACAAATTATAAACATATATATAAACAACCAAGACAAAATTAACAGTACACAACAAGTATTTATTTATTCAAAAGAGGCTGGTTTCTGTTATTCTGAGAAAGTCGATCAGAATTAAAAGTTCATTTGTAGCACTTATGAAGGCTTATAGGCTTTATGAAAATGAAAATAGGAAAGCTCTTTTTCCTGACACCAAAGTTATAATTGTGTCGAAAACCAAATGTTATAATTGTTAAACTTATTTTCACGCGTCCTGTGCGAGTACGTTGCTCCTTTGTGAAGAGACTGTAGCTAGTTCAAATATATCAATTAAAAAAAGGCTTATAGCCTTTATGGAAATTAATAGGAGAGTTCTTTTTTCTTATGAAACTCAAGGAAAACAAATGAGAAGACACAATATAAACAAAATAAAAGTTGATTTATGACGAATTAATATGGTAATTCTTTTTTTTTTTATTTTTTATTTTGTGCCTACATGTAAACACATACTTTTTTTGTTTTGACGGCGGAGAGAAGGATATTTTATAGAATTTTGGATTCTGTGGTCCGCTTATAACGAGCTGTTTTTAGAGTCTTGAGATATACATAATCTCGACGCTGGAGAGGCTATTTGATTGACTGGTCGGTCGTAATCAAATCTTGTTGGACAGGGTTTTCTTAGGTGTCCGGCATACAGCCGTATTAAATGTCGCTGCATTTCTTCCGCGTTAGATTTCAAAATCCTATTTATTTATTTTTGATTTGTGCGCGGGGATAAATTTTCTGAATCTGACGGCTTGGTGAACAGTTGATTCTCAGAGGCATCCACTCTGGATAACTTGTCTGAATATGATGGCTTGGTGAGCGGTCTAATTCTTTAAATATTTTAGATTAACCATTTCGAGTAGGGGGGGGGGTAGGTAAGTGTACACCGAAAAAAAAGGACAAAAAATGGTCAGTATAAAGTTGTGAAAAACGGATTATGGTAAAAGACAGAAGAAAGATCCCCCGTCTTAAAATCTAAATTTTTTGAATTTTTTTCCCAAAACCCCGGAATTCTCTATCGACATGATAGGTAATTGTACACCGAAAAAGATTTTTCTAAAAATTGAGATGGTCAAAAACAGGGGGATCAGTTTACGTTGAATTTACATTGGAAACTGATCCCCCTCCTAAAATGTAAAATATTTGAAATTTTTTTCCAAAACCCCCGAAATTCTCTAGCAGCCTGATAGGTAAGTGTACACCGAAAAAAGAACAAAAAATGGTCAGTAAAAAGTGTTGAAAAACGGATTATGGTAAAAGACGAACAAGTACCAAAACTACTTTTTAACCGAATACAAAAACTGAATACAAAAAAGAAATGCAAAATAAATAAAAACAAAAATGTATTTATTAACAGTTGTTTAGCATTGTTTTAAGATAAAAAAAAATATTAACAGTGATTTCGCTATGTTTTGTTCTTTTATTTTTGTTATTTGCTATCTTTCTTAAAAATAAAACTGAAAAATACGACTTAGCAACGTATCGAAGTTATCGTCTGTTAACATTCGCCTCGGCATCTCTCGAGTGTTTATGTAACATGCCCGAACGCTAGCGACGCAAAGTTCCCGGAAACTGATACATGTTTGATATGAGCACCGAAAATGCAACAAAAGAGCTTTTTTTTTCTTCTGTAGCAGTTACCTCCTCCTTTCAAAACATAACTACACCGGTTTGCCGGTAGGTGTCGCTTTTTCACCGACAGGTGGCACTGTAAAGCGACACCAGAGTTATCTGCCCTTCTGACTATAAAAACCGTTGCAAACGGAAAATCCATCTCTCTTCTTCACCAGCCTCGACAGGAGTACGCTGACACTAGCGTTCCGTTTCACTCTTCTCTTCTGGTCAATTGGCCTCGGTAGAACGACGCTAATACACTAGCGTTTCGCATCACGCTTTTCTCTTTTTCTTTTCAAATGGCAACTACCAACACACGTGGTCAAACAACGGTAAGAGTTTCTCAGCTCATTTTCTTTCGGCTTTCAAAGACTTTTCCCACGCCGGTTTCATTTATTCTCGTACCTATTCAAGGACTGTTTTTTCCATCGACACACATGCATACATCACACACTTCACCATTCCACGTACACACACGTTCAATAAACGTTATTTGAACTACTTCATTTTGTTTATTAATTATTACTCTGTCTTTGCATGCAACAATTGCTTGATTTACTGAACACGTTTATAATCGGGGGAACACGACCCTCGATCCGAACATTGGTGACCCAACGTGCAAGCTTTGTTGTATGGGGCAGAGTAATTAATTTCGTACAAGAACAAAAAAAAAATATATATATCATTTCTCGTTTTTTCTTTCGTGGTGAAACGAATTACGCATCCATCTTTTTCCTTTTTTTTCTACCCACGTGGTAGAAATATACAAACAAACAACAAAAAAAAGAAGCCACCGTCTCCATTTTTCCTGGCCACGCGGAAATACCCAAACAAAGAAAAACAAACATTTCTCGGCTCTCTCCGAGTATAAAACAAATTACAATTTCATTTTTTTTCTTCTCTTTCTCGACCCACGTGTCGGAAAATTATATACAAAGAAAAAGACAAACTTTTGCCAATCCTTTTTTTTACGAACAAAAGGACCTTACAAGACGCCACTTCCTGTGGAGATAAAAAGAAAACAAAAGAAAACAAACGCTCACACGCTGCCCATCTTTTTCATAACCACGTGTTGACAAAAAAAAAAAAAAAAAAATTCAAAAAAATGCCGCCACTCTTTGCCATGACCACGTGTTGATAAAAAAATTTAAAAAAAACAAAAAAAAAACGCCATTTTTCTCTGACCACGTGGAAATGAAAATTCAAACAAAAAAAAAGAAAAGAAAATACGATTTTTTTTTTCTTTCTTTTCAACAACAAAGGAAAAAGAAGCCGCCATTCTTTCTCTACGTGGAAACTAACATTCAAACAAACTAAAACGAAAACAAAAAACGTCATTCCGTGTGTGAAACAAATTACGGCTCCATTTTTTTTTTCTTTTTCCTTCTACCCACGTGTTGGAAATATATATATAAAAGAAAAGAAAACTACAAAACAGACAACACGATGCTAAACACGAACAACATCACCAAGCCACAAGACTTAATACTGGTTGTAAAAAGTCAGGCTCAGCAAGCACCAACATCACCCTTCAAGGGCTACCAACCCTCTTCAACAACTAGACGTTCGTTGATCAACAGCAGGACACAACAACTTGAACAACCACATTTTTCCCGGATATTCATCAAGCACCAAACATTTCCGGACATCACTGACGACACTATGGAAGAAATCACACCAGTTCAAAATGAGTACAACTGCACAAGCACGACTAAATACTCAACAACTGGACGTTCGTTGATCAACTGGGGGACACATCAACTCGAACGACGCACCAACACCAGTACAGACCCACTTGTACCTGGACCTGCTAACTCACTTGCAGACATTTGTGCATCTGATTTTGACCATAGTGTACCACCAATCTCAACAACTAGATGTTTGTTCATCAGCTCCACAACACGGACTAATTAACATGAACAACATCAACAACTGCACAGACTCACTTGTGCTCATTCATCAACTGCACAGACTCACTTGTGCTCATTCATCAACTGCACAGACTCACTTGTGCTCATTCATCAATCAATTGCACAGACCCACTTGTGCTTATTCATCAACACCTGCACAGACTCACTTGTGCTCATTCATCAACATCGCACAGACTCACTTGTGCTCATTCACCAACAACTGCACAGATTCACTTGTGCTCATTCATCAACAACTGCACAGACTCACTTGTGCTCACTCATCAACACTGCACAGATTCACTTGTGCTCGCTCATCAACACCGCACAGACCCACTTGTGCTCACTCATCAACAACCGCGCAGACCCAAGCACCAAACATTCCCGGACAACACTGACAATTCAACGTTTGTTCATCAGCTCTGCATCACGCAGACTAATCAATATGAACAACGCCACCAACAAGTGCAAATTCGCTTGCACTCAACATTTTTCGACCGCAAACTCACTTGCGCCCAAACATGATGCAGACCCAAACAACACGCAGATCCACATGCGTTACAAACACTCAATTCCGCAGACACACTTGCGATCAATCATTCAATACAGATGCAGAAACAGAAATAAGTAGCGTGCACACTACTTTTTCTAATCTTCAACAGCAAAACAGACATACCCACAAAAAATGCTTCTCATCTACAACTGTACATATTGAATAATATTTTCAATATTTTTCAATCTGGGGGGGGGGGAGTCCTTGTAGCAGTTACCTCCTCCTTTCAAAACATAACTACACCGGTTTGCCGGTAGGTGTCGCTTTTTCACCGACAGGTGGCACTGTAAAGCGACACCAGAGTTATCTGCCCTTCTGACTATAAAAACCGTTGCAAACGGAAAATTCCTCTCTCTTCTTCACCAGCCTCGACAGGAGTACGCTGACACTAGCGTTCCGTTTCACTCTTCTCTTCAATTGGCCTCGGTAGAACGACGCTAATACACTAGCGTTTCGCATCACGCTTTTCTCTTTTTCTTTTCAAATGGCAACTACCAACACACGTGGTCAAACAACGGTAAGAGTTTCTCAGCTCATTTTCTTTCGGCTTTCAAAGACTTTTCCCACGCCGGTTTCATTTATTCTCGTACCTATTCAAGGACTGTTTTTTCCATCGACACACATGCATACATCACACACTTCACCATTCCACGTACACACACGTTCAATAAACGTTATTTGAACTACTTCATTTTGTTTATTAATTATTACTCTGTCTTTGCATGCAACATTGCTTGATTTACTGAACACGTCTATAATCGGGGGAACACGACCCTCGATCCGAACACTTCTTTTAAATTAGCGTGATAGTTGCTGGTTTTCTAGTCCTGTCAAAGCGATGTGTAGTATCTGTTCCGATGGATACTACATCCTATAGACCGGTATCGTCTTGGCCTTCGGGTCTTGATTCCGCCGGTCTGTGGGGTTGTCTTGTGCAGTTCTAGGAGGTCCACCCTTCCAGGCTTTTCCTCCCCTCTTTGGGGTGGAGTAAGTTTGGTACTGTTTTAGATATTGACCCTAATTTCCGTGACTGCCCGGCAGCAGCAAGCCGACAGCTAACGGAAGCGTCCGAGACCTGCCGAAATCGAAAACGAGGCTGGCAGACGATATTGATTTGAAGGAGAGATGCTTGGCACTTGTTGAAAATGAATTTTGAAGTGTTGTGTCGTACAATTGCCTCTCTCTTGCAGTGCATTAACTTTTGCCAGCAGAAAGCTCGGTACTGTTTTAGATATTGACCCTAATTTCCGTGACTGCTGCCGGGCAGTCACGGAAATTAGGGTCAATATCTAAAACAGTACCAATGAAATAAATGAACAAACCCATAGCTGAAATAAATAAACTTTTTTTTAATTAATATTTTTTAACCATTTTTGTAAGAATTTTTTTATAAACGCTAACATTTTAAACCATTTTTTTTGTAACTGAAATAAACTGTTTTTATAAACTTTAGAACGCGAAAATAATAACTTTTTTAAACCATTTTTTTTTTTATTGTTTTTTTTTTTTTTTTTCATTATTTTAGCTGGAGGGGTAAGGGCTTGTTTTTCGTTTTTGGAGAGGGGCTTAGCGAAATACAGGCAGAAGAGGAGGATGGGGTCGTCGCCGAGGATGTGGAAGGAGGCGGAGGAGCAGAAGATTGTTGGTCGCCGACGCCTGGATAAAGTACGGCTATCTGCGATAATATAACTAGACAGTACGCCGCATTCCTTTACTAAGTTTTTACCGGTCGCCATATCCTGGGACCACAGGTAGATCATCTTTAAAATTGTTGATATGGCGAGTTTTGACCGCGAAAAAAACGTCCCCGATCGCAACGAAATCCAAGCCCGGCATTCCTGGGTGGGGCATCTCCAGGCATATTTTTCCGTAACTGTCTTTCGCGGTACTAGCCGGCAAAGTCGGCCGCCGCCGCCGCATCGCATATCTTTTGCCAGCAGAGCTTTCTGCTGGCAAAAGTTAATGCACTGCTCCGGAGAGGCAATTGTACGACACAACACTTCAAAATTCATTTTCAACAAGTGCCAAGCGTCTCTCCTTCACATCAATATCGTCTGCCAGCCTCGTTTTCGGCAGGTCT
Organism: Sepiola atlantica; assembly: GCA_963556195.1. Taxonomy (NCBI): domain Eukaryota; kingdom Metazoa; phylum Mollusca; class Cephalopoda; order Sepiida; family Sepiolidae; genus Sepiola; species Sepiola atlantica. The sequence goes on along the minus strand of OY744516.1, from coordinate 121,068,629 downwards.
CGGACGCTTCCGTTAGCTGTCGGCTTGCTGCTGCCGGGCAGTCACGGAAATTAGGGTCAATATCTAAAACAGTACCATTTCATTTTCTGTATAAAAATATATGCATTTCTTTTTCTTTACGTATATTCATCGTCTTACATTGTTGTTGTCTGCCGACTCGGCAGGTCTCGGACGCTTCCGTTAGCTGTCGGCTCGCTGCTGCCGGGCAGTCACGGAAATTAGGGTCAATATCTAAAACAGTACCGTAAGTTTATCGCTTACTGCCTGAGGTTTCTCTACCGGTGAATTCCGACGGGGCTGCTCAAGCATTTTTTGTAGGCCAGAGTGCTCATCTTCTCGAGGGCGCTGGCTTTTAAAATCCCACTTTCCCGAACTTGTGTCACATTTTACCGGTCTGAGACTGGAAGATAAATAAATAAAACAAAAACGAAAAAAAAAACGATGTCTGCGTATTTGTGGCGCCCTCTGTTGCCAAGGAAAGGGTATATAATTCGTGTCGGCTTTAAATACCGCATGGTCCAAAACCTCGAGAAAATTAAGACGCTCGCCACTGCACGTGTGTGTTTGTAGTAAGTCTAACTAAAAAAACGGTTTTTGTATTTATTTCATAGTTTTGAATCAGTCGATATTATTTTATTTTCTTCAATGCGACTGAGCAGTTCTTTATGACTTTAGTTGCTTCATGTTTGTGTGTTGTTTCTTCTTTCCGTTTCAATACAAACAATAATTACTTGTCTCCTATGCGAAATAAGTTAGACACAATCTCCGTTTTTAATGTGGGGAAAATACAGCTCCTCCCCAAAAGGGACACTCTGGATTAGGATCAAAATTTGTACATCTCCAGATTAGGACCCAAGCTAACCCTAACGACGCAAAGTCGATTTTAGCTCAGGTCCTAATCTGGAAAAGCACCCAAAACAGATACTACACTGCGCCTTTCTCGCCTAGGCTATACGAAACTTTGATAAATACTCAATGAATTTTTTTTTAATCTAATATTTATTTAAATAAAATATAGAAAAACTAAAGAATTTTGGTACTGTTTTGTAATCATCAACCATAGATTTTACTAACGGAGTTTTAGAATCAATTTTTAACATTCGAAACGGCGTACTTGCTTCGTCTTTCTCGATTTCGGAGAATTCGTTGTGCATACGTCACGCCTATATCACACCAGTAAAATCTATGGTTAACGTTTTCGAAACAGAACCAGAATTTAAAAAAATCCTTTAAAAAAAAAAAAAAAAATTATAAACACGACTATATTTTTTTTAATTATTTGTTTTTAAAGTCCTCCACCCGGGCAACCCCGGTTCGTACAGCTACTTGTTAGTAATATTGTGCAATGCACACATTATCCAATCAGGATATATAACTGTTGAATAATTAACTGTCGGTATTCCACCCCACCAACACTTTAAAAAAAAAAAATTAATATCCGTTTGTTATTTCACTTTAAAAAAACAAAATTGAACAAATAAATAAACAAGACGATATGACCATTTGTCGTGAATAATTTTATTTATGCTTTACGATGTAAATTCTGAAAGTTTTGTTTCTTTATATGCACATGTGCGCGTGGAGTATGCGCAGCACGGAACAATAATGGAATAAATACTGATAATCCTTTTCGTAACTGGCGAGTTTATATATATATACACATATATATATATATATATTATTTGCTTTAAAATAGAAGTTACATGTTCGATTAGGTTAATTTGGCTACAATAATTCAGTAATCAGCAATTGTGACAAGTGTTAAAACATGTCATTTTAATGTTTTTTTAAACTCTTTTCTAGATTAGTGACTCATCCGAGAATTTTTTTTTTTTAAATCTTGGTTTAAGAACACACGTGAACCATGCTAATACTCAATTTTTGCGAATGAAGTTTATGCTTTACTTAAATTCTAGTCCCATTCGAATTGAAATCACTTTCGCTTTTTTCTCACGGACACTGTAAACATCGTTGACGACATGTTTGTTTTCATTAATGACGTGGGAAATTCGAATGTGATTTTAACGGATCAAAAGTAATTTCTGGCTTTTTTATTGACCAAAGTTTGGTATTATGGTTCGTTTATGCCCTTAAACCAAGTCTAAACAGTATTTGTTTGTTTTGAACAACAACAAAAAAAAAACGCTTTAAAATCAACTTATCAAGGTAGGTAGAAGAGTAACTTATCTTGCCTTTCGTAACATTTATTTGTTTCACATTTGTTTTTTTCATCCCTTTTTTGTTTTGTTGACTCTTGTTAAAAATGTCCCAGTATTTCTTATGAGATGCTACTGAAAATATCCTTTTAGTTTTTAAAGATTTGTTTAAATTGAATGCCGCTTTAAACAAAACGGTTTAAAACAAGATGCTTTTTTGTTGATTATAGTTTAATTTAAACAAAAGTGAACCTATTATCCCTATTTACTTGCCTCCCCACGAGGGCAGGATATGACACAAGGTCGGTTTTTAATTTGGGGGATATTTACTTCTTTAAAAAAGGGGCACTCTAGGACAAAAATAAAAATCGCCCCAATCTCACAAATTCCTCATTCTCGGACCGAAAACAGATACTACACCTTTAAATATTTATTTGCACAAAATATAAGATTTTACATTCCATACAAGTTAGGCACAAGGCCATCAAAAGTGTGGGGAAATTTGTTCCGTTGGTCATCCATTGTCTAACGTGAAAAGATTGTTAATCTTACTCTTAACTAGAATCATTTCAGTCACCACGATACCACATTTACTCTAGGGGTTGTCCTGCTTAAGATATCCCCAATTAGTTTGAAATTTTTATTTTTCATAAATAAGGTTATTATATGTACAGAAATTAATTGGAATAAAACGGGGTAAAAAAAAGAACAAAAAACAAAACTATTTGATTAGTAAAACCCTTTCAATTCTTTCTAAATAATAGACCCCCCCCCACTGTTTTCCGGTTTGTTCAGAACCAAAAATAAACATGATATAAATGCAGGTGTAATAAACGACCCCCCTGATGACATTGTGCCTGAGATGAGTATATTTGCTGACGACACCACGCTCTACTTTCATCATGTGGGTAAAACGGCTGTGCACGTATCCGAGGCAATGGCTGAATTTTTAGAAAGTGACCTTTAGTCTAGTGGAATGAGGTCATAAATGGATGGTAACATTTAATGTTTCTAAAACAAGGATCCTTTCCTTCAACAACTACAAGAATCCTCTTCAACCACTGATTGCCATGGCAAATAACACCCTACCTGTGAGTCCAACGTTCAAACTCCTCGGCCTAACATTCATAGGTAACATGAATTGGAACAAATACATAGAAGACATTGCCAAGGCTGCTACAAAGAAAGCGGGCTCCTTCTACCGAGCTAGAAAACTTCTCGCACCTGACAGTATCCTATATCTCTACAAAGACACCATCCACCCATGCATGGAGTATTGTTGTCAAATCTGGGCTGGTGCACCATCCACTAGTCTCTTCATCTTAGACAAGGTAAAAAAAAAAAGTCGCTAATCTAATAGGTCCCTCACTATCCACCAAGCTCCAGCCTCTGTTGCATCGCTGAAATGTTGCATCTTTGTGCTTGTTTAACAAGTACTTTAATAATACCCTTTTTTGTTCTGTTGACTTCAATAAATAATTCCCGAATATTTATTAAACCAGATGATCCTCCAGTGGCTGAAAGGTCGGGGGGGGGGGGTTACTTATATTTTAACTGCATCGCTTAATTATATTACTTTTTCGTTAGACCATCTTAGACACGTACTGTCTCATTGATGCATCCACCGAGACCGTCTTTTCTCGGAAATCCCATTGGCCTGAGAACATGTCACGTCATGTCTATCCGCTTCATCGGTTCCCGGTTCTCACAATTCAGCAAGGTCTACAATTCCTTTACCCCTTTCGTGGCGCCTGTCTGAAACGTTTCCTTTTTTTCTAACATAACCTCCATATATCTCAGCAATATATACAAGCGAATAGATCTATTCGTAAACATACCAAAGAAAGCCATCATCACCACCGTCATATACATTACTCGTTATCATATGAGTACCTCTCCCTATTATTATCTATCTACGCAACATGTACTTGGTTTCAGATTTATGATAGAAACTCGTCATTATGAATGACTCGACCATTCTCATCTTTGATTATTTTTTTTCTCTTCATATTTCCTTTTTATAGCTTTAAATACAGTTTTGTTTCTTCTTCACTTGAAAAGAATAAATTGAAAAAAGAATCATGAAAACCAAAAAAGTTTCTGCTTTAGCCGTATTCAAAAAGGTGAGTCAATAATTTTACTTTTAGGAATTTGCCTTTGAAGGAACTTTTTTTTTCTCTTTGAATATCTAAATTTATGTAATGTAATTAGCAATACCCATCGACCATAAAACAGTTTGGATAATCACGGATTTAATGGTAGTTCTACTAAAATAGTCATATTTAAAAAACCAAAGCACTTTAAGTTGTCAAAATACCACCATTTTGTTCGTAAATGAATATCCTTTCACATGCATTAATAAATAATAATCTACATTATATATTTTGAAAGTTTTCAGAAAATAAAGTCATAAAAATATTAACGTCATTTTTGGCCATTTACGTCAGGGTTTTTTTTAAACACCCTCCCTCTTTTAAAGATATCGTACCATTCGTCTTTGGAAAATTTTGTCATGAAATTTGGAAAACAATCAGGAAAAATATCAATTTCAATTATTGTCGGGGTACAAAATTAATTGATCCATTATTTTTTTGTAATCTTAAAAATAAACCTTCAACATGATGTGTATCTAACATTTTTTAAAAACTATTTTTCGTATCCCAACTAGTAAATAAATTAATCTTTTATCTTTTTTTTTATGCATTAAAATTATAATTGTATATTGTTTTGTCTTTCGGCAGTAGTAATTTTAAATTACCTTATCCGAAAAAATATTGTCCGTTTTTTTAGCGAAAGCCAGCAATGGCTGCTAGTATTGCTGATATAACCATTAATGAGCAGCTGCAGCTAACTGTAAACTAACTCTGTAATGCTTATAAAGCTTTGTAAAATTCGTTTACGAACTCTTGAAAAAAAAAAAAAGACAAAAATACTTTTTGTGCTTAAAAAAGTTAATGCTGTTTGTGGTTCTTTTATAAAAAATACTTCAAGAAATACTGGTTTTTACTCAACTTTCGAACTTCTAGTAGTAATGGCTTTCTAGTCGGCAATTAAAAAAAAAATAAGATTATACTTTTTTTTTTTTACGCGATTACGTGTGAACACCTTAAAAGTCTTGGCGGAAAAAAGAAAGACAACAAAAAAATAATTTAAAGTGGGGGGATCAGTTTCGCATATAAATTTAACGTAACATGATCTCCCGGCCATTCTTTCCTTTTAGTGCAATTTAAAAAATATTTTTTAAGCTGAAAACTTGATATAAAATAAATAATTACTCTACCACTAACTCTAGGTTCGAGTGACAAGCCCACCTCCTAAAAATGCCTTCTCTTGAACGTGTCGTACCATTAACCTTAAATCTGAGTGACATAGCCACCCCTAAAAAACCTCCCCTAACACTAAGTCCGAATGGCAACCTCCATCCAAAACAAAACCCCTTCCTTAACCTTATCACTAACCCTAAGTCCGAGTGGAAAGCCCCCAATCCTACTAAAAGCCCATTAAAATCATACATAATCGTCTAAAAAAAAAATTTAAAAAAAAGCAGACGCCCATAAAGAAAAACGCACAGGATTTATTTTCCATAGAAAAAAATTACCCGGAAATGGTGAATTATTTTAAATTAAATTTATGTGAAACTAATCCCCCGCTCTAAATTCTAAAATGTTTTTTTTTCTGCTAAGTTTTCAGGTTGCTTACACTTAATTGCCCCTACTACTAACCCTCTTAAAACTACACATAATCATCTAAAAAAGAAAGAAAAAAATGACCCCCCCCCCCCCAAACAAAAAAAACAAGAAAAACACACAGTATTTATCTCCCATAGAAAAATGATTAATGCCCTAAAACGCTAGAATAGCCCTGAAATGTGGGATTATTTTACATTAAATTTATATGTGAAACTAATCCCCACTCTAAATTCTAAAATAATTATTATTGTTTCTTTCTTTCTGACAAGTTCTTCAGGTGTTATCATGTAATTGCCGTAAAAAAAAAAAAGTAGAATCTCATATTTTGGGGAGGCAAGGGGGTGATTTAGCAAATGGTGTTAATCTACAATAATGCCTAAGAAATCTTGCAATATATTTATTTTTAAACAGTCCTAGTATTAGATTTTAGTTTCTAGTACATAAAATGTATTACAATTCAACTTTAAGTTCTCTAACTTCTTTTTTTAATGGATACATGGTATTTTTAAGGTATTGCAGCATATTTATGTGCATTTACTGCAGATTACTTGGAAAGCATTAATTTTTGGAGATTTTCAGTTGCATATTCTGATTTCTTGTACAAAAATACACTTATTTGGTAAATTTCATTGCTTAATCTTGTGTTTTAACAAAGATATAACATTTTTACTGAAAAATTAGTGTAAAAAATGTGACAAAACACATATATGGTCTTAAAGAGGGAAAATATCCAATCGTGCGAAGCACAAAAATAGTCATAACTTCCTTATTTTTAGTCAGATTTTAAAAATTAAAAAAGATTCTTTTTTAGATCATCAAGCTCTTTCTATATATGCCATTATTGAGATATTTTAAGCAATTGAAATTTTTTCATGTGTATTGCTACTAAAAGAGACAATAAATATCTATTTATATTTTTGTCTCTTTAATGACATTATTTAATGTCTTGAGTATGAAGGAATAAGAAAAAAGAGGGAAAACTGGTCTCTGTTGATGAACTTTGTTACTTGGTATACATTTCTCTGGTAATACCGTATTCAATATTGATCTCTATCCCTCTATGATTTTAGCCCTTTGATTGCTTAAATGCCACTATTGACTTCTATTAGGCCCGCTCATCCGAAAATGGGGCCACCTGTAGGCTGTGGGTGGCGACCCGTGATCCCTTAGGTCGGAATCCTGGTGGCTGAGCCATTCTTTCATTTTGGCTAGATGGGAGATCGGAGAGGCCCAATCCGATCAATGGCTGGTCATGTCATGCCCTAGTATCTATAAGTGCATCCCTAACCGTATTATTCAATCTAATTCAAAAAATCAAAACCTGATTTCTTTTTGTGGCTGAGGGCCAATCATGTTGAGAACAAAGAACATTACCAATGCCAAGGAGTAATGTTTTCTAAGAGCAATATATTCTGGGAGTAGTGTAACTGATAGGGTGCCCCATTTTACTGTTTTTGAGTACTGATAGTACCTTCTGTGAAATTTCTTTCTAAGAGTAATGTTTTCCAAGAGTAGTGCAATATATTCTAGAAAATATAAATTTTTATCCTACCTATAGAATTATATTTGACAACTTGGCATTAAATAACCCATAGATGGTTGATATGCCGTAAATCTAACCAAACTTCATTAAGCCAGTTTTTTATGAATAGCAAAGCATGTCGTTCACACGTGATCGATACACATAAATACTCTCATTCCAGTGTGTACCTGTTCTTTTTCGCATCAAGGTTCTACACGCTAGGCAAAGACATGCTTTTTTCTGGCGGCGATAAGTCAAGACTATTTCCACCACTATCCAGGTTTTAGCTCATCACGTTCGCCACAGAGTATGACATTAGACTATATCTGGTAGTGAATCCCTACTTTGGGGAGTGTGGAGTCATCCCTTAGTTGCATTTACTCTTTGGTCCAATCTGCCACAAAAGTTTTTATGTCAGTGTCCCATCTATCGGTTAAATAAAAGCTATAGTTTACAGAGTATTTATTTACAAAATATAAGCAATTAATCATCAAACGATTCATGAACAATACATATGTACGATTGATTTCCCGTAAAACCAACATTTGTAAAAGCCATTTGTATTTCAGTGTACTAAACATTTGGAGATAGTCTACTTGTCAATTTTATCACTTTCTCTTCTATAACTTCTTTTTAGGTCTGCATTTAATAATTTAAACATTTTAAATCAATCTGATTTTTAAAAATATATATTGATGCTATATTTTTTTGTTCTTTTTCCCTCTGCAAGGAAAAGGCTGATAGTCAGAATGGAGAACTTTCTTTGACTGTGGATAAGGCAGCTGTGAAGAGATCCTTAAGTGATGTTTCTGCATCTCTCGGATCAATCAGCAAAAAGAAGAATGGCAAATTTCTTGTAAGTCTGTTTAAAACAAATGGATTCCTTAAATTTCTTTTTGTTGGTAATTAGTTTAAAAACAAGAATTTCACTCATCTAGACACTTTCTCTTGCCTACTTTATTTTGATATCAATACATCCGAGTTGTGTGTGTAAATTAGATGTGTGTTTTATGGCAGAGAAACAAAAAGAAATATACTTGTGTATGGCAGAGAAATCCTCATCGTCATAATATTCGGTTTAACGTTCGTTTTATATGCTTTGGACGCCTTTAAGAACTGTTCAGGTCTTTATTCATTCCTCTTTCCCTCAGGTCCATTTTTATCACTTCCTCCTATGTTTTCGTTAGCCTTCCCCTGTGAACTCAACCTGCTACCTCAACTGTTCTACATCTACTAACTCAAGAACCCTCATCCATTCTTTAAACATGGTCATACCAACAAAGTCTACTCTTCTGCATACATCTCTCTATACTGTCCAGATTTAATCTTATGATGTCATCCAAACTAAGTCCGTCACTGTGACTCACATTACCCATCCATTGTATAATTCTCATATCATTTCTCTCCATGCATCGCATGTCCTTCACCCTTACTGGCCAGGATTCACTTCCATACATTATCACACTGCGTACGCATGCCTGATAAACTCTTCCCTTGATCAACAGTGGTAACACTCTGTTCCACTCCTAATTCTTGCAATCACACTAGCATTAACCTGAAACAAAAAGAAATATACTTGTGTATGGTATATTGGAGAAAATATTAAATTAGATTATTTTTTCATAACTGACACTTCCTCTTCCACTTATTTGAAGAAAATTTGTAAAACAATTTTTTAAAAAAGAATTAATGAAATTATACCTACATATTTAAGAGTTATTTAAAACATATTTACATAACATACATAATTGAATTAAATATTTATTTAAATAATCATTTATTTGTTTTTATTGATAAACATTAAACCGATTTTTAAAAATCGGACATTTCTCTATAAGTTAATAAAAAAACAAACAAAATTCTATTTTTTTTGTCTGAGAAATATTAAAATAATACCAACCTATTAAAGATTTAAAAAAAAAAAAAAAATTATTATTAAATAATTATATAGATATGACATTAAACTACATCCGGTAGTGAGTCCCTAATTTGGGAGTTTTGGGGAATGCTGAGTCGCCTCATAGTTGCGATTACTCCCAGGTCTACTCTTTTGGCTAAGATCAAAGTGTAGTATCTGTTCCGATGGATACTGCACCCCATAGACTGGTATTGTCTTGACCTTCAGGGCTTGATTTACGCCGGTCTATGGGTCTGTCCTGTGCAGTTCTAGGAGGGTCCACCCTCTCAGGCTTCGCCTTCCCTCTTTGGGGAGGAGTAAGTTTATTGCTTACTGCCTGAGGCGCCCCTACCGGGGAATGCCGACAGGGCTGCCCAGGCAATTTTTAAACCCCACTTTCCCGACCCGACCTTCTTGGGTCACATCTTACTTGTGGGAGTAAGATAAAAACTGGCCTTGTGCCTAACTCCTGGAGAGGAGTAAATCAATACTCTAACCCAGAACGGTAATACCTGTCAAGGTCCTATCTATGTGTTAAATGAAATCTATGATTTACTGACTGTTTGTTTATAAAATATAAGCCTAATATATATATATATATATCTATATATATATATATATCTTGAGGTGATTGTCAATAACACTTTGACTTAGCTTATGTAGATAAAAAAAGTTTAAACTCAAGTGGAGAGTTATGATTTAGATCCATCTTATTGTTGAGATTTACCTCTCAATTTTTTCCCCACTTAATTCTCGTATGTTTCCAACATACAAATTTCCACCGCTATTCAATGTTTTCCTAGTTTTTATCATTTCTGATGTTTCTTTTCTGAAGAGGGTCAGATGAAAAAGCCTTTAAGAGATTTAATATTTCTCTCATTTCTTTCCCCCTTTTCATTAATAAAATGTTTCCTTTAAGATTAATCCTATCTTTCTCTATCTTCTCCACTTACGTTCTAAATGTTAGTGGTTTGGCTTCAAGCTAGCAACCTGTCCCTGTAAAATATTCTTGTCTCTATCCAGAGATTGTATGACAGATGCCGATGAAAGCTGGCATCCCAAATACCAGAATTCTTTCTGCAAAATAAATCGCGTGCATTGGATATTGGAATGTGAGGATTCTACCAATCATCCAAACTTGCACAAATCATCAAAGAAATGGAGAGTTACAACTTGAACATTTTGGATCTAAGCGAAGTCTGCTGGACTGATTCCAGGAAGTTTATGCATGAGAACAAAAGCATCTTATTCTCATGTCAACAGGACAGGATCCGTCGAGGTGGAGTTGCAGTCATCATGGACAAAACTACCAACTTCCTTGAGGAATGGACACCTATTATGAACGCTTAATAAAATCAAGATTCACCACTTTTATGCAAGAGTTACCATCATTCAATGTTATGCTCCCACTAATGATCAAGATGTCAATGAAAAGGATAATTTCTACCAACAACTTCAAGATGTAGTCGAGAAAATCCCAAGGCATGTCATACTCATCGTTATGGGTGGCATTAAGCACAGAATGGGGTTTGAACACATGCTTGGTCCCCTACACTTTTGGAAACTGCACAGATAATGGTGACAGGTTCATCCAATTTTGCGCCATGAATACTTGAAAGTTGGTTCGTCACTTTTTGTTCATAAGCACATCCACAAAATTACCTGGGTCTCAAACGACCATAAGACCAATGTTCAAATAGACTGCATCGCCATTGGTCTGAAATGGAGAACACTCTGCTTGCTAGACATAAGGGTCTATCGAGGTGCCGATATTTGTAGTGATTACTATCTGCTGATTGTCAAAATCAGACTAAAGAAACAGAAGAAAATAACACCACCTTCATGTTTCGACACCTCCAAATTGAAAAACAAGGATACTGAAGCTAATTTCGAGACTTTTCTGAAAAACAGATTCACTACTTTATCAGATTCTACATCAGGCTCAGTTAACTGGTGGGAGAAAATGAAGAATACCTTGTCAATTGCAGGAGAGGAAATCCTAGGCTACAAGAAGTCACTCAAGGAAGCTTGGATTAGTGACAACACTTGGAAGCTTATCAGCGAATGGAAAACACTACATCGGCAGAGACACAATATCATTTCTAAGACCATCGATTCCTACCAGCAGTATATTGAAAAAGACAAGAAAGTAAAACGCAGCGCTCAAAAAAGCAAACGTGTTCTGCTCAAGAGTAAAGCAGAGGAGGTCGAGTTAGCTGCAGCACCTAATGACATGCGAACCATGTACCAAATTGCTAAGATTACAAGCAGTTCCAAAGTAACATCAAGTCCTGTAAATGCAAAAGATGGAACATTGCTCTCAAAAAAAGAAGACAAGCTCGCCAGATGTGCAGAACACTTCAAGGAAATATTGAACAGACCAAAGCCACCCACCCAAGCAGTTACTAGGGAACCTTTCCACTCTTTTTATCAACATCAACCAATTTACAGAGGATGAAGTCTATTTGCCCATTAAAATCGTAACAAGTCATCAGGGATGGATGCCATTTCTGCAGAAATGCTTAACTCAGGAGGTGATAGCATTATTAAATGGATGTGTCACTTATGTAATATAGTGTGGAACACATGTGAAGTTCCAAAAGATTGGAAAAACAGAGCGGTTGTATGCATTCCTAAGAAAGGCAACCTTGTCGATTGTGACAACTGGAAGGGGGGACGTGACCTTTCTCTCTATACCAGAGAAGCTTTATTGTCAAATGATCCTAAACCGTATGCGTGATGTGGTTGACCAAGAGCTACGTGAACAACAAGCCAGATTTCAGCCAAAACGTTCTTGTGCAAAATAAACTTTTACGCTGTGCCGTATAATTGAGAAACATGTTGAATTTCAAAAGACTTTTGCTATCAGTTTTTTAAGATTTTTTCTAAGACATTCGACAGCATTCACCAGTCATCATTCTGGAACATCTTGCATGAGTATGGCCTGTCGAAAAAAGTTATTACTGCAATAAAGCAAATTTATGCAAACTCCAAATATTACATACAAACGGAAGATGGTTTCAGTGACTGATTTGTGGTAAGCACTGGAGTTCGCCAAGGGTGTTTGCTCTCACCATTACTCTTTGCCATAGCCATTGATGGGTATTAAAAAAGGCAACCAAGGATCAGGGTATAGCGTGGATCAAATATCGTAAACTTTCTGATCTAGACTTTGCAGACGATATGGCTGCACTGGCAAGGAATACCATTGACCTACAAGGCATTGTTAACAATGTCAAAGCTGAAGCAGGGAGCATTGGTCTCAATATCAGTGCCAAGAAAACTCAAAACATGCTATCTGTGGCACACCAGCCACCATACAAACGTCTTTATCGATCAAAATGAAATAGCTATAGCTGACAACTTCACCTACTTAGGAAGCTCCTTAAACAATGAAGGCAATATATGGACTACGAGTTGCAATGCACGATAGGAAAAGCCTCGACAGCATTTAATCAGCTTTGCAAGATATGGAAAAACAAAATATTCACCCTCAAAACTAAATTAAGATTCTACAACAGCAAACTTTTTGTCCATAGTGCTATATGGAAGTGGAACTTGGCATCTCAAAATCAACCAAGAGAGGAAATTAGAAAAACAAACGCCACACTGCGGATCATTGTTTTCTCAAGATATTGCCTATTTACTTGCTCCTCATGATGACAAACTTAGACACTAGGTCAGTTTTTAATGTTGGGCATATCCAGCTATCTAAAAGTGGCACTCTTGATTGGAATAAAATTTGCCTCAGTTGAGAAGGATGCCACCCTTTGATCGAAGCATGAAGACTGAGAGTAGTGCAGCACTGCAATCTCAGCGTTGTCAAATGCTTTCTCATAGCTTTTAAATTCAAAAGATTGCAAATTATTTAATATTCATACAGTTGTCACAAAGCAAATAGCCTCCATCAGACACCTGCCATACTCTGAAATGCCTTGCTTCTCTGAGATTGGATTCATTGAAGTAACAACATCTAGCAACTGACTTAGTAGACATCCACTAAATTATGAACCATGTCGCCAACGGCAACAACCCTGAGCATTTCTAACACATGTGGACATGCCGACAAAGTAAGAAAACCGCACAGCTCTCATGACTTTCAGAAACATTTTTCACGCTCAGAATTACTGAAGTATGAGACAAATTGTTGCAGCAGTTGTTGGCTGCAGAGACACTGCATCCTTTAAAAACCCTATGCTTACCGAAATTCGCTAAAACTGCACGTAATGTCCCCACTCTATACACATGCACACTTGTATATCATGAGTCATACACTGTTCATTTCACTCATAATTGTACAACATTATCCAATGTACTACACATGCACTTTTGATGAGTTGTAGTGCACCATCTGAGCACGATACACAATGACTCCATTGTTTCTATTGCCTCGTTATAATGTAGATTTGGTGGCTGTAACTGAAACTGTTACATTTCTCAAATAAATGAGGATATTTGATTTTTGCATTTGAAATATTTGATTTCAGTTGCAAAAATCATTCTTTTAATTCTTGAATTGTACACATTTTTGTATATGAATTTAATTGTTTTTAGAGAGCTTTGAGAAGTGGAACGTTAAAGAGTAAACATTCTGATTCTGTTCGGAAGAGTCGACCTTCCTTCCTCCCTGACTCAATGTTGGACAGTCCATATTTGACAGGTAAGTTCACATATTTTTATGTCACGTGTCAGCTTTCGTTAGGACAACAAAGGCTTTTGCGCAACAGAATAATAATAAAAAAAAAAAGGCCCCAAGTTAAGAACTTATATAGATGTTGGTCATTTGACTAGAAGCATAGGTGCTTTTTGTGTAGGTGTACGATCTAACCGCTAATACTGGTGAAAAAGTAGGATGTACTTAGAGCCAAGGTCGCTGGGTGCGTTGACCATACTCTGGGTGATGGAATCGAGATTGGCGACAATATAGTGGAGGGTGGTTACTGGAAATAATATGTATCATAACACTTTGGAAATTATTTATCTGCTTTTCCACTCACAAACTGAAATATTGAAATAAAAATACATAAATGTGGTCGGTGGGTGTTTTGTCTCCTAAAATGTGCTTGTAAAATCTCAAGTTTGAATAGTGGTATGACGTTGCAATGAGCCTTTATCATAATATATTCCATTGTCTGGCCAAAAATTATAATTCTTCAGATGACCCGCTTTTTCCATTGCTCTTTGTTCTGACACTTAAAGCATTGTTCTTTCAATGACTTTAAATAATTTATTTTTTCTTTCACTTTAATTGTTGTTTTGTTACAAAATGTGATGTAATGTTTAAGAAATAACAATCAATAAATTATTTAAAATAGTTCATCAAAAAGGAAAATGTAATGAATAAATTATTTCACTGTAAAAATTCTTAAATATGCAAATTCACCCCCACACACAGTAATTTAAAATTTAGTTTTGATTTAATATTATGAAAACTAAAGCAAAAGCAGTTCTTTCTTGTCCTTTTTTTCCTTCTTCTTGTCCTTTTTTTCCTTCTTCTTGTCCTTTTTTTCCTTCTTCTTGTCCTTTTTTTCCATTCTTCTCGTCCTTTTTTTCCATTCTTCTCGTCCTTCTCGTCCTTTCTTCTCGTCCTTTTTTTTCTTCTTCTCGTCCTTTTTTTTCTTCTTCTCGTCCTTTTTTTTCTTCTTCTCGTCCTTTTTTTCCTTCTTCTCGTCCTTTTTTCCTTCTTCTCGTCCTTTTTTTCCTTCTTCTCGTCCTTTTTTCCTTCTTCTCGTCCTTTTTTTCCTTCTTCTCGTCCTTTTTTTCCCTTCTTCTCGTCCTTTTTTTCCTTCTTCTCGTCCTTTTTTTCCTTCTTCTCGTCCTTTTTTTCCTTCTCGTCCTTTTTTTCCTTCTTCTCGTCCTTTTTTTCCTTCTTCTCGTCCTTTTTTTCCTTCTTCTCGTCCTTTTTTTCCTTCTTCTCGTCCTTTTTTTCCTTCTTCTCGTCCTTTTTTTCCTTCTTCTCGTCCTTTTTTTCGTCTTCTTCTTCCCGCCCTTTTTTCGTCTTCTTCTTCCCGCCCTTTTTTCGTCTTCTTCTTCCCGCCCTTTTTTCGTCTTCTTCTTCCCGCCCTTTTTTCGTCTTCTTCTTCCCGCCCTTTTTTCGTCTTCTTCTTCCCGCCCTTTTTTCGTCTTCTTCTTCCCGCCCTTTTTTCGTCTTCTTCTTCCCGCCCTTTTTTCGTCTTCTTCTTCCCGCCCTTTTTTCGTCTTCTTCTTCCCGCCCTTTTTTCGTCTTCTTCTTCCCGCCCTTTTTTCGTCTTCTTCTTCCCGCCCTTTTTTCGTCTTCTTCTTCCCGCCCTTTTTTCGTCTTCTTCTTCCCGCCCTTTTTTTCGTCGTCTTCTTCCCGTTCTGTTTTTCGTCGTCTTCTTCCCGTTCTGTTTTTCGTCGTCTTCTTCCCGTTCTGTTTTTCGTCGTCTTCTTCCCGTTCTGTTTTTCGTCGTCTTCTTCCCGTTCTGTTTTTCGTCGTCTTCTTCCCGTTCTGTTTTTCGTCGTCTTCTTCACGTTCTGTTTTTCGTCGTCTTCTTCACGTTCTGTTTTTCGTCGTCTTCTTCACGTCTTGTTTTTCGTCTTCTTCTTCACGTCCTGTTTTTCGTCTTCTTCTGCCCGTTCTTTTTTCGTCTTCACGTTCTGTTTTTCATCTTCTCATAGTTTATTTGTCCTCTTGTCGTTCTTTTTTTGTCTTCTCGTTTCTTTTTTTGTCTTCTCGTTTCTTTTTTTGTCTTCTCGTTTCTTTTTTTGTCTTCTCGTTTCTTTTTTTGTCTTCTCGTTTCTTTTTTTGTCTTCTCGTTTCTTTTTTTGTCTTCTCGTTTCTTTTTTTGTCTTCTCGTTTCTTTTATCATCTCCTCGTTTTTTTCTTTTTTCGTCTTCTTCTCGTTCTTTTTTGTCTTCTTCCTGTTCTTTTTTTCGTTTTCTCGTTCTTTTTTCGTCTTCTTCCTGTTCTTTTTTTCGTTTTCTCGTTCTTTTTTCGTCTTCTTCCTGTTCTTTTTTTCGTTTTCTCGTTCTTTTTTCGTCTTCTTCCTGTTCTTTTTTTCGTTTTCTCGTTCTTTTTTTCTTCTCGTCTTTTTATTTCTTTTTCTTTTCGTCCCTTTTTTCTTCCCCCCCCCCTTCTTTTTGTGCTTTTTTTCTCCACTTCTTCTTTTCGTGCTTCCCCCCCCCCCCCCCTTCTTCTCATCCTCTTCTCATCGTTTTTTTTCGTCTTCGTCTGTTTTCGTGATTTGTTTGGGTTTTTTTCTCGTCTTTTGTTTTATTTTTTGTCTTCTACTCATCCTTTTTTATTTTGTTGTTCCTTCTACTCGTCCTTTTTTATTTTGTTGTTCCTTCTACTCATCCTTTTTTATTTTGTTGTTCCTTCTACTCGCCCTTTTTTCTTTTTCTACTCGTATTTCTTTTTCAACAAAATTATCTCATCAATTATTGTGTGTATATAAACGCAGGTAGGTACAGCTATTAATTAACAAAAATTTATTTATGTAAATTTAAGAAATCTCAGCCTCGTCCCCACTTTTTGTTGTCCTGAGCCACCATTTATTAATGTATTGTATCTATGTTAGCATTGTACTATTTGTATCTAGTAATTGCCGTTAACTGTCCTATTGTCATTAACCCTGTTTGCATCTATGTATTATTGTTGTTTCATAATCCTAGACGGAACGTTTTCCTTTCAAGCTATCACCCAGAAGAAAGACAGTCCTCATTTTAATTTATCAAAGACAAAGAAGCAAAAATCTCCCATTCCTCAGAAAGAGGCTAAAAAGAAGATCAAGAAAGAAGAAAAGGTAATTTAAGAAAAAAAATTCTTTTTTTCTTTTAGTGAATAAAATTTTTGGATATTCAATCAAAAAAATTCTTATGATTGTCCATATATGCCGCAAGATATGCATTGTGCATCCCTGATGCATAAAGATCTCAAATATGACAGTAAACTTCACCCCTGTGCATCCCAAGACATATATCAATTTTCTAATGAAAAAGTATACATTGCACAATTTTCTTAAACAAAAGAACAATCTTACTTTTCAAAAATGAGCGCATTTTTAATTTTTGTTTACTTTTCAACCAATAAAAATGTGTTCTATTTATCCCTTTTCATATTTCTCTTTGATCTGCACTGCAACCTGTTAGTGTCCTTAAAGAAATCAAGAAGAGGGTAAGGAAAATAAAAAAGATTTAAAAAAATTTATTTTACTTATTTGCTATTTCTTTTTTTCAAACTTAAAATAAAATGACTCGAGACAGTCGCGATTTTGTGATACTTATATTAATTTAAAAAAACAAACAAAAATGCTCTGGAGATTCACTACATCACTGATCATCTAATTTTTTTTTTTGTTTTTTAGTTGATTTGACATTTACTCATTTTAAATAAATCTGAAGAAGTTTGTTATTTAAGAAAGTAGAAATGTAAACTTTCTTTTGGAGTTTTCAGTATCTCAATTATGAAAGAAATGGGGTTAGCACGATACAGTATCTGATGTCACTTAAAACTTACACCTTTCCAAATGTAAACAAAACATGTATTTCCAAGTTGATTTACTCTCAGAATAACATTTTTTCCATGAAAAAAATTCAAAAAAATTTTTTTTATGGAAATCGCTCCAGACAAGCCATGAAGCCACTTGATGTAAGGAGCTAACAAGAACGAAATATGATTATCGCAAAGACAGGAGATGCCGATTAGCCTTAGTCTTGAAAGGACCAAGGCTATAGGTAGGCGGAAAACAGCCAGCAGAAAGAGAGTTCCACAAGCCTGCAGTATTTGGAAAGAAGCTAGGTGAGAGAAAGTGTTTGGAACGATAGAGAGAACCGACTTTACGAGAATCAGAAAGAGCAATTGATCTAATGTATGAACTCCAAGAAAGATTTGATGAGAGAGAGAAACACCAAGAAGTTTCAGAATCGATTTCTCCTCAAGAGCAGAGCCATCCATGAGAATCTCGGGAATAAAAGTAACACGCTTACGATTGAAAAATACGAGCTGAGTCTTAACAGGATTAAACAAAACGAGCCATTTCGTATCCCAATCCACAACTGAACCGTGGTCAACTTCTAGATCAGCCGCATATTTCAACTGATCCGAGAGAGATGGGCGAGAAGCAACACCAGAATAGAAAGTGGTATCATCAGCATAGATGTTAATTTTCTAAATAATATTCTCCGGAAGATCATTTATATAGAGAAGAAACAATGTTGGGCCTAGAATAGAGCCCCGAGGAACCCCAGCATTGACAGGAAAAGAGTATGAAGAGACGCCGTCCAAAGTTACTCGCAACTTCGATCAGAAAGAAGACTTAATAATACTATAACCTTGAAGCTTGTGTAGAAGACCAGAATGCCACACTCTGTTGAACGTTTTCAAAATGTCAAATAGAATGGCTCTACTCTTTCCTGAATTATCCATAAACCGACAATCCGGCTAGTTATAACAGTTAACAGATCAGCAGTTGAACGAAAAGCATGAAAGCCATACTGAACATCACTAGAGAGGCCCAGATTTTCCAGAAAATGAACAAGCTTGCCATTGACCAACCTTTCAAAAACTTTGCTAATAACAGAGAGTAAACTAACAGGATGATACTTGGGTCAGATTGATCACCAGCATTTTTAAAGATAAGGACAACAGAGAACTCCTAACAATGGAAACAGGACTGAGACAAACAGATTGAATAATTTATAATTACTTGTAACTTTTCTAGCTTGAAAAATGAAAAAATACAAAAATGATTTATTTTTTTTAATATATGTTATACACATACTTTGTTGTTATGTAATGCTCAACTCTTCAGGGCATAAAACCAAATGTAATATTGGAATATTAAAAATTGTATCTTCTCTGTTATATATTTTTAACTTATAACATTGAGCACTCTATAAAATAACGTTTAAAAAAATACTTAATTTGTTTTTAAAGTGTAATATTTCTATTCTCATTATAAAACTTTTAAAAATTCTAAAGTTATATATAACATGTTGGCTGTGATTTCCTTTTTAGTTGTATTTATTTAACTTGTTGCGGATGCTGATTAATATTCAAAAAGTATGAATAACTAGCAATATTTAGATGCAGGTGTGTAAAAATAAGGTTAGAATCAGAAATTTCCATCTAAGGTTAGAATTAAGTCCATTGGAATTTTTCATTAGAAGTCCAGTGAGAGCTACGTGTCCCGGCAATTATGTCAGACAGGAAGTCGCTAGTGAGACATGGCGAATGATTAGATCATATCTTTCTCTTCTTACTGAATAAAGATAAAGTGGTCTGTTTTTTTTTTTGTTTTTTTTTTTTGTTTTTTTTTGTTTATGATAGCTGCTCCTCCCCCATATTGGATTGTGTACCTGTAGTATTAAACAGATAAGCCCCCCCCCCCCCTCTCAAAAAAAAAACCTCACCGTAATTTGTGCTGTCCTTTATTAGTAATATTTACAAAAGCTATTATTAAAAAGAAGTCTACAATGAGAGAGAAAAGGAACTGAATTGCTACGGCCTGTCACCAAAGCAAAATAATTCAAGCTATCTACACAATACGCCATCCGTATAATCTGCCGGATCCATGCCTAACAAAATAGAAGCAAAAATTAACAAAATGCTTTAATTCCTTAGAGCTTATGCAATTCCATTTTTTGTGCTACTGAGTTGTAAGCATTGGGTACACAAGAAGTACAGTGGAATTAAAGGTAGATTGAGAAAGGATAAACGGTTTGTGTGCAAGAAGTGTAAGACAATAGAGATGGATGAAAACTCAGATGTGGCGAAAATATATTCAGATGCGAAGCTATTGAGGTTGTTCAGAAGTTTTGTGTACCTTGGTGATACTATTGAGCAGTGGATGGAGCAGGTGCTAGTTTGACTGCAACAGTTAGGAGTTGATAGATAAAGTTCAAGGAACTTTTGTCATTACTAACCAGCAGAGCGTTACCACTATCGACCAAGCATGTATATGCAGTATGATGATGTATGAAAATGAAACTTGGCCAGTGAGGGTTGAGAACATGCATGGAGAGAAATGATATGATGGATGTGTAATGTGAGTTAAAGACAGGCTTAGATATGATGACCTCATGAAGATTAAATTTGGAGATGTGTGCAGAATAAGGGACTTCAATGTTATGGCCACATTGAAAGAATGGATGAGTTCTTGGATTAGTAGATGTAGAACAGTTTAGGTAGCAGGTTCAGTTCACAGGGGAAGGCCAAGGAAACGTGGTAGAAAGTGATAAGAATGGACTTGAGAGAAAGAGGGGTAAATAAAGACCTGGTCAGAGATAGGTTAGTTTGAAAGTCAATTTCTAAATGCTGTTCAATGAATGCCAGCATGTAAAACAGACGTTAAACCAAATATGATGATGATTTATATTTAGTTTTTTTTTTTGTTTTTTTTGTAGGAGAATAAAGCTAATGAAGTAGAAGATGGAAATAATCTTCCATACATGTTTGATAGCAATATGGAGGCTAAAAAAATGTTTGAACACGTCATTCATCCAGTTACCATCGACAATTTCTTCAGGTTAGTATTGTTTTATATGAACTTTTTATAACTTACCTTTGTAAATATTTTAACAACTGCCTAACAACGGTCTAAAACAACGCCTCAAAATGTTGGGAAAAAAAACAGTTCAACGAATAATTGTAGGAAAAAAAGGAAGTGTGAATTAAGTTAATTCCCACAACATAACCTCCATCGTAAAAAAATATAGGAAATTCAAATTGCAAAGACAATTGGCACAGAAAAAAAAATGGAAAGTGCTTGGACGTCGCAAGTGAGAAAAATAAATAAAACAACATTGACAGGATATTAAGTAGACTGAAAACGTGACAAGCTAAAATTTAAAATATATTTATACCAGACAATAAGCACACACACACACATTATATATATATGTATGTGTGTATATATATATATATATATATATATATATATATATAATTGAATGAAAATTCAAGATAAATATTGTATCTTTAAATAATAATCTATCCTAATAATGGAAAATAATTTTTCTTTGAAAATACATGGGTTAAGGATCATGAAATTATTCCTTGTTTTGAACTTTTGATGAATTAATAAAAATTTTAATTTTTCAAACTTATTTTCATCATTCATTTTATATATATATATATATATATATATATATATAGTACTTCATGTATCCACAAAGTATTATAAGGAGATATAATTTTTTATGTATCAGTTTTCGGTATTTACTTCAACAGTGCTCGATACGTAAGTAGAGCTAGGTAGTAAGCAATGAAAATATATATGGCAATCAAGCTCCCGTGTTTCATCCCCGGGGGGAATCGTCAGGCTAAATGCATTTAGCCTGACGATTCCCCCCGGGGATGAAACACGGGAGCCTCTGTGTAGCTTGATTGCCATATATATTTTCATTGCTTACTATATTTATATATATATATATATATATATATATATATAATAATTGTGCAAGCTTACCTGTTTTGAAGCTTGCAACATAGCCTGTTTAAAGTTATGGCAAATATGCTTGGTAAATAATCTTCAAGGGAAGACAACGCTTGTTGATGTTCTTGTAGGAAGCAAGGTAAATAAAAACTTTCCCAGAAAACAAGGACAGTACAATAATTGTCTAAAAAGACAATTAGAAAAATAGCAATTACTTGGCCAAGAAGGGAAGAAGAAAAATTCTAATGTAAATATAATACAGGATGGTTATTATCTTCCACCAGAAGAGGTATTATCTGAGGCTTAAAAGTGACATATTTCTATTAAAAGTACCACCTCTGTCTTCACCCTCTCTTCGATGTACATGCAATTTATCGTTAAAAAAATTCTTATGGGTCAGTTGGATTCTAACGTTCGATCTCCTGGTTGGCGTTCTTTATTCGTAACTGTTATGCTACTGACGCAGAGGAAAATAGGTCATTTGAATGTTGTTGGGTTTTTTTTTTTTGTAATGTGCACAACGTACAGATGACTGGAAAACAAAGAAATTTGGTACCCCCCAGCGAATTGATGGAGTTAATGTAAATTTACTGATAAACCTTGTAAATAAGTTGGCCACTTTCATTTACCCATTGATTATATTTCTTTCTTCCCAGTTCTTTATGTAATGTTTTGTTTATGATATAATCAAATAATGTTAGCTTCAGAGTCGCACACTGGTAGAAATTTAATTCTTGACAATTTGGCTTGTTTTATCCTTAGATAAACCTATCCTATGCACTGTGGTATGCATCCTGTTTTTATTTTTTCGATATCTTATCTCCCTGTCGGAGCGCTCTTCCTGAAACTTACTACTGAGTTAGAAATACAAGACATTCAATTCTATCATAAAAAAAAAAAATCATTCTCAGTCCATTATACACAATCATATTAAAAACGTCTTTAGCATTGATTATTTTACATACAACATAATTTATATTCCTCTTTGTTTTAAGTGATCCATTAAGAGTAACATTAGGTTGGGTCCTATTTCTAGATGTATACCCATTAAAACGATGAGTAATTGAATGAAAAACGTCTGTTTTAAACTATATAATCCTTACAGATGAACATGCCTTGCTTTTGTTCTGAACAAAATTTAAATCCCAAATTAAAAGCGTAAAACTGATTTGTTGGTTTTTGGAATGGATAGAATTTTAGTAGACTGTGGACCATTTCAGCGACATGGGGGTGTGGGGGTCTGCTGCATGGGTAACAGTTTGCCCTCCATGTGTACCAGTGATGAAAGCGTTTCGGGATTTCAGATTTAAGCATTGACAGCCTCTAATTGAAAAATAAAAGAAGCTGAAGAAAGCAGAAGATCAAAGAGACCTGCATAAAGTAACAATTCCCAAACTAGTACAAAAGGAGAAAATGATGAAGCAGCATATATTTTGAATCTTTTTGAAGTTATTTTATACTTTAAACAGATCATTATATTACAAATGATCTTCATTTTTACTTTTATTGTACTGATTCACAAAAATATAGTTTTGTTATAAAAAATGTTTTTCCAATTGAAATTTATGTAAAATTTGAAGCTCGGATATTACCAGAACTCACCACAGCCTTCTATTTTAGTCAAATTTTTCTCTGGGGAGGGAGGGGGTGTATGTTTTGCATAATCAACACTTTAATATCAATACAAAATATTTTCAGAGTTTTTGCAAATGGTCACTTTAATCTATCATGTACTTACGCTCAGAAGGCAAAGCCTGTGTATCTCCATAGTCTTCCAAGACTAAAGGATTCTAATATATATTTATAGTCCTTTCTAGCTGCTCATAAAATAAAAGCAATACAACAAAAAGAAATATAACAGTCATGAGTTTATTCTTCCATATGAACAAGACTGGGGAGGAGGCGGATGAAAGCTACAGTTCGAGTGTGTAATAACTATTGTCATCTCTTTGGCACACTTCACCGTTCTTCCTTTGCTTCCTGTGTATGCTTTATATCAACATTGATTCTTTGTTTTGTCCGTCTGAAGTGTACGGGTTGCTTCAGCCAGGTCAACAGTATATGTGCTTTTCATTCACTCAATGACCATCATTAGATTACAATCTTTCTTTCTTTAGCCAATCAAAATGCTTAAATCAATGAATCACTCCGCACCAAATATAAATGTCGCAGTAAATAGTGATAATACATATCTATTCTTTAAAACAGAAAACGCATAGCCTTAGGGTGATCAGTGATGCACTGATGATGTTATATTTTATCAAACTAAGAGATGCTACTGAATTCTGTAATTCCTTTTAAATGAAAATTATTATTTTCATCCTTAAATCTGTACAGTTTGGTTAATTAAAAATCCTTTTTATTTTTTTAAATATTAGGAATGTTTAATTTCCATATTTCATAATGTATTTAATTTATTTATATATTTTTTATTTCAGTCAAATGTGGGAACGCAAACCACTGGTCGTCAGACGTCACATTCCTACATATAATGAAGGATGGTTCAGCACAAAAGAACTTGATCAGATTCTGCGAAAGGTGTTTACATTAACTTTAAATTCCACTAAATCTGGGGTAAATTGAATAAGATATCAAATAAAATAGGCACGAGCGACAGTAAAAATCTAAAATTAAGTAAAAGTATTAAAAAAATCAGGGATAGCAAAAAGTAGATTTCCCACCAACAATCTTTCATTGAAAAGTTAACTGTTTGTGATTTGGGGTCAATTTTTATAATTACGTCAATTTTATTTATTTTGTTTCGTTTTTAGATAAATTCTTTTCTGATACGAAAGAAAAATAATAATTTTAAAAGATTTTAAAAGAAAATCAAACTACCCAATTTCAGTTACATTTCTTTTTCTTCTAAATAATATCCTATTTGAATGTAAAAATGTTTGGATACATTCAAGATTTAGAAAACAAAAACCACCTTGAAATGTTTTGACAAAGTGAGGGGAAAAATAAATCAGACGGTGATGAAAATAATTTTTTTTTTATTTCTGCCATTTGATAAGAAAATTCGGTGCTTATGCTGTTCAGTGGCCGTATTAAAAAAAATTTTTTTTATAAAAACAATATCATATACTTATTCAGCGTTATATTCTTACTCACTGTACAAAAAAGTAGAATAAAATTATCCACTAGAACTTTAATTACAAGTATTTTTCCATTCTGCGTATCATAACCGATTCGTTCACTAAGCCTCCATCTTTCTTAAGATTTCAGTTATCTGCCTTTGAAATCTTAAGAAAGAAGATGGAAGCTTAGTGAACGAATCGCTGTTATGATACGCAGAATGGAAAAATACTTGTAATTAAAGTTCTAGTGGATAATTTTATTCTACTTTTTTGTACAGTGAGTAAGAATATAACGCTGAATAAGTATATGATATTGTTTTTATAAAAAAATAATTTTTTAATACGTCCGCTAAACAGCATAAGTACTGAAAATTCTTATGAAGTTTTTTTTTTTCCTGCCATTTAATAAGAAAATTCTTATAAAGTTTTTTTTTTTTTTTTTCTGACATTTAATGATAAGAAAATTCTTATGAAGTTTATTTATTTTTTTCTCTAGCTGTATTCACTCGACATTGCCCAGGAGGTTTCTTTTTTCTTAACTTTCATTTTTGTTTCGATCATTGATCCAGCTCTTCACTCTGTTTTGCTTTTTCTCTTAATTTATTTTTGGAAAGATAATTAATTGAAGGAATACGTATTTTTGCCAAAAAATTGGTTTTGTAATAAAATCGACCTCAGAGATGTATAAATTCAAATCGCATAAATACTTCTAAGCTTGTGTTTTTTATTCATTTATTGTTATTTAACTTTTAAATTTATAACTAAGAAGCAAATAACTTAGAAGTGCAAACTCTTTTTTGTTTGTTTTTACCGAATCATTTTTATTTTTTTAAATAGGACTTTATGAAAATTAATTTTATAAAAATATTTTTGGTCATTAAATACAATTGTTTAAAATAGGTTATAGTTTTAAGCAGTCATGTCGAAACATTGACACACATACGCAGACTGACGTTATCTATATAACTATATAGATTATCTCACCCCCATTTTATTTATATTGACTATTTCTATGAAAGGATAGATATTGGGACATCTGAGGAATAATATAAAAGTATATAAAAAATTTTGTACAGGTTACTGTCAACAAATTATTTTCAAGAAAATGACATTTAAAATGAGGAATAGTTAAACAAAACAAAAAAAAAAACTTATTTTTTAATAAATGCATAATTTGTGATGTGTATGTTTTTGTAACTAAATCAAATTGTAAAAAATATTGATTTAAAATAAAATGTTTTAATTTTACAAAGAGGGTCAGTTTGAAATTTTGCAAAATGTTACAGGTGATTTTTTTGATTTTTTTTTACAACATACATATTACAAATTATTTAAAAAAAAAAAAAAAAAAAAAAAAAAAAAAATTTTGAACTAATTTCAAACTTAAATAATTTTATTATCTTGAAAATAATTCATGACTTTGAAAGTACACTTTACCACAGAAAAATTAACTTTAACTAGCAGTACCTTGTGGAAATTCGACGGTGCTTTCGACATCAATCTGTATAATTTACTCTTAATGATATTCTTTTTAAAATAATAAATGTCTGCAAGGATTAATACTATTAAAAATGACTTTTTTCTGTTGTAAAGATAATTGCTATTGTCAGCTAAATATTCTTTAAATAAATAAAACGAATATGTTTCTTATTTATTTATTTATATAAAATTGTAGCCATTTAATCCTTTTTAAAACAAATATTGTCTTCTTACTGTAAAAATAATTGTCAGATACATATTCTTCCAATCATTGAAACGAATGTCACTTTTGGAAATGTATTTAAAATTGGACTGTTTACGTTGACGGGATGACATCATTTTATTTTGGAACAATTCATTTCAAAATGGGTAAAGTCAACATTTTTTACTTTAGCAACATCAGAGTAATCAGCAATCATCATATTTTTGCTGATTGGACAATCTCATATATTTTAAATGCGTGTGAAAGGTGATAACATGGAATGGCTTAGTGTATTATTATATAGATTGAACTATGAGAAAATAATCTAATCATTTTTATGATTGTTATGCTAGTTTATAGTTTTGCTCAGAATATCAATTATCCAATTTATAAAGTGACTAAAATAAATACTTTTTAGTTTATATTTAACGTAGAATTTTATCAATTCTGTAGTCATTTACATTGCCTGGGAGTCTTTTTTCTTTTTTTTTTTTTTTTTACCAAATTATTTTTTTTTTTTAAATAAGATTTTAAAGATTAATTATGGTGTCGTTTGGTCGTTAAATTATTAATTAAACCAAATTATTATAAAACTAACTAATTTTGTTACGGTAATGTTGTTAATTAATCTCTGAAATTATTGGAGGTAAATAGCTTCCCAAACTTTGTCTTTTAATAGATGATGATTTGCTAAGAATTTTAAAACTGGTTTTAATGACTTTCTATTCGACGGTTTAAATGCTTCTAAATTCTTTGAAATTTTGAATCGTGTAATAATTCATTATTTCTTTTGTATTTTGTTTTATTTATTCTATTTTGTTTTATTTATTCTAACTGCTAACAAATGACTGACTTGAAATTTGTTAGTGCTTTTACAGTCTTAGTTTACCGACAGAAAGAAAATAATTTCTTGCTTGAATTATCATTTAACGGCACAAATCAAATATATGGTTCAAATCAAATATATTGTGCTCTAGCACAGGAGGTTTACCCTTGGATTGGAGATAAATATTCTGTTTAATTCTAGTAGACTATCCTCCCAGGTATTACCTATTCCATCAGGAAGTGGGGTTCAGTTTATTGCCGGTTGCTCACTTGTCATCTAGAAAAAGGATCCCCCCCCTCTCTCTCTCTGATTTGATGAATGACGTCATCCACTATGACCGGTTATCCCCCTACCTCTGTTTTAATGGATGAAGTCACAAAACAATGACGTCATCCAGTGTTCACATGTGCAAACGAGATAACAAACAATCAAGAACCAAGGAGTATACTAGCATTGTCTGGGATGCAGTGAAGTTATTTTAGTTTTTATTTACACATTTTGAAATTGATACAGAAAAAGAAATAAAATTTTAGTTGTCACTTGGACAACTATTATATCCTTAAATTAAAAATGAGTTATCTCCCTTGCTGATTTCTATTTTAGGTGATTATTTAAAAATTATTTCATAGTCGAGCTCAAATGGCTGGTAATAAGTAATCTTTGAAATAAACTGTAGAGAAGTATGTTATTATATTGCCAATAAGATGGTACAACATGAACGTAAGTGAGTCGTGAGACTGCATACATTCATCTAACAACATAAGGGTGGGAGAAAGTCTTATCTAGGCCTTACTTCTCTATATTGTATGAAATATTCCCAAAGTTATGCCATGGAAACATTGATAACTCAAAAAACTATTTATCTGATCCAGTTGAAATTTTGTCCTCAAATTTTGAAAAAATTAGGAATTGAAATTCCATCAAAATTTCGACCATGACCAAACTTTTGAAGGTCACTGCTCATGACTATATGAGATTCAGAACTTTATTGGCTGCAATTTGGGCCAAGTAGCAAGTTTCTATGATGAACAGAATAGAAGTTATCGCCAAAAGTATTACCATCGTCTTTTCCTTGGTCTTTGATCTAGATATATGAAAATTAAATCAATTTATATTTTGCGATGTGGACGTTAGACAAACATACTTGACCGAAAACATAACCTCCACTTTGACGAAGATAAAACTAACTAGTGAAAATTGGTTGGTCAGAAACAGCTTCAGTTGTCAGCTTAAATGCTATTTGGGTCTGACTTTGAAAATGTAACAAGATAACTTTTGGGTCAACCATAGCTATAAAAAGCTTGATTTTCAAAAATAAATTCTTGTAGGGTAACTACATAAGTTTGTTTCTTCCATTGACTACAGTTTTTATTAACGTTCTAGAACAATCTGACTTGTTATTGTAGGAGAATATCGTGTTTGGTGTCAATCTAGATGTTACTACGTACACGGACGGGAAGAGAGAGACGCACAATCCCCCAGGACGAGCTCATGCTGCTGTTGTTTGGGACTATTACCAGGTAAGCAGTGTCTTCATCAAAGTACAGTAGGAAATGATCACTATAGGACCATTTTTTTTATGGCAACAAATGGCTATTAACATAAAGCAAAGAATTTGAAAGTTTGCTTTCTTTTAATGCCATTGTTATAAACAAATTCTTGATAAGAAATTGGACCTATTCAAGATATTCTTCTAATATTATCTGGCATTTACACTTCCTAAATAAACGACTTCTGCTCAAAATATGGACGCATCGGTGCTTGTGCATATCAACCCTGACATGTTAGACCGCTCTTAAAAATAAAATAGCTAAAGAAATGTATAAACTTTGTTATGTACTTACGTAGTAGATGAAAAAAAGACTGTACACCAAAAATTATGCAAATTCATCCAGTATTTATTCAATTATAAATCAAAAACGATTTTATCACTCGGTAGATATTTCCACCATTTTCCAGTGGTCAAGGACGATAACTCATATTTTCACGATTTCGGGGTTTGGGGTCTCCATTGTTTACAAAAATGTCAAAATGTATGTAAAATCATTTTTTTTCTTTTTCTTATAATTTAATAACTACTGGATGAATTTGCATAATTTTTTTCTGCACAATTTTATTTTCAGCTAACACGTAAGTACATAATAAAGTTTATACATTCTTTAAATATTTCAATGTCAGGGTTGATATGCACAAGCAGCGATGCGTCACTTTTAGAAAACATTTCTTACAATAGCTTTAATCCATAAAAAAAAAACTAAGCACAAACTGTCTAACATTACATTTTATCTGGTAGCATTCATGGAAAATACCTCAAATTAATTGTGATTTTAATAAACATTCTGCAACCGGATTTTAAAAAAAATATGTATTTATTTAAATATTTAATGTGTTTCTTAACTCGCATGCATGTATAAGTTCGTAAAACTATTGTTTTTTAATGAATTAGCTGTACCTACCCGGCGTTCCCCAGAATCGAGTGAAGTCATTTTTATTTGTTTACACATTTTTTAATTTAAGAAACACAACTTCTATTATTATATTCTTCAATTTAAAAAGAGTTATCTCTCTTGCTGACTTTTATTTTTAGGTGAGTATTTTGAAAATGTTTCATATTAGCAATCATGTGGACTAACTAATCTTTTAAATAAATTGTAGCTAAGTACGTACGTATATTATTGTCAATAACATGGGACAACAAGAACCTAAATCAGTCATGAGAGTGCATGCCTCTATCTGACAACGTAAGAATGGGCCAAAATCTTATCGATGCCTTACTTCTCCATATTGTATGAAGTGTTCCAGAAGTTATGCCATGGAAACATTGATAACTCAAAAACTATTTGATGTGGCTGAAATTTTGTATAGTGGTTACTGTTATCAACGCATCTGATCCATGCATCAAATTTAGATAATCAGAAATTGAAATTCAATCAGAATTTTGACCATAACTGAACTTGTCACGGTCATATCAGATGTGGGACTTCATTGGCTACAATATGGGCCAAGTAGCTAGTCTCAACGACAAACAGAACCAAATTTATTGCCAAAAGTATGACTTTCATCATTTCCTAGACTGTTGCCCAAGATATGTAGTTAAATCAGTTCTAAGAGACCATGACCGATATTTTTACCAAATTTAGTAACGATTGGTCAAGCGATGTGGATGCTCGGCTGTACACAAACAAACTCTACTGAACACATAATCTCTGCCTTGGTAGAGGTAACAATAAAAAAATAAAAATTGGCTAGTCAGAAGCAAAGTTTGATTTAATTTAAATGCTAATTGGGTTTGTCAAGATAACTTAATGTTAGATAACAATGGCAGCTAACTAGTGGATGTTGTGACTCATAATATTGATAAAAAGTAATTGTAGCCAAAATCAAATAATTTTATAAACTTCCTAAATGCTGTACACCCATCTTCATTGTGTATGAGAACAAAAAAAAATGTTTTTTTAAATGAGTTGGCAAAGTGTCCATCTTGTGAACGTGATTATATTTTCCTTTTCAGAATGGCTGTTCGATTCGCCTGCTTAATCCGCAGACTTACTCGCAAAATATTTGGAAAAGGCTCTCCTTACTGCAAGATTATTTTGGTTGTATGGCTGGTGCCAATATGTAAGTTTATTTATTTTTTAATTTTCAAAAAAAAAAAAATTATAAAGGATAAAAAACATTAACTTTGTTAACAATCAATTGATGTTGATGTGCATCATTATCCAATATTCTATTAATATTTTATCATTTCTAAATATAAAATATTTAATTGAAATAAAATATATTTTTAAAGATATTTCTATATCATGCAATACAAAAAACTGTTTGTTTTTAGTTTGTAAAATTGGGTTCTAAAATCTTTAACAATTCAAATGTGTTAAGTAAACCATGATTTTATTTTTATTAAAATTATGAGAATTTTGATAAGACTTATTCATGGTATTTAATGAGAACATTTCTAAGAATTGAAAAGACATTTTATTTTATTTTCAATAGTTATGAATATATTCCATAATAAATGCCAGTGTACTGAAATCATATGCCCTTAATAGGGTTAAGATGAAAATTCATATACACTAAATGTACAAAAGCAAGGAAATTCCTAAATGTTTACACTTTTATTGTCATTAATTAAGGGTATGAGTACATATCAACCAAACCATTTCATTATTATATCACTACAGTATAAATCTCTATGCATGAGTGGATGAAGTGTGTGAGGTGCGCTAAAGAAAAATTCCTACCAGTAAAATATATAGCCCTGTTGTGCTCGCATACCCTTAATGACAATAAAAGTGTAAAAATTTGAGAATTTCCTTGCTTTTGTACATTTAGTGTATATGAATTTTCATCTTAATCCTATTAAGGGCATATGATTTCAGTATACTGGCATTTATCATGGAATGTCACTACTTTTTTAAAGTCATTTTTAAGGTGTTTTAGAATTTTCTGGAAAACTAAGGTATATGGTAAACTGAAATTAAAATGCCATCAACTAGACCCTAGAACCTCTATCTCTGCCAAAAATCAGCTGAATTGATGAGATACAGTGTGGCACATACGTACGTACGTACATACGTACAACATGATTTCATGATTGAACTTTCTGGATCTCTGGGTTTCCTTGACTAATGATGCTGAAATTCTACACACTTATAGAACCTATCAAATAAAAAATGTTGTGCAAAGTTTTAACTAATTTGGTTTTTGAGTTATGACTGATCAAAGAAATGAGATTTCCAGCATAGGCCATTTTTGAAGTCTATTAAGGGATAGAGCGCTCTCGCGCCTCCCTTGATAAGGGATAGCGCGCTCTCGCGCCGCCCTTGATTTAATAGCATACAAATTTCAAACTGATTGTTTACAGGACTTTTCAGACAATTGCACTTTGGTTGATCTTTTCTGTGACCTTCAGAAAATATTTTTTTTGTGGAACAAGATAGTCAACATAAAATAGAAACTGATTTTCTAAAGTATTTGATTCATATTTAGCAATGCAGCACACATAATCCTGTTCAGTATTACCCATTTAACACAGGCAATTCTCTCTCTCTCTCTCACACACACACACACACACACACACACACACACACACACACACACACACACACACATATATATATTTTGTTTCATTTTACTTCAGTTAAAGTTTTCAGAAATCAAGAAGACCCTTCCCGGGGCTAACACTTGATATCGATATGAGATACATAGATATTCCATTAAAGTTCTCTTTACCTGACAAATGTTGAAATAGTATAGAAGTTAAGAACATTAATTTTCCTCTCCCCAATTGACCAGTTACTTATGTTGTAGTATATATTTCTTGTGGTCTCTTGGTCTTACCGGATTTCAGGACAAGAATCTATCTAGTCTGGTGGAGTATTCAGCTAAGTGCTGTTAATTGAGGTAACATGACTTGGAGAAGATGCACCATTCCTCGTATGAGTCAGTTTATAGCCGTGTCTAGGGAATCTTATTTAGGCTTTGAATACTATGTTATTTTTAATATTTGGTCAGGGTTTACTTGTAGGGGTAAGTATCCTCATGTCAGGTGATGCTGACAAACTCTTGTACAGAGAGACCAAAGACACTTGAGGATAGTGTCTAGTAGGTAATTCAAACTCCCCTGTAGGTAATTCAAACTCCCTATATATATATATATATATATATATATATATATATATAAATGTGTGTATGAAGAAATAATTACAGAGTGGTTAACTACATTAGTAAGAGGATAATGTATTTATATTTATAATATCATACAATTATGTGCTTATTAGCCATCTCAAGATGTTGCCATTAGTTCAGTCACCTATTGTACTGGAAACCTATGGTACAGATGCTAATTGGCACATAATTTTATGATATTATAAAGATATATATATATGCATGTAAGTAAAAAGTAATGAAATGGATTTTAAAATTACACAAATCGGGTCTGAACTGGGAGGTTTTTGCGAATGATTCTATTTGGAATTAAACTTTGTTGTCTGAAGGAATTATTTGCCCTTAACAGTAATTCACGACGAGAAGAATGTGCGTACATTGGCTTTAAAAAAATAAAACCGTTTTTCTTTACCATTCAAGGGAAAGATTGCGTGTAAACTGATTTATATGTTGGGACAAAGAATGAACGCTGCACAAAATTGAAAGTTTCATATTCCTTCAATTTTTATCAAATACATTATTTTTTTGAAGAGCAGGGGACTACTCGAAATATTGAAATAAAAATTATAATTACACCTAGATTTTTTATTTGTCAAATGTGAAAAAAAAATTATTTTTAGCTGAGAAGTTGGTTAAAATGTAGAACAAGTGGAAAAACGGAAATATAAAAATTACAAATCCAATCGCTAATATGTTGCGATTTTATATTTACTCTTTATTATCAGAAATAGATCGCTTAGTTGGCACCAAAAGTTTTTTAATCCCTTCTCTTTTCTCTCTCCTTTCCTTTTTTTGCTACCACTTAAACTGTCTAATGTCATTCTTTTTAAGTTTTTAAACAATTGTTTAATCATTTCTGAAGTCTTTTAATAATGCAATATTATATTTCATTTTTATTATGATTTCATTTGTATCTTTTTTTTGTATACGTTTTTCCATCTTGATGGCTGTTAAATTGATGGTGCTTGTTCACTGTTTCGGCCAGACGGAAAAATTATTTGTGTGAAAACAATATGTACTTACTCAGTGGTATTTTATTGTTCAATGTTGAAAAAAATTAAGAAAAATTATCCAGTAGAACTTTAATTACAAATATTTTTACATTTTCCGTATCGTACAAGTCACTTTGATGACTGTCTCCATTTGCTACCGTTGGACAGAAGTCATGGGCAGATAATTTGCAAGGGCAGGTAATACTCATTTAAAAATCAAAAAAACAAGTACATTGATAAAAAACATAATTTATTGTAATGAGTATATTTAATGTGAAAGTAAATAAAATTAAAGTAATTAAATTGAAACTGGGTATCTTTCCGCAATTTCGTGGAAGAGACCGCCTAGCTTGTTGATTACCTGTCCTTGGCTTCTGTCCAACGGTAGCAAATGGAGACATAGTCATCGAAGTGACTTGTACGATACGGAAAATGTACAAATATTTGTAATTAAAGTTCTACTGGATAATTTTTTCAACATTGAACAATAAAAGACCACTGAGTAAGTACATAATATTGTTTTCACACATAAATAATTTTTCCGTCTGGCCAAAACAGTGAACAAGCACCAAATTGATTAGTGGTAACATCATCAATCACACCTGCATACAAAATTAATTTAACTATCTTAAATACTATAAACGTTTTAGACATTTATTTATTCACCGCATAATTTTTTTCTACCTTTTCAAAAATGACCTATTTTGTGTTGCTGCAATTCATACTATACTCAAACCTTTTTCAGTTATTTGACTCCTCCTGGTTCTCAAGGTTTTGCTCCTCATTATGATGATATTGAGGCATTTGTCATCCAATTGGAAGGAAAGAAGAATTGGACACTTTATCCATCTAGGTAAATCTCTTTTATTTTAGTTTGAATATATTGAAACTAAGAAATTTCACTTTCTATTGGAACTTGCAAAAATAGTTGAGATTAACATTTATGAGCAATATTTGTTGAGTTTTTAGAATCTTGGATCTAATAGACTTCCTCTAATTGAAAACGAAAAAGATATATTTTCTGCTATTACACTGTTGTGGCTTCCCCCCCCCCTCCCCAGTTGATTTGTAAACAAACAATTTTACGTGTTTTGAAAGGAAATTCTATGCTTACAATATTTATTTGAATGAAAATTAGATAAACAAAATATATCTGCATTTCTCTTCAACTTCTGATTAAATACAAACTGTATTTTTTTGTTTTCTATATATATATATAAAGTAAAGTGAAATTTAGTTTTTTTTTTTAAATTTTTTATTATGGAGTTCAAGAATGGATGCAGGAATTTCTTGGTTTACTCAATTTTTCTGGGCATTGCCAGGACATGAGTCTCCAAGTTAAATATAAAATGTGACTTTTGTTGTTTTTTTCTTTATTTATTGCAGACCCTGCAGTATCTCGGGATTAACGCATAAAAACATACACATTGCATTGTTTACTTACAGCTTAACTGGAAATGTTTTTCGAAAAGGAAAATGTTATCTCATATTTATACAAGATCCCATTTTTCTCTTTCATATTAATATTATTCAATTGGATAGAAAGTAGTCTGAAAAAGATGTTAAAAATGTCAAGTTATGAGTTTTATAAATAAATTCTGAACTAAATTCTAATTTTTCTATTTTAATAAAAAAAAACATTGTCTTCATACGATTTTTCAGAAAAGACTCAGAAGTTCTGGCTTATACATCAAGTGGTAAGTATATAACTTTGAAATGTACAAATGAAAAACTTATAATTCTAAAAAAAAAAAATGTCTTTATTCTGTAATTTATTAAATCTATTGCACAAGAAGCATAATAATAGGAAATAAAGATTAAATTTAAAAAAAAGAAGCAAATAACGTCATTATTTGCTTTTGGGGTTTAGTTTACTTTTTGGTTCCCCGATTTATAAAATCGGGGGACTTATGTTTAGAGGCATGTCCGTCCGTCCGGATTTTTCTCCGCAACCATCCATTGAATTTCTCTGAAATTTTGCATGAAGTTGTAACTTTGGTCAGGTTAGAAAGTGACATTCTCCGATTTTTGAAAAAAAATCTGGTTCCCCCCCCCCCCTCCCCCAGGGAGTCAAAAGGCCCTGAAATGGCAAAAAATGACCCTTTTCTCCCATAACGTTTGATCCATCCATTCAATTTTTCTGAAACTTGGCCAAAATGTAGAGGCAATTGTTCTGGATATAAAATGAGCATCCTTGACCTCAGAAAAATTCTGGTTCGCGCCCCCAGGGGGTCAAAAATGCCCCAAATTGCCCAAATTTATTGCATTTTACATTCGCCACATCAAGTCGCATACAGAGGGGGACCATGCACGCGCGGCTTGTTTCATCTATTTACAGCAATGTATATCTAGATGAGTTGCAATGTCCCGACCCATAGAGATGGTGAACCTCGAAAAGACATCTAGTCATTTTGACGTCCCACACCCAAAAGGCAGGATCGATCTTGTTTCTCTACCACGTACTTCCTCCCATGACGTCATATCCTGTAACGTAATCATAACTTTAGTCTTCTAATGGAATTTTCCACTACTCTAACCTTATGTGGAAAATATCGTTTTTAACATTATTTTGACACACCCGCCTCGAATCTTGCTACAAGTTTAGTCTGTTATGAATGTAGCAAGAATGGATATTCTTAAGATGTGCCTATTCGATCGGTGTGTTTAGAAACGAAAATGTCTTTTTTAAACTTAAGGGTGACAGATCGACCAATGGACAATCTCTGATGCAGATGCTTATCTGCATCTAAAATAAGATATGTCCGTTTAATATTGATGTTTAGTGATAAAATTCCTATTTCAACCTAAGGCTCGACAGGCGGGTGAAGTTTCTCAAAGAAATTGAAGAACTGATTTTATTCAATATTTAATTCCATCAATTTTTTTTTATTATTACTATTTGTAAAAAAACAATTAGAATTTACATGAAATTAAATGTATATTCACAAGTATAGGAAATTTTGCATAAGACAATCTTGGAAATGAAGAGGAGCAGATGATAATCTTCTTCAATCTGATCAATTGTAGCATTTCTTAACTGAACTTAACCAGGACTCTTGGGTTTCACAAAAGCTCATTTAGACTTCCCCAAAAAGAAAAACATCATAATAATCATATGTAAATGTAATATTCATGTTCTAGTTCCTTCTAGCTGTACGTACCCGGCATTGCCTAGGAGTATTTTTGTTCCACTTCTTTTTTTTTTAAATCATAAATACTTTTTATTTTTAATTCTGAAATTTATAAATAAAATATTTACTATAAGTACGGTGTATGTTAGATGTCATTGGCAATACTATAGACATTTTAAAATATATTTGAATTAACTTATTTATGGAGTATTTGAATATTTTAAAATTATTTTTTTTTAATTGTTTAATTATCTCGATTTAAAATTACCCTTGAATCTGCTGTGTAGACAAAAATTTACATAAATTAAAAAAAAAATCAAATAAGATTAAACAAATCTTACTATTTGTCCAATGCAAAGATTTTCTGAAGTCTTGTTTCTGTAAACTAATAAGTCCCATGTGTTTGTTTTTCTCTTGTCTATTGGCTCTTCGGTGCAAGTTTAGAATTGGGATGACATGAAAAAAAAATGAAGAAATAACTCTTATGATATACGTGCCCGTGACGGAAAGCATATATCGTATATCAAAAATCACGTAAGTTGATCAAGTAGTTTTTTTATTTTTTATTTTTACAAAAGAAAATCAAATAAGTTAGAAAGAAAAAAATAATGACTGACATTAGGCGGTCAAACTCGACATACTTTTTAAAATAAGTTAAAACACAACAAACTTATCCAGGTAGATAGAAGAGTAACTTATCTTGCCTTTGATAACATTTATTTGTTGTATATTTATTTTGTTCAATCTTTTTTTTTTTTGTTTTTGGCTCGTGTTAAAACTGCCCTTTCTTTTCCAAGGCAGTTTCTTAACTCATACTTTTGAGTCAAGAGTTATCTCCCTTGTCTGGCAACCAATATGGCGTCGATATATCGACAATCCTCGTTTACCTATAAAATTTGATTTTTCTTTTGTAAAAAAAAAAATTACTTGATCAATTTACGTGATTTTTGGTATACGATATATGCCTTCCGTCACTGGTACATACATCATAAAAGATATTTTTTCCTTTTTTTTCATGTCGTTCCAATTCTTAGCTTGCACTGATAGTTTTCATAAACTTTGCCCAGAAGGCTTTTTTACTTTCATTTTTATTTCGCCTTTGGTGGAGGTATGCTCTCTACAGAGTGCCATTCTAGATTGGTGGTTGTGCAGGAATATTGACATAGACTATTTATTCTGTATACCCTGTTCGAGCTAGATCCATTGTACCATCTTAACTTGGTTTATTCGCAACCTTTACATGGTCCCTGCTGAAAGTACCTGATTCTTAAAGAAATTCGGAAAATTAATTCCAGCACCTTAATTTGACAAATCAAAAAATCGTAACTTAACTTTGCCTACAAGAAAAATAAAATTCTTTTTTTATATAAAACTTATTATTTCTGTCTATTCTTTCTGCTTACATATGTGCTTACTTTTCTGTATATAAATGAGTGAAAACACCCAAATAAGATCTTTTGGACAAGCAGTTTCGGTGCTTTATTTTTTCATTGTGAATAAATTTGAGAAATATGTGGTATCTTTTGCTTTTAATCTGTGTTTTTTTTTTTAATGGAAATCGCTCCAGACAAGGCATGAAGCCACTTGATGTAAGGAGCTAAAAAAAAAAATACCACTTCAAGGTCAAAAACTAGCCAACGATAAGTGTTAAATGGATAGAAAACAGCAATTCTTTCCCCTTTTGTCAGAAACATCGCTCATGACTAAATGACAAAATAAGGGAAGTGAGAGTTACAAGGCTGCCAAAAGTAGACCCAAGGTCCACTTTCTCTTCTCCACTTTCTCTTCTCCACTTTCTATTCTCCACTTTCTATTCTTCACTTTCTATTCTCCACTTTCTATTCTATTACTGTTATTAAGAGAAAAACAAATGTTGTTAATTTCTTATCTTTTAGTTTATAAATGAGAGCAGGAAAGATTAATAACGATAATTATTTTTATGAGGTAGACTTTCCTGAGACATGAAACTTATTTGAAGGTTTTTCTGCAACAGTTGAAAAGAAGAAGGTGAACAGAATGCAATGGAGCAACAATAGCAGAAACTGTTGGGAACCATTGAAATGTAAGAGTTTCATGATTGTCTTGCATGTTTTTCTAAAAGATTTACTTTTGAATTTTCTTAGAAAATTTTTCTCCTGAGGATCTATGTAACCCGTTGATTAATGTGGAATTAAAAGCAGGTGATATGCTCTACTTCCCATCTGGTATGATTCATCAGGTAAGAAAATATTTACTTTCTCCAGATTGTCTTAACTTTTTCATGCTAAGAATTGTGTACTACCAAATGATATAATATCTATTTCCGTTTTTCTGACAAAATTTGTTTTTCTAATCTTGAATAATTGTAATTTTCTTTCCTTCCATTCTTTTTTTTTCATCCCAAATAAGGCATATTGCCACAAATGCATAAAGGACTACTCTGATAGGGGTCAACCTTGGTAGGGTGTGGGCAGTAAGAGCACATTGACATTTACATTTCGGTGTGTTGGTACAATGAAGATGGGGGGAGGCAGAAAGGGAATTCCAAAATCAAGTAGTTCGAGGAAAGGAGCTATCAGAGTAGAAAATCTTCCGGCATTTAGGGACCTTTGCAGTGAAGGGATAGGATTTTCCTGCTAGTCGGGGGTATTTTCGTGGAGGGGGGGGGGGGGGTACAAGTACAGTAAGCTCATCAGAACACATTCTGTGGAAGTACTTGTAAAACAAGCACAGAGATGCAATACTACGGTGATGTGACAGGGGCTGGAGCTTGGCAGACAGTGCAGGACCTATTAGGTTAGAAATTATCTTTTTGTACTCTGTTCAAGAGGGAGAGGCTAGTGGTTGATGCATCAGGCCAAATGTGGCAACAATACTTCATGCACATGCAAATAGTGGCTTTATAGAGATATAGGATACTCGCAGATGTAAGTTTTTCTAGCCCAATAGAGATAGCCTACCTTCTTTGCAGCATACTTTGCAGTTTCTTCTATGTACTTATTCCAATTCATGTTGCCAGTGAATAGACCAAAGAGTTTGAACGTTGGACTCTCGGAAAGGGTACTATCAGCCATGTCAATCGGTGGTTGGAAAGGTTTCTTATAATTGTTAAAGGAAAGAAGTTTTGTCTTGCTAGCATTGAATGTGAACATCCATTTTTGGGCCCAATCTACTACAGACTGGAGTAATTTTCTATGGATTCAGCTTTGTATTTGTGGCCATTGGATTTACTCTCATGCTAGGAAAATAGCGTGGTGTCATCAGCAAATACACCAATCTTAGACACGATTGCATCGGGGAAGTTGTTTATGAAGATCAGGAATAATTTAGGTTCAAGTATCGACATTTGGAGCACACCTGCATTGATGTTGGTAAAGGTCATTCTTTTTTTTTCTTTTTTTTTTTTTGTTCACAAAGGAATGTTTTATCAGTTAAGTATGGTCAATCGTTGTAGCTTTATCATTTTTAATGCTCAAAAGTGAAAATCAATGAAATTTATTTTATTTACATGTTTCAGACAATTGTCCTCATCTTGGTTGTTTACGTTTCAGCCGTTTTATTCTCTGGCCTTCTGCAGGTGCCTTTTATCAGAATCTGTAACCTGAGAATTTCAAACTGAACCTGTGATACACTGGGTGAGGATGTATTGTTCTGATTCTGCATTCCATACTTTTTAAGATATCTAGTGTCAGTTCATTTTTTTTAGTTTTCTTCGCCAGAGATTAACTCGCAGCCTCTAGGTAGAATTCACTCTAGAATACCTCTTAACCAACACCTTTATCCATTTGGCCATATGACCACTAGGACTATGAAAAAAGATACTCCAATGGTTGGAGAGAGTACCGTGGTTGGACTTCCCTGAGGAGAAGAGACCCGTGTTTTGCCTGTCCAATTGGAGCTGCCATTTGTTATTTAGTCAAAGTACATGCATGCTTCTAACTGTTTTACAAGTATCACTAATTCGCATGTAAAACAATAAAAAGCTGCAGCACAGACGAGTAGGACTTTGGCATGTTAAGACGACCAGTTTTTTCTTGGCTATTGTAAACAATCAAGATGAAGATATGAAAATAATGTAAACTAGCGGGACCCGTGTAAATTACACAAAATGATGTTTTCAATACTTATTATCTATACATGTTTGGATAAAATATAAGATTTGACTTGTATATTTATTTTTAAAAATGAACAATACATGAAACAATTTACAAAACTTATTTATATACAATATTTCTAGTGAAGGTAATATTTCGACGACTAAACCTTACTTTGTAAATGCTTTAGATTAAATTAAATTTGGCTCCAATTCATAAGTAGCATACAAAGATTCGGAAGGTCGTTGCTTTTGATGTAAGCGTGACACACAAAATAACACACACGCTATCGTATTAATATGTGTCTTCCCGGTTGTCCCCTCCCCTCCTTCGATGTAGAAAAAAAAAATCTTAGAGGTTGGTTGGAATCGAACTATAAACCAGTCGGGTCGACGTCAAAATCCTACATCGCTAACCGTTGCGCCAAAGGAAAATACTTGAAAATGTTACGAAAATTAGGTGACTTGAATGCTTTTCCAAAGCTACGTGCGGCACGCATGCGCAGAATTTTTGATGTAAGCGTGACACATGAACACACACGCTATCGTATTAATATATAGATAACAACACCTCATCCCAGGAATATTGTCAAATACAAATGCATGTTGTAAGGTATCAGATACAACTTTCTATCCTGTTGTTTGGGCTGTAGAATATGCCAATTGTAACTCTGGAAAGGAGTACTCCCCCCCCCCTCCTTAGTTGGGTCACTTGTTAGATATGATTGGCAACCCCTGAGAAGAGGAGCCTTGTGGTTGAGCAGTCTGTGGTCATGTGATTTTGCATTTACTTGGATCAGTCAGCTGATTGTGTCAAGCCTTGTCCTATATAAGCTAGACCAAACTTATTTAGTACTACAGGGACTAATTCTTCAATCCCAGCAGAATATCCGTAAGGCGGCTTCTCGCAAAAGCAGTTGGAATCTCCTTGTGTAGGTGCCACATGGCAGTAATTTATTCCCTCTCCTTTTTCTCGTCTTCTTTTTGATAATGAATCGTAAATGTCATTAATAAAGAAGAGCACAAAATAACAAAGCTTTCAGGAGATTTATTGTTCTTTAGTATACGGTATACATCATCATCATCATCCACCCATCCTTCATAGGAAAATGGGAGCACTATCATGAAACTGACCACTCTTTCTCCGTGGTCCAGCAAAAAAAGAGAAAGACCGGATCAGTTTATTCTCAACGTCTCACTAGTGACTTCCTGTCCGTGTGATTTAACTTTCTGTATGTGTAGCAGAAATTTTAAATTCTAATCTCATTTTTTTCACACCCGCATCTAAATATGGCTTTGCTTACAGCTAGTGTGACTTTGACCTTTTCCATAGCCTTGACCTTTGAAGCAGATAAAAAAAACGTATTAAAATTATGTTTGGAAGTTAATCTCTAAAAACCGTCAAACATATAAAACAGACATTGACTCAAATATGATGATGAATGATTATCATAAAACTGATAAGAACCAAGCTATGGCTGCTTTATATATGAGGCATCTAGAGAATCGGGGATATATTTAAACGTTGTTTAAGTACAACATACGTATAAATAGAAGAACAAGCTGAACTATAAAAAGATATTTTGTTGATGAGTTTTATTTAGTATCATTGGTTGCTAAGAAGTTTAGGTATTGGTGTTAGGTGGCACTGATGACTTAAATTTATGCAATCAGGAAAATAATCTTCATTTTTTAGTCTGATATATAAACAGTATTTAACACTCATGACAATCATTCTGTAATAATTGATATTCACTTCATCATTTTAGCTGCTCATGTTGGGAACATATTATTCTCTGCACACCTGACAATCATATTCGCGCTAAAAGAAGCAATTGCAATAATATTCTTGTTTATTTACGGTTGGTCAGCGTTACATAATGACATTAAAAGGAGATTAAGGAGATCTAAATGTGTTAAGGTACACACAGAAAACAACTAGAAAAAACTTAATCTTAAACAAAAAGATGCAAAGTTCCATGACAATACAGAAATACACAAGTTGTTAGAAAGACAAAGTAAAAGTGTGTGAATGAACGGAAATATAAAGTTACTTACAAAGTCTCGACGGTTGCAATGTGCCACTCTGAGAAAAATATGGACAAAGTCATTTGGTTTCTTGACCATTGTCTGAGAGTTAGTTGACTCGATCAGAAAAATTATCTAACCAGGTTAACGTTTAAAAAGCATAAGCAACAGAGCACCAGAAAATCGCATCAATATGAGACAAACTCATTTCTAAATTTACGACCACATGTGGTGGTGGTGGTGGTGGTGGTGGGGGGGGGGGTTACAAACTCTCGTGATAGTAGCCCTCTCTAAAGGGTGATAACTCTGGTCCAAACAACTCCATTTGATAATCATTCAGATTTTGAATTTTGTTGTATTTAATTATGGAATTACTTCTATTTTTTGCCCCCCCCCTCCCCCCCTTCACAATTTTATTTCCCTCAAGCTAATTCTAAATTGCTATTGTTTTTAATTTCTCGATTTTTAAAGGCACATACGAATGAAGATTGTCATTCTTTGCACATCACAGTATCTTGCTGTCAGAAGAATACCTGGGGTGATTTCCTACAAAAGGTATGGTACAAACGACATTTTTACTTTTTTTTATATTATCTCAAAGTCTGATAATTCATATATCATTCATGTATTGGTGATATAGTTTAAAATATTAATTGTATATTCAAAATTTTACATTCAAAGAAAAAAAAAAGTTCAAAACAATGTTTTTACGGTATGAGCATTTATCTTGTGTTTCTAATTGTATGTATCACCCTATTCAGTTTATCATCCATTTTACATGCTGGCATGTGTTGGACGGCTTTTAGAAATTGACTTCCAAACTAACCTATCTTTGGCCAGGTTTTTATCCTCCTTTTTCTGAAATCCCTTATCATTTCCTCTTATGTTTACCTTGATCTTCTCCTCTGAACTGACCCTGCTACCTCAACTGTTCTACATCAACTAACCTGAGAGCTCTCATCCATTCTTTCTACGTGATCATATTAACAAAGTCGCCTGTTCTTCATACATCTCCCTATATCGTCCAGATTTAATCTTCCTCTGAGGTCATCAGATCTAAGCCAGTCTTTAACACTCGCATTACACATTGTATCATTCTCATATCATTTCTTTCAATGCAACACGTCTCCTTAATTCTCACTGGCCACGTTTCATTTCCATATGTCACACTACATACACATGTCTGATAGACTCTTCCTTTCGTTAACAATGGTAAATATAATCACACTTTACTATATAATAATAGTTCTTGCGAACGGCATATGATTTTTCTACTTTTTTTATGCACTATTCAGTCAGTTTTATGACAGGTAAATTTGAGGCAACTGATATTTTTAAAACATGTTTTAAATGGTTAGTGCGTTTTTTATATTTATTTTAGTATAATTAAAAACTATTTAGAAAGATAATTTATTTTTTAAATTACATTAAATTTGTCTGAAAGTGTTAAACTGTAGATGTATAAATTCTCTTCCACTGAAGGCCGGGCACTCTGAATGAGTTTAATAACAAGCAGTACAAATAGCTTCATGCAAGATCCAAACACAGTTTGTTGATCACTTTCAACTGCTCGTGTAAATTAGCCGCCGACTTGCTATTTACTAAATTAAATTCCTTAA
Source organism: Sepiola atlantica (assembly GCA_963556195.1). Lineage (NCBI taxonomy): Eukaryota > Metazoa > Mollusca > Cephalopoda > Sepiida > Sepiolidae > Sepiola > Sepiola atlantica. Next base: position 121,023,871 of record OY744516.1, on the reverse strand, counting down.
TTATTAGCTAATTCCCTATGGCCGAGGGGTTAACGTTCTTGACTGCGAATCAGTGGCGATTTGTGATCGGAGTTCGGGCCCGCCTACCGTTGAGAATTAACTTTTTGCATTGAAGATTGCGTTAGCATGAAACATCGATGTCTGTAGGTAATAAATAATTAATATTTATTTATAAATATTATATATATATATATATATATATATATATATATATTTCATTCTCAATAAAAAAAATGTTGAAATTCAATTATGCATTTGTTTTTAACATTGCCCTTCCCTTTTCCCTCAAAATAATTTTTTGTTTCATTTTTTGAAAATGATTTTGTGATTATTTTAAGCGCCAAATTTTCAGATTATACTTTAAAAAAAAAAAATGAACTTTTGGCAGAGAGCTCAGTTTTTCTATGCAAGTTTAACTTAAAATAGTCCCCTGCTTGATTTATCAAACCGCCTTTAACCAAAATAATGCAGTTTACAAGAATTTCAACCAGGGGATCATTTTACTTACATAGACAACTAAACGCAGATCCACAAATTGAACAAGTTAATTTCAAAGAAGAAAAAAAGTTAAAATTTATCTATAAAATTTTGTGCTTAACTGAATAATTTGAAAATTTAAAGAAAATATAATGAAGAAACAGTGGTGGGAGCTGTCTTTTATTTTTTTATATACTTTAAACTATTTCGTAAATTAACAAATATTGATCTGAAAAGCTAATTAAAAAAATTAAAAAAATAAAAAATGGTAATTATGCCCCAGGTGAGGTTAGAACTCACAAACTCGGTCTCTAAATACAGCGAGCTAACCGATTAATCTATGGCAGCAGATACATGGGTAGCAGCAGTAGGACTTAGAACTGTTCAAGTGTTAGCATCTCCGACTTCGTCTATGATATTCGTAATCAAAACAGAAACTGTTGATCGGATTAAATATGAAATTCGATGAAATTGATTCAAAATAGAATGTTTGTTTATAACAGACTAATATTTGCCTTATATTACTCGCAGAACAAATTTCTTTTTATATAGTTTGTAATAAAAAAGCTATTGATCACAATAACGGTGGGAGGATAACTCACTTTACTTTATATATAAGATTTTGAATTTTGGTAATAGATATACACACACCAAATCTTCATTAGAATATTATACTAAAGTAATTAGAGATAATTAACGTTTTAAACCAAACAATCTTCTCTTTTAATATTTCTACAAATTTTATTTGATTTAAAAATTCTATGCTGATAATATTTACTTTTTGTCTTTTTATATTAGTTACTGCCGACAGCCATTAAAATCGCCATGGAGGAGGATATAGAATTCCGCAAATCTCTTCCAAGAGATTATTTGTCCTGCATGGGTGTTGTGCACTCGGAAACGGTAATTCGTTTTAATTCTTGTTCTTTTATACCAACTTGAGGGAAATTTTAAAGAATTTTAAATTAAATTGTTTGAACAATGCATTTTGTGCTCCAATTTTGTTTTATTTTTGTCTTTCTTTGGTAATTATATCATGTTGTTGCAACGGCGTTCATTCTGTTTCGATTAAGCCGGCTTTTTTCCTGACCTGCACCACATCTCGAACCCTGGCATGGTTGCATGAGATGATTAACCAATTGCAATTAAACCGTCGAAGGCTGACCACCTGTGAACCTGAGAGCTCGGCCAAGAAGTCCTCCCAGATGGTTGTCGCGAACGTCCTTAGCTGCCCATCAGTACGCTTGCGCCACCCAGGCAGAGAGGTAGGGAGGAGTATGTCGCAAATGAATTATTCCTCTGAGCGACGAACTGCATGCCTAAACCATCAAAGACATGGCTGCAACAAGACGGACGGCAGAGACTTTAGGTTAAAGTGTTGGCAGAGAACATCTGTTGCAACATGGTCGTTCCCCCACCAAGATCTGTGAGTCACATGCTATCAGGATTGGATCACTGGTGAAGTGCTGGAACTTGCGGAGAGGGCAAGAACTGCCATGTTTTACGACAACCAGCTTCTCAGGTAATTTTGGCGGACCATAATGCACATTTACTGAAAAGACAGAAAGCTGCAGCATGCGAAAACACATGTAAGCTCTATCAAATGGTGAAGAAGCGAGTCGAAACTCTATGATCAGCGAGACGCTTTGTGCCCAGGCCTGTATGGTGATGACTAATCTGATTGAGCGGCTTGTGCAGTGGAAAGAACACTGCAACACAATTACTCATCTCTAATGACAGAAGTCGACGCTGTGCTGGCCAAAGAAGTTTGACTACAACTTTACTGTAACTAGCAGAACTTCATGGAAATTCTGCGGTTGTTTTCTTAATCTATCTGTATAATTTACCGTCAATGATAATATTTCTTTTGAAGTAATAAATATAATGTATATATAAGCTTTAATAAAAGTAAGAAAAAATGACTTTCTTCATTTTTGATTACAATAAATAATCGATCAATAGTAAATAAAATAATCATGTGTAAGTTACAAAGAAGCGAGAAATGCAGACAAATGAGAAATGGTTGCACAATTTTATTACAATAGAAATTTAAAATAAAATTATTTCAGTTCCAATTGTTCATCAATTTTGTTTTTAATATCTTCCTGCGTTTGAATATTTTTTTTCTTTCTGTCATTGTAGCATTCTGAGGGTCGGCAAAACTTCATGAGTCACGTCGATAAACTGATGCGCCGTCTAATCGCACATGTACCTATTGATGCTGCATGTGATCAGATGGGGAAAAAGTTCATGCATGATACTTTGCCGCCTGTGATCACCAAAGGTAAGGATTTTACTTTGTCCATCTCAAGGACCCATCTTCTCTTCATACTTTTCAGTGGAACTGGTATATTTTTGAAGGAGACAATTTTACCGTTAAACTAGATTCCATTAATTCCTTAACTGGAATTTGCTTCTGGACTATCGTTGTGTGTCTTGGTGTTCCTTATTTTTCACAACCTTTGTTAAAATTTTGGCAGCAGCAGAATTTAATTTCAGTCTTCAAAACTTTTGTATATCAGGTCGTTAAACTAATTAATCAACTGTCTACTTTTCATATGGGGTTCTAGTTGATCCTTAGGTTATCTCCTGACATCCAGGATAAATAATTGCATCTTGAGTACTATCTCTATATCTTCACTTAAAAAGTATTGATTTCTGCCGAGGAATATGCAATAAAAAGGAAAACCGGATCCAGTTGAAGCATTTTAAAAGGAATATTACATTCAAGAACAAATTGTATGTCTCTTTCTCAAACATTTTATCTAACGAAATAATTTTAAAACAAAGAATTAAAATAACTAAAAGAAAAACAACTAGTGATAAAAAAAGTTTTTAATATTTTGTTTATTCACTCAATTCTCAAATCGGAGTACATGGTTGACCTAATGGATATCATTGTAGACGATTGTAACAAGATTATATCTTAAAGAACAGTATTTTTTCAGAGTGGAAAATTCCATCTAAAATCAAGTTAGGTGTGTGTGTCAGGATATGATATCACAGATAAGAAGTCCAAAATGAAATGTGTCGAAGAAGGGAGAAAGATGTGCCTCTTTGGCTTGTTGCTGATTACGTTCGAATGCTGTTTTTCGAAGCTCTGTCTTCATTAATCCCCTCTGGGGAGCAGGCAAGGGGAAGCTCACATAATGTATAAAAGAATAAAACAACAGAGAGCCTGACGCCATCAAGCAAAAATGTTGTTAGCATTGTTTCTTTTATTTTGTTACCTGATTACAGTTACAAGGAAAGAGGAAACTTTAGCTGCTACTTCATCACTACGACCACCTTTACGAGACATCACTATCCAATGAACCAACTACTACGTGAACAGCTGTTTCTGTTGACTAAGAAAACCATGTGCCCCCCCCCCCCCCCTCCATGCTATGCTACACTATGGAATTAGTCATGCTGAGTTAAAATCCAATCGGATCTCTTATGGTCATTTTAGCACTGCTATTAGGAAAAAAGTATGAAGCTACAATTTCTCCCTAACTGTGAGTCAAATAGCAACTTGTATTCAATTAATCTTATACACTGAATCATTCACAATTAAATAACTAAAATGGTTCAATTTTATGCAATTTATTTTCTACGTATCACAAGTTTTATCAAAAGTTGCAATTGAAACCCAAGTTTGTTTGTTTTTTTTCTATTGTCTTTTTATTCTTTGTATAATCCCTTTCATATTAATGTCTTATTTTGTTAATTCCTTTTTAGAGGAAAAGTCCAAAAGTATCAGTGAGCAGGGTGAACATTGGTGTCCTCTACGGCAAACTGTGATCTCCAGAGTTGAATTAGAACCAGACACAAAGCTGAAACTTATCAGAGCTGGTGTGATCAGGTAGAAATATTTTTTTTCAATTTTGATTAGCGTATAATTTTTCTTTTTAAAAAAGTATCCAGAATTATTTAGTTTCAAGAACTTATTAAAAATCTTTCCTTTTTTTATTTTTACACTTTTTTAATATAAATTTTGAAATAGTATTCAACCATTGAGTTAGTTAAAGTCCAATAGTTATTCCCACCTCACCTGGCCCCCTTTCAATTTTGCTGGAATTTAGCATATGAGTAGATTGTGCCGAAAAAACTTAATTTACCAAGTTTTTAGTTCAATCTACAATCTGCAGTCAATTTATATTGCAAAAATATATATCGAGTACTAAAAGGGAAAAAGTGTTTGCCGCTCTGCGGTTACAAATTTTAACCCTGATTCAGATTGGGCTAAAAAGTTGAAAATTGTTTCTTTTGGTCTATAAATTATTCTGTTTTGTAAAATTAAATCGGGAGTCATGGTAGAAAGGTTATCCGGGCAAAACCATAATAGCTATTTTGATTTGTAGATAATTTGAATTCAATAACTCAAAAGTAGAAATGTAAAAGAATTAGCAAAAGATTTGTATCAATGCAGGCATGATTTTTTGGTGCTTCTGCTGTTTAACAATGACATGTTAGGCCTCTCTTACAAAAAAATAGCTAAAGAGATGTATAAACTTTGTTATGTATTCATGTGGTAGCTGGAAAGAAGACTGTACACCAAAAATTATGCAAATTCATCAGTATTTATTTTATCTCACGGTCGCCATTTTTCTTAACTTTCGGAAAAAGTCAAAATATATCTCCCTTGCCAAACTGTAAGCTGAAATTCCTACATAAGATCGTTTTTTTTTCTTTTTCTTATAATTTAATTAATACTGGATGAATTTGCGTATTTTTTTCTGTACAATCTTATTTTCAGCTAACACGTAAGTACATAACAAAGTTTATAGATTTCTTTAAATATTTTAATGTCATTGTTAAACAGCAGAAGCACCAGATGTTTGAATTAAATTTTGCCAGTTTTCTAAGTAACAATTTTTCCGAAATACAACATTCACACATGTTGTATTCTTTATTCCATTTAAAATTTAATCTATGAACGTATCAAATATGAAATCATGGAAAATTTATCTGGTTGTCTTAATTTTGTCAAATATTCGGTTCGATTTTTTTTCCACTTCCTGATATTGATATCATTCTGAGACGAATGAAAACGTTTATGAAATTACAAAAGAAATATTTTTGAAAATCGAAACAAGTAATTGGATACACCCATCGTTAGAGCAAATAGCTGAAGAATCCATCAGCTCAAATTTTGGTGATTAAACTCGAGGACTAACAGGTCTTCATCAACTTGATGAATAAATAAGAATTCTTATTTAAAGCCTCGTTTTTTTTTGGGGGGGGGGGGGGGGTCAGTCTACTGGGTCAACCCATAAGTTTTGTCCGAATTTTAATTCTTTGAAATTTAATAAGTGGGAATATCTAATGAAACTAAATAATATTTTATGTCATATATATATTCATTTGGACACATTTAACTTTATAAATCTTCATTTTATGTGAAAAATTAATTAAAAATTTTACTGTTGAAAGCCCTTATAACATAATATCCAAAAAGCATTTGAAACACATAATCCTTTAGAGGTTTAGCAAAATTAACTCTGCAGCCGAAGTGACTCTAAATATTCACTCAGCTTATAGATAAGACTGCCTAAATGAAAACATGCAGAAGATGGTTTACAAAATTCAGAAATGGAAAGATAAAGACTGGTCAGAACATCCAGTTGAGTTTCATGAGAACTTCTTGTGGCATCATTTTTAGAAAATCCTGCATTATCAGTTGAAGAATTGGTAATGAAGATTTCCTCAAATCATACAACTGTTCATCGTCATCTTCAACAACTTGGAAAATTGGTGCCGCATGAATTTTTTTGTTTGTCTCAACTTGCGATTTACGGTTGCCTTCAGACAATTCATGAGAATTAAAATCCAAACAGTACTAATGGGATGACCTGATACAAGCTAATTTTCACCCGACAATATCTAAATTTTAATTCACACCATATATATATATATATATATATATATAAGATGCCTATAGCATTGTGCAAAAATAATGTAGTGATGTACACACATACCCACAAGAAATGATAACATCAAACATATCCTTCATGTACCAATGATGCAGCAAATATAACAAGTCAACAAGCTGAGATGGAAGGATTAAGGAAGAAGATTTTGAAAAAAAAAACTATGATTTTTCTCCCATATCTTAAATATGTATCTGAAAAGATCTGTGATCCGTGCAATATTAGGATAACATTCAAAAGCAGTTCAATATCTTTATTTTCCAAATAAAACCTAACAGGAAAGGAAAACATGAAAAAAATATTTATTCTATTCCATGCAGAAAAACAAAATAGATAATCTGTCAAAAATCCATACAAAAACGCCTTTTTAACAGCTAAATCTACCACACAATTATATTATTTTTTTCTAATAGAATAATATTTTTTGAACAAATTGCCTAATCAGGTGAAAAATAGCTCTGACAATAAACTGAATGAATTCAGAAATAGTAAAAAAAGAATTTGATCTGCATATTCATATTAAATATTTTTTTCAGTTGCAATGAAATTATTGATTAAAATAAATGTCCAAAGAATGCTTAATAAATAGATTTAAAAAAAATTATCTTTGAAGAAAAATAACAATTTAGAAATCTAATTAATTTAATTTGCTAATTAAGAAGAATGAATTGGTTTTGTCATGTCATCAGAAGGGGTCCTGAAAGCAATGTATACCAAGTATTTAAGGAAGAATTTCCTTGTAAAAGACCTTGTGGTAGGCCTCCAAAGCACTGGACTTATCAGATCCGCAGTAATGTAGTGTTTCCTTTGCTAATGGTGGAAAGATTGGCAAAGCACCGAACAATATGAATGCCTTGGTGTATTTAGAAAGTGTGCAAATATCCTATGAGGATTAAACAATTAAAGTAAATCAAATGTTTCTTTTGTTATAGATTATTGATGGAAGACGATCAAGTGAGATTATATCACAATCTAGAAAACTCGCGTCTGTATCACGAAGTCAACCCAACGTATCTTGAAATTCCATCACAAGTGAGTCACTACTTTTTATTTGTTGATTCATTTTCATCAAAAATTTAATTCCAAACCTCAACTGATTTTGATGTATTTTTTTATTTTTATTTTATTTTACATTTATTCACCCCAAACAAGGAACGTTGCCACTGAGACATAAGAGTCTACTCTGAATTAGAGGCCAGATTTATGGGGACATCCTAAGTGGGGAGTTGTGCAGCAAGATGTTTGTTCACGTTACATTTAAATTTCTGCATGTTGGTACTGTCATAAACGGAGCAGGAAAGGAATTCCAAAGGCAAGCGGTTCGAAGAAAGAAATTACGCGAGTAAAAAGATTTTCCGGCATCTGAGGACCTCTACAGTGAATTGGTTAGATCTTGCTGTTTGTCGGGTGTATGTACATTGGGGATGGGGGGGGGGAGTGCAGCAAGTTCATCGGAGCACATTCCACTGAAGTACTTTTAAAACAAGCATAGGGATGCAACATTGTGGCAATGGGACATGGCTGGAACTTGGTAGACAGTGTGGGACTTATTTGATTATGGAGCTCTTTCATGGACCCTGTCTAAAGGGGAGGGATTAATGGTTAATGCATCAGCCCAGATGTGGCAACAATACTTCATGAATGGTCGAATTGTGGCTTTGTAGAGATATACGATGCTGGCATAAGTTTTCTAGCCCGGTAGAGGGAGCCCACCTTCTTTGCAGCAGACTTGGCAGTATCTTCTATGTATTGTTCCAATTCATGTTGCCTGTGAATGTTATGCCAAGAAGTTTGAATGTTGGACTCTCGAGTGGGGTGCTATCAGCCATGGCAATCGGTGATTGGAAAGGTTTCTTATTAAAAGAAAGGAGCTTTGCCTTAGTAACATTAAATGTAACCATCCATTATTGGCTCGATTTCACAACAGACTGGAGATTATTTTCTAAGGATTCAACCATTGCCTTGTATATGTGTGCATTCGATTTGCCTACATGCCGAGAATAGAGCGTGGTGTCATCAAATATAATCATCTTAGATGTTATTGCATCAGGGAGATTGTTTATGAAAATCACGAATAATAAACGTTCAAGGATCGACCCCCCCCCCCCCCCGGGGCACACCAGCATTAATGTGATGTTGTTTAGATGTATGGCCATCGACGACAACCTGCTTCTTTCTTTTAGCTAAGAAGGAATATTTGTCCAGTAATACCGTATGAATTAATTTTCATGAAGATCTTCATGCCAGACCTTGTCAAAGGCATAATCGCTAGATTTATTAATGATTCAAAGATTTTAGCGTAGAGCGAGAGGAGACTGACGGGGTGATAATTTTGCAGGTCAGTTCTTTCACCAGAGTTCTTGAAAACTGGTACTACAAAGGCAATTTTTCAGCTATCAGGGAAAGTGTTATGGTGCCGTACCTATATGACGAACAGTTGGACTCGCCCATTCCTTCTTCTACCTGGGGAGAGCTGTCAGTGTCATCTGGCAGTCTTTTCCCAGGTAGAAGGAAGAACTGTTCGTCATAGGGTATGGCACCATAACAGAAAGATTCAGCAAGACATTTGTTATAGAGTTTAGAGAGGATTGGAGCCAGCTCAGAGAATATTTTTTTTTTTTTTTTTTTTACTATAGCAGGGATAGGCCCACATGCTTTGGAGGTGTCAAGTTTTTTTATGATATCCAGGACTTGGGAAGAGATAATGATCATCAAGTATGGTTTCTGTCTGTAGTGGGAAATTTGGGAAGGAGTCGAGGGTGGAGTTTAAGGCTGATCGATGCTCCTTGCTTTTGACGGATTCAAGATTTTTGTATTCTTTAAGGAATTCAGTATACACATAGAAGAAGGAAAAAATACAACTTTTACAAACTTTCAATGACAGTAAATGAATAACAAGGAATGGAAAATGAGAGCTGAATAGGTCAGAATAGGTCGAATGGGCTTAAAAGAAATAAACAGTAACCAATACAGTTAGCGGCTCAGAATGTTTAAGTTCACAACATTTGAAGTTTGTAAATAAACACAGGGAATTCTCTTCAATCCTCAAACACCTCTCAATGCATAAATTGCTGGAGTATCTCACCCTCACCTCCTCCCAATCTGCAACATCACGTCAATCTAAAATTCACTTTTTTTATCGCTCCATTGTTTTGTTTTTTTTTTTGCTTTTTTTTTATTTATTTATCATTATTATTATTCCATGGAAAAATCGCCATCCCATCGCTCCTAGGGCATCATCAGATTGGCACCCCAACACTCAGCAACCCAAATTCCTTACACAAAAATTATCCACTCTTACATACAAATAACGCATAGAAAGAAAAATAAATGCTGCAATTATTCATGATAATTTTTTCTTAAACATTCTATCTCTTCATTCACTTAATATCCGTAATATAAAGTAAATTCAAATTGGAAAAAATAAATTCTCTCCCATCTTGATTACTCTGTTTATTTACTCCCCCTCCCTCCAAACAATATATAAGTCTGTATCAGTAAAATTTCGTAAACTAACAATAACATGAAAAATTGGGATAACAGAATGAACAGATACAAAGAATTTTGTAAAATAAATGTATTTCTCACAAATAAAAGCATAAAAACAGTCTATCTAAGCAAATAGCTTTTTCTGCGACGAAGACCCTTGTTTTGATAAGCTCCTCAGACTGACTTTTACTCCAGATGTAAAATGGAAGACTTATATCCAATTTGTTGCTAAGGTTGCTGATAAAATGGTTGGATCATTCTACTGCTCCAGAAAGTACTCGACTAATAATACGATCCTCTACCTATATAAGAGTCAGATATGTCCTAAGATGGAGTACTGTTGCCACATCTGGAGAGGTGCCACACTTTTTCTTCATGACAAAGTACAAAATTTACTTCACATCTTTGTTTTCTACAGCCCCTTTCTCACAGAAGAGACATTGCCAATCTTTCTCTACTCTATCGTTATTTTCATAGAAGGTGCTCGACTGAGCTCCAAGCTCTGATTCCTCCTTGTAAAGCATTCACAACAAGAACTTGTCTAGCTCCCACCACTGCAGAGAACTTTCCTTTCTTCTTCCATATGCCTGACATCAAAAGGAATTTCCATGAATAGAATTTCTTTCCAAGAACTTTCCACTTTGAACTAAAAAGATGAACTAAACCAAATTAACAATAATGCACAACCGGACAACAAATACTCTGAACAACAGTTGAACCATTAAATATTATCTTATTTCCAGTTTGCTCCAGCTGTTGAATACTTGATTCATAATTATCCCCAATATGTCTCCTTGGAAAGTTTGCCTTTAAATTCAATGGAGGAACAAGTAAGTTAATTTTTTTTCTATTTTCTTGCATTTGTTGTTGCTGTGTTTAATGCCATTCTTTGTTCAAGATTTTTTTTCTGTTGTTGAAAATAAAATTTGATTGATCATATATCTCACAAGAAATAAAATATTCCAAACTAGATCTAATTAAATAGTTAAAAAGTTCCAGGTGAAAACATGAATGCTGAATGCATATTTTTTTTTGTTATTTTCAAGGGAATAAGTATTTGTAAACTTGATATTTTTCTGGTGTTTTAATCTCTGTATTAATAAAACTATCAGACAAGATCTTGTGTGACTGTTTCATTGTCGGCATCTAGAATTTTTTACCAGTTGGTCAATGTAGGTATGATGAGGTCTACCAACCGATCTTTTGCCGTGTAATGGATTCCATAGGAAGACATCACTCACAAGTTCTGACTTACTTCTCCAGGAGTGATCACCATTCTGAAGCCTTCGTTCTTTTAGTGAAACTGAGGAAGGTGTCCATATAGGCATTTCTTGGTCGGTTGTTTCCTCATGCTGATGTCCAATGCAACTCGTAACATTCTTGTGCATGTTCCATGAAGTGATGCTTGTTGTTTCGTCAGTATTCAAGATGTAGAGCAAGACAGATTCCACCATAGATTTAAAATATTGAATTTTACTGAGAACCCATTCTAAAAAAATTTAAAAGAAATATATTAACTACATTTGTTGCTATTCAGTTATGTGTAATGTTTACCTAAATCTGGCAATACTGGGTAGCCCTTCTAATCAATGATGTGATGTGTATGAGAGATGTATTAAACACAAAATTCTCAATTCCTGTATAGGACAGAACACTTTAATTTTCTCTTCAATCACACACAAAAATAAATATCACTAAAAAACAATAGCCGATAAGAAACTGGTGATGTAAATAGTTCATTGTTTAAGTGTAAATACATTTTATTCTGATATAAAAAATGTTACCTTTTTTTTTTTTTTTTTTCTTTTTTTTAATGCTTCATTGATTTGTTTGAAAAATGTAATATTTCTGTCATTTAACAGGTTCTCTGAAATATGAAACCATTCAATTCAGTCAGTAAACATTTGGGTGTTTCTGCAGTTTCACAATGGCATGTTAGGCCTCTCTTAAAAAAAAAAAAAACCTAAACAAATGTATAAACTTCATGTACTTACATGGTAGCTGAAAAGAAGACTACACCAAAAATTATGCAAATTCATCCAGTGTTTATTAAATTAAAAATTAAAAAACGATTTTATCTATGTCGCCATTTTTCTTATATTTTGACTTTTTCCGAAGGTTATCCCCCTTACCTACTTAGTAAGCTGAAATGTCTACCAATATGTAAGATCGTTTTTCTTTTTCTTATAATGTAATAAATACTGGATGAATTTGCATAATTTTTTCTGTACAATCTTTTTTTCAGCTAACACTTAAGTACATAACAAAGTTTATATATTTCTTTAAATATTTTAATGTCAGTGTGAAATTGCAGAAGCACCAACATTTGTAATATATCAAGGTGGATAAATCGACTAGTTTTTGATTAGTGGATGATTTTTAGTTAGGCTGTACTAGTATGGAGCTGTCTAGTGGAGTTAAAAGGTCAAAACCCGACGAGTATGAGAACAGGGAAATATAACCAGCAGGCCAGATGTTATTGAGAGAAAAGGTTTTTTTATTAAATAAGAAGTGAATTACCAGTTTGAAGTGACGCTGAATAAACACATTAAATATGGACTAGTGGATAAAAGTTAAGAATCTCTCATCCCACCCACCCACATCTAACACCAACATTTTGATGTTTGTGATTTTCTTTTTTAATTGAAGTGAAAGTCTCTTAATGATTTGATGTTGGCTTTCCGGTGGTTCAACCCCAGCCCACTCATCACCATTAGGGCTAACCACTAGGACCAAACAAGAGGGATCTGAAGATTCCGGAATGATAAAGGACAACCCCAGTAGATGACATTTGTCGAATTATTAAAGACAAACGCATTTAAGCATGTTTGCATTTTCTAAATGGTTATTTTATATTTAATTAAAAAAAATTTTTTTTTTTTACTTTCTACTCTTCAGGTTGAACTAGCCCAGGCTCTTTATGAGAAAGGAATGCTGATTACAGAATCTCAACTTGAAACATTAGATGAAGATGACGACAGTTTAACAGAATGAAATCAGTAAATGGAATGACTTGATACATGCCAAAAACATTTCTTTTTCTTTTTCTTTTCTTTTGTTATTATATCACTTCATCATCATCATCATAATCATTACTTGTTAATTGTATGAATCCTATAGTTGTCATGAACACTAAGTCTTCTTTTTTTTTTTTTTCTTTTTTTTTTTTTTGCTTAATAGGACAGTATATGTAACAGAAAATACGATTATTTTTTTTAAAAAGTGAAAAAATAATCTCCAGAAAATCTCTTGAACCTGGAGCTTGTACGTGTACAGAAGAAATCTCTTAATAAAAAGTTATTTTCATTAATAAACAAAAAAATATTAGTGTTTGTGCTGAAAAATATGTTCAATAAACTTCATTACTTAAAAAAAAAATTTAATTTAGAAAAATGGAAATCAAATTATTGCTGTTACTGTATTTCACAGAAACATAATGTTATCCATTTTGATTAGAACTAGTTTCTTGAGTTATGAATCCATATAAATAAGATATGACGTCCGTATGTATTTTTGTATGTACAGTCAGTTACAGATACACCTCAATACAGTGCACAAATTGATGTGGGTGAGTATATGGGCATTAGTGCAGTTCGAGAAGAGCATGCAATGTCAGGGATGTGAGCTCTTTTAGTGAAATTCTGTTTTTTCTGAATTAAAAAAAGCAGATTTCTTGAAATCCGTTTTTTTTTTTTTTTTTTTTAAATTTTCTGCCATGTTGCTAGAGCTATATTTCTTTATTTTTTTTTTGTTGCTATTTTCTTTTTCTTGTTCTTTCTCTCTTCCTGTTCTTTCTCTCTCCGTCTTGCCTCGTCTTTTTTCTCCTCTTATGACAGTTCTCTCTGAAAGCTGATAGTGTTATTTATGTCGTGAAGGGGTGGGAGAGTTAGATGATTTTTGTTTCATCAAAGAATAACTTCTGTCGCCTTCCCCTCACGTGCACTCTTTCTCTCACACGGGGTGGGGTGCGTGAAATTCATCTCAATTTCAGCCGTTTTTGCCATTGGCTACACAGATTCTTGAGTGTACTCTGCCCAATTCTATCCATGTCACTGGAACTAACTTCAGAGAATTCAAACTTCATTCAGCAAGCAGGCTGCGTGGTGTGAGATATTCATTTAATATATAAGAAACACTTCTATTCCTCAACAATGCCAGGTGCCTATGCTAATGTTCTATAATTCTTCCTAGTAAAGTTATATCGAATCCAGTTCTTCTCAAAGCTGTTCAGGGTGAGTTTGTGTAGCAACGAGATCAGTAATTCCCAACCGTGTAATGTTGCAGATCTTTTATTCTCTCTCTGCTAAAAGTCATGTCTTCTTCCATTCCATTTCTCCAATAATGCACCAATAAGATCTGAATATCTGTATCATCGGTTGTCGTCACTACAAGTTTTCTACCTGGTTTTGCTTATTCAAGAACTGCTTTCACAATTGAGATACCACCATCTCCATCACGTAGAGTTGCTGTGACCCCTCTTTTCTCAAATTGACTACAGGGTAACTTAACTCATTAACACCCATGGTCTGGTCTGGGGGGGGGGGGGTCAGAACGATAATTAACCATATTTCAGCAAAATCTCTATTTTTCAGAGATATCTATAGTTAGTTATAAAGGTTGAAGTGTCTTTCAAATATTACATCTATTGTCTTATGTATATTGGAAACACTGATGTCTCGGTTTTCAGTATACTGTGAGAATCTAGATTGGAAGGATACAATCAGTTTCATCTATTATTCAATCAATTTTCTTTTGCTAAGTAGTCCTTATAACCAACCGATATGTTTATATATATATATATAGTATAAATAAATACTCTAACTATCCTATATAGTCAAGTAAATGTTTTAAAGTAATTTTGCTTAAATATAATATAGTATGTACAAAAGAGTTTTGATAATAAATTTAAGAAAAGAAAATTGAGCACTAATGCATATTCAAGAACTTTCAAAAATTACTATTTATTTCTAGAATTTTCTACAGAGGTTTCTCTGCAACGTGGAAACCCGTGTTCTCTTAGATTCGTATGCTGGCAGCGTGGATACTCACTGTTCAGAGGTGTCCTCCGACTCAGTTGACATTTTGAGTACCCATCAAAGATCATAATAAGTTTCCATACCTGAATTCTAAATATGTTACGTATTGTTCAAGCATTTCTGAATCTGTTGAGTTAATGAACTTTAGGAAGCAACACACCTCCATCAACTTCCTCTGGTGCAAAGCAATTTTCTGAATTCAATTCCTTTTGTAGGTTTTCTCATCAAACTATCCAAGAAAAATGAAGTGTGTTCAAACGTGAGTTCATCGTGATCAATTGTTGAAACATCTTCATAGTTGTTAACTATGGCAGTCAAAATGATTGTAATGTTGGATCGGACTGACGAACCATTTCTTGACCCACAAAAAAACAATGATCACGGTCATCTTCAATGTTGAATATTAGTGGGTACATCAGCTAGTGTACATGTTTGTTGAATATTTATTTTTGCAGCTAGCCTATTATAGACAACGAGGGTAGCAAAGCTAAAACAGGTGACCTTTTAGGAAATGGTCTCTACCATGGGAATCATAATCTTAGCTGGAAATGACGTCAGATTATTCTGAGAGAAGGTGACACTTGCTATCATGGCAGTCAGCATGGAAGCTTCGGACCAGATTTTTAAAATGTTCTAATCTGTTTTTGTAATAAGCCATGGGCTTATATAAATAAGAACACTCTTTTTTTCAGTACTAGATGATTAAAACACTGAGATGTAATTAATGTTATGTGCCTGAAATGGTTTGGTTGTAATTAACAAAGTAGCCTCGGTTGTTGGAGGATGACACCTACTGCATGTATGGGTTGGCCAGAGTAAAAAAATAAGATGTGATTTAAAATTAAGATGATTTGAACTAATGACTAAATTACGTAAGCAAATGGTTATTATGTCACAGTAAGGTTGATTTGCACATTATTGCTTCCAATCTTCATTGCCGGTTGTAGATCTCTCAATGTGCAAACCTTACCTTTTCTTCAAATTTTGATGTCGTCCATACTCATATTAACAAGATCACTTTGGATCTTTAGTGGAAGTCCATAACTCTGGCGACATGAAAAACAAAAAAAAAATAAGAAAAACCCGCGATTAAAAGCATATATTGTACACCAAAAATCACGTAAATTGATCAAGTATTTTTTTTCTTTATAAAAGAAAAGAAAATTTTATGAGTAAACGACGATCATCAATCTATCGACGCCATGTTGGAAATTGTGGTTTTGGAGTTATCTCTCTTGTCCAACAACAACAATTTCTAACATGGCATCGATAGATTGATGATCGTTATTTACAAACGAAAAATAAAAATGATCAATTTACGTGATTTTTAGTGTACAATATGTTTTCTGTCACATGTATGTACATCATAAAGCTTTTTCTTAATTTATTTTTTATTTATTTATTTTTTTGTTCATGTCGACAGAGTAATGGACTTGCACCAAATCTTTTGTCCAACAAGTTCTGCTTCATCAGTTATCTTGAGAATCAGCAGTAGTAATGTTACGATCTGTTGAGCTGGATTCATTTTCATTAAAATGCTTGTTGAAATAAAACTGAACTTTTATTAGTGAGAGATCTCGTCATGACAGACTTGAGTTATTTGAATATGTTCACTACATTTATGATAGGTATCGGTTAACACGCTCATATCAGCACGTGTGTGTGAGCTTAGAAAACAAAAATGACGTGTTCATTCAGAAACATCTCTTGCCAGTTGATGGTGGGTTTTAAAGACGACATGATGATCTGCTCAATAATAAAGTCAGCTGCAAATCTTTTAGTTTGAAGAAAATGTTCAGCAAACCGAATATAGATCAGTGGGTGTGTTGTTTTAACACCTGTCACATTTTAAAGACTTAATCTAGTGTTGTTTGTATAGTTAATGTGTTCTGTAGCTGCCAAAAAAAATTATCATTTGACCCAGTGTTGTTAAATACGAATTTCAATTCCAAAAATGTAGTTGCTTCTTTTCTCATTTTTGTTTTCTCACCCCCCCCCCCCCCCCCCGTTTCACTGTTCTCTGTAGTTTTTGACGTTAATAGCTTGAATAATAAGATTGATGAAACCGATTTTTTTATCTGTCATTTATGACAAACGTTGGTTAATGTTCTTAAAAACAAAAATTATTTTTAAGCAATTATATCAATTTTTTTTTTTTTTTTAAATTTAATCCTGATCAATATTTTATGTTTTATTGCTCATATTTAGATGAAGGCAACAGAGTAAAATATACTCCCACTTTCCTCATGGACACCGAGGAAAAAGTTCAATAAGATACAAGTTTTCGATATTCACAGCAATTTCAAGCGTTTTCATTGCCACTGACAGAAGTTGGAGGGAAGGAATAAATGGTTGCCATTTAATGCCAGATGTCAACCACTGTCCTTCTGAAAAAAAAAAATAGCACCACATTTCAACCTAGCCATTTAATGTTATTTTTTTTTTTTAATACATGTTTTTAAGTAAAATAACCAAAGAAAAAAAAAAAGAAGTTTTTGGGGATAAACCCTAAATAATTTACAAAACAAAATAAGAATTACCCGTTTCAAAAGAAATTTTTAAAAACTTGCCATCTTGGTTAGTCATGCAAGTAAGTAAAGTTTTCCGAGAACATTACTTGACTTGTTTTAGGAAAGTTTTGTAATGGTATGTTTCTGTGGCTCAATTGATAAAGCATCAGCCTCCTAAGCTGAGGATTCCGTGTTCGATTCCCATTGAGGACGAAATTAAGAAAAACTTATTTTTTTAGACTATTATTTAAGCTCCCCCATCCCCAGAAATTTGTTGATTGAGGGAAGGGGTTCTATTATTTAAACTTCTCCAACCTTGTGTAGTAATTTTAAGTACTATTTAAGCTCTTCTCCCTGCAAAACAATCATAACTAATATTGCATTTTTTAAATTTTATTTTAAAAAGTTTTTTATACTGGGTCGTCACTTATCAAGACTAAAAGCCATTTGAGGGTAAGGATTAATGAATTGATTGTCGAATGATGAATATTATAAGATTGAAAATGATGAATGGAGTGAATAAAATTTAATTACTTATGAAGACAGTTTATAAAAAGTATTTGACATTGGATTTGAAGACGACCATGCTGTAGTGTGCAGGGAAGCACTCACATGCTAATGTGTTCCACAAATGGGAAGTTTGAGGAAGGAAACTTTATTTGTAGAGGGGAAAGGCAATATTAAAATAAAGAATGACAAATATAAATCAAATTTTATTGACAGCTTTTTAAAACGATCAAAATAAAGAGTTTGGAGTATCGTAGAGCATTCCAAGTGCAGAAGAAGTATAATTTAGACTGAGAAGTTGAGTAGACATGTTTATTCTGCTGTCACAGTGTGACTATAAGTTCAATAGGCATTGTAAATGGGGTGTATATATTTGCTTAGATTTGTTTTGTTGGTGTGACAGTATGTGCGTGAACTTGTGAGTTTGTGCATGCTTCTTGTTGTGTGTGTGCCACTTGTCTTCCACCCAGTGGCCAAGCCCGACATTTTGAGAGACGTTCTCACGTATGTCGTACCTGAAGGAAGCTGGAAAAGCAAGAGAGAACATTGGCGCTTCAGCTTTATAAAGGGTGGTTACTAGAAAAGTGGGAAATTTGAAGTTGTAAATTTTATTGCGTCTGGCTTATTCACTTCTTCGATTGGCACGGACGACATTTTGAGCATCTGTGAGTGTATTATAATAGTAGTCCCTGAAAAACTTTATAAAAATTATTATTTGTAAAAAAAATAAATTACTGTTTGACAAATTTCCAGTTTTTCTAGCGACAACCCTTTATTATGCTCCAAATGTAGAGGTGAATCTTTCGGCGCATTTGATTGACTGAAAGAACCTGCTGATTGAGATCTTGTCCAATCGAGTCAATGCTTTTAAACAGCATTCGTTGGCTCTTGCTGCTTTCATGTGTTCATGGAAATTCCATTTAATGTTAGGCACACAGAGTAAGAAAGGAAAGTTCTTTGCAAGCTACTTACCTTTGAATTGACCGTACCAACATGCAGAAATTCAAATGTAATGTGAACAAACATCTTGCTGTCCAATTCCCCACCCAGGTTGTCTTCTATAAATCTAGCCCCTATTACAGTAGCTACTTATGCTTCAGTGGCAATATGCCTTGTTTGGGGTGAACAAAAAAGTAAAAATAAAAAATTGTGGTAGAAGACTAGTTCTTGCTGTGTCATCTTACATGGAGGAAGTAAAGATAGGAGCTCAGTCGGGCTTTTTCCATGGGAATAACGATAGTGGCGAAAGACTAGCCACATCTCTTCTGTAAGAAAAGAACTTTAGAGAACAGAAGAGATCATTCAGCATAAGATTGTGTTAGGTTCGAGGGTCGTGTTCCCCCGATTATGGACGTGTTCAGTAAATCAAGCAATGTTGCATGCAAAGACAAAGTAATAATTAACAAACAAATATGAAGTAGTTCAAATAAGGTTTATTGAACGTGTGTGTACGTGGAATGATGAAGTGTGTGATGTATGCGTGTGTGTCGATGGAAAAACAGTTCTTGAAAAAGGTATAAGAAGAAATGAATCCGGCGAGAGGAAAGTCTTTGAAAGCCGTACACAAAGAAAATGAGTTAAGAACTCTTACCGTTGTTTGATCACGTTTGTTGGTAGTTGTTATGCCGATGCCGATGCCATTTGAAGAGAAAAGCGTGAGACGAAGCGCTAGTGTATTAGCGTCGTTCTGCCGAGGCCAATCGACCAGAAGAGAAAAGTGAAACGGAACGCTAGTGTCAGCGTCGTTCTGTCGAGGCCAAAAAGCGAGTGAAACGGAGCGCTGGTGCCAGCGTTGTTCTGCCGAGGCTGGTCGGTGAAGAAGAGATGGATTTTCCGTTTGCAACGGTTTTTATAGTCAGAAGGGCAGATAACTCTGGTGTCGCTTTACAGTGCCACCTGTCGGTGAAAAAGCGACACCTACCGGCAAACCGGTGTAGTTATGTTTTGAAAGGAAGAGGTAACTGCTACAATTGCAAAATCGATTTTGTAATCTGTCAACGCAAGAAAAAGTGCTCAGATTACTTTAGTCTTAGAAATTCACATATGTCTGTTTTTTTCTCGCCTCAACGTAAATTTGATAATTACACTTTGAGATGTTTATCATTATTTATAAAATAACATTAACAATTAATAATTATTACTAATTAATTAAAATATTAATCAGATAAAATAGTAACTTAAATCAATTGTGGTTTAATCGCTGGCAGCCATGCTGTTTTCAATCAATTTTGGCAAAAGAGGTGAGGTGTTCCAACGGTCTTATACTAAAATTGAACCCTTTTTAAAGAATTTTCTGGGCCAACCAAAAGACTCCCGGGCAATGCCGGGTATTAATAGTAATAGTAGTAGTAGTATCATTGTTGAATAAAGTCAATTACATGAGAACAAAGAGGTTTTCTCCTTAAGTGAACCTTTATTGCAAAATCTCATTCTCATATAATTCTCTGAATTGTATGGATAAATAGTTTAAAACTTAATCATAAAGAAAGCCTGGAATTGTGTATCTCTGACTGCTGATACCAGGATAAAAATGTCATGAATGATCTCAAGTTTGCCAAAGAAAAGAAAGTTGTTCTAAGACAGTTTCCTTCTCTGTTTTCTTCTTGTGAAGCAAACGACACAGAAAAAGTAAAATATCACCCCCACCCCCTTAAAAGTCAGTGTGTGAATTCTCAAACAGTCGTGTCATCTGCCTTAACCATCATCAGCAGCAGCAACAATAAATACGGCAAACGTTTTGTGGATACCCCTATACCACTCGCTTGCTCTGCATAACTTTTTGAACAAAGAATGCTGAATCAGGCAATAATTGTAAAAAATGTTAGAAACTCAATATGAATAATATAAAAACATCAACAATCAGATAATTTTTATGATTAAATGATTCAGCCATTTATTTGTGACTAGCGGGATACCGGGGTTGGGGCTTTTGGTGTTTTTGAACTTTCTTGACTGGATCAATTTCCTTTTGGCTATTCTCCGTTTTGTATTATCTCTTCTTTCGATATTTCGAACTCTTTTAGAGTACCAAATATTTTTAACACTTTCATAGCCGATTATTATTTTTTATTCCTTTTTATATTTATTTTAATCATGTTCGCATTGAATGACTGTTAGCAACAAAGTAGGAGCTATTTAATTCCTACAAGAAAGAGGTATTTTTCACAAAGTTCGATGACTTTGTAATGTTGGGCATGGGGACATATGGAGATGTCAACATAAAGGATGCAAAAAAAATATCCAGTATGGCATTCGATCTTATCTTTGGAAATTTTTGTGGCGACAAAATCCGACAAGAACACTCGATCAAATTTGAAGGGATACAGCTGCATTTCACCCTTCCCAATGAATTATTTTTCCAAACATTCGTTACGGTCTTATTTTTTTAAGGTATGCGCCAGAGCTATGCCTTTGCCCCCCCCCCCTCATGTTCCAGCATCACCAGAAACGATGCCTGAATGAACCCCAAATGCACAAGTTTGCCCATGTAACAGAAACTGGTGAAAGAGTGCCGTTAATTCTACCCCCACCTTACTCAGAAAAAACAAAAACAACTCTAAACCTAACCCTAACTGGCATTTCCATGTGAACACAAATACAGGAATGTTATGATTTGCTTCAATTTCCATTTCGACCTCTCAAAAAAAAAGGTACTGGTTCTTATTGAAAAGTATGTTTGACACACAGGGCATCTCCAGATAAATCCGTCAAAAATGTATGCAAGGCGAAATAGTAGCATTTAGATAAAAAATAGTTTTTAAAAAGACATCTTTCTCATTACAATCTTAGTTTTTAAGGTATAGAAAATGATGTAACACTAATAATAGTTAATACAAAACTCCCAAAATATACAAAACGAAATTGATCCAGTCAAGAAAGTTCAAAGGTACAAAATGTTTAACCCAAGAAACTTCTGCTCTCAGCCCTGAATCCCATATAACTATTTTTATTATGTTTTAATTTCTATAATTAGCAATTTTCAAGTAAAAAATAAAATAAAGTAAATCAATGAAAACAATCTGACTGATTATTAATTAGCAAAAAACAAACATTTTAAAGTAAAGTTATTGTGCAGCCTACAAAGTTATGTATGTTGGCAAATTGGATCACTGTGTGTGTAAATCAACTACACCTCCTACTCCCACTGATTCTTTTACTATTCCGTCACTTGCTTTTATGAACGAGTTCTGTGTGCGTTCACTGCACAAGCTGTTATTCCATTCTGACACCGATCGCAGTATCAATTGGGTAGTCTCAGTCGGTGCTGCAACAGAATTCTCCTATCAAATAAAATCACAACTTCCGTTTGAAACAAGTATCATGTTTTATTTTTTGGGGGGAGTTTACAATGATGCTTGTTTTCTACTACTGAACAACAGGCTTGCAAAATGAGAAATCTTAGCCCAACCAAATCAAATACAAGTCCAATGAACACAATCCATTAACTAAGAGGCCGAAGGCCCCATCTCTCTCCGAGAGGCACACAAACCCAACTAACTGTTAAACTCCAGAAAACCAAACTGACCGTGAAATACCAGACGACAAACTCTGACTGCCCATCTGCTGAAATATATGTAGATATTCTGGGACCACCGCAAACACCACCCAAATATCTACTTGAAAATGATAATCTGCCTCCAATCTATGGACATCAAAAACCCAATGCCTAGAGGGTACTGACCATTATTTTTGGCAAAAAGCATGTCGCCTAGTTCATGTTTTAACTCTCTTTAATCAGCGTTTTGTCTGTGTGTCTTGTTATTGTAGTGCTAAAAATAAATGTTAATTTATTTTTAGAGTTATTGTGCACCCCACCCCCCAAAAGGTTGTATTTTTAAAGTGTGGATGTTTCCAACTTGGATCTCCTTGTGCAATTCAACTATGCCTTCTACTCTCACTGATTGCTACGTAAGTTTTTTTTTTCTTTTATAGGTGGAAGCTTAAATAATAGGTTAACAATTGGAATATGTCACCTATTTCAACCAAATTATCTGATTAATCTGTTATCTAATTATTAATTTTATAAATAATAATTAATATTTCCACGTGTGATTATCTAACTTATATAGAGGCGAGTAGTATTTTTAGCATCTTTAAAAAGTTTGTTTTATTTCCATAAATAATATGTAAATCACATAAGTGTTTCGTTCGACCCCAAAAGAACCGATAGGTCGTAAACAAAATTTCTTTTTATTAAAAGAAAAAAAGAAAAGTAATAAGAGTCCCTCTGGATGGATTCGAACCACCAACTTTTCGGTTAACAGTCAAACGCATACTGATGATGATAAAGAAACTCCTGCTCCCAACCCTGAATCCTATATAACTATTGTTTTCATTTCTATAATTAGCAATTTTCAAGTAAAATAATAAAATAAAGTTCATGAAAAAAATCTGATTTTATTAATAAGCAAAAGAAAAAAAATGTATTTTTAAAGTAAAGTGTTTGGTTTGACTCCAAAAGGGTTGGTTTGTTGTAAAACAAAATTCTTTTATGAAAAGAAAAAATAAAGTAATCGGCTACAGGTGGATTCGAATCACCAACTTTTCGGTCAACTGTTGAACCACTAAGCTACTTGTAAAAAAAAAAGGCAAGTAAAGATTAGATTAATGGAATGACTGATTTACAGTCTGTGAATATGGAAAATTTGTATCTTAAAAGTTTCCCCAGTAACCATGAGGAAAGGGGAAGTAGATGTTAGTGAGATAAAGTAAAAACTTATTCTACTTCCATTATTTATGATTTAAAAAAAAATAGAATATTGATCCGGATTAAATATTAAAATTAAAGTCATTTCAAAATAATTTTTTTATGACATCAATATTTGCCATAAATCACTGATGAAACATATTTAATCATTTACCTTTTGCTAAGGAAAGCTATTCATCAGAAAGATAGTGTGGAAAAAACTGTCACTACTTTACATATAAGATAAGCAGCTGACTATCTCTCACCTTACTAATAATCTGATTTGACTATTAATCAATGGAACATTCCTCACACAAATAAAGTCAAAATGTTCAAGAATGCAACCGATGTACAAATAAGTTTTAAAAAGTTACTACCACTTAAATATCATCAAAAAAGAAATCAAAAGAAAACGTATTTATGACATATCTGTATGGCAGTTATCAGCGAGATAAGAATGAGAAGAGAAATATCTTTGTCCTCTTTCTTTATTATTACTATTACTCACTTGGAGTTTTCACACTAGTAGTTACCAGTGATCTCTTGTTGATAAAAACAAGTGGCTTTCCCTGGAGTCTGAGTGACAGCAAATCTCAGATTGCAACGCCATTTTGACCTCAAGGTCATTAAAATGGCAGCAAGGTCTTTTAGACATTGGATGTCTGTAAGCTTCGGAGTGCCTCAAATTTAAGTCAATCATAAGTGTGTAAAATCACCAATCTTATAATAACAAATTAGACCTATTAGTTTCTGCCAACTTACATCCTCTTTTAAAACAAGACCAAATGTTCTTTTTTTTCTTCTTTTTTTTTTTGAGATAAATGTCAACTGACAGTAGAAACATGAATTACTGGCTCGATTTATTTTTCTGTTTGCCAATTGGATGCTTGTTGAAACTTTCCTATTTAAAATATTTTTTTTTATGGAAATCGCTCCAGACAAGCCAAGAAGCTACTTGATGTCAGGAACGAAAGATGATTATCGCAAAGACAAGAGATGCCTGAAAAGACTAAGGCTATAGGTAGGAGGAAAACAGTCAGCAGGAAGAGAGTTCCACAGGCCTGCAGTTCTTGGGGGAAAAAAGCTACTGGAATAGGAAGTTGTATTATATCGGGGAATCAAAACAGCAAATAGACGAACAAATCAAAGGAAGCAGTGAATAGCTCAGACAATTCTGAAGAACACATACCATAATAATATTTATAGAAAAGACTGAGACTAGTAACATCATGACGGTGAGAGATAGGTTGCAGAAAAGAAGAAAGGATGGGGCCAACCAAATTACAGATAGGCTTCTAAACCTTATCAGGAACTTTCAACTTGCTGCTATGGCCACAGCCTTTTCCTGAGACTTTGTTTGGCAGTTGACTAACTTCATTCATCTAGTCATTGACATAATCAACTGATCCTGTTATAGCTATTGCAACTACGTCCGTCTGTCCAGCCATTGTCATGAGCCACTCTACTTGTTCAGCCAAGACTACATTCAATACTGCAGCCGCATCCTGATCATCACACTCGACCAGCCCTAAACCGAACCCTTTCACAATCGTCACTGTTCCTGACCAGTCTCACACAAACACTTTGTTCTTTTCAGGACAATCGTGGACTACTTAACTTGTGATCACTCTGTCCATTTCAAGACAAACAATTTCTTTTTCAGTCTGCCGAGCTGTCCTTACTTACTTGAAACATATATTATTTCAAAAGGAATATTGTTATTAACAGTAAATTATACAGATTGATGTAGAAAACACTATGGAATTTCAACGGAGTCCCACTTGTTTTTTTATCAATTTTAAAACCCATCATCACCAACCGGGTTGAGGGTTACATCAAAATTCCCTAGGATTTTACACTTGTCTATTGTTTGAGCCCACGGAGGGGGATGGTATTCCTCCATTCTCTGATCGATTGACTTCAGCTAACTGCTTTCAAAAGTAGTCTTTTTCAACACCCATGTTATCTGGCGATCAATTTAGTTCACGGGCCTGGGAATAACAGTTTATTTAATGGTGTTTCCTATACAAACAGGAGTGTCAACAAAAAAGCAATGTGATACATAATATACTGTCAGAAATAAATTCCAATATTAACTATATAACAATTTTGAGATCATGGTTACACTAGTAAAAGCACAAAGATTTATCACAGAACTTGGAGGGTGAGTTTTACAAATTCATCTTTCTCAAACTGTACACCCATGTTAGGTGGTCACTCTTTCGAAGACACAGGTTTGAATCCGGTATGAGTTTCATCTTTCACTTTGTGGTTTTCTTTGTTTATTCTCAGCACTGTGAACTAAATTAACTGTTTATTTATTACATTTCACTTAGCTTTTTGAGAGCATCCTTCGGTGTTGCTAGTCATGATCTGAGTGCGGACTAAGGGTGAGTGCTGAACGGCTTTTTTTAAAACTTTTTTTCTTTAAACTTTACTCCTACAAGAAAAAATGGTACATTCAGGTAAATATGTGAAATTGTCGATGTAGAATGGCTTTGATATCAAATTGTTTCCCACAACAAAAAGAAAAGCAGCTAGAATAGGAGGAGTATTAAATTGCATTTGTGAGGTTATCAAAAATGTATCTTCAGTTTCGAACATGAGGGCAATGAAGATGAGGCGGATGCAATGCAAAGACCACGGAGAGAACGTAATGTGCCGATTTGGACACGGGATTATGTGATATAAAATGATCTTTCATGATCATGTCGGTGTGTGGTTTTAGATACTGTGATACATGATAACAATATTTGTTCAGTGAGATGGCATTATAAGCGAGTTATTTCCATTTTTCAGATTAGCTGTTTGGAGTCTATAAACATAGATGACTCTGACTGGTAATTTGCATAGGTGGCGGGTTTATTTGTTTGAAAACTGTAACTTTTGGATTGACGAGTTCAGTTGATTTTTGGTCAGCAGAGAGTGAACAGTGAACAGTTCTTCTTGCGTATGTCTTTTTAGAATTTCAGCTCAGTTGCAGCAAGCCAGTCCAGAGTTTCATTGTCCAGGTTAATAAGGCCCATATCGCCATTTGGTGGCCGGTATTTGAAGCAGCTGGTAATGACGTGTTCTACAGTCTGCAAGGGGATGCCACATTCGCATTCGGCGCCATCTGTGAAGCCCTACTTCTTCATCGACTTGCCACAGCATCCCATGCTTGTCATCAGGCGATTGAGCATTGTTTACTGCTTTCACGGCAGGTGCTGGTCAGGGACATCTGTGAGGGGGGGGGGGGGTCCCTGATATAGTGGTGAAGTGGTTCTACTGTCTTCCACTGTTCCCTCCATCTTGCCTTGACCCAGGAAGCCTTGCTGGTGTTGTGTGGACCAGTTCCTGGGTTTGCAAAGTGAAGGGACGCCAGGACCTAAGGTGCTTGTGGTTAGGTCTTTCCATGACGATCTTGTGGAGAAGATGGGATTCATTCATCTGTGCATTCCGGGTGAGGGCCAGCATGGAGCAGTACCGGCAAGGACAAGCAGTTGCTGAGTTGGTGAGTTGGAGTGGCTTGCAAGCATCCGGAGACAGTACGTAGGGCGTCATTGAGGGCAATGTCCAGCTTTTTCACATGTTGACTGTGATACCAGACTGAAGCACAGTACTCAGCAGCAGTGAAGACCAGGGCTTCAGTGGAGATGTGCAGTGTCTCTGTAGTTGCTCCCCATGTGGTACCAGCTAGGCGGCGTATCAATGCAGTGGTCTTTTCCTTGGCGCTGTCCAGGTGTTGTTTAAATGACAGTGTTCTGTCAAGCTTCACGCCGAGGTTAGTGGAGGAGGATTGAGACTGTAGCTGGGCATTGTCGACCATGATGATGTTTATCTCATGGGTTTTTTCCTTGTTGTTAACACTGAGCTTGAGGCGCCAGTTCTTCAGGTACTAAGATAGAATCCTCATATCCTCTGAAAGACCTTATTCTACAGCTTTCCAGGATGGTTTGCTGAGTAGGATGGCCAGGTTATCTGCGTAACCATACTTCCTTTGATGCTGTTGTGGGTAGATCATGAATGTAGATGTTGAACAGCATGGGTGCCAGCACTGAACCTTGCGGGATGCCGTTCTTGAACTTCCTCACCCTGCTGCTCTGGCTATTGCTGGTCAATAGCTGAAAGCTACAGTTGCTCAGCATTTTCATTATAAAGCTCACTATGTGTTTATCTGGGATGGTTTACAGAAGCTTCATGTGTACTGTAGCCAGACAGTGTTGTAGGCAGTTGTCAGGTCCAGGAAGACAGCACCAGCCTTCTCTCCTGTTTGAAAGCAGTCCTCTATTTTTTGGCACTAGAGGGCCACCTGGTCTATTGTTAACCTGCCACTTTGAAAGCCAGCTTGTTCTTTGGGTAGCTGGGGGTCGATCACTGGGGTAATCTGAGCCAGGATGAGGCATTCGAGGAGCTTAAATGAGACACATAGCAGTGAGATGGGCCAGTATCGTTTGGCTTATTAGGCTTTGGCAGGACGATCACTTTGGCACAACACTAGATGTTTGGCAGTTTTGAGTGGTGGAGACACGCAGAGAGAAAAGAGCGCAGCCAGTCGGTTGTCTTCATACCTTGATGTTTTATGTACTCTGCATGGATACTATTCATGCCTAGTGCTTTGCCAGTCCTCAGGCATTGGATAGCCTGCTCAATTTCCTGCGTCGTGTAGTCGGTGGATAAGTCAGAGTCGCATTCTGGGGCCCTGGGCAGCTCATGTACTCTTGTTGATGTTGTTCTGGTAAAGTCCTTGTTTGCATAAGAGAAGCGGCCATCAGTAGTGATGCGATGGAGTTTGCAGTGATGGGACACTGTGCTGGAGTTGTTGACCTTCCAGTCACTTCGTTCAGGGTCTGCCACACCTGGCGGCTGGAGTGTGTGAAGTCTATTAATTCCACTATCTCTGTCCATCTTTGCCTGCATTTCTTGTTCAGCCTGCTGGATAGCTCATCTCCTGTTTTGTCCTTGTCCTCAGTGAGCAGTGGACAATAAACAGTGGAGATTGAGATTTTTCGTAGTGGTGACGTTCAAGGAAAGTTAATTTGATTCTATTTCCGGATTACAGTTCGCTAACAAATTGTAATTTATATGAATATGAATCAGCATGTTTAACCTGATTGGCATTGGTTTCACAGTTAGTTCTTGATCCTAAAAATAGAATCAGGTACTCATAGGAAAGGATAACCTGGAGGTTGCAAAGTTCCAGAGAAAAAAGTGATGCTATGTCTCCGACATGGTACACAAGTCATCAGTCCATACCAATATTCACTTACCATCTTGAAGAGTGTACCCTCCACTCTGCACTAAATTGTCACACGGGACTGATAAAGATTGATTCGATTACACTTGATTGGCTGCATAACGTTTTGTTGCGAATTTGATTTTGACTCTAAGCTTTGTGTGTTTCCATTTGTGAATTTTATATTGTTTTCACTGTATATGAAAGAAGAAAATAACTAATTAATTGGAGTATTAATCTTAATTATTAAAAGCCGAAGTACTAATGTAAAATTGCATTAGGTGGTTTCATGTTTAGTGGGTTGCATGTTTGCAATACGAATAACAGACTGGCTGCAAATGAGAAATATTTGACTAAGACAAGAGAAATCACACAAGATATGGGTAATATCTCTGGTTTGTGGTTGACCACCCAGAATTCGATTTGTCCACGTGAAAAAAGTAATGGTTCTACAGATACGAGGTTCCGTGGTGTGGTTATGGCCCACCCAGAGTCTTCCAAATTTAATGGCAGTCCAAATACGGAACCCCTAGGCAGTATATATATTCCAGCACATAGCCGATCAGTTTGGTTTTCTGGGGCTTTACGACCAATTGGTTCTCAATGGCTCTCGGAAACAGATTGTCTGTTTGTGTTCAGTTAGACTTGTGCTTTGATTTGATTGGGCTAAAAATTCTCATTTGCAAGTCTGTTGTTCAGTAGAAGAAAACGAGTATCATTGTAACCTCCCCCCCCCAAAAAAAAAACAAAACATTGTTACTTGTTTTAAATTGGAGTTGTACTTTTATTTGGAGCAAGACTGAGACCACACAATTGACACTACAACCGGTATTGGAAGCGAGCAACGACTTTGGACCAGCACAACGAGTGGACAATCATGGTCTGTGCAGTAAGCGCACACAGACGCACGTTGACACGAATCCCAGGATGGATTTATAATATGGAGACACTCTGTTATAATGTTGTATAAACGCATAGCATTTTGGTTCCTCAACATCAACGTTAATAATAATAAAATAATAATTAACGCACTCTTACACCACAAAAAGGATTATAATGCTGTATTAACGCCACGCAACGTGCCTACCTATTGACTTTCTTTGGGTCTCTTTTGGGCTCATGTATTCATAATAATAAGATTTAACACTAAAAGTTAAAAAAGGATGCATGAGTCCCTACTTTTGGTGGCACCCCAGACTTCATCTTAGTCAGCATTACAGATAATGCGACATTGCCCTATGACCATTTAACAAGTACAAGATCGTCTGCCCCAGAAAACATTTCAAAACAATTGAAAACTTTATCTCTAGTGATGCTCTTAGAACATTTCTAATTTAATGGAGCTATGTGTATAAATTTCATTGTTAGAGGTAAAATTATATGACGTGGCATGATTCAAAGAGGGAGTGTGAGAGAGAAGAGGGATAGTCCATTTGGGAGCACGTAACGCATGAACATGTCAAATGATATGGGCTGACAAAATATGATTAGACAGTGATGATCAATCTTTTGCTGTCTACCTCACACACACACTGATCATTCATTTGAAATGAAGATCGAGTTGAATAATCTTCCTCTGTCTTCCATCAGTTTTGTATCGACTTAGTTATCTTGAAAGTATAAATAAGGAGCTTTAATTTCCACAAGGTAAGACTGAAGATTGAGAACGCAACATAGGGACATATAGTGGTATAGTGAGGTATTTAAGTGCACTGGACATCTTTAAATAGTACAGATGCTTTACTTCATTTTATTTGTAACTTGAAAATTATAGAAATCTATACTATATTTCTGGTGATGCAATTGAAACAAAGCTCTATACTAAGATTAAACAACTTTTCGAGTAATATTTTATGAGAAATCTAATGGTGGTATTACTTTTGTATAAGAAGTTTTATAGTATTGTGAGATCTGTGTTAGTGCTAGACATCCAGAAACAGCAAAAAACCGTTTACTTTATTTTAATTACAACTTGTTAAAAGTTCTTGAAAGAATGCATTATTTTTATAACGTCAATAACTACAAGAAATTAATATAGGCATCAGATGTCGGGTAAACATCACCATTTTGAATCGCTTAATGTAGTCTGTAAGCTGTCCGTTAATAGCTATTCGGACAATCCGATTTATCATGTTAATGCTATGCAGCCAAAAAATGACAACGGTAAGATGAAAAGTATGAACTAGAATAAATAGTTCTTGGTATCACATGTTAGTAATAGGAAAAATAAATAAAAAGAAATGAATATTCTTAGTATTGTCGTGTTGACTGCGATGTCATACCGTGTTTTTGATATCCAATCCGATATTCGTTTATTCTGCTAATCTAGAATATGTAAAAAAAAGTATATGGAATAGAGGCAGAACGCCTGGAAAATAAATAAAAATTGTGTCATTTTTTATGTTATTTTTTTTATGTTATTTTTTTTATGTTATCCGGTTTTGAAAGAACTCCCAAAAGATCATAAAAGATTCACATTTTTCAACTGTGGTTAGTCAAATATCGTTTAAAACTTCTTCAGAATTAATATTTCTTACTGGGATCTAATTTATAAAATATACTAATAAGAAATATATATCAGTCTGTGTGTCCATCAGTACTGTAGAGTTGGAGTCAAAAAGTCAGAGTAAATTCATTGCTTTAAGAATCAGACCTTTTAAATTTTCATGAATTACAATCAGAGTCAAAGGTTCACAGCTCTGTTTTCATCATTGAATTCTTCAGATTTTCTTCTTCTTCCGGTGTTGGTATTTAGGGTGCTGCGAGTGTCTCAGACTTCAGAATGGTTCATTAAAAATAAAGAAAACACTTTGAAATCATAGAGTGTTGAAAAAGAAGCCAGTCCTCTTTAAAATCAAAACGTTATAAACAGTGTATACTATATGTATATTATTACTAGTGGAGGAAGAAGATTTCTTAGATCGGAGTCAGATCTTTTAAGATTTCGGAAGTTGGAACCGGATCTTTTTAAATATAGAGAGTCAAGGGCAAGCGTTTGTGTTTCTAACTTCACAGACCTACATAAAATTTGGTCGGAATGGTTTCCTATCTATGCAAATTGTGTGTGTAAGGATCATGTTCATTTGTAAGGAACCCTGAGGAATCATAAAGCTCCACATGATAAACAAATTTCCGGTGAGATTTTAATTAAAGAAAAATGATACCAAATTATAGAGATGCTCAAAGTTTCAAATGAGAAATGTTCTATGCACATAATGTATCTGTTTTCAGTTTTCAGTTTTTCACTTACTAAATAGGACAATGTTGTTTTAGTATCATGAACACATCTTAAGACAGGTATTCCTACTAATGTTCTACTAAATATGAGAAACACTTCATAACAAAATGTTTATTAAGCATTATTAGAGTCACTCAAAAAATATTAACCCAACGACAATGATTCCTCAAACTGAATGAGTTCCCTTAAGCTATCTTAGTGCTTCAGGATTAAAAGTAGACCAGGAACATTTTTGAAAATGCTGATCTGAATCATCAGCTTTAACATAGTTCATGAATACAGGAATAACATTTCTTTTTTCAGACTGTTTAACTTTAGGCAATTTTACTTTTAGGAATATCCCAATATTTTCTTTTTGAAGACATTTACATATTTCAAGTCAGAAAGGAAATGAACATCCATTCCAATCCGAAGATGGGTTAAAGTTCCTTGTTTTGATTTTGGTTTTGACTCGAGAATCTGCAAATATAAAAGAACATTTTAAAGTTACATTGCAAAAACTTATATAAGTTTGATTCCTTGTCCAAAACAACTTTTTATTGAATTAAATTTAAGTTTAAAAATTTTTTAAAGGCATTTTTTTTTTATTAAACTAACAGTTTATTTTGAATAGATTAATACTTTTTAATAAATGTTTTTTCTTTATTTGTAAATTAAAAAAAGAATTAATTTATTTAAAAAACATTGATCGTTTACAAAAATAAACAGGGAGAGATGGAAAAATAAGGGAGAGGGAAATAGAGAAAGATAAAAACAACGGCTAGGAAGAGAGATCAAAGTTTTAATATAAAGATGTTACACACACTATTTAACTTCTATTTAGTTTTTTATGGCCCCGGGTAACGCCCGGTAGTCCTGCTAGTTTATTATATAAAGGGAATTTGAATGTGTGTATGTGTATGTATGCCCAGCTAAGAGTTCCAACCACACCACTTCTGAACAGAGGTGTGTAGTGAGGCAAGGGTTGCTCAATATCCAGCTGTACCTCTTCTGAATATGGAGGTGTATGTTTTCCTACGGTTTTGAATGTAATTACATACTAATTTTGACAAAAACAATGTATTTATGTAGTAATTTGGAAAAACTGCCGTGTCATTCTTCGAAATCTTCCTGAAATTACATCATTTCTCTTGAAATTATGGTGAGGGGGGAGGGGGGATAGAAAATGCCCAACCGCACCTCTTCTGAACAAGAGTTTGTAGTGAAGCAAGGGTTGCTCAATCCCAACTGCAACACTTCTGAACAAGAGTATGTAATGAGGCAAGGGTTGCTCAATCATCAGTCAAACCTCTTCTGAACAAGATGATACTGACCGACTTTACATGAAAAATAACAAAGGGGAAGAGGACTGGCAAGTATAGAAGACTGTGTGGAAGACATAAAAAAGACTTGGAAAAATACATAACTCAGAACACAGAAAGACTGATCACCACAGCAAAAGACACTGTCAAAATGAACAATACAGGAAACGACAAAACTGGAAACAAAAAGCCAAGAAAAGAAAAGTGGGAAGAGAAACAGCTACATGGACAATTCATAAGAATGGCAAGAGAAGAGAACCACAAAAACACCTAGACATGGCTAAGAAAAGTACACTTGAACAGAGAAACGGAATCACTACTGACAACTGCAGAGAACAATGCAATTTGAACTAACTACATTAATGCTAAAATAGCTAAAGTTATTTGCAAAGGTTAGCAAAAGAGGTGAAAAGTATTGGAAATCTGGGGAGACTTTTTGTCACCCAAACTCCAGGGAACACCACCGGTTATTATCAGTGAGTAATTTCTGATGATGACCTGTGTGAGTACTCCTAGTGAGTACAAATAATAATAGTAGAAATAATGATACTATTGATTATAGTAGTGATAGTAAAAGTGCTGAAAGATTATAAGACTATATTGGTATCTTACCTACTTAGGAGCACTCTTTCAGTGTGCAAAATTTCAAACTTGTGCGATTTATATTATTGAAGTTATTAACAATATTATGATCTGCAATAAAGCGAGAAACACAGTTTAGAATTAAAATATATTTAAATCCTATATTTATGAACCAATAACGTAAACATATCTACCAATCTGTCGATGCAAGTTATCACCTCATCGACATACTTCCAGAACAGTCGAAGTTTGCTACAGTGGAAGAAGGTGTGTTCAGCAATTTATACTTCAGCACTGTCACAACATGGACAATCAAACTTGTCAACCATGCTTGAACTGCACAGTATGCCATTAAGGGGTAACTTATAGAGTACTCAAAATTGGTGAAATATCCGGAACCTGGCACCCAACTCCATTGAGAGTAGATCTCATTTATCGACTATTCCAATCGCTCCCAAAGCAGACCTGAAGCAGAACTGTCCATTAAATTCCGATATAGTACCTTTCTAGGCCATGAAAGGTTACTAGAACGAGGAAGCTTTTTGAGTGTGATTTGTTGAACATGAAGAATGGCAATTCAGCTCTCAATTTACGATGAAGCTTGTGATTAACAAAGATGTAACGTTTATTAATAGTTTGTCTACACAAACTTAAAAAAACATAAATGAGACATACATAGATTAAACATACAAGTAAACACATTGTTCCCATATAGATAAAATGCACACTATTCCTTTAAAGAGTAAAAAAAGAAAACCCGTCCGAAGCACAAAGCAAGAATGGCATCTTTTCTCTTATAGGACATGACTAAGGCAGGTCTTGTCTATTTTATGCCCCACAAGCTAAAGAGGAAGAATTATGGTCGTTATTCTTGACTATGTGTTTGCTTCTAGATCTGTTGGCAACGAGATTTGGGGTTATAAGCAAACTGATTTATAAAATAATTTCTCCACCAGGGGAGATAACTCTGGTCGTCTGTATAGTGTGATACTGTAACTTGTGGTGTTTCTAGCTCTTACCAAGCATGCGTAGTTGGGGGCTGATATTTGATGGCGTGTAGAAGAGGGGGAATAAATGTGAAATACATGTGACGAAAAATGCTTATTTTTATACTTCCTCTGGTTAAATTAGTTATTTTTTGAAATGTAAAAATGTTCTGCATTTAACAAAATACTACCAAGTCAAACACTTTTTGCATAGTTTTCATTGTATAAACATGCACTCGGCTGCATGTTTTAGTGGTGCATGCAAATGGCAGACGTTGCAGGTGATAGATGCTCGGCCAAAGCAAAAAGGGAGGGAGGCACAGAAAAAATATCTCTGATTGTGAGTTGGACCACACAGAAATTGTCTTTTGTTTGAAATAAAATAAGTGTCTCGTTAAACAGGGAATCATGCTGAGACCGGCCTACTTGAGAAAAGTAATGTTCCTAGATGGACTCCAGGTAAACCTCCTTGAGTGGACATGGTCTGGCCGTTATCACCAGTGGATATCTCCAGTAGTCAGCTTCTGTGTGATCGAATGGTGGCCACTGAGAGTCCAGAAGCCAAGCTCAGTTGTGAAAATATTCCAAGAAATGGGAAGGGGAGCAGTTTGAGCCGGCCCTCTGGACATGACACAGTTGGGTTTTTTCTGAGGGCTGGCGGTCAGTTAGGTCGGTGTGCCTCTCCAACCAAGGTGGCCCCATGGAGCTCTTAGCTAAATGATTGTGCTGATTGGACTTATATTTTATTTGTCCGGGATAAGCGACTTCATTTTGCAAGTCTGCTACTCAACCTAAGAAAACGAGTACCATTTGTAATCTAATAAAAATAAACATCTGTTAATTGTTTATGAACTGGTTTTACTTGGAATGAGAATTCTTTGTTGCAACACTGACTGAATCGAACAACTATTTGTTACAATTACTTCCAGGTCTACTCAAATCCAGAGTTTCATCGTACTTGGCAGAGTCCCATCTGAAGATGAAATAGAATCGATTCTCGTTATGACATGAAACTGCGAATGCTATGAATACACATTTGAAAATACAGGGGAAAAAATGCCACCAATGGAATCGTCAATAAAATTTACAATCCTTTCTGAAATAGAACCATATTTGGTATTGGTGAACTTCGGTCTATGTCCGACTTGTTCACCAAGTTCCAGTCATGAGTGTCCAACAGGTTTTATTTTATTGCTGTTCAATGATATGCAAGGACACTTTAGTGATCATCTAATCAATAGGAGATGTTATCCTGAATGGACTTCACACTCACCGGTCCTTACCCCCCCCCCCCCCGTCACACCAGATTTTTATCTGTGGGATTATCTCAAAGATAATGTTTAGCAAAAAAATCCCCATACTTGCTTGAACTGAAGAAGGCTATCAGAAACAAAATCAGGGCAGTGTGTCAGAGTTATTGACAATTTTACTTGTTATATCCAGATATGCTTATCATGGAACGGCGATAAAACAGATAGTTGGACGTTCATGACTAAAACTTGGTGAATGGGTTGGGCAGTGACTGGAGTTTATTTGTACCAAATATGGTTGGAAATCAGAAAGAATTGTAAATTTTATTGATTGCATAGTTGGCATTTTTTAAGAGGGTGAGGGTCATCCTATATTTGTCAGGGTCCCATCTAACGGTTAAAATACAACCTGTCTTAGGTATGAGGACATGAAACTGCATCCAGTGGTATACGCATAATTTACACCATGAATAACTAATTAGAGCAAATGCTATGAAAATATCAAGAACCTGAAGCTTACAGCCATTACCAAAGTGGTTGGATTCGGTATTAAATAACCTGAAAAAAGTTGATATGCCATAAAACAAACAAACTAAAGGCATTTAATCCTGTTTTTAATAGTAATTAATATATTTAAATTATTTGCGCTACTATTCTCATCTTGGTCATTATTTTCACAACGTTTTAATCGATGAAACTTTTGACCTTCTGCAGTTGTATCTTTTCGAACTGGGCAATCTTTATGGCAGAAGTTTCTGAATTTGAACATGCCAATATATGGCTACCCTGGCTATTCTCTTGAGTTTGATGATGGTGGGGTAATTAAAACGGGATCGAGGTATTGCTTGTACCCTGACTCCCAAGAAATAATAAATGGGACCTACAGAAAGCCAACGGTCCACTCGACTTTAACCTGACTTTGAAAATGTATCTGTTATCATGACGGAGAGCGAGTTTGCATTAGAAACGGACTAGAAATGAACGGTGTGCTAGTTGCTGATCTAATTGCTGAATAGTCAAAATACATCTGTTTATATCGAGTCCAAAATCTCATTGATTGGTCAGCAAAACAAATTATTTGCATAACCGGACATGGCTAACTTTGTTGTCCCTGTAATTTAACTGCCCCCCCCTTTCTTCTTCTCTGCACCTTCTCTCTCACAGACGTGATGTTGCTAGTCTCAATCTTTTCTATAAATACTATTATGGCATGTGTTCTTCAGAATTGTCTGATCTATTCCCTACTTCTTTTGTTCCAGCTTGTTTGACACGTTAGTTTTGTAGTCTCCATCAATTTTCTGTTTTGATACTTCATTGTAATACAGCTTCCTATTCCAGTAGTTCTTTCCAAGAACTGCAGGCTTGTGGAACTCTCTTTCTGCTGACTGTTTTCTTGCTACCTATAGACTTGGTCTTTTCAAAACTAAGGTCAATAGGCATCGCCTGTCTTTGCGATAATCATGTTTCGTTCTTGTTAGCTCCTTACATCAAGTGGCTTCATGCCTTGTCTGGAGCAATTTCCATAAAAAAAGAATGTCTGTTTACAACCGCTTATTTGTGATATACGCTGTCTCTCTTATACAGCAAACACAACACTTTGACTGATGTGGGCGACCATTATCACCGAGGGCAGTGAGCAATTCATTTTTCGTATCAGCTCAACAACACAAAGACAACATTTGAATCTTTTTAATGATACTCTGCCTTTTTCTTTCTTTATCTCTTTGTAACTTCTGTCATGCTAAAAACAAACATAATCAAATGGGATTTGCTTGTTTTAATTGACTGGTTTGATGGTAAGCCGTATGTACTTGCCGGACTGATTTAACAGCATGGAAAAATTGATTTAGAATTGTTAGGTTAGTGCACACATTACACTGTTTTAACGCAGAAGGATTGTAATATACTTTGTTTTTGACAGTTAATAATCTGCTCATTTCTTTTTTGTACATACATTTTTTTCTAGTTACTTATAGATTACTATCATGATCTTCTAGCATATAGTTATCTTGTTACATTTTAAGTTGGGCCTAAATAGCATTTGAGCTGACATCAAACTTTGCTTCTGACTAGCCAATTTTCATTTGTTATTGCTGTACCATGTTATTGAAAATATAATAACGCACTTTGCTATACTTTATTTAAAAACCCACGTAGTCTCGTCCGGAAAACTGGTAATATGGAAACATTTTTCAATTATGACCGAAAAATAAAAAATCAGCAAGGGGAATAACTCATTGTTTTACCTGAAGAATATAAAAGATTTGTCTCCCTTACAACTCAATTTAAAAAAAATATATTTTTCTGCATAAGTTAAACAAATTTGCAAACAAATAAGAATTAAAAACTAAGATGACTTCAACCACAGTTACAGCTAGCTTCTAAAAAAATTTGAAAGTAATTGATTTGAACAAAAAGAATGAAGTAAAGATTTTCCTGAATTTTTAAAACTGAACGAGGACTGAAATTTTGATTTATGAATTTTTTATGTCAGACAAAATGGAATTTTAATGGATAATTAGATTTGGTTAAGTCTTGCTAATGTTATTACCATACCAGATATCAGAATTTTAATGTTTATACTATACTGGTATAAAGACCCAATACTATGTAAAAAAAAAAGGTCCTATAATGACACTACTGATATATAGCCCCATAAGTTGAATGTTATGTTCCTTTACACCAGACAGAAAGCGAAAGAATAACTGTAGATGCCATTCTTAGGAGTTTACTAGACCACACCCATGACCAGTGTCTCTCTCTATATAAAGTTAGGTATGTGTATGTGTTAATATATTTCTATGCATGAATCAATCATTATGAATACCCCTCTCGGTGTGATGGACCCGTAGACCTTGTCAGGTCATCCATCTAGGGGAGGTGCACCGGAAACCACACCATAACTCCCACCCCAATTAAAATAGGTGGCATACGATTACCTACCACATAAATAATGTTTAGTTATGCTGTCAAAAATAGATTACGTTTCATCACTTATGGAATGGAAAGAGTACAGATATATCTCTTATCTATCTCTAAGTATGAAAATATCTAACCTAAAATGCTATACATATTGATATACCCATCCTGGGATGAGTATTCTAATTAGTTACATATATTACTAAATACCTTTTGAAATAAAAAGACACCATTGAATTGCTCAGATATTTCCTTTCTCCCAGGCTTGAGTGGTTTCTCAACGGGGCCAAAGATGCAAACCCGGAATTTATAACTTAGCTAAGTTAAAATATTTTTCTTTTTTCTGTTTCTTGTTTTTAAATTATTCATACCCTAACTCTTGTGATTTTTACTATTATTTAAATTATTTTTTCATTAATATATTTCTTTCTTTTATGTATTTTCTATTTTATTCTTCTATTCTGTGACATCATAGCTAAGTGTTCTTTCTTTTGACTTATAGAAAAGTAGATTATCCCTCTCATCAACCTTACTGGCTGGTGAAATGACTCCACAGTAAATATTATTTTCTGCTATCTCTGGAAGGTGACACATAAACTTATACTATCTTTACACACATGCATATATATATATATATATATATATATATATATATATATATATATATATATATATATATATATATATATGGGAAATGAAAAAGGAAAAACCAAAAAGGATGTTTTTTATATATTCATCAACGTTTCGTCTTTATTTGTAAGACTTCTTCGGGATGATAATTTTAAGAAAAATGTCATGCAAGTACGTGAAAATAATGGCTACTACTTTTTCTCATCAACACATCATGTCAACCCAATATTTTCACGTACTTGCATGACATTTTTCTTAAAATTATCATCCTGAGGAAGTCTTACAAATAAAGACGAAACGTTGATGAATATATAAAAAAAACATCCTTTTCGGTTTTTTCTTTTTCATTTCCCATTACGTCGGATTACCTTCATCCTTCCTTTTTCATACATATATATATATATATATATATATATATATATATATATATATATATATATATATATATATATATATAAGATTAATACAACAAAAGATATAAGTGGCAACTAATATCTTTAATTAATGAACATCCGGATAAAAATGAAGCTCAATATACTGGATAGAGCATTAATAGCAATAGATGAAGTGAAAGAATAGAATAAGGTGCGAATCAAATTTTATTACAGTTCAATGTTCAGACAAAGTTCTTTAAAGTCCTTAACTCATGAGTTTTCAAAGAAAATCTTCTCCTCAGAGGACCATTACCGCAATGACATTACTGCAGGTAATAAAAATTAAACTTTGAAAATATATTAAAAAAATATATAAAAATACATAAAGGTATATAAAACATCAAATATGTCGGCCCAAAAATACTTTTTTGTAAACCTATACAGTTCATCCACGTCAACAAGCTTAAAATAGCTCCAGGCTGAGGAGAAGATTTTCTTTGAAAACTCATGAGTTAAGGACTTTAAAGAACTTTGCCTGAACATTGAACTGTAATAAAATTTGATTCGCACCTTATTCTATTCTTTCACTTCATCTATTGCTATATATATATATATATATATATATATATATATATATATATATATATATATATATATATATATATATATGGAATTTTTTAATACCTGCAGGAGCTTTAAAATACATGACTAATACATGAGCGCAGGATTACCCCTCTCGGTGTAATGGACCTGTAGACCTTGTCAGGTCATCCATCTAGGAAAAGGAAAACTCTGATATAAAAACTGTGCAACTGACTACTCACGTCTTGGCAGCAAACCGTTGGGGGAAGGAAGATTCCTTAGTCTTGATCAACAATCTTCAAAGAGCTGGAGGCTCGAACAAAATATCCGGTTTGCAAACTTAAAATAGCTTAAGGAGTAAATAGACTCTGCCTATCGTCCGGCCTTTGCACTCCTTCTTTGTCTATTAGCCAGGCGTATTGGTACTAGTGCAGGGACACCTCAAAGACACCCAGTGCTTGGCCTTGTTTCCTAACTAGGACAATGAATGATGTCTCTCTTTCTTTCTATCTGAGCAACTTGGGGAAAATTGTTTTTGTCACTAAGTCTCACATGACTAGTCTAGGTCGCTCTTGTTTCGACAGGTTCAGGGAACAGGTTAGACAGCTTGTCTGGTTGCTG
This sequence comes from Sepiola atlantica, assembly GCA_963556195.1. Taxonomy (NCBI): domain Eukaryota; kingdom Metazoa; phylum Mollusca; class Cephalopoda; order Sepiida; family Sepiolidae; genus Sepiola; species Sepiola atlantica. The sequence continues at coordinate 120,982,556 of OY744516.1, read as the reverse complement.
TTTCCGACTGGTAGTGCAGGAGTCCAAACTCTTAGGTAAGACTAAGAATGGTTGCTCCATCAACAGTTATATAATATCGTGGGTAACTGTACGTGCCATGTCGCGCATGGAAAAGGATCCTACAGTTATGCCCTATGGGCTTTCCCAAGGCCACAATCTCCATGGATCAAGTCTTGACTAATGGTCTGAGCTTATTGGCACCAAACAAGCACCCACTTTACCCTCCCCACTCTACTTAAAACCAAAATGACAATACCAAGAGAAAAAAAACCTAAAGCAGACACACACAAAAAAACATATTCGCCTTCACCCTTGAGGCTAGCATTCACAAATATCTGGGGGCTTAGAACCAACATCAATGACGTAGAAACCTTTCTCCTAGTAAACTCCCCGGATATCCTAGCATTAAGTGAAACAAACCTACAATCCTTAATCTCCTCACACCATTTTGATATGACTGAATACCTCCCACTCTACCGTAAAGACTCTAACAAACATATGCACGGGCTAGGAGTTTATGTTCGGAACACCCTCCCCTTGACTAGAGAACATAGACTAGAATCAGATGATCAAGCCTACATGTAGATTAATGTTACAGCACAGCGTTAGTTACTTATATTTCTTATACCGTTCTCCTTCGACTCAAGACTGTACCCTGCTTAACTTTGTCTCTGAAAGCATAGATACAGCACTCTCACTTGACTCGAGTGCCCAAATACATGTATTTGGGGATTTTAATGCACATAACTGTGACTGGCTTGGGTTCTCCAGCTATACAGACACAGCTGGTAACTCCACGTATAGTTTCTCCATAGTGCACTCTTTCTCACAGACTGTCAATTCCCGACCCGCATCCCTGATCATGTGGACCAGCAAACTTCACTTCTCGACCTGTTATTGACCTCATTGCCCGAGGCTTGTGTGACGAATGCCCATAGCCCGCTCAGGAATGCTGATCAACTTGTGGTAATAATGGATATCACCCTAAAATTTCGTCCCAAAGCTGATGAGCCGTTGCTCAAAACGATGAGATACTACAAGCAGGCTGATATTGATTCTATTGTAGCAGTTACCTCCTCCTTTCAAAACATAACTACACTGGTTTGCCGGTAGGTGTCGCTTTTTCACCGACAGGTGGCACTGTAAAGCGACACCAGAGTTATCTGCCCTTCTGACTATAAAAACCGTTGCAAACGGAAAATCCATCTCTTGTTCACCGACCAGCCTCGACAGCCTAACGCTGGCACCAGCGCTCCGTCTCTCTCTCTCTTCTCTGCTCGGCAGAACGACGCTAATACACTAGCGCTTCGTCTCACGCTTTTCTCTTTACATGGCATCGGAATAACAACTACCAACACACATGGTCAAACAACGGTAAGAGTTCTCAACTCGTTTTCTTTGTATACGGCTTTCAAAGACTTTCCACACGCCGGATTCATTTCTTCTTATACCTTTTCAAGAACTGTTTTTCCATCGACACACATGCATACATCACACACTTCACCATTCCACGTACACACACGTTCAATAAACGTTATTTGAACTACTTCATTATTGTTTATTAATTATTACTCTGCCTTTTTGCATACAACAATTGCTTGATTTACTGAACACGTCTATAATCGGGGGAACACGACCCTCGATCCGAACATTGGTGACCCAACGTGCAAGCTTTGCTGTATGGGGCAGAGTAATTAATTTCGTACACGAACAACAAAAAAAACAAAAAAAAAAAAACAACATTTCTCGTTTTTTCTTTCGTGGTGAAACGAATTACACACCCATCTTTTTCATTTTTTTCTACCCACTTGGTAGAAATATACAAACAAACAAAAGAAAAGAAGCCGCCATTATTTTTTTTTTCTGGCAACATGGAAATACCCAAACAAAGGAAAACAAACATTTCTCGGCTCTCTCCGAGTATAAAACAAATTACAATTTCATTTTTTTCTTCTTCTCTTTCTTGACCCACGTGTCGGAAAATTATATACAAAGAAAAAGACAAACTTTTGCCAATCCTTTTTTTTGACGAACAAAAGGACCTTACAAGACGCCACTTCCTTTGTTTTGAACACGTGGAGATAAAAAGAAAACAAAAGAAAACAAACGCTCACGCTGCCCATCTCTTTCGTGACCACGTGTTGATAAAAAAAATTCAAAATAATGCCGCCATCTTTTCTCTTACCACGTGGGAATGAAAATTCAAACAAAAAAAGAAAATACGAATTTATTTTCTGTTTCAACAACAAGCAAAAAAGGAAGCTGCCATCTTTTTCCCTAACCACGTGGATATGAAAATTCAAACAAAAAAAAGAAGGAAAATACGAATTTTTTTTTTCTTTCTTTTCAACAACAAAGAAAAAAGGAAAGGAAGAGAAGCCGCCATTCTTTCTCTACGTGGAAACTAACATTCAAACCAAAACGAAAACAAAAAACGTCATTCCGTGTGTGAAACAAATTACAGCTCCATTTTTTTTTCTTCTTTTTTCCCTTCTACCCACGTGTTGGAAAAATATATATAAAAGAAAAGAAAACTACAAAACAGACAACACACGATGTCGAACATCACCAAGCCTCAAGACTTAATACTGGTTGTAAAAAGTCAGGCTCAGCAAGCACCAACATCACCCTTCAAGGGCTACCAACCCTCTTCAACAACTGGACGTTCATTGATCAACAGGAGGACACATCAACTTGAACAACCACATCTTCCCGGACATTCATCAAGCACCAAACATTTCCGGACATCACTGACATCACTATGGAAGAAATCACACCAGTTCAAAATGAGTACAACTGCACAAACACCACTAAATACTCAACAACTGGACGTTCGTTGATCAACTGGGGGACACATCAACTCGAACGATACACACCAACACCAGTACAGACCCACTTGTATCTGGACCTGCTAACTCACTTGCAGACATTTGACTTTGACCATAGTGTACCACCAATCTCAACAACTACATGTTTGTTCATCAGTTCCACAACACGGACTAATTAACATGAACAACATCAACAACTGCACAGACTCACTTGTGCTCATTCATCAACAACTGCACAGATTCACTTGTGCTCATTCATCAACCACTGCACAGACTCACTTGTGCTCATTCATCAACAACTGCACAGACTCACTTGTGCTCATTCATCAACAACTGCACAGACTCACTTGTGCTCATTCATCAACAACTGCACAGACTCACTTGTGCTCACTCATCAACACCGCACAGACCCACTTGTGCTCACTCATCAACAACCGCGCAGACCCAAGCATCAAACATTCCCGGACAACACTGACAATTCAACGTTCGTTCATCAGCTCCGCATCACGCAGACTAATCAACATGAACAACGCCACCAACAAGTGCAAATTCGCTTGCGCTCAAACTTGATGCAGACCCAATTGCATGCAAACAACACGCAGATCCACATGCGTTACAAACACTTAATTCCGCAGACGCACTTGCGATCAATCATTCAATACAGATGCAGAAACAGAAATAAGTAGCATGCACACTACTTTTTCTAATCTTCAACAGCAAAACAGACATACCCACAAAGAATGCTTCTCATCTACAACTGTACATATTGAATAATATTTTCTATATTTTTCAATCTGGGGGGGAGTCCTTGTAGCAGTTACCTCCTCCTTTCAAAACATAACTACACTGGTTTGCCGGTAGGTGTCGCTTTTTCACCGACAGGTGGCACTGTAAAGCGACACCAGAGTTATCTGCCCTTCTGACTATAAAAACCGTTGCAAACGGAAAATCCATCTCTTGTTCACCGACCAGCCTCGACAGCCTAACGCTGGCACCAGCGCTCCGTCTCTCTCTCTCTTCTCTGCTCGGCAGAACGACGCTAATACACTAGCGCTTCGTCTCACGCTTTTCTCTTTACATGGCATCGGAATAACAACTACCAACACACGTGGTCAAACAACGGTAAGAGTTCTCAACTCGTTTTCTTTGTATACGGCTTTCAAAGACTTTCCACACGCCGGATTCATTTCTTCTTATACCTTTTCAAGAACTGTTTTTCCATCGACACACATGCATACATCACACACTTCACCATTCCACGTACACACACGTTCAATAAACGTTATTTGAACTACTTCATTATTGTTTATTAATTATTACTCTGCCTTTTTGCATGCAACAATTGCTTGATTTACTGAACACGTCTATAATCGGGGGGAACACGACCCTCGATCCGAACACTATCAAGGATCACATCAGAGACACCCCATGGAGTGAAACTTTTTCTCTCCCTGCTGATCAGTGTTCAAATGAGGTAGCCGAATGGGTCAAAGCAGGCATTGAAGCACATGTCCCCATGTGATACTTCTACAGCAAGCCACACTCTCCACAATGATTCACCTCGAAATGTGCAGCTGATATTGCTCAGAGGCAACAAGCATTCCAACAATTCAACCGCCATAAGTCAACTATGAATAGACAGAAATTTATAGCGCCAAGAAAAAATTGTAAGACTGTAATAGGTGAAGCAAAGAGAAAGTATACAGAGATGACCAGAAAACGCATTCAGTTGCAGAAACTAGGTACTCGTGATTTCTGGAAAATCTTCAATAGTGTGGTGAACAATGGGCAATCAACCATTAATTCCCCAGCTATCCAACCAAAATGATGTCATTTGCATGGCAATTGACAAGGCTGAACTACTGGCCCAGCATTTCGTCTTTTTTAACACCGACTGTGCAAGAGTGTAAAACTTTAAAATGTGATCTGGATTGTAAATATTCACATCCTCTCACATGCAATATTAAAAACAATGCACAAGTAAAATGGATTAAAGATGCAATGAAAGAAAAAGCAAGAGTAGCTATAAAATTAATTTGTTATTGTTAAAAGAATTAAATATGGGAATTACTTTCATTTGTGCACCATTTTCAACATCGAGCAATCGAGTCTATGATAGTTACAGTTTTACATTGTAACATTTGACATTTAACTTATTGCAGAGGAATGAATGTACATAAAATGTTTATATATAAAACACCAATCACCATAAGAGAAATATGCTTTCGTGACAACAGTGCAACCAAGATAGGAATTGAAACAGACAGTACCCAGCTAAGTTACAACAACGATGACATTTCTTCAAAGGAAAACAAAACAAAAAGCGAAAAGTACAAATATTAAAACCGGGTTTTATAAAATCGGTTTTGAGCCCTAGTATAAATGCATGCATGTGTATGTGTATGTGGGGGGAGGGGGGGGGGCTACTAAAATTCTGGAGGGGCCATCTCACCGCATCACTCTGTATAATTGTTACTGGCTATAACTATATGTATGTAAGTAAAAGTGTATCAGGGCATGCCCTGTATGCATAACTAACATATATGCAAATAAATTATAGGAGGATCGTATTAAGTTGACATAGGATGTATAAAAATATAAGATAGTACATAACTTAAGTCAAAACATTTTTAAGGATAAAAATTGCTTCTAAAAAAATTTTTTTTTCAGTATCAGATTTTGTAGAGACTTTATTTGTTTTAATAAAAGATTTTTTTTTTAAATGGAAAATAAATTGAAATGTAGTATAGTCCATCAGAAACAAAATAGTTTAGATGTTTATTTTTATTTGCTATTAGAAATTTTTTTATTCAATTTGATGGACTATTTTATTTCCATGTAAACTAATGTCTCTATGCAGAGTGATTGATCTATCATCCAATGGAAACACTTTGCGTGGGATGCACTTCGGTTGGACCACTTCTACATTTCTCCCCCCCCCCCCCGCGGCTAGGACAGTTGGGTTTAAGATGTCAAGCAAAGTAGCCGTGAAGCACGCCTCTTCCAACTCACAGCAATATGGAACCCCTTTTTTAACATTTGACGTCACATCTTTTCTCAACTCTTTTTTTTTCTTACCAATGATTTTATTGTATTCAGTTTTTTTCCAGTCCTGCCGAAATAAAGACTTTTGTTATGCGGCTAAAACGTATTCCGTCTTATAATTTCTTCTTTCCTGAAAGATTTGATTGTTAATAATTTACAAAATGGAGTCAGCTAAACTTTATTTCTGTAATTTTACCTTCGGTTGGTTTCTCTACGAGACTGCTTAAACCAACCTACATCCTGACTACCACAAACCACATAACAGTATTAAAAAAAAAATTACTTTGGCAGATGCATGCATTCTACTGAGTGCCAGTCTAGTTTGTAAGTTTTCCACTCTTTCTGGCAGTCTCAGTTGTATGATGAATGTGTAGAGTTTTTTTTTAATCTTTTTAATCTGTTCTCCACCAAATGGCAACGGTAATCATACATCATTTTCTTAAGTATATCCAAGTTGTTGAATATTACAGTAATGGCTATCGCAGAGATCCTCATAGATCCAACATCTTAAAGTCTTGGGAGTAGAAAATAATTGGAACCATCTGTTAATTAAAACAATCTCACCGGATGCTTTGGTTGTAGCAGTAAAAGAGAGAAACATCGAGAAAGAAAGCTTTAGAGGCCATTTAGAAAAAGAAAGTTTTTAGAGGCCATTTTGAAAAATTCTTGCTGCAAAAATGACCGTTCTTTTATGTTCATACACACAAACACAGATGTTATTAAAATAGAAAAATATTCAGCACTTTTATGGGAGTTGTACTTTTATTTGAGGGCATGTCATGCAAATATAATAAAAGTGAACGTACGTGTGTCCAGCTTGCGTCAATAATCAAGTATGAACATTTATTTTTATGAGCAAAGAAAGGAGGCTTAATCTTAATCTTGATAATAACTGATAATAATAAAGAAAGGAAAGAATAATCACGTATGCAAATTTACTTTTTATGAGCAAAGAAAATGAAGCTTAATCTTAATCTTAATAATAACTGATAATAATAAAGGAAGGAAAGAATAATCACGTATGCAAATTTATTTTTATGAGCAAAGAAAGGAGGCTTAATCTTAATCTTGATAATAACTGATAATAATAAAGAAAGGAAAGAATAATCACGTATGCAAATTTACTTTTTATGAGCAAAGAAAATGAAGCTTAATCTTAATCTTAATAATAACTGATAATAATAAAGAAAGGAAAGAATAATCACGTATGCAAATTTATTTTTATGAGCAAAGAAAGGAGGCTTAATCTTAATCTTGATAATAACTGATAATAATAAAGAAAGGAAAGAATAATCACGTATGCAAATTTACTTTTTATGAGCAAAGAAAATGAAGCTTAATCTTAATCTTAATAATAACTGATAATAATAAAGAAAGGAAAGAATAATCACGTATGCAAATTTATTTTTATGAGCAAAGAAAGGAGGCTTAATCTTAATCTTGATAATAACTGATAATAATAAAGAAAGGAAAGAATAATCACGTATGCAAATTTACTTTTTATGAGCAAAGAAAATGAAGCTTAATCTTAATCTTAATAATAACTGATAATAATAAAGAAAAGAAATAATAATCATGTATGCAAATTTAATTTTTATGAGCAAAGAAAAGGAAGCTTAATATTAATAACTGATGATAAAAAATATAGGAAATAATTTATTTACACATTCATAAGAGAGAGAAAGAGAGAGAGAGAGGAAGAGAGAGAGGATTAGTTTATTTTTTTAAATAAAACTGATTTCGCATTTTTTTTTTGTAAAACTTTACTTGTGTATTTGTTCTTTAGTTAAGATTTAACTTGTGTATTTGTTTTTTTTTGTTTTTTTTTGGTAAGTTTAGTTGTTTCGGTTTTTACAGTAAGATTTACCTTGCATGTGACAACAGTAGGAAATCAATGGTTATTGATAAAAATAAATTACTTACTATTCACCCGGGTAATGCTGGGTTGCCCTGCTAGTTTCAAATAGAGAAGACATTCACCAAAACTGGGTGAATTTTTATGAAAGATTGTATGAGGATAAAATACATGCGTAATAGACAACATTGCACTTGAAGAACAATACAATCTTAACAAATAAAATGAAAAATGCAATAATAAAATCTCAACACATCAGTCAAAAAGTCATGGGCCTAACTAAGAAAACAACAACTTTTAGGCAAAATTCGACTTTATTCATCAACATAGTTTTCTTTCTCGGGTGATACACTGATTTCAATGCTTTTCTTACAATTCAATTTCTTTTTTGTAAAACTTTTTGTTTTTGGCCTCAAAATACGCTTCAGTTTCTTCACTGAAGCCAACTCTCTTTTCCTGGAGCATTCTTTTGAGGTCTGCAAACAGCCAGTAGTCACTGGCGGTCAAATCTGGAGAATAGGGTGGGTGCGGAAGCAATTCAAAGTGCAATTAATGTAGTTTTGCCGTCATTGTTATCGACTTGTGACAAAGTGCACTGTCTGGGTGAAAGAGCACCTTTTTCTTCTTCATTTTTGTGGCGATTTCGTCATTCGAACGCTCCACTAATGCGATATAATATTCACTATTGATGGTTCTTTCTTTCTCAAGATAATCGATGAACAAAATACCTTGCACATCTCAAAATTCAGAGGCCAAAACCTTTCCTGCTGATGTTTGCATCTTTGGTCGCCTTGGACGGCTTTCACCTGCTGTTGTCCACTCAGCTGACTACCGATTTGACTCCGTTGTTACATATTGATGCAAAAACTCCCTTTTGTTGTGTTGAAACAGTTGGAAACAACACTCTGAATCGTAGCCACATCGTTGTTTTTGATCGACTGTGATGCCCATTGTGAGCACAGCTTTCTCATTGACAAATATTCTTACAAAATAGTGAATACACTGCCTTCTGATATCTTCAAATCCTCTGCGATCTCAATTTACGATCAGCCAAAATGAGTGTGTGGATTTTTTTTAATGGTTTCCGGGACAAATAGTGAATTTGGGCGACCTGAGCATTCATCATCATCTGTATCGGTACGACTGCGTTTAAAGTCAGCAGCATATCATCACTTAACCATAATTTCTGATGGAGCAGAGTCTGAATAACACTTACAAAGCCATTGTTTTGCTTGAACAGTATATTTTCCCATCAGAAAGCAATGGTTTATCAACACACGAAATTCAGATTTTTCCCATGTTTTGAAAATTTGAAACAGTAGCTGCACTTAAATAACTGTAATTTGTAAACTAATATTCCGATTGGGCTCAAGGTTTGACATATACCATTTGAAGGTTAGTACTTTATAAAAGTCATATAATTTTTTTTTTTATTAGTGGTGCCACCAATATTTCAGGCCCGGGACTTATTGAGTGATGTGTTAAAATGTATAAAGGTCCAGAGATTGACAATATTGATTTCGAAAATTTGATAATGGGTGGGGAGACTCTAATCAAGACAATGCACCATCTTTTCAATGCAATTCTACAAAGTGAGCATTTTTTTCATAAACTTAAAGGATCAATACACCATATTTAGAAATCATAGTATTTTGAAGGTCTATGTTCATTTGGTCTTCTTATCTAGAAGGAATGGTGGGAGGGTGCAGAAAAAGAAAGAAGGAGAAGAGGTCTTGGAGAAAGTTAAGACATGATAGATCGTATTCTGCAATATGTAGAAGAAAAAAAGATGATGATAAATGCAAATTGATCACAAGTTTATGTGAAATAGCAAGCCAAGCTTCATTCAACAACAAATGAACTATAAGATGGCAGTGTATTCAACATCTGTTGTAGAACCATGTTGCCCCACTCGACGACCATCAACCCCAACGTTGTGTGTCCGTGGAATTCTTGTCTTCATCGTCTAGCCGAGTCGTCTATCCACTGACGAATCGTCGAGGGCACAGCACTGGTCCACAAGTTAAATAAAAGAAACACAACTCTCGAGAAAGAACACAAACACATATACGTTGTGTATAATTTAGTTGGAACTATGAGTGTGTGTGACACCGTCGCGGACTGTCGAGACTCCCATTGTCGTTGCTCAAGTCGTCAGCTCATCTCATCGTTTTCCGGTTCGATCCGCTCTCTGCGGAGGTTCGATCCCTAACTGCCTGGCTTCTCTCCGAAACCCAAACTCGTTAACTTTTTGCCATAAACCTTACTGTCGTCAAACTATCGTAAAACTAACCTACCCCACTGTCGTCAAACTGTCGCAAAACGCCGTCACCCACAAATGTCGTGTCCGGTATTCTTTTCTGAGTCACCTGTCCTGAACAATGGAAACTGACCACTCCCGCATTTCTTTTGTCTCTGTTGATGAGTCACTTCCTATCCTCGCGGCCTTCATTACTGACCACTCCCGCATTTTCTTTTGTCTCTGTCGATGAGTCACTTCCTATCCTCGCGGCCTTCATTGTATCACACTGTTATAGTATAGACACATGGTTCCGGTCATAAGTATATATAAGTCCATACGTGCATACTTCAATTGTAAATGAGGGAAATCATTATGGCATATTATAGCATTCTTCAGCATAGCATCAACATGAAAGAGTTGATCCATTTTAATTAGGAGGTTTTCACACTCAACGAGATGATCTTAGTTCCTGTTGAATCATTGTATTATCATCCCCTTCATTATAGGGACCATTGAGGTTGTCCAAATTCAGGACAGAACATACATTGTAGCAAAATGGTAATTAGCACACACTCTAAATTCAATAGAATAGTAGGATAGACTGGATTCTAATACCTAAATAATGCTACTAACCCAACAACTCTCATCCATTCTTTCAATTTGTCCATACTATTAAAGTCTCCTGTTCTGCACAGATCTCCCTATACTGTCCAGATTTAATCTTCCATCGAGGTCATCAAATTTAAGCGTGTCTTTAAAACTCATGGTACACATCTGTTATATAATTCTCATATCATTTCTCTCCATGCAACGCATGTCCTTAACTCTCACTGGCCAGGTTTCGCTTTCATACATTGCGTACACATGCAGTTGACAGTAGTAACGCTCTGCTGGTTAGTAATGGCAGAAGTTCCCTGATACTCCATCCACTCCAAACTCTTGCAATCACCCTGTGCTACAATTGTATCAGCAAGTTAACAAAACTTTTGAACCTCAATAGCTTCGCCATTCAAATATACTTTGTCAACATTTGAGTTCTCATCCGTCTCCATTGTCTTATACTTCTTGCACACAAACTGGTTATCATCTCTCAACTTACCATTAATTCCACTGCATTTCTTGTCATGAGAATATTCATTAAATGGAATTCTTCAAAAGTAACTTTCATGATCACAAAATTATTAAGCTTGAGTGTTTTGCTGTTTTACAACAACTTTGGGGTGATTCAATGCCGAAGCACAATATCTTATATATGATTATTTGAATACATGTCGCTATTGTACTATTGTTGGTAATGGCGAAATAAGTACAACATACTTTAAAAAAAAAAAGAAATAGCAGTGAAATCATTTTAGGTTTAAATCTTTATTTGTTTGTACATTTTTTAAACTTATACAGGAAAAGAAATACAATTTTAGTTGTAAGGGAGACAAATATTAGTATATTCTTCATTTAAAATATCAGTTATTTCCCTTGTCGCTTTTCAGATTTCAGTGACCAGCTAAATATGTTTCCTAATATCAAATTATCTGAGCTGGACTAATTAATATTTTAAATAAATTGTAGTGAAGTCTTTTTGCTGACAATTCTTCTTTTGATGATTTCTGGTGCTGTTCTTCCTGATTTTCTGTCGAAAACTGATCACTCTCTTAACTCTGTCATTATTACACCGAGGATGGTTGCTAGGGTTCTTTCTGATCTTGACCAGTCTAAGGTTCTCGGTCTTGATTCAATTCCTGTTGTCTTTCTCAAACATTGCGCTCCTGAACTTCCTTCTGTCCTCTCTAAATTATTAAATCTCTGTTTGTCTTAGTCCTGCTTCCCTTCTTGCTGGAAAGACTCCTCTGTTGTCCCTATCTTTAAAAATCGGTCTGACCCAACTAAGTATCGTCCGGTTAGTCTCCTCTCCGTTATTAGCAAGTTTTTTGAAAGGTTGATCAATGGCAAGCTTGTTAATTTTCTCGAAAGTTTTGGTCTCTTTAGTGATGTTTAGTATGGATTTCACGGTTTTTGTTTAACTGTTGTAACTGAGAAGATCTGTCGGTTTATGGATAATTCGGGAGAGAGTAGGACCATTGTGCTTGACATTTCAAAGGCGTTCGACAGAGTATGTCATTCTGGTCTTCTACACAAACGTTACGGTTATGGTATCAGTGGTAAGGTTTTTGACATTATTAGGTCTTTCTTTCTGATCGCAGCATGCAGGTAACTCTGAATGGTGTCTCCTCATCCTCTTTCTCTATCAATGTTGGTGTTCCTCAGGGCTCTAGTCTTGCCCCAACACTGTTTATTCTCTATATCAATGATCTTCCAAAGAATATTATTCAGAAGATTAACATCTATGTTGATGATACCACTCTCTATTGTGGTGTTGCTTCTCGCCGATCTCCCTGAGATCAGTTGGAATATGCAGCTGATCTAAAAGTTGACCTGGGTTTGGTTGTGGATTGGTGTACGAAATGGCTTGTTTCGTTTAATCCTGTTAAGATCTCGCTCGTGTCTTTCAATCGTAGGCGTGTCCCTTTTATTCCTGAGATTCTCATGAATGGCTCTGCTCTTGAGAAGAAATCGACTCTGAAACTTCTCGGTTTTTCTCTCTCATCAAATCTTTCTTTGAGTTCATACATTAAATCCATTACTCTTTCTACTTTTCATAAAGTCGGTTCTCTCTATCGTTCCAAACACTTTCTCACACCTGAGGCTATTCTTTATCTCTACAAATTTATTATCAAACTTTTTATGGAGTACTGTTGTCATATTTGAGTTGGTAAATCTCTGTCCCATTTGAGAGATCTTGATAAGGTTCAGAAGAGTATCTGTAATTTGATTGGCCACACCCTTTCTTCTTCTCTACACCCTCTCTTTCACAGACGCGATGTTGCTAGTCTCAATCTTTTCTATAAATACTATTATGGCATATGTTCTTCAGTATTGTGTGATCTATTCCCTGTTTCCTTTGTTCCAACTCGTTTGACTCGTTGGTCTTCACCAATTTACTATTTTGATACCTCATTGTAGTACAGCTTTCTATTCCAGTAGCTTCTTTCCAAGAACTGCAGGCTTTTGGAACTCTCTTCTGCTGACTGTTTTCCTCCTACCTATAACCTTGGTCTTTTCAAGAGTAAGGTCAATAGGCATCTCTTGTCTTTGCGATAATTATCTTTCATTCTTTTTAGCTTATTACACCAAGTGGCTTCATGCTTTGTCTGGAGCGATTTTAATTTTTTAAGTATGTTATTATATTGCCAATAACATGCTACAACAATAACAAATAAAAATTGGCTTGTCAGAAGCAAAGTTTAGTTTGTCAGCTTAAAGGCTATTTGGGCCTGACTTTGAAAATCCAACAAGATAACTTAATATTTAATTTTAAAAATCTCTCTCTCTCTCTCTCTCTCTCTCTCTCTCTATATATATATATATATATATATATATATATATATATATATATATATATATATATATATATATATATATCACTGTCTCTCTGTGTGCACATGTGTGTTGCCTATAGAAAGAAAGGTTAGAGAATCTACATAAAAACAAAACTAAAAATGTATTTATATGTAAAAATGTCCAGGGAAAACAATGGAAGTGGCTCAGAATCTCTGAGGGAGTTATAGAGACAGAACCCCCATTAAAACTTCAAATATATCCTATTTTGATGAAATTTAAATCATATGTATTAGATGATGGAAGTGGTCCCGAATCTGTAAGTGCCCCTCTAAGGGGGCTATGGGGACAGAAACTTCCTTAAAACTTCAAATACATCCTATTTTGATAAAATCTCCGGGTAAGACAATGAAAGTGGTCCCAAATCTCTATGTGCCCCTCAATGTACTGGAATTTGTATGTGCCCTCTCTAAGGAAGCTATATGGGCAGAACCCCCTTAAAACTTCAAAAAAGTATATCCGATTGTAATGAAATTGAAGACACTAATTCAAAGAGTTTTCAAAAAAATTCAGTTTCTTCCGACTATATTAGGACCCGAAACCGGGGGGGGGGGGGGGGGGTCAGTAAAAATAAGAAAAAAATAATATAGCGTTATGAGCATAGAAAAAAAAGGACATTGTGTTCCTCATTAAATCTCGAAAAACGGCGGTTTTCCTGCTAGTAAATAATAAAAAAATAAATAAATAAATAAATAAAGATGATGATGATGATGATGATGATGATGATGATGATGATGATGAAGAAGAAGAAGAAGAAGAAGAAGAAGAAGAAGAAGAAGAAGAAGAAGAAGAAGAAGAAGAAGAAGAAGAAGAAAAAGTCTGATTATCAGCATGGTTAATCTCATAGTCTATAATGAGATTCATTAAAAATAACTATGTAATAAAAACAAAAATAAATAAAAAGTCGTGACTAGATTTGCAGTGTCTCTGTCTCTCTGTGTCTAAGGCTGCAATTGAAAACAAAGCCCTATACCAAGATCAAACACAAATTTTCTGGAGTAAAATTTTATGATGAATCCAATGATAGTATTAATTTTGTATTAGGGTTTTTTTTACAATAATATTGTGGAGATGGAGTTCACGCCAAACATCCATAAACAGCAAAGATGACATTTTAATTTATTTTATTTTATTTAAAAAACTTAAAATTTAAAAACATATAAATTAAAAGGGTAATAATAAAAATGGTAAGATGACGTTCAGGGCTAGGAGCAGGAGTACATAGTGGCCCTCATTCATTTCCGGAGCATTGCTGAGGATGCCTGCCAATATGTGATAAAGAAATGTCCTCAAAGTTTCAAGTTATTTCTCCAGGGCAACACTGAGTTTCGTTGCTAGTTAACCACATATTACAACGAGGCATGTGTTTATAGCAAAAAATAAATAGATAAGGTTATAAAGAAACATGGATTCATTTAAATAAATAAAAAAACAAAAAACAAAATAAAACGTGATAATCCGTGCTTTCTCAGTATAAATAGGGCAACACTCAAACATAACAGTGAATCATTTTTTTTTAATCACAATCCGTATAACAGATGTTCATAATTCAGTCTTTGAGTAAGTGAATCTGTTTTTGTGATACATATTTTAGCATTTAGCATGACCGTGAACACAGCATCTATAGACCCCCCCCCCCGCGATTCTTGTAAACATACCCCCCCCCTCCCCGTGGGAAACATGCAAGATATTAAATTACATACTGTCGGCAATGTACAAGACAAAACATGATGAATTTCCAAGTGCAAATTTACAACAATAACTTGTAAAAAAAATAGCTTAGGGCTATGTCGCAGTTTAAAAGTCAAGCAACGTGGAACTTGGTCAGTATTTAGATGGGTGACTGTTAGGGAATACCTGGCGCCGTAAGTTTGTAAGTGTAAGTGGCTGTAAAGGTATGAACCCATCTCTCCTCCCCTCTAATTATGGGTGAAATAGTAAGGTAGACGAAACTCTATAGCCTTGGTATGGCAACTACTCTGGGAGAAGGAAATATCTGAAATAACACCAGGATTTCTCCGCTTATCCCAGCAGTGTTGAGTCTTTTCCATTTAATGACGGCTACATGATAATTTTCCCGTAGTATATGTTTGTTTGATCGTCATGATACCATTCTTCAAGGCAGATGGGATAGGGGGCAGTGTAATATATGTTCGTTCGTTATGGTACCATCCTCCCAGACATTACCTCCTCCTTTGGGATAGTGTAGTATCTCTTCTGCTGTCATGAGACTATCCCTCGGGTATTACTTCCTCCTTTGTAGGTTAAGGTTACGGTTAGGCTTAGCTTAAGTTAAGGATTAGGGGTAGGGTTAGGGGTAGGGTTAGGAGCAGTGTAATAGAAAATTTTCCATTAGTGGCGGACATTAACCAAAAAAAAATCTGCATTGTTTCCACTTGCTTTGGATTTCTACTTGATAGGCGAGGTGAAACTTCCCAGAGAACAGGCACATTTAAAGGGGATATCTATTATCTCTAAAAACAGAAGGAGACTTGCTCCTCCTCCCTGGAAAAAAAAATATGTTAAACTAGATGTTGCTCGGGTGAAGACAATTTTTCTTTTAAATAGGATTTTTAAAAATTCCTTTTAGTTTTCCGTTATTTTTGGTTTCAATAAATATTCAATTAATCGTAAATAATAAATTCAATATGTATTTATCAAAGTTACGTATAGGCGAGACACAAAAAAATAATCTCTGATAGTTTTGTGAATACAGAGATAACAGTAATATATATTTTAGTTTAAAACACATATTTTAAATCAACCTGGGCGGCACTTCTCCAAGCCGACATGGAAAAATGGGATATCGCCAGCTCAACAGAGTACAGGTGTGGCAAAGGTAAGCATACTCAGTACAACATCTGAAAAAAATTAATGTGTGATATATATATATATATATATATATATATATATATATATATATATATATATATATATATATATATATATATATATATATATGAATGGTTTTTTATTCAAACATGTACAAAGTCTGCTACACTGGCATGTCGATTTTATCGATCTACAGCTATCAAGAGCTGAGATCTCATCAGGAAGAAGGGTTTTTTTTGTGATCCAACCCGGTCGGTGAAATCCAGGAAGAATGGAGCTAAGCGAAAAGAAGGAGGAATAATAGTCATGTGACCAATTTAAAAAAAAAAAAAATTGCCGTTAGAAAAGTTTAAATTTACAATAATTCATATTTTTATTTTTATTCAACGCTAAGCCGGGGCAGGGGTGGTGAGGCAAAGGAAAAGAAGGGAAAGGAGAAGAGAAAGGAAGAGAGGCAGAGGGGATGTTAGGGACGGGTGTCTATAGCCATTTAGAAGTGGTTGATGGTGGGAGGGGGTTATGGGCCTAGCCCGAGGTCATGACACGTTAGGTATGTGTATTTATACATATATATATATATATATATATATATATATACTAGCAGAATTCCTCTCTTAGGGCGGGTATGAGCAATAAATATAGTATTAGTTTTAAATTGTAATGTTTTCTTTCTTTTGGGGTTATGGTACAGTTTCGGTGCCCCCCCCCCTACGTGGTAAAGTCCCCCCCCCCCCCCAAAAAAAAAAAAATGTGCCTACATTACTCGCCATGTTGCCGACGATAGATATTCCATAATTCATAATGAAAAGTTCAATAGATTAGGATTTTACCAAGCACATACATATTATTGCCGCTCATGACACCATGCACCGATCATTTTAAAAATGTATTACTTAATATAATTTGATGTAGAACAATTCTATTCTCTATTAAACTTTTTGTGTCTAACTTATTTTAGAATTTTTTAGGGAAAGGTTGCAAGTTTGGGTTTCATAAACGACCTGCCTGATGCAATTGTGTTTGAGATGGGTATATTTGCTGATGACACCACGCTCTAGTCTAGAAATGTGGGGAAAACGAATACACACATAACCTAGGCAATGGCTAAATCCTTCGTAAATAACCCCCAGTCTGTAGTTGAATGGGGACAAAAATGAATGGTGAGATTTAATGCTACTAAAACAAAGCTCCTTTCCTTTAACAACTATAAGAAACCTTTTCAACCACCGATTGCCATGGCTAATAGCACCTTATCTGAGAGTCCAACATTCAAACACCTCTGCCTAACATTCACAGGTAACATGCATTGGAATAAATACATAGAAGATACTGCCAAGGCTGTTGCAAGGAAGGTGGACTCCCTCTACCGAACTAGAAAACTTCTCACACATTCCAGTATCCTATATCTTTACAAAGCCACCAACCGCCCATGTATGGAATAGTGTTACCACATTTTGGCTGGTGAACCAACCACTTATCTCTCCTTCTTAGACAGCATAAAAAAAAGTCCCTCATCTAATATGTCAGACACTGTCTATCAAGCTCCAATCTCTGTCTCATCGCCACAATGTTGCATCCCCGTGCTTAATGTGCTTCAACGAACTTTTTTCATTGGTGCACCTTCGACGTAAATACCCCCCGACCGATCTGACACGCAGAAAAATCCCAGCCCTTCACTGTAGAGGTTCCCAGATGCCGGAAGACTTTCTACTTTAATAGCTTCTTTCCTTGAACTGCTAGCCTTTGAAATCCCCTCCCTGCTCCCTATTTCCATGACTGCACCAACATGCAGAAGTTTAAATGTAATGTAAACAAACATCTCGCTGCTGAACTCCCAACTTAGGATGCCCCTGTATGTATGACCCCAAATTCACAGTAGCCCTTTACGTCTCAGTGGCAAGGTGCCTTGTTTGGGGTGAATTCAAGTAAAATAAAAAAATTAATAAAATAAAAATAAAGGGGAAAATGACAATAATAAAAAAAAATGATTACATTCATATATATATATATATATATATATATATATATATATATATATATATATATATATATATATATTGACAGAGAAAGTTTGTCAAAGACAAGCGTAAGAAGGACATAATATAACATAATACATAAAAGGGAGTGAAAATAACAGACGTAATTACTAAGGAAAGAGTCCACGCTAAAAGTTCCTAAGCAACACCAAAATAAACATGAATTACCAGGGCAAACAAATGATAGAGAATGCATGAGAGCGCTATAAAGAAAATATAGTTTACTTTGATATTATCTTGGAACTATTTTGAGGTAAATTCTGCCATAAATAGAAAAAGAATTATGGTTGAATATGTATCTGCGAATAGGACACCTGACAGCAAACAAGCCAGAGTCATGAAAACCAACATCTGTTGAAATAAGATATTTAGTCATGAAAACCAACATCTGTTGAAATAAGACATTTAGTCATGAAAACCAACATCTGTTGAAATAAGACATTTAGTCATGCAAACCAACATCTGTTGAAATAAGACATTTAGTCATGAAAACCAACATCTATTGAAATAAGACATTTAGTCATGAAAACCAACATCTGCTGAAATAAAACATTTAGTCATGAAAACCAACATCTGTTGAAATAAGACATTTAGTCATGAAAACCAACATCTGTTGAAATAAGACATTTAGTCATGAAAACCAACATCTGTTGAAATAAGACATTTAGTCATGAAAACCAACATCTGTTGAAATAAGACATTTAGTCATGAAAACCAACATCTGTTGAAATAAGACATTTAGTCATGAAAACCAACATCTGTTGAAATAAGACATTTAGTCATGAAAACCAACATCTGTTGAAATAAGACATTTAGTCATGAAAACCAACATCTGTTGAAATAAGACATTTAGTCATGAAAACCAACATCTATTGAAATAAGACATTTAGTCTTGAAAACAAACATCTGTTGAAATAAGATATTTAGTCATGAAAACCAACAGCTGTTGAAATAAGACATTTAGTCATGAAAACCAACATCTGTTGAAATAAGGCATTTAGTCATGAAAACCCACATCTGTTGAAATAAGACATTTAGTCATGAAAACCAACATCTGTTGAAATAAGACATTTAGTCATGAAAACCAACATCTGTTGAAATAAGACATTTAGTCATGAAAACCCACATCTGTTGAAATAAGACATTTAGTCATGAAAACCAACATCTGTTGAAATAAGGCATTTAGTCATGAAAACCAACATCTGTTGAAATAAGGCATTTAGTCATGAAAACCCACATCTGTTGAAATAAGGCATTTAGTCATGAAAACCAACATCTGTTGAAATAAGGCATTTAGTCATGAAAACCAACATCTGTTGAAATAAGACATTTAGTCATGAAAACCCACATCTGTTGAAATAAGACATTTAGTCATGAAAACCAACATCTGTTGAAATAAGGCATTTAGTCATGAAAACCAACATCTGTTGAAATAAGGCATTTAGTCATGAAAACCCACATCTGTTGAAATAAGACATTTAGTCATGAAAACCAACATCTGTTGAAATAAGACATTTAGTCATGAAAACCAACATCTGTTGAAATAAGACATTTAGTCATGAAAACCCACATCTGTTGAAATAAGACATTTAGTCATGAAAACCAACATCTGTTGAAATAAGACATTTAGTCATGAAAACCAACATCTGTTGAAATAAGACATTTAGTCATGAAAACCAACATCTATTGAAATAAGACATTTAGTCATGAAAACCAACATCTGTTGAAATAAGACATTTAGTCATGAAAACCAACATCTGTTGAAATAAGACATTTAGTCATGAAAACCAACATCTGTTGAAATAAGACATTTAGTCATGAAAACCAACATTTGTTGAAATAAGACATTTAGTCATGAAAACCAACATCTGTTGAAATAAGACATTTAGTCATGAAAACCCACATCTGTTGAAATAAGACATTTAGTCATGAAAACCAACATCTATTGAAATAAGACATTTAGTCTTGAAAACAAACATCTGTTGAAATAAGATATTTAGTCATGAAAACCAACAGCTGTTGAAATAAGACATTTAGTCATGAAAACCAACAGCTGTTGAAATAAGACATTTAGTCATGAAAACCAACAGCTGTTGAAATAAGACATTTAGTCATGAAAACCAACATCTGTTGAAATAAGACATTTAGTCTTGAAAACAAACATCTGTTGAAATAAGATATTTAGTCATGAAAACCAACAGCTGTTGAAATAAGACATTTAGTCATGAAAACCAACATCTGTTGAAATAAGGCATTTAGTCATGAAAACCCACATCTGTTGAAATAAGACATTTAGTCATGAAAACCAACATCTGTTGAAATAAGACATTTAGTCATGAAAACCAACATCTGTTGAAATAAGACATTTAGTCATGAAAACCCACATCTGTTGAAATAAGATATTTAGTCATGAAAACCAACATCTGTTGAAATAAGGCATTTAGTCATGAAAACCAACATCTGTTGAAATAAGGCATTTAGTCATGAAAACCCACATCTGTTGAAATAAGACATTTAGTCATGAAAACCAACATCTGTTGAAATAAGACATTTAGTCATGAAAACCAACATCTGTTGAAATAAGACATATAGTCATGAAAACCCACATCTGTTGAAATAAGACATTTAGTCATGAAAACCAACATCTGTTGAAATAAGGCATTTAGTCATGAAAACCAACATCTGTTGAAATAAGGCATTTAGTCATGAAAACCCACATCTGTTGAAATAAGACATTTAGTCATGAAAACCAACATCTGTTGAAATAAGACATTTAGTCATGAAAACCAACATCTGTTGAAATAAGACATTTAGTCATGAAAACCCACATCTGTTGAAATAAGACATTTAGTCATGAAAACCAACATCTGTTGAAATAAGACATTTAGTCATGAAAACCAACATCTGTTGAAATAAGACATTTAGTCATGAAAACCAACATCTATTGAAATAAGACATTTAGTCATGAAAACCAACATCTGTTGAAATAAGACATTTAGTCATGAAAACCAACATCTGTTGAAATAAGACATTTAGTCATGAAAACCAACATCTGTTGAAATAAGACATTTAGTCATGAAAACCAACATTTGTTGAAATAAGACATTTAGTCATGAAAACCAACATCTGTTGAAATAAGACATTTAGTCATGAAAACCCACATCTGTTGAAATAAGACATTTAGTCATGAAAACCAACATCTATTGAAATAAGACATTTAGTCATGAAAACCAACATCTGTTGAAATAAGACATTTAGTCATGAAAACCAACATCTGTTGAAATAAGACATTTAGTCATGAAAACCAACATCTATTGAAATAAGACATTTAGTCATGAAAACCAACATCTGTTGAAATAAGACATTTAGTCATGAAAACCCACATCTGTTGAAATAAGACATTTAGTCATGAAAACCAACATCTGTTGAAATAAGACATTTAGTCATGAAAACCAACATCTATTGAAATAAGACATTTAGTCATGAAAACAAACATCTGTTGAAATAAGACATTTAGTCATGAAAACCCACATCTGTTGAAATAAGACATTTAGTCATGAAAACCAACATCTGTTGAAATAAGACATTTAGTCATGAAAACCAACATCTATTGAAATAAGACATTTAGTCATGAAAACCAACATCTGTTGAAATAAGACATTTAGTCATGAAAACCGACATCTGTTGAAATAAGACATTTAGTCATGAAAACCAACATCTGTTGAAATAAGACATTTAGTCATGAAAACCAACATCTGTTGAAATAAGACATTTAGTCATGAAAACCAACATCTGTTGAAATAAGACATTTAGTCATGAAAACCAACATCTGTTGAAATAAGACATTTAGTCACAGAGTAAATTACATGACAAAGCCCCATTCTAATATTTTATATTAATTTTTATTGATCATCTTCGTTCAACAAGTAAAAGACAAGTGTTAGTAATTAAGAGGTTAAAATGTGTTTTGACAGAGAAAGATGATATTGAATGTTATCATGAGTTCATAAATCTGGACGAGAAAAATGTTACCAGAAGTCTATAAGTCTGGACGAGTAAATAGTATTAAGAGTCTATAAGAGAAGAATATTGTAACCGTACATACATATGCACTATTGCTAGTTCGTAAGACTAGCAGAGTTTATCTTTTTATTAGGCCTTAGGAAGTTTATTCATGTAGCAAAGTATCGCCATCTTTGTAGGTTAAATCCACATGTCGCGAAGTGTTGCCATATTGCTAAGTTGAATCCACAAGCCGATGCTGATAGTCAGAGGCTAAAGCAGGTTTTGTTTGCACGCCAATAAGGAGTTATTGTTGGTTTTGAATGATGTGGATTGGTTAGACCACTAAAAAGATCGAAAAGTGTTGATGCATTTCTTAAAAATAACATTCATGAATGGCTCACATGAGAGATTGTTTCTGATTGGTTTCAGATGTCATACATGAGTAGTGCAAGTTGTTCTATACTTCATAATTAAAGAGTTAATTCTTTTGTTGTACAGTATAATTTAGGGGAGATAACTTATTGAGCCGACACTGTCAATTCTCCAACGTTTCATAAATTATCATTATACGTCAAAATAAATTATATTCTTACTCCTATCGAAAAAAATTAAACTAGTTTCTAATGTTTTTGTTTCTGTGGACTTTTGTACATTCTCCCCCCCCCCCCCCCGCGTTTTTTTTTTAAAGTGAAAAAATAAAAAACAAGAAAAGACACTAATTTATTTATCTTTTGAATTTTATTGTTTTTGTTCTTGTGGGTTTTTATTTATTTTATTTTTTTCGCCTCGTTATCTGGGGCATCATCACCAGTTCCAAATCTAATAACTACTAATTAGAAAAAAAATAAATAAATAAATAAATAAATAAAATAAAACGCAACAATATGAATGTTTTTGTTTTTGCCATTTCGTTTTGTGATCGTTGCTTTCATTTTCTATAGATGCCTTTCGGCTGTTTCCGTAACTCATTGGTGGAAATTATCGAACCAATATTGTCAGCCGAAAAATATGATGAGTGAGGTGGGCCGTGGCCGTTCGTAAACTAACTAAGGCCTGCTAACTGAGTCGAGATTTTCTGGTGATGTCATTTATAGTGGGAGTAAGAACCGCTGGCACTACCGTTTTTTCTGTCATTTCTGAAAGATCAAGATGCCTTCTTTTTTGTGTCGTTCCATATTGAGAGGGTAATTGTAAAAATGGACCCAAACTTAATGTTTTTGCTTTTCTGAAAGATAAGGAACTATTTCGAACTTGGATACATTTAATTAAGCGAGATAACTTCAGTCCTACGAAATATAGCAAGGTTTGTGAAATGATGTTTTTAAAACTTAATTAACTAGGAAATATATGCTCCCTCTTGTCGCATATTTATTACGTTTTAAAAAAATGTGACTGACTAACGGAAAAAATCTGTATTTATATAATAATTTTTCAAAAGTTTTTTTTATAAATAAAATTAAAGTAAAGTAACTTATTTATAGATGTCAAGCGCAAACGAAGACACCACACTATTTTTATAAATAAAATAAAATAAAACCTATTTCCATTTTATAGATGTGAAAATAAACGCAAACACCACAATTTTTTGTATAAATAAAATTAAGTCAAACGTATTTCCTTTTTATAGATGTCAAGCGCGAAAGAAAATAATAAGAAATTACAACATGACCGCCAGCGATTAAGGCATTGCATAAAAGTTCGATTTTCAAGCCTTTAAAAAATAAATTAGAATTTTATTTTGGGATAAAAAATACACTGTAAGACTAATTAATAACTTTCATCCAAAATGCGTGCAAAAATCAAACGAAATTATCGAGATATTAAAACTTTACTATATTATAAAAACACTGTTCGCTTTGCAAAAAAAAAAAAACCCCACACATTTTAATTTATTTCAATAAATGTTCTATTAATTAATTATTTTGAATTCTTGATTTTGCAATTTCATAACCTTAATTGATAACATGGATTAAATTAGCCAAATACTGGTAGAACAGTACATTTTCGCACGATTGATGACATTTGGTTAGAATGTTGGAATAGAATTCCTGGAAGAACAGGGAAATTAACAAAGGAAATATACACTGCTTTACATCATACCACATATGCAATTCTTGAACTGACTAAGTATTGCATAAAAGAAATGAACATGACGTACATGACCTGGCAAGTTTCAAACAAATAACCTTGAGGCAAGGTTTGGCCAATACCGGCAACTTAGTGGGGATCAGTATAATGTCTCTATACATCAAGTGTTTGAAGAATGTTGTCAGCATTAAAACTGAGCCTGCCACTTAATAACCGAACTATTGATTTGAAGAATTTACAAGAAGCTAACTTGAATGAAATGACAAGGAAGCAACAGTTGGATGTTTACAAATTTAACAGATGTAACAGATGATGATGATGATGTTATTCAGTGCAGAGAAGTACTCCCTGTTATATTATACTTAGCAGGTTATTGCTGTTATGCAATTTTTAAGAAAATGAAATGCAACAGTTGTAAGAATTTAGTATCTGGAAAAGATGATGTGGAAGAAATACCTAAAATAAACAGCTATTTTCAAGGGATTAATAGAGGTTCTCTTTCATGTCCTAATGATGTGACAACAAATTTTTGTTCTCTACAATTATGTAGTTACCGGCAAACTTGTAAAAAATCCTTCTTTTCTTCATTCCGTACATTAAAGACAATTAGCTATGTACATAACATTGAATGTTTTGGCAGATGCCAATCTTCTTTTTTATGTTGACTCTTTTGATGAGGGTCACAGTATTAAAAAAATAGAAAGAACGCTTATCTGAAGCTCTTCAAATTCTCTGCTAAATAATTTTTGTGGTAAGGAAAATGATCACATTAATAAATAAAAAAATAAGCAGAAAAAGAAAATTTCAAACATTTAATTAAAATAGCCAACAGATTTTTAACATAAGTTTGATTAAAAAAATATTTCTGCACTAGTAACTATAGGATTGACATCCTCAAACGGCGTAAACAGAAAAACAGAAACCAAGCCCGAATTCACTTCAACAAAAAAGCTCAAAACTGGATCCATAAAAACCGGCTCTTATGACCAGTCTCACAAAAAGGCGCAAAAAAACAAAAATGTTGATCACGTGGGTTGCTTCAAAATACGCCCACACAGCCAATATAAAAAGCATCACACAGCACCAAACCTGCTTTTTCTCTCCTTCAATGCTTAACAGAAGGACGTGTCCAGACTGCTCCTCGCACTTCAAATGAACAATTAATTCTTGTACTTTATATATAAATTGTGTTTGTTTAAATATTCTTTCTTCCTCCATTCATCCTTTATTCGTGCATGTGTTTCCTTGTTTTCATCTGTTTTTTACTATTTTAAACATTTCTTTAACAATTTAAATGTAAGTGTAGATCTTAACATTTTCTCTAAGACACAACATCTTACTAAGCTAAGGTCTGCGCTGCTACATAAATGGGATCATGTCCCTACATAACTTTATTGTTTGTTTGTATTTAAATTATTTATTTTAATTTAATTTGTTTTATTTTTTATATATTTATCGTTTGTTTTCATTTTTAAACTAACTTATCGTTTGCTTTTTATTTAAATTTATTTATCGTTTGTTTACATTTTAAAATTATTCATAATTCGTTTGTTTATTTAATTGTTTGTTCCCTAAATTCATTAACTATTAACTATTTATTGTGAATTCTTTTTTTTTCCAAATTTATATTGAATAAAGATCAGTTTCAGTATAAATCGAATCGTGTTCCTTTCTTTTTTCTTTCAAATGCAATTTTAAAAGTTTTCTAATGTCATTAACTAGTAATTATTTATTGTGAATTCTTTTACTTTTTTTCAAATTTATATTGAATAAAGATCAGTTTCAGTATAAATTGAATCGTGTTCCTTTCTTTTTTCTTTTAAATGCAATTTTTAAAATTTTCTAATGCTTTAAAAAAAAAACCTCTCATTCATGTGCAAATATTAGAAAACCGCGTCGTATTATTTCTGCAATGTTATTATTTAATTCAAAAATGTAATTTTTCTTCGAGTTATATTGATTTTATTAATACGGAATTTAGGGCTTTTTTTTTCGTAATATATAAGAACTATATTTTAAAAGATTTTTTATTGTTAACATCTACGATGCTTTATTTTCATTAAAAAATGCATTCATGCAGGGTTTTTTTTAGTACCCTGTGATATAACTTTAGTAAAGGTGTTTTTTTGTTTACACGAAATAATACATTCGCACTGGGATTTCTAATAAAGGAATGATATAATCATATCCGTGATCGTTAATTAATAAATGCTGAAAATTTAATTAAAATTGGTTGATTTCCTGAATTTTGATGAACTTTTAAGGGAAGGGAGGGGTCAAAATGCCCATAGCCTGACAATTCGACAGATCTCGTTTGTTACTTTAAAGCATGACGTAATTTTCTAGTTAACAGGCCTTCGTTTACTTTTTACGACGGCCACGGGTGGGGCTACGAAAAAATGAGGTGGCAATATGAGGAAAAAAATATCTAAAATATACTAGTATTTTTTAAAACAAAATTTAAATGACAACTATTTCGGAAATATATGATTACTCATTCTGCCCTACCATGGCCTTCTCTTCACGAAGGCCACGATCCTACGGTATCTGGTCAAATAACGTTTTCTGGTTGTTGGTCAAGAAGTAGGTGATCATTTTACGATATAAAATTTATATGGTAAAGTGGGCCCCTACTGCAAAATTTTTCCAGGTATTTCAAGGATGGTGGCGTGTAATCGCACGAAAAAAAAAGTAGAATCACATTTTTATACTTTGTATTGACAGCATGGGGGCAAAGGGTGGAATTTTACCTCAGTATGACCCATAACAACAGCTGATTGATGTCTCCTCCACATATATGCATGGAGAGAGAGAGAGAGAGAGAGAGAGAGAGAGAGAGAGAGAGAGAGAGAGAGAGAGAGACGGCGCGAGAGAGAGAGAGAGAGAGAGAGAGAGAAAGAAAGAGAGAGAGAGAGGGGGGGGGAGTCTTTAGCAGACTCCTTTCTCAGTTTTCTTGCTCTTCATCTTTATCATCGATGGCGGTAGCTGGGACCAGCAGCAGCATCATGTCCTCATGAGATGAGGTCAGGTAAGAGCGCCGATTATTCTGTTTTTCTCTCGAATTATGAACAAAAGACAAGAACATTTCTCCATTCTACACAATGGTTATGTATTAGTAATTGAACGACTACAGCCATCGCAAAACTGATGACCAACGAACAACAAAAAGCAATCACTTGATTCTGTATTCAGTCCTTGGGCCTTTTCGCTTTCTCGTCTTCTTTTTTTTCTTCTCTTTTTGCGGTTGTTGTTGTCTCCTTGTCTTTAGTGTTTTCTTTTGTTTCCAACTGAAACGACTCTTTTTTTTGGTTCTGTTCTAAAAATAAATTCATTATTTTGTAACATCTTCTCAAGATGATGCTAAAAACAAAATGATGATGATGATGATAATAATAATAATAATAATAATAATAATAATAATAATAATAATAATAATAATAATAACAACAACAACAACAAAAACACCGCCAAACTCTGCGACGACCAACGAGTGTTAAACGAAAAACAAGTACTGCATTTTGAGATTTAAACATGTTTTCTTACCACAAATTTGTTATCGCTACAACACAATATAACAATCAAAGATGCCCCTATTTACTTGCCTCCCTACGAGGGCAGAGTTAGACACAAGGTTGGTTTTTAATGTGGAGAAAAATTCAGCTCCCAAAAAGGAGCACTCTGGATTGGGACACAAATTAAAATTGTCTCAGTCTAGAAGGATTTCTCCTTTACCGACAGAGGACAGAAAAGATGAAGTGTAGTATCAGAACAGATTTCCTAGCCAAAACGTTCATATGTTTTTTTGTTTGTTTGTTTTTATTTTTATTTTAATTTAGTTAATTTCTATTTTAGTCACCTAAATTATTAGAGTGAAATAGTTTTCGGAACGGTTTCGGGATTATTCTCAAACAACTTATTTTTAATTAAACTAAAAAATAACATTAAAATCACTAAGTTTCATCGCACACGTGAAACGTCGAAATGAAAACTAGGCCGGGAAAATATAGTCATCATATTTATAAACAAGCCGAGAAAGAGGCTAGCTCAGGAAGATCGATAACTCAACTCCTTTAACTAGTACATTACGAACGTGAGTTATCGTTTTTCCTTATCTAGCCTTTTTCTAGACTTGTTTATAAGGGTGACGACTATATTTTTTCGCCCTAGTTTAATTTCGGCGTTTCAGTGTACCATGAAACTTGCTATATCTTGCTGTTTTTAATATTTTTTATTATTTTTTTTACTAAAACATAGTTTGAGTAAAAAATAAGTTGTTTAAGAGCAATGTCGAAACTCATTTCACTCTAAATAATTTACGTGACTGAAATAGGAATTACCTCTAGTAATGTCTATGCTAAATTGGGTTGATCTTCCTCCAACAAGCGTGTTACAGTTTCATCAGACATTTTCTTCTAAGTTCTTGTCAAAAAGATAAGCTGACCATCAAATGACCTGCCAATAATGCTTTAAAGTGTCACAAGAAAATCGAACATCAAAAACCATGTTAATATTGTATTTTTTTTTATGTTCACTTTTTCCGAACTAAAACAGGACACGAAGTAGAAATTATAGAATTGCAATTATTATCTGTATCTATTTTTTTAATTTTTTTTTTTATCTATAAAACAATAAAATTGGTTCGGTGCTTCTTGGAGGAAATGATACCCCCCCCCCCACCATTCTTCCAACTCGTCGGTCTTGTGATCAAACACAACAACGTTTTCATTTAACCATTTATCGTTATATAAATACATAGCTGAAAAACAATGTATCTTCAAGTTAGACGAAGACATTTGCATTCTACATGTATTATTATAGTGTGACTTTAAACGATTTTTGCCATATATTATACAACCATTTTATAATTCGAGATTGACTAAAACCGTGGCCACCGAGAGTAACTCTCGGTGGCCACGCTAAAACCCAATTATGACAATCTTGCTATCAACAATGAAGCGGAAGGCGGAGGTTTGGTCCGCCGGAAAGTTTGATCCAGGAGATTTTGGTTAATATTTACTTTAAGAGAATTCTAAAAGATGCCGCTTGACACGATTTCAAAACGCCTTATTTCTATTTATATAAAGATAGGTGTGTGTATATATACGTTTATATATTTGTATGTATAGGATTACCTCCTAAACTAATTAACCGATCATCATGAATTTTAGAACACAGCTGCTAGGCGCAAGTAAAGTAAAGTGGTCGACAATAGTCGAGGGCGACCCGACGATTCTCTTTTCATTAGCCACTATACCGAAATGTAGGGGAGGGCGCCACTTCTTTACCAGGATTACCCCACTTACCCTTGATCCTCACCTCATAATGCTGAGTGTTTTGCAAGGGGGCATCAAGTACCGTTTTTTGAGTCATTAGTAAGACTCAACCGAGGATTTAACCCCAGTCTCCCGGCTCATTTGCGAACACTTTAACCATTATTAACCATTATGTCAAATAGGTCAGGCGTAAGGGATTGTAATGTGAGTTATATTTAGTTTAATTTACTTTTATGCAAAGCGAGTAAAAAAGGGGGTGGATGTCCTTTGTGACAATTCAGATACCTCCAAATGTTTGTGAGATTTTAACAATCGGTATTAGACATCAATTAATAAATATTCCCAAAATTTTATTTGGAGTATTATAGAGGGTCGTGAGTTGGGATAATATGTACACAACCTCTTATTTGAAAATTAAAAAATATAAAATTTGCATCGAATTTGATCCATAGTCATTAGACAGCAAGTAAGCAAGATTCCTTGAATTTCCATTTTTCTTGACCCCTTGACTTTTAGACATTTTAGACATTTTAGACATGAGTCTTAAATTTTAAACATTTTCTAGAATTAAAATCATGTGATGGATTTCGATAAAAATTAGAATAATGATTCTAGACATAAGGTTTATTATCATTATATCTTGATTCTAATCCTCATAAGGGGGCATAAAGTGATGCAAAACTGTTCTTATCGGGGAATTAATCCTACTCGTCCTGGGATGGGTATTCTAGTTATTTCATAAAACCATTATATTTAATGCTTCGGAATTCTTGAGATGAGGATTGATAATTCCGGGAGTTAGACAGAAAGATTCCCGAGTTCGACAAAGTACACTTGAACAAGCTCGGAGGTTACATCAGCCGAAACGTTGTGATAAACACCCAAGATGAGAACAGTAGTTCAAATATACCAAATTCTACGAATTATATTTAATGTTTTTGACAAAAGATAAATGTAATATACTTAAAAAGAAATATTATTGCCATTTGACTGACCATGAGAGGCCATTTATCAAGATTGCTGCGTTTTGTTTACATGATTACTGGTATATTTTAGTCATATCTTTTTAAAATTATTTTTTCGTGTGGAGGTAAGTAAAAAGGAAATTAAAATGAAGTACAATTTAATAATAATAATACAAATACAATTTAATACGAACAATCAGTTTAATCAAAAATATATTCGAAATAAGTCCATTTTGAGACAGAGTTCTCAAATAATTTTTTTAAATATTGGATCATAATGCATCAGTAACCATATAAGCAAGAATAGGCCATTAAAAAGAAATGTTCTCTTACGGGCAATCAAGCAGCGATAGTAATGTCTTTTTTTTAATTGTATTACAAGTATTTTTTGTCAAAAAATCATTAAATATAATGATTTTGTTGGCTAAGTATATTCAGATTTATTTCTCTTTAACGATATTCAAGTTATCTCCCCTGAATTATTACTTGCCAAAAATGAGAATGAACTCTTCAATTTTGAAGTACAAAACAGACTCGCACATGCATAGTGCGAGATTCGAAATTAAGACTTCACCCCTTTCTTGGCTGGGCTTTTAGGCCAGCAGATGTGTCCACCTGGTTCTTCGTTTTTACATGCTTTTTACGCTGCTGACGCTATGTCATCAGATCTTGCTTCTGGGCAGTTAAGATGGAACTCACAGACAGCTAACCATCTCAGCATGACCCTTTATCTATTGATCGAATCATTTGTATTGAGAATAGTTCCCAGACAGTACAAAGTAAAACCTATATACTTTACATAGCACATGCTTTCTCTACAATGTGTTTACCCTGGCAATTTATGTTTATTTCGATTGTGTGTAGGTTTTATGCTTTCTCTACAATGTGTTTACCCTGGCAATTCATGTTTATTTCGATTGTGTGTAGGTTGTATGCTTTCTCTACAATGTGTTTACCCTGGCAATTCATGTTTATTTCGATTGTGTGTAGGTTGTATGCTTTCTCTACAATGTGTTTACCCTGGCAATTCATGTTTATTTCGATTGTGTGTAGGTTGTATGCTTTCTCTACAATGTGTTTACCCTGGCAATTCATGTTTATTTCGATTGTGTGTAGGTTGTATGCTTTCTCTACAATGTGTTTACCCTGGCAATTCATGTTTATTTCGATTGTGGGTAGGGACTTTTAATGATGACTCTTACATTAGTAATTACATCTATAATTTTCATCCCTTTCTATGTATGATGTTTTATCATGCCCCTCTTACGTTTGCCTTTGACAATTCTGTGTGAGAAATAAAATGTATGTATATTGTAGTAGTGTGGAGAAGAATGCACGAGTGTTTAGCAGAACCAAACCGATTCATAGAGTTGTCGGAAGGCTGTTTCTTTAGTAGGAGATGATTTTTGTGTCTTCTTCAATGTTGGGGTATCCAAATTTTGGATGTTCGTACAGCGTCGTCACCAAATTTTGCAGAGGACCATTTTTTGGTTTGTTTTGGTGACGTATATGAACGTTTAAAATTATCTACCTGGTGTGTTGTATGTTGGATTTGAAATAGATGAAAATATATTAATTTAGTATAGACGACTTTTGTGGCAACCAAAAATAAAGTTTGGTAAAGATTGATAGTAAAAAGAGTCCAAGGAACGTTCCGAGTGAAAGAAGGTGTTTTATCTGTAAGGAGAGATTGAGTACATGTTTTCATTTCAGCTGTCGCTTTGTGCATTTGCATGTGTTTAAATGGGATAGGCATGAATATGTGTATGTATATTAGCGTGCCTGTTTTGTTAGTGAGAGAGTGTATGAACTGTATAAACTTTATGTATAAACTTTACATGCATTTGGTGAGCGGTGTGTATATGCTGTCACTATGTTTAATAATTTAGTAGTGAATGTCTCTCATCATGTGTTTCCTACTTGCTGAGGGATTTTCGGCTCCAAGGGATCTAGGCAAAATGTTTTGTACGCAAGTGTTGTTGGATAATGGCCCTGTGAGGCCGGACATATGTTGAGTGGACGTATGTGTAGAGGATCGTTTGGTTTGGCTTGCGCGATTTATTGCAGGTGGACTCGTGCAATCAAGTGCAGAATAAAGCTTGTTCTTACAGTCGGAGCTCACAAGCGTTGACAGGACCACCACGTTTGACGAGGGTCAAAATGCACCTGCGCATAAGGGTTCTCTGATGTCACGGGTTCTTGTGTGGGAAACTGAGTTTTGCCAGTCTGGTTTTTGGAAGCAAGCTGAACAGACGTATTTCTCCATGTAGTCCGCAAATGAAAAGGGGAATTTATTTCCCTAAAAGAATACAGGTGTGATGAAATTCCTTCCTCCCCTCCTCGAATGGCTAAGGACTTAATGGACCATAGATAGCTAGGAGTTAACTACGATAAAAGTGGTAAATTGATCTCTCTCTCTTCGTTAGTAATACATTTTTAAGAGCGACAGAAAATTGACGCCTAAATAAAAGTAATCAAATTTAAAAGAGAGAGTCTCCTTATCTTTCGCTGTGTATGAGAATCTTTGTTACAGCCCAATACAACGATGATGATAATGGTGATGCGCTGTATGCGAGTATGGGGGCGGCAGATGACGGACATGTTCAGCAGCAGGATAGCAGGACACACCGTTGCAGTGAGGATCGACAGCAACAACAACAATTATAATGACACTAGACGGTTGGTTTGCGTGTGTGAGTGTTGACTGTATGAACTGGGTGAGAATATCGAACACCCGAAGTTTAATGTACAAGTAGACAGAGTAAACGTTACAGTGTGTGTGTTGTCTGTAGAAGAAAAATAGGAAAGAGAAAGAAAAATGCTGTGTTTGGGTTTTTATACTACACACGATATTTGGAAGTTAACATCCTCGTTTTTTTGATTGGCTGAAAGAAATTACTGACTGGATATTTTTTTAGGATTCCCTTAAAGTTAATATTAAACTGAGATTTTGACCCAACATCTTTTAACCCTGGAGAGTTTGCCTCAACTAGTTTTTTGGGGGGAAGAAAATTTGACCTAATATCTTTTAACCCTGGAGAGTTTGCCTCAACTAGTTTTTTTGGGGGGAAGAAAATTTTACCTAATATCTTTTAACCCTGGAGAGTTTGACTCAACTAGTTTTTTGGGGGAAGAAA
Source organism: Sepiola atlantica (assembly GCA_963556195.1). NCBI lineage: Eukaryota > Metazoa > Mollusca > Cephalopoda > Sepiida > Sepiolidae > Sepiola > Sepiola atlantica. The sequence continues at coordinate 120,948,797 of OY744516.1, read as the reverse complement.
ATTTAACCTAATATCTTTTAACCCTGGAGAGTTTGACTCAACTAGTTTTTTTGGGGAAGAAAATTTGACCTAATATCTTTTAACCCTGGAGAGTTTGACTCAACTAGTTTTTTTTTGGAAGAAAATTTGACCTAATATCTTTTAACCCTGGAGAGTTTGACTCAACTAGTTTTTTGGGGGAAGAAAATTTAACCTAATATCTTTTAACCCTGGAGAGTTTGACTCAACTAGTTTTTTGGGGGAAGAAAATTTAACCTAATATCTTTTAACCCTGGAGAGTTTGACTCAACTAGTTTTTTGGGAAGAAAATTTGACCTAATATCTTTTAACCCTGGAGAGTTTGACTCAACTAGTTTTTTGGGGAAAGAAAATTTGACCTAACATCTTTTAACCCTGGAGAGTTTGACTCAACTAGTTTTTTTTGGTAAGAAAATTTGACCTAATATCTTTTAACCCTGGAGAGTTTGACTCAACTAGTTTTTTTGGGGAAGAAAATTTGACCTAACATCTTTTAACCCTGGAGAGTTTGACTCAACTAGTTTTTTTTGGGAAGAAAATTTGACCTAATATCTTTTAACCCTGGAGAGTTTGACTCAACTAGTTTTTTGGGGGAAGAAAATTTGACCTAATATCTTTTAACCCTGGAGAGTTTGCCTCAACTAGTTTTTTTTTGGGAAGAAAATTTGATCTAATATCTTTTCAACCTCAAATAGATAAATCGATTTGTTTGAGGATACTTGAAGTTCTGTGTAGCAAAAAATACTAAATAAAATATAGTTAAGTACGTAAAACAACCAATAGACAACAAACAAACAAAAAAGACTCAAAACAACACGTCTCGATCGTCTCCTAATTTTTATTTAACTAGAGATTTTCTTTCGTTTTGAATACAAATATAACATTAAATTTAAACACTATAATCGATTTTCAGATTTCAAAACTAAATTCTCAATAAATCTTGATTCTCTTCTCTTTCAAAATAGTAATCAAATTAATTTACCAAAAAATGTCTGGTTCTTTAAAAAGAAAATAAACATTATGTGATACTATGGACGATACTATGTGATACTATGGACGAGGAAATGATTCACAAAAAAGGGAATAGCTGTCGGAAGTAGGATAGGTAAAAACACAATGGAAGGAAATGATTAATTAGACAAACAAAAGTATTGGAGGTAGGATGAACAGTCAGCTGGAGACTGGCCGAGGAAACAAAGAAGAGACGTTTAGGATTTCCGGTCAAGGTCAAGATATTGAGGAGTGAGTGTTATTTGAGGCAGTTTAGTTTACGACAGTTGAGTTTTATGACGGTTTAGTTTACAGAAGTTGACAATTTACGGCAGTTGACGAGTTTTAGTTAGTGTGACAGTTGGTGGTTCAAAGAGAACACGATCAGATCTGGCAAAGCCTTAGCAGACCCGAAATAGCTGACGACCTCGAGTAACGACAATGGGGAGCCTCGACAGTCCACAACGGTGTCACACACAACCAGAGTACAACTGATTTATGCACAATGGTTCAGAGTTTGTGTTCTTTCTTGTGAGTGTGTTGCTTTCATTTTTGTATACTTGTAAACAAGTGCTTGCGCCCTCGTCGATCGCCAAGACGAGAGACGACGATGACACGGCCAGAATAAGAACAAGAACAGACGAAGAAAACTGCAGCACACACAACGTTGGGGTCGTCAGTCGTTGAGAGGGCAGCATATGGTTATACATATTAATTAATACGAAAAATAAAGCATTTTCTTTTTTAAAATTAAAAATATGGAGTGGTATTGGTCGTGTGGTATTTTCCTAATAAATTTAATGTGTAACAAACAAAAAAAAATCAATAATGTTTATTTAAAGATTGAATAAAAATTATTTTCCATAAAATGTCGGAAAAATATTTAAGAATGGGCAATTATCTTATTCAGAAATCAAATTAATGTCTTAAAATTTCATACAAAAACATCTGGCCGAAACTCTGATGGTTGAAAAATGTTGGGTTAAATTTTTTTACCTCTAAAAAATAGTTGGGTCGAACTTTTCAAGATTAAAATATTTGGTGTCAAAAACTCTTGGATTAAATTCTTTGGAAGTAAAAGATTTTGGGTCAAACTCTGAGATGAAAAGATTTTGCATCTAAAACTGCTACGTCAAACTTTTCAGTACAAAAAGATTTGGGGTCAAAAACTCTTAGGTCAAACTTTCTAGAATGCAAAGATCTTGAGTCAAATACTCTTTGGGATCAGAAACTCCTAGATCAAACTCTCCGAGGTGAAAAGATTTTTGGTAAAAACTCTTGGGTCAAACTCTAAGACGACCAAAGCATCCTAGGATCACATGAAACATATATTACGCGTTTTCAGAATAGGGTCCTATATTCTTTTTATGATAAAGAAACTGAATTTGTAACTGATGATTAGTTAATTTAATAACAAAAACCAAATGTATTTATATAATATTTTTATTATTTCTCAAAATGATATGCCTGTGCAACCTAAAGCACGAACAACAATTAGATGTCTGGTACTCAACGACACCTAATTGAGTTTGTGCGACGGAAGCAACATGAGAGTCACTTCTCTGCGATAATCTTTAACCAAAAGATCTCGTTTGCGATCAGGGGATCAACTTACATAGCAAAGTAAATATAAATAGATTGTCGTGGACCGTTTACAACTCGCCACTTTTTAATAACAAAACCGGAAGTTAACCCTTCGACAGATTTGGTGCATGCGACAGAAATGGACAAAATTTCTTCTCTTGATGCATCTCTCTTCCATTGACGAATCAGATGACACCAAGACATCACAAGCATCGGCAGCTATGTGCCTACTATGAAAGACACACATTTTTAACATTCATCTTCATCTTTGGAGCTTGATTCTATGATCCACCATGATGACTACAACAAACAGCAGCACTAGAACCGCCATGACAGTGACAGCACCAAGAACAGTTCCAACCCAAGCAGAAACACTAGCACTAGCAGCAGCAACGACCCTGTGACGAGAGTAGCAGCAGCAACCCCCTATCCTACTAGTAGCAGCAGCACCACGGCTAAACCTTTGTGAAATCCTAACACTGCTAGGAGAAATCATCATCATCATTCACTGTGGCAAGCCGACCCTTAATGATTCAAGACACAGGTGACATCCAAAAACTGCATTTCAGAATTTTGGCGATAAGGATTGATAATTTGGATTATTTGGATTATTCGGACTACTGTTCTCACCTTGGATATTATTCTCATAATGTTTCAGCCAATGTAATCTCCAACATTCGTCAAACTCTGGAATCTGTGTCGAACTCAAGATCTCGTAGTGCAATAATCAGTTCTAAGTCTTCTGGGGGTTGAAGGTTCAATTCTCAGTACGGGCGATACTAAGAATACAATTATGAATTACTTAAGCTTGCTCTCGTTCTGTCAGCCATGGCCGGGTAGAAACACGGTCATGGTTGACAGAACGAGAGCAAGCTACACCCATGGAATAAATAAAGGGTTCTTTTGGTAATTCCATGCAGATTCCCGAGTTTAACAAGATGACATGAAGATGATCAGAGTTTACATCATCCAAAACGTTGTGAGAATAATATTCAAGATGAGAATAGTCGTCTGAATAATCCAAATCACAACACTGCTACAAAGAATCATCGTCGTCATCATGGCGGCAAACTTAATCTTAACGATTTGCTGAGTTATGAACCATTATAAAAAGAGGCGTTTATTTCCCTCGAAATAAAAACACCTTTTTATTGTATTTTATACACGAGATTTTTTCTCTTTTCTGTTGTATGGTTCACCTCTTTTATTATTACTTATTAATGGGAGTCGTGGAACACTTGTCGAGGTTGTTGGTGAGGTTGAATGTCGAGATTAGAGATAGCCCTTTTGTATTCATCTGACTAGGCTTGCTTGAAATGAAGAAGAAGAAAAGGGGATCACCAGAGTTCCAGTTAAAAATACCAATATCTTCTCTACAATTTATATTATTTTTATTCAACACTTTTGTCAACACAGGAACATAGGAATATAAGACAGGCTGGTTCTGTCAGCATGTATTAGAGAAAAGGAATTGAGTTCAGGTCTTTAGTCTCAAACGAAAATTTGTATTTCCCCTCGAGAGGCGAGGATGGCAATATGGCGTCTTGTTGCAGTGACGTCTCTCAAGGAACTGATTATACAAAGGTGCCAAATTAAAGCTGGGCAGACACGCACAGAAGTGTCTTAATCGCCTGATGTATTTCTACGCATGTTTGGACATGCCTGTTTTAACTGGTCGAACCACATACTAATCACTACGCAAGAGTGGTATCAGTCTTCAAGATATATCCAAAGCCTTTGACAAGGTCTGGTATAAAGGTCTTCTCATAAAAATTAATTCATATGGTATTACTGGACGAATATTTGATATAATTAGATCCTTCCTATCCAAAAGAAAGATCCAGGTCGTCCTCGATGGCCGTTCATCCAAACAACATGACATAAATGCAGGTGTACCCCAGGGATCGATTCTTGGACCTTTATTGTTCCTGATTTTCATAAATGACCTCTCTAATGACATTGTGTTTGAGATGGGTATATTTGCTGACAACACCACACTCAACTATCCGAGGCAACAGCTGAATCCTTAGAATGTGACCTCCAGTCTGTAGTGGAATGGTATCAGAAATTGATGGTAACATCTAATGCTACTAAGAGAAAGCTCGCTTCCTTCAACAACTACAAGAAACCTCTTTAACCACCGATTGGCATGCCAAATAAAACCCAACCTGAAAGTCCAATGTTCAAACTCCTTGGTCTAACATTCACAGGTAACATGAATTGGAACAAATACATAGAAGACATTGCCAAGGCTGCTGCAAAGAAAGTGGGCTCCCTCTACCGAGCTAGAAAACTTCTCATGGCTGATAGTATCCTATATCTCTACAAAACCACCATCTGCCCATGCATGGAGTATTGTTGCTACATCTGGGCTGATGCACCATCCACTAGTCTCTCCCTCTTAGACAAGGTCCAAAAAAGAGTGGCTAATCTGATAGGTCCCTCACTATCCACCAAACTCCAGCCCCTTTCTCATCGCCGCAATGTTGCATCCTTGCACTTGTTTTACAAGTACTTCAATGGAATGTGCTCTAATGAACTTGCTGTTCTGGTGCCCCTGAACGTAAATACATTCGACCAACCTGACAGTCAGCTAAATCCCATCCATTCACTGTGGAGATCCCCAGATGCCGGAGAGCTTTCTACTTCAATAGCTTCTTTCCTCGAGCTGCCGGCCTTTGGAAATCCCTCCCTGCTCCCTGTTTCCCCGACTGTACCGACGTGCAGAAATTTAAAATAATGTGAACAAGCATCTCGCTGCACAGCTCCCAATTTAGGATGACCCCCAAAACTTTCACTCTAATTATCGGTAGTACCTTACGTCTACAGTGGCAATTTGCCTTGTTTGGGGTGAACTATGTTAAAAAAAATTTTTTTAAATACAAATGAAAGTAGATCTCAATCATGTAACTGCTACACACTAAACACCTTGTCTATCTCATCAATGCCACAGCTCCCATTAAAAGAAAAAGTTTATTAATGAATTTTTAAAATTCGGTCAACATTAACTTCAGGGGAACCCTAAAAAAATGCTGCTCGGCATAAAACCATTATATTTAAATATTTAATCTCTCTTGTGGCATATTATGAACAGAATTATCTCCCTTTGCATCTTGCTGGATTTGTTTATATCGACTATGTAAAAATTCCAACATGGCAAGATGTTTGGCAACGTTTTGTGTGTATGATTCAACTTGCTATAACTTACTGTCTTTTTTTACCCAAATATTTAAATATGATGGTTGAAATAGTGCCAAGCGGAATTTTTTAGGATTAATGTTTACCCCAAATTCTATTGATGATGATCCCTTCTTTTAATATTTTGCTACGTGACAATACTAATGCAAACACAAAATAAAATAACTATGCAGCGTCCTCTCCAGAAAAACAATGTATGTTAGGAGAGAATGTTATAATCAAAACTAATGGCAATATAAACAGGAGTTCACAAAAACTGGGCCTTTTGTGTAAACTCGGGCAAATTAACCCCTTTTATTATTATGTACTCATTAGAAGTTCTCACATAAGTCATCATCAGTGATTGGTCACTGATAATCACTGGTATTCCCTGGAGTCTGAGTGACAACAAGTTTATCCAGATTTCCAGTACTTTCCACCTTTTTCGGTAACTATTGCAAATGACTTTGTATTATTGCAACAGTCGCTTACCATTGATTTCTCACTGGCAACAACAATCGTTCTCTTCTGGGATTTGGGTAGCAATCAGCCTCCCCAAAGTACCAGTACTCTCCACACCTTTCCAGTGGAGGTCTGGTTTGTGCTCTCCTTCCTCGGTCTTTCCATCCTCCTTGACTCTTCACAAATATTTTGTGTGGTATCAGCCGAGGCTGGTGCCATCACATTGTTTTTTTTCGGGGGGAGGAGGGACAGTTTATAAAATTTATTGCGGAGCAGTTTCAGTTCCCTTGGTTTCATGTGATGGTGTTCTTTCTATGTTTTTGTTTTATTTCTATTGCAACTTCCCTGCAGCTGGTTAGCATTCGTAGTTTATGTAGGTTGGTTCCACATTCGAGGATTTTCCATAAGATTTCAGCTGTTTTCATCATTGCCGTCCATTATATGGGGTCAGTCTTTTATTGATTCCAATTACAACCGGTCTTTTTTCCAGATCTCTTATGATTATTGGTATTATATTGACTTATTCATGTTCCATATCCCTTTCAGTTCTCTGGCAAGTTCTATGTATTTACTTCATTTTCTTGCCTCCTTGATCTTCACCCTGTGAATTGCTTGGACGGCAAAATCTACTATTTGGCAGGTTTTTTCCTTCTTGTTGACTATTATGACATCCGGTCTTGTTTGGAGGAGTTTATCTGTTTTATCTCCATATCCTAAAGGATTTTGTGATTTTCGTTTTCCAATACTGTCTCTGATTTGAAAAGTTTCCACATAACTGAAAGGCAAGTGATCGGTCTAAAGTTTGTCACTTCACCCCCCCTTTTGTTTTATCTTTTATGATCAAGACATTTATCAGCCATTTAGGGAAGCTACCTGTCGTCAAACAGCCATTTATCATTTCTGCAAGACGTGGGTGAAGAGCCGGAAGGTTTTTAAACCAGTATCCTGCGACTCCGTCAGGTCTAGGTGCTTCCAATTTGAAAGCTTTTTAATCCTCTCCTTCAGCATCTCAACGGTGACTGTTATATTCGTTTGTACTTCTGTGCTAAAGGACATCTCCCTTTCAATATCTTTGATCCATTCTGCATAATCTTGATGCTTTACTTCCTATTCCCAAATTCCTTTCCAGAATGCACTAGATTAGTCAACATCAGGTATAACGTCATTCCCTCTTTCAATTCCTTCTAGTTGTTCAAAAAAGAGTTTCCGGTTGTTTTCAAACAGTCTGTTTTGTCGATACTGCTCAATTCTGTCGCTGTAATGTTTAACTTTAGCAGTCTTAGCTACGGCCTGCTGTTTTAGTTCTTCAATTACACACTTAAAACCTTTTTAGTGTATGTAAAACTTACGGATTAGTCTTTCACTAGCGCTCTGACTTTTGGGTTCCCCATTTTCGACAGCTTGCACTTTATTTAAATCCTTTCTAAGTTGATTTATCTGACCATTTAAACGTTTCCTCCACCAGGGCTCTTTCTTTACTTCTTTATTCCGTTTTTCTACTCCGAGTAGATTTGATACAGTATTGGCTGCAGCTTTAATAACTTTATTACACTGATCAAGATTATTTACTAATAAAAAATGACAAGACATCATTCACTTTGGTCGTGACAGTTTTCAATCTTTTCCTATTGACAAATCTCAGGTTCGGCGGCTGTTTTAAATTGCCAGCTCTTAGCTTCTCGTCTAACAATCTGAAAATATCAATATCTTCTTCTGTCATCCCATGTTCTATTATATATTTTACGATTGCATCTGTGGAAACCGCTTGATTACCATTAGTTACAATATTTTCGCTCTCAGAGTTTGTTTTATTTCTACCATTGACTTTTCTTCAACTAGATCAAGTTTATTTATCTCCCCAAGCTTGTCTAAATCTTCTCTCTTAATTTCTCTTTTTAGTTCTTCAATTCCAATAGCAGATAACCATTCATTAGTTCTAATCACCCGGGCTTGTCCTGCAAGTTTTTTTTTCTGATAGTTCAAACATGCCTAGCTCATTCCAGCTACAGTGCATTCACTGTCTATATCGTCTCTTAGGAAAATCACTCTTCAAGTAACATTTCATCACAATTCTATTTAAGGCTTTAGTCAAATTAGTTCTAGTTTTAGTGTTAGTGTTTCGATGGATTCGCTGGATGACGACTTGGGAAGCCTCGTTCGTTACCCGCCACAGGTGGGGCATGTACTTGACATTCTGGGCCCACATACGTCGTTTTCGGTTTGATAATTTTGAACACTCATATTGAAATAATATAAGGAATGGTTTGTGAAAGGTTTTCCTTCCCTAGTATATTTATTGAGATACCATCTCTAGGAGAGTTGCTATCCAAAGCTGACGACCCAATCCTGGTCATGAAATGCAGTTAAATCATGCCAGATGTCAACCTGGCATTTACAACTGCCTTTGCATTCCATCAGGTATTTGCTATCCTTAGAGATGTTGCGTTCACTATGGCTTGCTGGAGATTCTAAACCCCATATGCCAGTTGCTCTGCGGCTGGGATAATTGTTATTATTATCATTATCATCATCACCATTAAATACTATAATTATCATTATTACTACCACAACTATTATTACATTTTTTTTTTTATAATAAAAAAAATATTATTATTATTATTATTTTTTATTTTTCTATTTTTTATTTTTTTTGTACACAGGTTTAGCTTTAAGCTTTTACACTGAGGAACTTGAAGTTTTTTTCTGGGGCAGTAATTTTCTTTAACTTGGCTCACTGTCCATCAATAATCCCACTCAGATCAAGTGCTAGGGTATTGCCCTCCAACCCCTGGAAACTTTAGTGTAGGGTCCTCTCTACTACATGTCAATTTTAAAGTTTCCTAACATGGCTGCCATGAACTCTCAAAGGATCATTTAATTGAAGGGCATTCCTTTTCATAAATTACCAATTTTTACATTTCACATTAGGATTAATCACTGAGTCACTTTTGCAATATTTTTGTTTTAAAAAGATTCCAACGTAACACATAAAAGAACACTGAATTTTTCTAAAACAAAGACAAAAAACAGGACTTGATGTATTTATTGTTTTACCGATCATTTGACAGAAAAATTAAGGTTTTTAGAGTTAGAACTTTTTGAATTGTAATAATAATTCCAATTAAAATAGAAAATGTATACTAATATGAAAGACATGTGTCTATTTGTTTGTGTGTTCACTGACTACTTTTAGGCTATTAGACCTATGAACAATACATTTGATAAAAATGATCTCCTATCTATAGAGGGGTCATATTAATCATTTTATTTATGAAGGGCACATGAAAACCCCATTGGCCATTTTTACTTCTAATTTTAATGATAGGAAAATATGACAGATTTTCAAAATTTGTAGCAGATTTTGAATATTTTAAAACCTTCTAATGGGTCTATAATGATGAGGGGAAGGGTTTCCGTCGCCATTATAATTAAAGTTTGGCTGTGATAGAAGGCCTGTTTGACTCCGTAGATGAAATAAGTAGATGACAACCGACGACATTGAAGGTTAATAGAAATACCTTTCATTTTGGTCTGTGTTGAGAAGGAATTAAAAACAGCTTAGAGTCAATATTTACAAAAGAGGCACCATGTATCTTTATAGATTTTATCATGTCGTTGGCGAGTTGGAAAGGCTACCGACAATACGATCTTAAAACTCCAATTGCCTAGGCGCAAAAAAACAAACTGTGTGGCCGCTACAAGTGGTCTAATGAATTTTATTCTTACACCAAGACATCTGATTGGCAGGTGGGACAATCACTCATCAGTAAACCTGTCTATTTACATCAAATGAAAATAGTACATCAAAATACGTAACTGCTACAGGTCTAAAAAAAATCCCTTGGTTATTTAATATCAAAGCACAATGCCTACTGACAATCTCATTAACCCTTATACTTGAGTAGCCTTTGACCTTGGTCAATGGCGACTCATTAGTATTAAAAAATTTTTTTTTTTTAACTTTTATTCACTCCAAACAAAGAAATATTGCCACTGAAGTGTAAGGGGCTACTGGTAGGATCCATATTTATAAGGGAGCAACCTGGGTGGGGGAGTGGGGGAGACAGATGTTTGTTTACTTTACATTTAAATTTCTGCATGTTGATACTGTCATGGAATCAGGGAGCAGGAAGGGAATTCCATGTAATAGGGTTATTAACAAATCTTCTCACTAAAAATCATGCATTTTTATTTGCTTTACATTAAAACTAAATGTGTCTTTAAAATATTTTTTTTAAAAATCCACATAATTTGAAATTCTTTTAATTTCAGGTTTCTTAATCTGTAGCAAGAATTGTAGTTTCCTATCCGAATTGTTCTTGAACACTGTAAAAAGAAATACTTTGTATTGTAATAAAGAATTTGTACAGCTAAACTTTGTGGTGTGTCAATTGCAATCAGGTCAAACATTTCATCCTGGTGATACCAGATCAGGCTGCCCTGTAGCTCCCTGAGACGAAATTCACCTACATTGACGTTTTTTTTTTTTTTTTTTTTTTTTTTGTAAAACTTAATTATGTTCTACAAAACCAAAAACAAAAGCCCCTCTCCCTTTCTCCCTCCCCTTTTTTATTTTATTTTTCCTACCCTACTCCCGGTCCTGGATATGACCTTAAACTACATCCGATGGTGAGATCCGGCTTACGGACTTTGGGGAATGTGGAGCCTCCTCTTAATTACCATTGCTCCCAGGTCCACCCTGACCCGGAGTGGTAGTACCTGTTAGGGTCCCAACTATGGGTTAAATAGAAACAGATTAAAAGGGGAAAGAAACAAAAAAGAGAAGAAAACAAATATACTTTAACAACCAAACCAAACACCATCAATAAATATTTGAACATATAAAGAACTTGAAGCATAAAAACTTTCACCAAAATGACTGCATTCGGCATTAAATAACCTGAAAAGGGTTGATATGCCGTAAAACAAAACAACCAAACCAAACCAAACATTTCATCGGTTTTGATAATAAAGATAACAAAAATAAAAATGATGAAAGTTTGATATTTAAATATTTGTCCTGTTTTTTTAGAAGATTACTTTTGTTAATTGCATTATTTGTATATTTTTGTTAATTGCATTATTTGTATATTTTTGTTAATTACATTATTTGTATATTTTTGTTAATTACATTATTTGTATATTTTTCGTCTGAATTTTTCTGATTTTATTTACATTGATTTTATTCAAACTATTAAAAACAATATTTGTTTTTCTTTGGTTATCTCCCCTTAACATCTTCTTCAACCTTTACAAAATTGAAAAAAAAACAAAGCAAAAACAAAAGAAAATAAAAAAAAACATTGCACAGAACATTTACTCTATTAAAACCTCTACATACAGATCAGATTTTGCTAAATATTTCATCTGATACTTACCAAAAGTGCCCAGTTATTTTCCCTTCCTCTTATCATCTAAGATGTTCATGTATAGATGAAAAGTGTGCACGATGACAAACAGCAGTAGAGTTTTTGTAGTGTAAGAAGAAGTGTTCATTTTTTAGTAAGAAGACAAAAGGGGTTACCATTAGCTCAAATATAAAGACAAGCTTTTCCTCCACATTTTTTTTTTATTTATCTACCTCCCACGCGGTAAGATGTGACACAAGGTCGGGAAAGTGGGATTAGATAAGCCAGCGCCCGAGAGGTGAGCACTCTGGCCATTTAAAAATTGCCTGGGCAGCCTCGTCGGCATTCCCCGGTAGGGGCGCCTCAGACAGTAAGCAATAAACTTACTCCTCCCCAAAGAGAGGAGGAAAAGCCTGGGAGGGTTGACCTCCTAGAACTGCACAGGACAGACCCATAGACCAGCGTAAATCAAGCCCCGAAGGCCAAGACAATACCAGTCTATAGGGTGCAGTATCCATCGGAACAGATACTACACTTTGATCTTGGCCACATTTTAAATCATTTTTATTCATACATCGTTTCACCAACAAACAGCCAGAGACCATGAACGAGTTTAAGTAACAAGAAATACCATAGCACGCTGAGTTGACAAGCACGGATACATCTTCCCAATGGGTTGGGTCTCGCATCCACTTGTCCTGCACATTGCCAAACCTTTGATTCGGTTGAGACAAGAACATTGCACGCCTCTTCAGCTCGACGTTAACTATCCAACTGTTTAAAACAGTGGAAAACAGTGTACAAATAGTTCATCAAAAGTACCTCCCACACAAAGTGTTCTGATTGGACAATTTATTAGTCACTCTGCATGGAAGAATAAACTTGTGCAAAAGAAAATAATTTTTAAACATATAACTGCTACAGCAGAATATAGATTTTTTTTTTAGGGGTCAGTTTGATAAAAGAAAATGGGAGCTTGTCTGGGATCAAGAGTACAATAAGGACTCCAGTTCATTAACACAACACGCGGAACATGTTCCGGAAGTCACCGGCATCTTCCGGTTGACCTCGCAATACACGTGATCGCTATTTACAAAACAACTTGTAAATAAAATAAACAAAATATATACACTTTTTAAAAAATCGGCTGACTTGTAATCTTTCGTTTTGCAATAAACAAAACAGTTTATCGTTTTTTTTTGTTTTACTTTTATTTACTAAAAAAAAACAACAAATTTTAAACGCAGAACATTCTATATTTCGTGTTGTGTATTTTAAGAAAAAGTGGAGGGCTATATGAAACTATTACGCAAGTTATTTTAATAAATAAACGAAATATATACGCTTTTTTAAAGATCGGCTGACTTGTAATCTTTCGTTTTGCAATAAACAAAACAATTTATTGTTTTTTTTTGTTTTACTTTTATTTACTAAAAATAAAAAAACAAATTTTAAACGCAGAACATTCTTTATTTCGTGTTGTGTATTTTAAGAAAAAGTGTATTGCGAGGTCAACCGGAAGACGAACCAGAAGACGCCGGTGACTTCCGGAACATGTTCCGCGTGTTGTGTTAATGAACTGGGGTCCTTATTGTACTCTTGCTCCCACGATCCTTATGTTTGGGAAAATTAGATTAAATTGTGAACGAAACTGAAAAGAGCACATTGCATAATCAAATTTTTAAAAAACCTTCATATTTGCAATAAACATTTTAAATGATTTTATTCTATTTATTATTCTATTTTTGTAGTATGTGATTTATTATACTGGTGTTGATGACTGCCAGAAAATTAGATTTTACCCATTTTAAAATGAATTCTTCCAAAATCGAATATAATGTCATAAACAGAATTATGCTATAATGGGCATAAAGTGGAACAGGTGCTAGTGTGATTGCAAAAATTAAAAATAGATGGAGTAAGTTCAGGCAACTTCTGCCATTACTAACTAGCAGAGTGTTACCACTGTTGACCAAGGGAAGAGTTTATCAGTCATGTGTACACAGTGTGATGATGTGTAGAAGTAAAACCTGGCCAGTGAGGGTTGAGGATATGTGTTGCATGAAGAGAAATAACATGAAAATGATACGATGGATGTGTAATGTGAGTCTTAAAGGCAGGCTTATTTCTAATGACCTCGGAAGAAGATTAAATCTGGACAGTATAGGGAGATGTGTGCAGAACAGGAGACTTTGATGGTATGGCCACGTTGAAAGAATGGATGAGAGTTCTTGGGTTAGTAAATGTAGAACAGTTAATGTAGCAGGTCCAGTTCATAGAGGAAGGCCAAGGAAAACAGGAGGGATGGATAAAAATGGACTTGAGAGAAAGAGGCATGAATAAAGACCTGACCAGAGATAGGTTAGTTTGGAAGTCAATTTCTTAAAGCCGTCCAACACATGCCAGCATGTAAAACAGATGTTAATCTGAATATGATGATGATGATGATGGGTACGATCGTTCTCCATTATACTTAATGTTATGGTAGGCTGTAATAGAAAATTTATCTAGCTCCAAAAGTTAATCAACAGACGACATTGAAATTTCAAATGAATATACATTCTATTGGTTTGTGCTGAAAACGGAATTAAAACAGCTAACAGTCAATCTTTATAAAGTGCGGCATACAACTTGTTCTGGTCGGTGTACTGGTTCCAACTCCTGCCAGGGGAAATGAAATCATGTGGGTGCTGTAATAAGAAGTCTGGAAATTTGTGTGTTCATACATCAAAGCTTCTGATCGGTTGGGGAGGGGGACAATCACTCCAGTGGTACACCTATACATTTACATCAAAAGAAAAGTAGTACAAAATACAATTAGAATATGTGACTGCTACAATGCCACCATTGTTGACTTAAACAGTTTTAAAAAAAACTATTCTTTGCATCATTTTAATTTTAATAATCAGTGTTTACAATTTTAAATAAATAAATAAATAAGAGACATATTCGTTTTATTTATTTAAAGAGTATTTAGCTGACAATGGCAATTATTTTTATGGAAGAAGAAAGAGACAATTTTTTCTTAATAATATCGACTCTTACATACATTTATCATTTCAAAAGAAATATAATGATTAAGAGTAAATTATGCAAATAGATGAAGATAGCAACTGTAGAATTTCTATGGGTCTCACTAGTGTTATTATGATTTGCTTGAATATATACTGAATTATCTCCCTTAGTGTTTACATATCTCTATTTATATAAAGAGGTATGTGTAGTTATATATTTGTATGTACAGGATTCACTCATAAATTAATTAATTGATCATTATGAATTTTGGGTACAGCTGCTATGCGTAAGGGGTCATAATGTGGGCTATATTTAGTTTTATTTAGTTTTATGTAAATGGGTAAAAGGGGGGAGGTAGTATCCCTTCGTGAGACTTCAGATAACTCCGATTTTTGTGAAATTTTAACAATAGGTACTAGGCATCAATTAATTAATATTCCCCAAATTTCAGTTTCTTTAGAATATTTTGAAGGGTTTTTTATGGGGCATAATATGGGCACAACTATATTTCATATTTGCTTTAAATTTGATTCATAGTCAATTAGACACCAATGAAGTAAGATTCCCTGAATTTCAATTTCTTCTTAAGACCCCTTAAGCCTTAAATTTCAGATATTTTCTATAATGAAAATCATGTAATGGATTTCGATCAAAATTGGAATAAGGATTCTAGACATAAGGTTTAGTATGATTATATCTTGATTTTAATCTTCGTAAGGGAACATAAAAGTGATGCAAAACTGTTCTGTATGAGGAATTAATTTTACCCATCCTAGGGCGAGTACTCTTCTAGTATATACATATATCTTTTTGATTATGCCTTGTAAAAAATATCAATCTTTTCACAAATCCTCTAATTTAAACTTATAGAAAATGAGACCTAGTCCATTTCTATTATTTATAACTACTTTATTGGTCTTCGATGTTCTGTAAACTCTATTCACCAAAACTTTGAAATAGAGACCGCATAGATTTTTGTCTTTTTTTAGAAAAAGATTTTCTCATAAAAAACTTCAGACCATTGTCGATTACAACATTTAGAATATGATTATCGAAAAAGAAATTAAAAAAAAATTATTTGCATATATCAATACCTTCATTTTAAAAATAACACTTACTTTATAGATTTAGAATGTAGAATGTCATTTCTGCTGTCTTTACGTAGAAATAAGGGATTTCAGTTACATAAAAATCAATCATTATTTTTTATGTGACCGTGTTGGTTAGTGGAGTGATTTTGTGAGACGAATATATGAAAATGAATTTGGATGAAAAATCTTAGGTATAGATCAACAATAATATTTATTAATATATTTAACAACTGAAAGAACAATTTATTTTTATAATGAGGACACTAATTGAAGCCGCTGTGCAACAGCGTCCATTGAAATCTTCTCTCTCAAATTGAATGCAAGGGACGTAACTCTTCTCAAAATATCTTTGAGGCAAGCTAGACAAGGGCAAGAGTTACTTCCCTTTAAGTACAAAAATGTTTCATATTTATTATATGAATCTGTTTTCATCTAACAATTTTTTTTTTGTATTTTTTTTTTCAGAATCAATAATCTACATTTTTTTAAATTAAAAAAAAGTCGTCCAAAATGATGTGGCCTCTATTTCAAAGCCTCACCTAATTTTCTTAAGCTGATTATTTCCATTTTCCCATAATTACATTTTTCGTAAATTATTTTCAGTTATGAATTTTGAAATCATCTGTGTGTAGCCCTACGGGGATCACTTCTTTGATCGCAGCAGATCATCTTGATTTCTAATGGAAACGTTACTTTTACACATCTACATCTAAATATCACTATATGTGCAACTCTCACTGAAATCTTGCATTGTACAAATCTCTCCCCTCTCTCTCTCTCTCTCTCTCTCTCTCTCTCTCTCTCTCTCTCTCTCTCTCTTCTGATATAATTATTTTTATGTTTCTTAAGAAATAATTTATGTTATGCAGATTTGTTAATGTGTACACAAATGATATTTCAAGTTTTAGTGAAAACAAACAAGTAGCTTGTTTTTCATTCAAGATTTTCAAATTTATTAGCTTGTTAATCAAAGCTGACAGACAGCCATTTTGAAGAATCAACCTTGATTTAGCCTGATCGAGTTATCTTCTCTTGCCGATTACTACTTATATTTAGCTTTACCTCGCCCTTCTGCCAGCATTCATGTCTATCGTGCCTTTAATCTTCACAATATTGGATAGCTAGTCCACTCAAACAAGACCGATGATGATCGGTCACGATTTTTCCCTTGCTTATGATCTAACACAGATTGTTGACAATCCTACTCGCGTACCCGATTCTGACGGACATTTTGCAAGTCTTCTTGATCTTTTCCTGACAACTTGTCCTGAACAATGCTCATCCACTGTTCTGTCTCCACTGGGATCTTCTGATCACTCAGTTGTCTCAATTAAGATCAAAACAAAGTGCAATAAAACCTCTGATATCCCTTTCCATTGCACAGTGTATCGATATTCGATGGCTGACTGAGACAGCCTCAGATCTCTCATATCAGAAATTCCTCTTCACTCTACTTTTGAAAAGATGTTTCCTGTATCACATCAGATATTACTGATTGGTTAATCGTTTCAAGGAATTCCAACAGAAATCAAACAGCCAGCTTTGGTACACCCCTGAATGCCATTGCTCACAGAAATCACTATTTCAATTTTTTTCAAAGAAATAGATGCTCTGAAATCAAAGCAACGTTTAGGAGTGCTCGCAACCAGTACAAAAGGGTTCTAAATGATGCGAAAGAGTCCTATGCACAATCCGTTAAATCTACAATGGCTGAGCAGAGGCTTGGTTCCCAAGAGTTTTGGTGAATAACAAACAGGGTCCTGAACAGATGTATGACCTCTATTCCTACCATCATCAATGGACTGAAGGTTGATTTCCACAGCATCTGATAAAGCCAAACTTTTTGCAAAAGATTTGCATCAAATTCAACCCTATGCGATCAGTGCCGCCTACTATCTGAATTTCCTCTTAGGATGGTAAACACTCTGAGCGACATCCATATATCTACCAAACTTATCAAGAATCTAGATGCCAGCAAAGCAACTGGTCCTGACAATATTCCAATTATAATGCTTAAGAAGCTGCAACCGGAACTAGCTCCTGTTCTTACAAAGCTGTATAATCGTTGCTTAAAGGAGAAATGCTTCATATCACATTGGAAAACTGCGCCAGTCTGCCCAGTATTCAAAAGTACTGGAGATTGGTCTTTTGTATCTCAGTACAGACCAATCAGCCTTCTGTGCGTCATGAGTAAGTTATTTGAATCTGTGATAAATCAAGTTGTCAACTATCTCAGCAAAAACAATCTACTCAGTGACAAGCAATATGAATTTTGTCCTGCAAGATCAACTGCTGATGTACTGATTGTAATATGATACAGGATTAGTGCATCTATTGACGAAGGTTTTGTCTTTGGAGCAATAGCTCTTGACATATCAAAGGCCTTTGATAGAGTTGCACAAGAGTTTGCTTCACAAATTAGCTAACTATGGGATATCTGGAAATGTCTTTTCAACCCCCAAATCCTTTCTCTCTGATAGGTTTATAAAAGTAGTCACTGCTGGGCAGAAGTCTGAAGCCCATAGTATCAATGCCGGCATGCTTCAGGAATCTATTCTGATCTTTATCAATGATCTCCCAAATCACAGTCTAAGTTCATTCTTTGACATTTATGCAGATAACAACCATCTATGGTAACACTTCGAAGAGCATTAATAATCAAGATCTTTCTGTTTCTCTCTCTTCTGACCTGGAGCATGTAGTGCAATGGGGAAAAAGGTGTCTGGTTACTTTTAATACATCTAAAAACAAGCTTCTCTCCTTTCACCACCAATGCTTGGATCCTCACTTTGCCCTAATTGAAATGAATGGCTCTCTTCTTGAAGAAGCCCCCTGCCTTGATAAGGTTTTAGGACTGACCTTCACTCCAGACCTCAAATGGAAGACTTACATCAAATGTGTGGCTAGGGTTGCTGGAAAAATGGTTGGATCATTCTACCGCTCCAAAAAGTATCTCCTGACGCAATCCTCTACCTGTATAAGAGTCAAATACGTCCTAAGATGGAGTATTATTGCCACATCTGGGGAGGTGCCACTCAGAGCACCCTTTCCTTCAAAATCTAGTGGGAGATGTCCTCTTCTCTTCTCGACAGCCTCTTTCTCACAGGAGAGGTTGCTAGTCTTTCTCTACTCTTTCTTATTTTCATGGTAGGTGCTCGACCGAGATCTAGTTTATGGTTCCCCCCTTTAAAACATTTACAACAAAAACTCGTCTAGCTACAACCACTGTAAATAATTTTCTTTCTCCCTCTGTGTACCTAAAACTAAACAGAACTTCCATGAGTAGGGTTTCTTTCCAAGAACTATCCGTCTGTGCGACACAATACTATGGGACTGCTTCCCAGCTGACTACAACATGTTTACAAATTCTTGTTGAGACGTCCTCTTAAATAATCTAATTCTTACCTGTTTCAACTATTGTTACCAATCCTCACGGTGTTGTCTCACCGTCAACCTGATAAACTTATTGACCCTTGTCCTCGAGTGACCTATGAGCCTTGATAAGTGATGACGTGTTAGTACATGAAAAACAAACATTTAAAATAGTAGCCATTAACAAAACCTTTTAAAAAAATGAGGAAGTTTTAAAATCTTAACTTCACAAAATGTTTCTTTTCACTAAAACTTTAAACATTACTTTTCTACACACTAACACGCTCGCATAAGATTAGGTTGGCTTAGCCAGAACAACAGATATGCAAGATTAAACAAGGATTAAATGATCGATACAACACTAACTGAGCTTATCATTGTTTGTCAGTTTCACTGTGTGACTTGGTGGGTCAGATTAATACAATACTCATTGAAGAATAAGAATTCTTAATACTCAGTGAAGACGTTATTCAAAGCTACATTATATTTACGATGTCTTTGTTTCCGTGTCTGTCCAGGAATGCAATTGAAAACAAAGTCCTATATCAAGATCAAACACAACTGTTCTTGAGTAGAATTTTACAAGTAATCCAATGGTGGCATTACTTTTCTATTAGATTTCTTTTCCAATAATATAATCCACAAACAGCAAAGACAACATTTTACTTTATTTTATTTATGATTTGAAAATTATAGAAATTAAAAGATACTGAATTTTTTAGATGTGTATTGATGATTTTGATTATTCAGACTACTATTCTCATCTTGGTTGTTGTTTTCACAACGTTTCGGCCGATGTAACCTCCGATCGTTCTCAGGCGCATCTTGAGAATTTTCATGGAAATTTGAACTGAACCCTTTATTTAATCCTGTTTTCCCATTTAACTACACGGGCTACCAGACCTTCCAAAGTTTTGCCTCATCGTCAACAACAGATGCCATAATTAAGTGAAAATCGTTTCCGTGCGGATTTGCTTCTGCTAAAACATATCCCCTCTCCCATGCATCACCGCACTTTTCTTGTTTTGATACTAGATAAACTTCGTCCTGCTGTTCAGAATAAACATCTCCTGCCAATTCTGCAAGCTCCTCAGAGTCTCATCAAAAATGAGGGTTAGGGGTGAGGTGGGTATGATGATGCTTGGCGCTTATCAGATTGGTTTACTTTAAAAGCAAAGACAGCAACTCTTTATGCAGAATGCATATATCCACGTTACCCGGATGGAAATATTATATACATATATATATATATATATGTATTTATGTATGTATATATATATATATATAAGAGAGAGAGAGAGAGAGAAAGAGAGAGAGAGAGAGAGAGAGAGAGAGAGAGAGAGAGAGAGGGAATATTTTAATGATATTCAAACCACATCAAATGCAGGAAACAAAAATGTAATTTTTGGTGTAATTGGTGAGAATTTGTTCCCTGCATTTGATATGGTTTGAATATCATTAAAATATTCTCTCTTACAGCTCTAGTCCCACACTATTGAGCTATTATAAAACATTATGTTATAAAATTTATATTTGAAATACAAATAATTTAAATATATATATATATATAAAAGGAGATTGTAGTTTGCTTGAAGCATTGCTGGTAAATATAAGTGCAGGTTAGTAGTCCGAGGCTGTAGCAATGCGATGTAGTTGCCGGAAGGTGGAAAGAGTGAACAGAAATAAACGATGAGAGAAAACGAATCTCAAAACGATTTATTAATAATTTCACTAAAAACTGATTAAGTACCAGAATAGTAAATACTGTCAGGTAAATAAAAAGTTAGGCAAAAGGTAATCTTAAATTTTCGAAAGAACAACTTTCATTATCAAAAGACAACAATAAAAGACCGAGAGGGTCGAAAAAACGGGAAAAAACCGGTATAAACAATTGAAACACCGCAGCAGACTATTGGGAGTAGGAGCGCAGAAAATGTCAAAATTTAATTAAATAATTATTCAGCTAAAGTTAACATATTATTAACATTTGTTTATTTATATACTAATTATTATAATTTTATTATATTTTATTTTATATGATTTATTATTTAACCCCCCCCCCCTCACTACCATATCCAGCCTTAACTACACCAGAAAAAGTAGACACCGCGCACTCACCAACACTTGCTTCCTTAAACTCCCCTTCTTTAGCAACCGTATCACTTCCGCTATCTGCAATGCCATACGTAGTGAGAACCTTAACATACAACTTTCTCACACAGGCACTTCTCTCCGACAACATTTATCAAAAAAAAAACACTACACCCCGGACCCCTGCTCTCTTGCTAATTACCCCATCCCAACTCTGGCCTCTGCCTCCGCACCTATACAGTATACAACCTACAATGCGCTAAGTGTCAAAAGTTCTACATCGGTAGTACCGTTAGGCCTCTACACCAACGCATTAAAGAGCATCTAAACACCCACATTTCTTCCTTCCACAAACACTTAATATCATGTGGCAACACACATCGCTCTATTAGTGTCCGCATCCTCAACTCTGTCTGCAATATAGGTCAGCTTCGAATTTCGGAAGCTATTCTTATCTCTAAATTCTGAATAACAGATTTGAGTTGTCTTCCCCTTTCATCCTCTGATTCTTACATCCTCACACTACCACCCCAACTTACTTGCCTTTGTCTCCTCTTTATTTGCCAGCGCCACCCACCCCACACCCCAATGCCTCTTGTCCTGTTTTTAATTTTTTACATGTTACATGTTTGTAAATAAAACATTTTAATTATGGACATAAATTTAAATGTAAACAGGAATGGAGGAATATACACTTTATTTACATATATTTAGGCCTTGTGTATGTGTATACATATATACATGTATGTATATATGGGTGTATTCTCATGTGTGTGTATGTGTATGCGGATACATTTGTAATCCCTTAATTAAAGTTTGAAATTTAATAAAATAAAATAATAATAAAAAATTTAAAATAGAAAAAAAAAGACAAAAATAAATAAATAAATTAAATAAATAAAAAAGAAATTATAATAATAAAAGAATAAATAAATATATGAATAAATAATAATAACAAAGGAAAATTAAATTTTTTTTTTTTTAAATTAATAAATAAATAAATTGAATAAATCTATATAAATTTAGTTCTAGGAGTATTATACCCTTGAAATACCCTTAAATAAAATATGTATTTAGATATTTACACTTTATATATGTATATGTGTGTATGTATTTTTATCCCTTAATTCCCCCTCCCCCATCTTTCCAACGTTTCTTCTTATCCCCCCCCTCTCCCACCGTTCCAACGGTTCTTTCCTACCCTCATGACATTAATTCATTCCACAATTGATTTGGATTTCTTCTCAAATTTCAAATCTCATTTCTAAACATATTTTTCTAAGTTATCCCCCTTTGTTTGCACATATTATAATAATAACGGCCCACACGTAAATTTAAATTTAGAATTGAATAAATAAAGGAAAAAAAATTAATAAATCATATAAAATAAAATATAATAAAATTATAATAATTAGTATATAAATAAACAAATGTTAATTATATGTTAACTTTAGCTGAATAATTATTTAATTAAATTTTGACATTTTCTGTGTTCCTACTCCTAATAGTCTGCTGCGGTGTTTCAATGGTTTGATACCGGTTTTTTCCCCTTTTTTTCGACCTTCTCGGTCTTTTATTGTTGTCTTTTGATAATGAAAGTTGTTCTTTCGAAAATTTAAAATTACCTTTTGCCTCACTTTTTATTTACCTGACAGTATTTACTATTCTGGTACTTAATCAGTTTTTAGTGAAATTATTAATAAATCGTTTTGAGATTCGTTTTCTCTCATCGTTTATTTCTGTTCACTCTTTCCACCTTCCGGCAACTACATCGCATTGCTACAGCCTCGGACTACTAATCTGCACTTATACATATATATATATATATATATATATATATATATATAAGGAAAGAAAAAATAAAGATATGATTTATATCTTTAAAATAGAACCTATCATGAAAAAGATTGAAAAGCCATGGTTTTAGGAAAAATAAATCCCTTGTTTTGTACAACTGAAGATTTAATAGGTTTTGTATTTTTTCACAACTTTTATTCTCATCCTTTAACTTGCCTATATATATATATATATATATATATATATATATATATATATATATATATATAGCCGAATAAATTAAAACTTTAAGAGAACACTAATTTTGTGTATGTGTATGAATGATGACTGTGTACTCCTGTTCCCAGCCCAGAACCCCATATTACCATTTTTATTCTTATTTTTTATTTCTATAATTTCCAATCAATAAATTGAATAGATGTCAGACATTATTGTAAAAAATGTTAATACAGGGTTGGCCAAAATAAGGGTCCTATCTTTAAATTTGAATAACTTGAATTTGAATAATTTCCACAAAATAAAAGTTAAACTCACCAAACTTTATGTGTGTGTAGACTGACCCTTCCGAGATTTTTTGAAATAAACAAAACAAATTTTAGCCGAAAAACACTTCTTAAAACTTACAAAAACTAAAGTATTGTTTTTTACACTGTTTTGAGTTTTTTAAGCAAAAATAATGTTTTCTAAATGAGGGTACGTTCCTTAGGGCTAATACGGCTCATGCTTGCTTCGGAAGGGGTCCTTTACTTATTCTAGAAAAAAAAAAAAAAAAAATCAATAAATAAAAAAGTTATGAATTTTTAAAAATAGGACCCTTATTTTTGCCCACCCTGTACTACTATTGGAAAAGTTGTGTTTGATCTTTGTTTTCAATTGTATCCCTGAACAGAGATATACATACGGAGAGGTAAAGAGACCATAAATCAAGGGAGGCGCGAGAGTGCTCTATCCCTTAATAGACGTCAAAAACGGCCTATGCTAGAAATCTCATTTCTTTGATCAATCATAACTCAAAAACCAATAAACCAAATTAGTTAAAACTTTGCACGAAATTTTTATTTGATAGGTTCTATAAGTGTGTAGAATTTCAGCATCATTAATCAAGGCAACCCAGAGATCCAGAAAGGTCAGGCATGATTTTGTGTTATCCGTGTGTACGTACGTACGTATGTGCCACCCTGTATCTCATCAACTATTTGATGGATTCAGCTGATTTTTGGCAGAGATAGAGGTTCTAGGGTCTAGTTGATGGCATTTTAATTTCGCTTTACCATATACCTTAGTTTTCCAGAAAATTCCAAAAACCTTAAAAATGACCATTGTATTGAGGCATAGCCTTTACAAAAGTAGTGACATTCCATGAAAAATGCCAGTATTCTGAAATCATATGCCCTTAATGGGGTTAAGATGAAAATTCATATACACTAAATGTACAAAAGCAAGGAAATTCCCAAATTTTTACACTTTTATTGTCATTAAGGGTATGCGAGCACAACAGGGCTATATATTTTACTGGTAGGAATTTTTCTTCAGCGCACCTCACACACTTCATCCACTCATGCATAGAGATTCATACTGTAGTGATGTGATAATGAAATGGTTTGGTTGATATGTAGTCAATAAAAGTGTAAAAATTTGGGAATTTCCTTGCTTTTGTACATTTAATGTATATGAATTTTCATCTTAACCCTATTAAGGGCATATGATTTCAGTATACTGACATTTATCATGGAATATAATATAGATTTGAATCTCTTCTTCATTGAATATTAAGAATTAATATTCTTCAATGAGTATTTGGTTAATTTGACACTGAACCCCACATAGACAACATTTATCTTATAGATTTCAAGTTGGCAATTTCTAAGCTAACACAAAGTTGAGCAAAACTTTTGTTTATAAAAATCAAAGTTGAAATATTTCAACATAATGTCAGCCTGGTGATGCCCTTGTGGTGCCAGGGTCCAACCCGCTAATTGTATTCTCCCAAAAACTCGAGTATAAGTCCTAGTACTGAGAAATATTAGGAAAGAGAGATAGTTTGAATATGATTAGATGCCGAGACCATCGACCGATTGCCCCCCCCCCTCTGCAAGCCAGTCCACAATGCAATCCTCTTTTCCATTTAACTTTAAAAGTTTTGCCTCATCGTCAACAACAGATTGCATAAAGAATGAAAGTCGTTTCAGTACAGATTTGCTTCTGTAACTCCCCCCCCCCCCCTCCTCCATTTATGTTTGTCTTCAACAAACTGTTTATGTGAGAATAAATGTGTATGCATGTAAATCCAAACGTTTCTTCACCATTATCCTTTCTTTCTTCTGACCTCCTATGTTATCCCAAATAACACAGCACACAAAATGGCGGCTTCATGTGCGGGAAAGACATACCTGAATATGTGGTGGCCTAAAAACGTAAAAGCAAGTATATAAAATACTTGTTAGCTTTACAAGTGCATTCACAATAGTGTATCACGTGTGGCCTTATCTAAATAAATAAATGCGAAACGTTTTTCATTTATCACTCCTATATTACCATCAAAACGAGTTACTGTTATTTAAATCAATAATACAACAGAGAATACTGTATACATCGTAGAGACGAACGACCCAAAGACAAAACTAATTTGCATAAATATTTTTTAAACAGTTCATAATAAATTAATGTTTGGCGTTATTCATTCGTAATTTTATTGTCCGATTTTTTCTATATATATGCAATAGTTTTGTCGATATAACCAGTAATTAATTAAAGTGATTTAATAAAAAAGGATAAATTATTAAACATTTCTTAAAATATTTTCTGATTAATTTTCAGGGGAGGTAATTTAAATTAAACTAACTACAAAGAAAGATATATGAGGCATAAGCAAGAGTTCAGAACTGACTGACCCCCCTCTGCTCTCCTGTTAGTGACGCCACGTTTTTTAAAATTATTTTTAACTTCAATAAAAAAATTGTAATTTAAAAATAATGCACACACACACACATAATCGCTCAGGCGAATTGATTTCTTCTTTCTTTTCATTTCTTGACGGTCTTATTTACAAGATAAATAAATTTATATCAAAATTACCAAAAATGTAAATATTTATGTATATGAATAAATGCGAAAGTTTTTTTCTTGTCTTAGCAAAAAACTTATGAATGAAATATTTAATATTTAACATTTTGGTTTTTAAGTAGCAAAGTTTGTGAAGCGATAGCAAGTTGGCAAAGCCAGCTAGTAATTCTATATTTGACTACAATTAATAATTACAACTGTCCTCGTCATATTTGTCTGGTTAACCAAAAAAATGGTCAATCTATTTGTGTCTAGGTTAGAAAAAGGCAGGCTTAGTGTCTATTCAACAATGCAATTATGCTGCCAGTTTGAATAGAACAGATTTAGCATAACATCATCTCTAACATCATTCAAATACGACACCTTCCCAAAAAACATAACACATATTTACATTTTGACTTGGTCTCAGCATATAATGAAGCGATTTTCCTTTTTTGAATGCAAGACTCTTGAAGGCACGAGGAATATGGTGATACTAATTCGCCACTGTCAGAGTCAGAAAGCAACGGAGAGTGGATGATTGATCCTGTAAGTGAGGGCTCAATTTACAATTAATTAACACTGGAAACTAAACTTTCTGTCTAAAATGTCAAAAAATTGTTTAAAACTTTTTTCTCGATAATCGTGAAGTTTACTGACAATCTAGGCACTAAAGCCTACATTCAGTAGCGTGGTGGGAGGTTGATGGCTGCAGGGGCCAATCACTGATTTGGCGCCTCCCCCAAGCCCCCCCCCCCCCCCGGATATGAGCGACGAAGTCGCGAAAAAATGCAGCTGGGGGTCTGGAAGCCTCCCAGTGGGGTATGGGGCGGAGCCCCGGAAAATTTTGCCATTTTAAGGTCTCCAGATGCCCCCGTTGATGCATTTTTTAGCACTAAAATGCATTACTTTATGTTAAAGAATGTGGGAAATCTTTTGGAGACTTTGTGTTTATTAAGGTCTTTATTTTAAATTTTCTTGGGTCTCCTACAAAGGGTGCGCCCCCTAAAACCCCATTTTGGCGCCCCCCCAGAAACCTTGGCTGGGGGGGCCTGGCCCCCCGGCCCCCCCCCTGCCACCACGCTACTGCCTACATTGTCAGTAAACTTAAGAAATATTTTGAAATAAAATTGATAATAAATATTTAAGAGAGTGGATAATTGATCCTATGAGTGAGGGCTTAATTTACAATGAATTAACGTTGGAAATGAAACCCTCTATTTAATAAGTTACAAAGTTTATACAAAATGCTTTTTTTTTTAACAATGTTGAACTTTAGGGCCTAAATCTAATAAGAAAGTGAGAAAATTGTTATAGAATTATTGGATTGAAGTTGGATGCGTGTGTGTTTGTTCCACATCTTCCAGTGAACAGATGATAACAATTGCTCGTCCATTTACAGAAGAGACTAAATTTTGTACGACTTTTATCAAATATCAAAGAAAGCAATGAATGGAATTTCAAAGAGATTCTCGATAATTTTGCAAGGCAACGTCAGAATGAATTTATTCCATTGTCTGTTACTGAAATGATTGAAAAGAGGTCACCGAATGGCGGTCACTATTTTATTGATTTCGTTTCAGTCGGAATATCAATACGCTTTTAGATCAAATTCTGCCGAGAAAATTATTTTTGAAGTAAACCTGAAATCATCACCATTGCTAAAAAATATTCCACTTTCATTCTAAAAGCATATTTCTCCATATCAGTCATTAGTTAGCTTCCCCGGCATTTGCTGGGTGTCAAATATGCTGAACATAAGTTCATTTTTATTTATATCTTTCATATATATACTAGTGTGTTCGTACCATCAACTATCAATTAAGCACCTAATTTTCCAATTATAAAAACTAATGTCTGTAAAAATGAGTCCATAATCATTTGTTGATTGCTGGTACAAGTAATCAACGAATAATTAGACTCATTGGTTTTTATAATTAGAAAATTAGGTGCTTAATCGATAGTGTTGGGAAGAAAGAATGTAAATGTGTCATATAAGTCCACCTTTTGTAATTTCCAAGAGAGGATCAGTTTAGACAAAACTTATACAGCAAACTGAACACCTCACGAAAAACTGAAGTTTTCCATTTTTTTTAAAAGTTTAAGTTCAATCGAAAGCCTGTAGATGTTTGTCATGCATGTGATTTCCCAGCATGAAGTAACGACTAATGAGATCCTTAGGCCTGGACAAGTAACAATTCCTTATTACCATTATCACAAAGATAACCCATATCATTTTGGTGAACTTACCCATCTTACCCTTGTGATTATTTTCCTAAATGTCTATATTTACTTGATATCATGTAGACAGTTTCCCCGTTTCTGTAGTAACCGTCTGAAATGTGTAGTGCTGAGAATTGGAGGATTATGCATGGAGATGAGTTTTATTGGGTGCATAGGCAATCTAATGGGAAAAGCAGGATTGTCAGAAGTTCTGGAAGAGACATGTGCCCACAACTCAGTGTCAAATATGCTTAGTGGAAATTCTCTTACTAAAGTATGAAGAGGTCTTTTCTTAATATATGGTACACTTAATATATTACTTCTTGCAGACATATTAGAACTCACTGACACATACTTCTGTACCTGACACTCAAGTGAGAGGTACTAATTTAGCAGAAAGTTGAATAATGTCAGCTAAAAAATATTTGCAAAACTCATTGCTAATCCAGGTACGATGGTAGATGAAGAATATGGACGGCGGCACCGGGGGAGGGGGGATTGGCTCAAACCCCCTCACTTTTTGACTTGGGCACCCCCACTTTACGGTCATCAATAGTTAAGTTGATATGCATGTGTTTAACCGCCCCCCCCCCACACTTTTTAGGAGAACCCCCCCCCCCACACACACACACTTTTATAACTGTCTCGCCGGCCCTGAAGAATCTATGATAGCAGCTACGACTATTCATGAAGAGTTGAAACAAGAAAAAAGGAAAATTTGACTAATCGTACTTGCTGCTTGTGGTTGCAATATATGAAAATGCTAGACATTTCGAAGCATTTTCTCTGGGCTCAAAGAACAGGAAATTGGAGTTTCCATCTTGCTTCATTGTATGACATGCTACCATTCTTTGTTACTGCGGGTCACAACTTGTAAACTAAGACAATATTTTTATATCTTCAACAAATGGCTACCTTATCAAGAGACCATCCTGATTTGTATTCGGCTTTTAAGTTTACATGTTGTTTGCTGAAGTGATACTGGACAAGATTTTCCACTGATCTTATTGTTTATGCGAAGTATCAAATCCACTGGCAGACTCACAAGGGATAGAAAAGCAGTGAATCATGTGGATTAAATCTTCATTAAATGAAATGTTCTAAACTAAATCAAGTCATGCAGCAGTTTACTGGTGTCAATTATAAAATTAGTGAACAGCACAAACAAGTAACTGACACCCAACAAACGAGAGACTGCAAGGATACAAAAAAGCATATCAGCTTCTTGAAAGCCAGAAATTCTTTCAGTAAATATGATGTCACTGTACAGCATTATCTCAGGTATTGTTGTATAGGATTCAGTAAATTTAGATCAAACACAAACTGTTGGCTATGAGATTCTTCAATCTATGGAAGGTAATTAATTCAAGTGAAAAGAAAGCAGGCACTTACCCGTGAATCAAAAACTGATGTGATTATAGACAAAAAAAGTAGTGCATATTTATCCACAAGCACTGTTTCAACACCTAACATTAGTTGCAACAAAAGAAAACTTTAATATACAGGACCTCTGTAAATATGAACTGTGTCATTAAACAACATTTATGTTTGATTCCTGTGCTTCTCCCAGATCTGCAAGCAAAGCAATTCTAGGAAGTGCCGTATGCAGCCGGCTTCGATGCCAAGAATGCAAACTTCTCACTGGTAGACACTTTGTTTTGGATGGAGGGGCATTACTACATCGGATCATTTCGCATCATGGTATTACATTTAGATAAATATATTATGTATATATTAAATGCGTACTTTGTACATATGACAAATGCGTTATAATATTTGATGGTTGCAGTGAACAACCTTCAGTAAAAGACATAACTTTGGGGGGAAGAGGAGTAAATACTGTATCTGTACACTGTGAATTAACTATGGTTCCAGTAATGAAAAAAGACATTTTCTTGGCAAGTAAATCTACTAAACATTGACTTATCCAGATGTTTTCTGAATGTTTGTAACGAGCAGGGTGTCGGTGTATCCATGCTAATAATGATGCTGTCTTATTATTGAAACTGCTGTTAAAATATACACTGTTCGGAATATGACCTTGGCCTCAGCATATGCTTACATTTACCATTTCTTCATGCCTTACTTGGATGTGACACAACTTCATGCTTATCCAATGCAGGCAAAGCAATTGCTATTAAAATAAAAAAGACTTACATAATTGTGCTGAGGTCTTCTGTCAGTGTGAAGCATCAAAAGAAAGCATTATTGCATCTGAAAAACGCCAGAAGGGAACGTCAACAAATTGCACTATTATCGATTTTGCCGAAAGATACATAAAAACATAATCGCAGTGGATTAAATATCTTGCTTCCAACAACAGCTTCTGCAAAATTCTATTTTATAAATTATACTAATAAGTACAGATATGATTAGTAACTCTTTTTCTAAATCCCATCAATTGTGGATGTCAGATGATCAAAGGTGTCCATCATACCAGAAATGACTGATATGCTACCAGCACCAGAAAGTCTTCTTAACTTGATCCGGTGCAACTTCAAAATATTGCAATACAGCACGGTGTACATGTAAAAAGTATGGACTTAATTGCTCAACACACAGTTGGAGAGTGTTGTGGTACAGCTATTGCTAATTTGTCAGTGCCTGAAGATAACATTGAGTTAGATGATTGCAAAATAATTGAATAACAAAAGTACCCGGAGAGCACACCACTCTGCCAAGGTGTATTGTGTTACCCTACTATGCAGGTGAAACTTGGTAATGTTTTTGAAAATTAGACACTATATAAACATAGGAAAGTTTACACAGATTGATTGAGAAATGCCAGATTTACAGAGATTCATATGAGGTTGTTAAATGGGATGTTCTATGTTAAAATTAAAAATGTTGCCAAATCTTGAATCTGTTTTAGATCTAGGTGAAATTTTATCTGGTGATATGTAATACTATCTGGTACTCATGTTTCAAATTTCAAAAGAATAGACAAGAAATTGACTGAGATGTGATTTTTTTAAAAACTTTGATAATGATGAAAAATAGGGATTTTCCGAATTCCAAAAAGTCTTGCATTCAGATACTGAACTGGATCAGATTCAGAATTTATTATGGGACTTCCCTGGGTCAAGATCCAACTTTGGTAAAAAAGGCATTGAAATCTGGTGATTATTTTTTGCATAAAGTTTCTAACAAACAAATAAACTAACAAACAAATAAATAAACGATGATTAAAACTCCTTGTGTGTGGAGGGAGGGGGTCATTTATAATATATTCATTATTTTTTTTAATTGAAACATAATGATGTAGAAATATATCTAATAGAATACTTCCATGAAATATCCTAATAATGTTATATTGGGAGAATATTCTTTGAATGCATACGAAAAAACAGTGTATTTTAACGAAAAAATTGTTTCAAAACTTAAGATTTACCCTAAAATATATTTTATATAGGTTAATTTTTGCTGTGAGATTAAAGAAACATTCTATATACATCATTACATTTTCAAATGATGCCTTGGTGCGATTGGTAGCATATATCATGTTCACTGAAAAACACAGGGCATCTATTGATAAAAAATGCCAAATTTGCATATTTCGCATCGGTAGATTTTTCTAGACTTTTAGTAAATTAAAATAGAGACCTTATAGAAATGAATTCTGCAAAAAAAAAATTTGTGTTGCAATTAGTTTGAATATTTGCCAAAATTAAGGCTTATTTGACTGGACCAAAATGTATAAAATAAATCTGTAAAACCGTAATACAAGTGATGTAGTTTTCTTGATAAGATTTGTTTGTAGGTCGCCATGAGCATGATTAAACATGGCGGCACTTAGAAGAAAGATAAGAGTTATGCAGTGGCTCTTGATTCTAATACTCGAACTACTAGATGTTGATGCCTCGTGTTTACGACGAGTCATGAGTGAATGAAAATGACAGAAACCAAAGGCAACATCAAACGATGACAGCGAATGACTACTCAGAAGAATGAAGATGACATCAGACGACACACTTACCCACACTACATAACAGACATCTTCTTTTGTTACCTGTGACCAAATTGTTTAATACCATTCACTGGCAACTACTATAATGTTTTACTGCATTTCGTGTTGAATTTTCCTTCTAGCTATTTCAAGTGAAATTTTTCTTTTTGTATCCACTGTTCAGTTAATAAATATTTTATATCCTAGCTTTTACGTTTTTATATTCGGGTACAGGCGGCCACCATTTTATGTGTTGGACAACACATTGGGTGTTGGGAGAAAAAGAAAACGGACAATCATGAAGATTTACATACATCCACCGTTATTTATTTATTCTCAGATAAACAGTTTGTCGAAGATAAAAGTAAAAGACGGATATATAACATGTAATGTCGTACTTAATACAATATGATATACAAAGGGAGAATAAGCACACATATCCATTGCAATGGCTGAATCCTTAGAAAATGGCCTCCAGTCTGTAATAGAATGGAGATAAAAATGGATGGTTACATTTAGTGCTACTAAGACAAAGCCTCCTTTTCTTTAACAACTACAAGAGACCTTTTCACCCAACAATTGCCATGGCTAATAGCACTCTACCTGAAAGTCCAACATTCAAACTCCTCGGCCTAACATTCACAGATAACATGAACTGAAACAAATACATAGAAGATACTGCCAAGTCTGCGGCAAAAGAGGTGGGCTTCTTCTACCGTGCTAAAAACTTCTCTCACCTGCCAGTATCCTATATCTCTACAAAGCCACCATTCGCCCATCTATGGAGTATTCTTGCCACATCTGGGTTGGTGCACAAACCACTAGTCTCTTCCTCGTAGATGAGGTACAAAAAAGAGCCTCTAATCTAATATGTCGCACACTGTCTACCAAGCTCCAGCCCCTGTCCCATCGCCGCAATGTTGTGTCCCTGTGCTTGTTTTAATGGAATGTGCTCTAATGAACTTGCTGCACTTTCAGCGTAAATACCCCCGACAAACTCGACAATAAGTGAAATCCCACCCCTTCACTGTAGAAGTCCCCAGATGCTGGAAAACTTTCTACTCTAATAGCTTCTTTCCTCAAACTACTAGCCTTTGGAATTCCCTCACTGCTCCCTGTTTCCATGACTGTACCAATATGCAGAAATGTAAATGTAATGTCAACAAACATCTTGCTGCACAACTCCCCACTATAAATCTTACCCCTAATTTACCGTAACCCCTTATATCTCAGTGGCAATGTGCCTTGTTTGAGGTGAATATAAAAAAAAATTAGTATCAAAATAAGAATACATTAATGCCCCAATATAATAAGAAAGACATGTGTTGCCAGAGTCGGAGATAGAGAAGATACATAAACAATATATAAGTAAATATGACTTACATTTGTTGGTTGTGATATTCTGGGAGTCTGAGCCACTGGAAAAATGGCAGCTGGTTGGACCATATCTAATGGCTTTGAAGAACCAGCCTGAAAAGAAGTTAAATCTCGTTCTAACTTATGGGCAGGGGATCATATTTCTCTAACATTGTCAGAATCATACAAGGAAGATAATTCGGATATCAGTCCGGGGAAGATCACTCAGATAATTCTGAGGCAACACCACGTTGTTGAAGAGTCAAAATTAGAGGATCACATTTCCGACTGGCAAATATTTACCAAGCAAGGCTTAGCCAATTGCTGAAAAGTAATCTGATTGTTGTTTTTTTTTTTTATTGAATTCCAGAGAAAGAGCTCACTTTAAACAATAGGTGTGTTAGATCTCCTGCAACTAGAAAGTACAATCGATTGACAGAAATTTATTCATGTTGATCATTTCATATTTTTCTTCTCCAAAATTTAGTAATTCTATAAATTGTAATTCTATCTAATCTTCATGGACGACTGTGGATGAACAGTTAGAATGTTAGCATTCTAACTAGTTTGTTACAGCTCTAACCTGCCTCACAGCACTTTTAGCAATTAAACCTGAAAATCATATGCCATGGGTCAACGCAAGCCTTGTGATTGAAAGTCTGTATGATGAAACTGTTCAGAAGCCATTCAGATAGTATTGCCTGAAGAAGAATGGGTCCTGTCAGGTTTTGCTGGTCTAAGACAAACTACCTGATGGATATCTAGCATGCAGCGCCCCCTATGATTTGGAAAGGGCATTATGCAACCATTTATGTTATCTTGAAAAATAAATTGCTTGTCGGGTTCCTATCTTTTTATTCCCAAGAAACTGTGCAGCTCTGTCAATTAATTTTATTTACTTTCAACTGGAAGTGGAGGAGGGGGGGGGGGGGGAGGAGCTGCTAAGGCCTCCCGGGAAATGTTTCAGTAGCGCTCTGCAGGCCTCCCATATTTTATGTTTTGCCTCCTTACTTAAAATTTTGTTTGTGCACATGTGCATTAATCAGGTCCAAACTTAAATTCTGTCAAACTTCTATTTTCTTTAAATCGCAATAATATTAATTTTGAAAACTTGCATATTCCTGGATTATTTGGATTATTCAGACTACTGTTCTCATTTTGGATGTTATTCTCACAACGTTTCGGCCGATGTAACCTCCAATCTTTTTTTAGATGAGGATTGATAATTTGTATCAATTGGACTACTGTTCTCATTTTGGATGTTATTCTCACAACGTTTCGGCCGATGTAACCTCCAATCTTTTTTTAGATGAGGATTGATAATTTGTATCAATTGGACTACTGTTCTCATTTTGGATGTTATTCTCACAACGTTTCGGCCGATGTAACCTCCTCCTCTGACGTTTTTCAAACGCATCTTGTCGAACTCAAGAATCTATACAGAATTTCGAATGGAACCCGTTATTTAATCCACAGGGGGTAACTTGCTCTCATTTTGTCAGCCAGTCTTAAGTAATTCGCGATTGTAGTCTTAGTATAACTCACACTGAGGATTGAATCTTCAACCTCCAGAAGACTGTCACTTAGAACTGATTATTACTTAGCACTTATATCCGTTACGCCACAGGTCCTTGCAGACAAAAATATTTCCGAGTTCAACAAAATGCACCTGAATAAGGTCGGAGGTTACATCGGCCGAAACATTGTGGGAATAACGTCCAAGATGAGAACAGTAGTCAGAATAATCCAAACAATCAAAATTATCAATCCTCATCTAAAAAAATTCTGAAACATAATTGCATATTCCTTATAAAATATATAATTTATTGAATAAAATGGTGAACATTTGATTAAAATTGGATATTTTGCTGATTTTCAGCGATTTAAAGAATTAACAAATTTGTTTACAAAGAGTAGTTTCGATATGATAGATTCAGTTGAGGGTGTAGCGGTCACATGTTTGCTGTACTATTTTCTCTTGATGTAAATAGACAAAGTTAAGTGTTGAGTAATTAGCCCATTGACTAATAGAATGGCTTGGTGTATGAATACAGTTCTTCAAAGTGCACCCACACAGTTGTTGGTTTTCCCGCCTGTTGGCAGTTGGAATGATATTGCACAATCAAGCAAACATGTTAAAGTCGGTCCTGTCCAACCAACCTGCTCAAAATGAGATCTGCCAGGAAGTGTGGCATCCTCCTTTTTGTAAAGATTACTATTGCCTGTCTTGAATCTCTTTCTAGTTCATCCGAAATAAAAGGTATTTTCTATTATATAACAATGCCGTTGTCTGTTTTTTTTTTCTTTGAATCAGAGGGACTTTCTATCTGTTTCTAACATGGAGTCAAAAGAACAATAACCTTAACTAAAACTTCTTTTATGATGGTCATAGATACCCTTCAACTTCATCCATTATAAAAATGGTGGCCCCAACGTGATTGCAGCCGACCATTGAGTCCCTAGCACCGGCACAGACTGAAAACCACAGAATTTTATTGATTTTTGACTTACTGAAATTTTGAATTTGTTCTGTGTTGAACATTCTTTTCTGAACCAGTTATAGTGTTCAATTTAAAGATTTATTCATTATATTTTCTCCATATAAAATTCATTTTAAGTAGTAGATGGTTGGTTAGAACGGATGAAGTGAAGATGAGCGAATATCCAAGACCACCATATCAAAGGGTTTTTGTAGAAGGCGACAACTGCTAACTCCATGTTAGAAACAGTTAAATGAAATTTTCTGAGGCAAAGAGGAAAAAGTAGACAACGGTATTGTTATGTAATAAAATATCTTTTTATTTTAGCTGAACTGGAAAGAGTTCATCAAAACATGTGGTTTGCTTTTGTGGAAAATCGACCCTTTTTGTTGTTAGTTAATGTTTAAGCACAACTTTTCTAAAGGATCCATTGTATACAATTACTTGAACACAAATTGCTATTTTATCCAAAACTGAGGGTAAATGGGGAGTTTCTGAATGGTATTAGTGCATAAATGACTGCAATGAATCCGATAAGTACTGTCAACTGGGGCTACTTTGACATTGGGGCTACTTTGATATTCGTATGTCAACCTATATTTTTCGCTTTTAACTAATCAACCATGATCCGTTTGACCCTAAACTAGGCTGCAACATATGTATGTTACAACTGTAATATATTTCATACTTCCTGATAATGTGAAAAGCCCTTGGAAATATGGTTTCCAATATGTTTAAGGACTATATTTCACCAAAGGAGAAACGGTACTACTTCAGATGAAGCGCCTAATTTCCGTGACTGCTCGGTTGCAACGATCGGGCAGGTCGCGGAAGCGCCCGAGAGCTGCCGAGACGAAAACGAGGCTGAAGCAAAACTGAAGTGGAAATAGAAGAGTGGCAGACGACAGTATAAGACGACCTGCCCGATCATTGCCACTGAGCAGTCACTGAAATTAAGCGCTTCATCTGGAGTAGTACCGGAGAAACATCACAAAACCGTGAACCAAAAATAATTCCAGGTATTATAAAATGCATTATCATAGTAGTCCCATGGGTCGGAGCTACTATGATAATATTTTGACATTAAAAAAATAAATGAATTAAAAGCTGAAATAAATGTTTTTCTTGACTTTTTCGAGATGCAAATTTGTTATTCATTCAGGGATATGTTTTCTTTTGCGCAACAAGAGTGAGACAGTAAGAACAAATGCCCCAAAACCGGCCTTTTGGCCAAGATCAAAGTGTAGTATCTGATCCGATGGATACTGCACGCCGGTCTGTCCTGTGCAGTTCTAGGATGTCCACCCTCCCAGGCTTTGCCTCCCCTCTTTGGGGAGGAGTAAGTTTATTGATTACTGCCTGAGGCGCCCCTACCGGGGCTGCCCAGGCAATTTTTAATGACCAGAGTGCTCACCTTCTCGGGCGCTGGTTTATCAAATCCCACTTTCCCGACCTTGTGTCACATCTTACCGCTGTGGGAGGTAGATAAATAACTTGACGGTATTAACAGGTTCCATTAGATAAACCCCTCTCCCTAAAAAAGACACACACACTTACCCAATGAAATATTCTTTACAAATTGCCAGTAGCCACTGTGTGCAGATGAAGAAGTCGTACTAAAATTGCTATTAAAGCTTAAGGTCAATAGATACATGATTTTGTTTTATTTTCGATAACTTTTTACCTGATTGTTGAATAAAGATTGGAATGTTATGAAGTAGCAGCCATGACATGGTTTGAGTGGATCATAAATGCTCTCATAAAGAAAATATGACATCTCGAAATATAATCATTGTCAAACGACAGGCAATGACCCCCCCCCCCCCCGATGATAGCCTCATAGGATTGGGTATAACCTTAGAAAATTTGCACAGTGAGAGTAGTAGTAGTAGTAGTAAAAGTAGTAAGTTATGTATAGAAATTACATAAACTTCCAGAAATGGGTAGAACTGAAATCACGAGTTTCTGGAAAAAGATATTCATTAATGAAGACGGATTTTACAACGTCGGATAATTTAATTGCTTACCACTGCAGAAAAATGTGTCAGAAGGGGAAAATTAGCTCCCCCAAAAGTATTCTCTGGTTGGGTTCAAAAATAGACGAGAACCGACCTGTCAGCATTTCCTGATAAGAGCGACTCAAGTGATCGGCAATTTCATCCCACACATTCACACACTTTTCGAAGGAGGAGATAATGCCTGGAAGAGTGCACCTCCTAATACTGAAGCAAACCATACCTCATTCTGAAAAGATATGGGTCTGCTGATCAACGAGGCAGTCCCTATTTGCCAGAATGATGCCAAGGACATATCCACAGCTAGCGAACCAGTCATTCTGAATGCTGGAAAAAAAAAATGTTGCTCTTCACATTCAACTGGATTGAGAGACTGGGGTCTGAGAGAGGGTGCTGCCTGTGAATGTGGCCACCCAGAACAGACAGTTACACACGTCATAGAGGAATGCCCGCTGTTCAAACCACCCAATGGCGAGCAGGGCATAGCGGACCTTGATGACGAGACGAGAACCTGGCTTGCCAAGACCGAGCTGCAGCTTTGAGGGAGCTGGCACAAGAAAGAAGAAGAAGAACTGGATTGCATTTGGAATCAAATTCCTTCTCTCTGATGAGCTTTCTGATGGCCGAAGAAGGTAATTCTTGATCAACACCACCACCCATAAACGCTGCAGCACACGCTGATACGTGCACACTGTCCTCTACTAAGGAGGCCATTGTCATCCAACATATTCAGTATGTCTTGTCGAATCTCGGGATCCATATAGAATTTCGAAATGAACCCATTATTTAATCCACAAGGATAGATTATTCTCGTTCCATTAGTCATGACCTGGTAAAAGTCTTAAGCAAATTTGATTTTATTCTTAGTATCTTTATTACATCTGTTTCAACTCGCTTCTCAGCCAGTTCTCACCCTACAGACATATATTCGTCAACGACCTTCTATCGAACTTCTTTAACCAACTTTCCGCAGCCATAAATTTATTGGCCTGTTCTGGAATTGCTTCAAGGATATTTAACATATTACAAAACGCAAACAATTATTTAAAAATAACTCAAACACCCGTCATTCAATATCTAAATGAATAAATGCAAAAGTTTTTTTTCATTTATCTAGACTATATTTGTATCAAAACACCTTAGGTTTACTTAATTCTACGATACAACAAAATATTTTCAAATACATTATATAATATTGACAGAAAAACTAAAAAAAACACAGTCATGGCTATACTTTATTTTCATGTTTATTTTTTAAACAGCATCTAATAAATTTATATTCTGTATGATTCATTTATAATTCGATTCTACTATTTTATTATATACTAGCGGAACCTGTCGCCCAGCGTTGCACGGGAGAAAGTACTACCTATTGCATGACGTCGAATAAAAAAAAAAGAAACGGCCTATTGTTTTTCTCCCCCACCCCCCGTCTACCGTGTTGGCGAATGTTTTAAATGTAAAAAAAAAAAGAAGCAAAATGTGGTAGAGTAGAGAGAGATCGAACGCTAAAACTGGCGGTCATGAAACCTGCCTTCTTAACGACTGCGCCACGGTTCTGGGTTAAAAATGCACATGAAAATAGGCCAATTAACTTAAACTGGATTGTTGGCATGCGCGTTATGTTAACATTTAGCTTCTGCCGACCAAATATTAAGTTCAACACTGACACGGTTTAGGTCATGGGCAAGTTTTCTATAATATGCGTGTTAAAGGTGTATGATTTTGAAAATGTAAATGTATCGGGGTCTACCAGTATCTTGGCGCTTATTGAATTAAATAGGATGTCGATTCGATCAAGAAATTGTAGCCGCCATGTTGAATGAATAAATGTTGCAGGAACTGTGTTCGTTAACTTCATTCGCTTAATTCCGGAATGAATATAAATGTAGAAGTCATAGGTAGAATTAGAAATAACGTAATCTGATATTCGCGGAAAATCATCGGAGTGAACGGGAGCGGTCATTAAGTCTTTGCGTATTGCTTTATATTATGTAGTAAATTAATACCAAGCAAATAATAAATAAGAAGCAGTGTTTCGTGAAAATTAAACTGTGTGTATTAGTTCCCGGTGTCGATGAGTAGAGTGAGAGTACAGAATTGTTAGGGAGAAAAATTTTGCTACCACCTATATGGAGTTGGTTTTTCGGAGAGACGTTGATAGTGGGCCAAATGTAATATTTAGTGTTAGGTAGAAAAAAATAATAACAAATTTACTAAAACACGCTCGAGTGAATAAGTGTAATATAGTGGTGAGTTTAGTAGCCTGTGATGCATGTGGTTATTTTCCTATACTCCGAGAAGGTACAGGGGAAAAATCGTCTCCACTTTATATATTAGATATATACACAATAGTTTTCTTGATATTGATATCATTATTATTATTATTATCAGTAGTAATATTAGTTAAAGCGATTTAATGAAAAAAGTTTAAAATTCAAAATGATAACTTCCCTTTGATTTTTTTTCCCTGGTTACATTTACGTACACATACATTTATGCAAAAACTTAGATTACTTTGGAATAATTTCTTTTAAAACAAGGTTTGCATAAAACGCAATGACTA
The DNA here is from genome assembly GCA_963556195.1 of Sepiola atlantica. Classification (NCBI taxonomy): domain Eukaryota; kingdom Metazoa; phylum Mollusca; class Cephalopoda; order Sepiida; family Sepiolidae; genus Sepiola; species Sepiola atlantica. The sequence continues at coordinate 120,908,224 of OY744516.1, read as the reverse complement.
ACAAAGGTTTTCTGTTAATAATTAAATGCATATGTTTATTATTTTTAAAACTAAATTTTTTGTTGTTCTTGTTGGTAGTGATGATGATAACTATTAAATTTGCCATAAAAAAAACAAAGAAAAGACCCATCTTCTCATCTTTCTAAATTACAAAAAAAATTTATTCTTATTTTTTAAAATCTTCATTAAGCCTTTTTTTCTGCCTTTAATGATAAAGTCGAAAAGCACAAAGTAACCATTTAAAATTACTCAGTAATATAAAATTGTTTTATTTAACCAATCTACATTCCCTCTTTTTGTTTATTCATTTCATTATATAATCAGTTTTTAATTGGGAATTCATTTTCATGCTTGTACAAAATGAAATTCCCTAACTTTGAATATAGAATAGACCATATAAAATAACCTTTTTGTTGTTTCTTTTCTAATTAATAACATTTGACTATGTTCATACACAGTAAATTTTCTCAACATTAGAATATATCAAATAACACTATGACAATAATCTTTTTGTTGTTGTTCTCCAAATTACCAAAATGTGAAATGAAAATGATTTCCTTGTTTTTTTCTGTAAAGAAGACGGCAGCTAGATTAATTGCTACTTGTCGGGTAGTTTTTTTTTCTAGTATTACATAATAACCAAAGTGTTGTGAACATCACAACTAAGAAGAGAACAGCAGCCTAAATATGTGAATAATGTAACACCCTATAGAACCTCATTCCCGAAATATGAAATTTATATTCAGATTAAAAAAACAATTAATGTTTTGATTCCATTAGTTCTAGAAAAGTACAAATTATAAAGTTGAATGATTTATAATTTGCATTATTCCGACTACTATTCTCATCTTGATTGTTATTTTCACGTCATTTCGGCTGATGTAAAAACTCAGAGGCTACATCAGGCGAAACGTTGTGAAAATTACAACCAAGATAAGAATAGTAGTCGGAATAATCCAAATAAAGTTGAGGTCTTTAATTTCATAAATTGACGTCTGCTCTTATTGTTGACTTGCTGAAAAAAGTCAAGTAGACTTTTATTGCATTTTAAGTTGGATTTTTATGGTTGTTGGTGTCGTTAAATTTTCATGGTTATTAGTGTCGTTAAATGAGTCTTTTTTTATTATTAATATCTAAATCTTATCTCTTCTTCTTAGGTCATGGGCAATTGTCATCAAGCAAACCGCTCATCCAAATGAGAGACAAAGTCTTTAACAAGTCTTTGACAAAAGATGTTGTTTTCGATCACGTGTTACCGAGTTTGCCTCTGCTTACTCATCATGTCTTCACTTGCATTCCTTTTCTATTCACGTAAGTATCGATTCTTTTGTTTCTCAACAGAACTCTGCATCAGTCCCCCCCCACCTTTTCTTCAACTCTAAAACCTTTGTTAGCGATTAAAAAAAAAAAAATTCTGTTTACCAAAAATTAGGCAATTTTAAAATAAATTAATGTTGATAAACAAAAAAACAAAAAAAACAATTATTGTTAGAATTTATAGTGGGGGATCAGTTTTGCATATAAATTTAACCTAAGATCATACCCCCTCTTCCAGGCCATTCTAGCGTTTTAGAGCAGTTAACCATTTTGTTTTTTTGTTATGGGAGATAAATCCTGTGTGTTTTTCCTGCCCTCTAAAATTCAAGAAAGTTATTAAAAAAAATAATTTCTGCTAATTGAGAACTGTATTATTATTATTATTATTATTACTTTTATTTACCCCAAACAAGGCATATTGCAACCGAAGCATAAGGGGCTGCTTTGATAGAGACCAGATTTATTGGAGGGCAACCTGGATGGGGAGTTAGGCAGCAAGACCTAATGTGAACAAACATCTTGCTGCCTAACCCGCAACAGTAGCAATATGCCTTGTTTGCGGTGAATAAAAATAAATAAATAAAATAAGATATAGTTCCCGATTGCCAAAAATTAGTTTTTAATAACTTTCTTAAATTTTAGAGGGCAGATGGGGTCCTTTAATTCATTGTAAAATAAACCCTATTTAAACTACTCTTTGACTCCCTATTTGGGGAATAAACACAACAAAATCACTACATAATTATGATGAGATGTGAATGTCAACGTTTTTCGATCTGTTTAATTAGTTCCGAAAAGGATTTAACAGTTTTCAATGCAGGTTGAATTAGACCAGAAGTGGTGGGATGAGAAATCAGAATGAGGGATGTATTGAACACAAAAGTCTCATAATCTGAAGGATACGAGTTCAATCCCTGTACAAGGTAGTACAAATTCATTTTCTCTTTAATAATACTCAAAGTAAATTTCACTAAACAATATCTGAGAAGAAACTCGTTATCGTGGAATTGTTTTAAAATCTCTAAAATGTATTTTCAATCTTACATCTTCTATCTAACATAAAATTATCTTGCCTGATTTTTTAAGTCAGACCCAAATAACAATTCATCTGACATACCAATACTTGATTCGGACTAGCCCATTTTTTTTCTTTCTTTCTACTACATTATTGGTACAAATATATTTTACTTTACGTAAGTTTTGTTTCTAAAGTTTTAGCAAAATGTGTATTCATCTAGTTATAAATACAGAAAAGTCTACAGTAATGTTGAAACTTCATCACTTATGATGGCCGAATGTGATGTCAGCACTTTGATGCTGGTAATAATCTGAAGAAAGTACCTGAGCTTATTAAAGTCGGAAAATAGTATTTTTTTCTGATTTTTACAGTAAAAAATATATTACAACATTTTTCTTTTTTCATTTTTATTGTAAAAATAAATTCAGTTTTTTTATAAATTGATTTGAAATATATAAAAAGTAATTTTTTTTCAAATTTTTTGGTTCTAATTAATCAACAAATAATAAAATCAGTGTTTTTGTAGTGTTTTTTTAATAAATGGATGTGAAATATATTACAAATTTACAATTTAACAAACTTTTTTTTCAAATTTTTAAATAATAAAATCAGTGTTTTTATAAATTTACACCTGAATAATGCTGTATCCAATAAAGTATATTGCCAAAGAGTAAATTAAAAAATGTCTATTTAATTTTATTTATTTGTTTATTTATTTATGAACTTGATGAAATAAACTTAATAATAACCTGAAACCGGGTTTTTCATTAAGAAAACAGAAAGTAAATTACTATTTGCCGGCCTTAGTAAGCTTGGATACTTTTTTCAGGTTTTCACCAGCGTCAAAGTGCTGATGTCACATTCGGTCGCCATGGTAAATGACGAAGTTCAACATTACCAAGTCTACTAAAATGTAGAGATTTTTGGTTAATATTAACTTCAGGGAATCCTAAAAATGCCTCTCAGCACTACTTGAAAATAACTTATTGCATAATTATATTTAACTAGCGGGAGCCGTGTAAATTACACGAAATGATGTTTTTAATACTAATTATCTTGTTCCTAACCTATACATGTTTGAATAAAATATAAGATTTGACTTGTATATTTATTTTTAAAAAATGAACAATACATGAAACAATTTACAAAACTTCTTTATATACAATATTACTAGTGAAGGTAATATTTCGACGACTAAACCTTACTTTGTTAATGTTTTCGATTAAATTAAATTTGGCTCCAATCCATGAATATTTATTTACTCCTCTCCAGGAGTTAGACACAAGGCCAGTTTTATCTTACTCCCACAAGTAAGATGTGACCCAAGGTCGGGTTGGGAAAGTGGGGTTTGAAAAACCAGCGCTCGAGAAGGTGAGCACTCTGGCCATTAAAAATTGCCTCGGCAGCCCTGTTGGCATTCCCCAGTAGGGGCGCCCTAGGCAGTAAGCAATAAACTTACTCCTCCCCAAAGAGGGGAGGCGAAGCCTGGGAGGGTGGACCTCCTAGAACTGCACAGGACAGACCCATAGACAGGCGTAAATCAAGCCTCGAAGGCCAAGACAATACCAGTCTATGGAGTGCAGTATCCATCGGAACAGATACCACACTTTGATCTTAGCCAAAAGGCCAAGCCAATTTATGAGTAGCATACAAAGATTCGAAAGGTCGTTGCTTTTGATGTAAGCATGACACACAAAATCACACACGCTATTGTATTAATATGTGTCTTCCCGGTCGTCCCCTCCCTACCTCTCTTCCCCTCGAAATGTAGAAAAAAAATCTTAGAGGTTGGTTGGGATCGAACTATAAACCAGTCAGGCCGAAGTCAAAAATACTACGTCGCTAACCGTTGCGCCAAAGGGAAATACTTGAAAATGTTTCGAAAATTAGGCGAGTTGAATGTTTTTCAAAATCTAGGTGCGGCACGCATGCGCAGAGCTTTTGCCGGAAGCGTGACACACGAACACACACACTATCGTATTAATATATAGATGTTTTAAATAAAAAAAGAATAAACAAAACAGTAATTTGAATCGGACACACAAAATAGTGAAAACCTATCTTGTCACGAATCTTTCTAAAATATGGTTTATGTAAATAAATGATACAAGACGAAAGGGAAATAAGTTTGTTTGTATTATGCCACAAGGGAAATAATCCCTACCTCTGCCTTTTTATTTTTACAAAATGAAAAGAGTACTTTTTTTTTTTAAGGGTGAGGGTTTATTTTTTCAAATGAAAAACATACCGGGCAGGTCTAACCGATAAAAAGTTAAATTATGGACAATTGAAAATTTATTTTATTCAAAAGTTACGATTGTGACTTTCCGTAAGTTTACTTAAAACCACAATCGTGACTTTCAGCAGTTTACGCTTGCATCTATGAATATTAAAACCAATGATCGTTTAAATGCATCCAGGAAAATATTGCCATGTCTTTTTAAAAAAAAAGAGATTTGCTATTGATGAAACGAGAAGAGCCAACAATTTTCCTTTGAAATCTTTTTCTCTGTATGAACAGTAATGAGAATGAGAGAGAGAGAGAGAGGATGATTCTGAGATCAGGTATTGGTGTTGGCTCTTTAGTGCAATGCTGAGCCTCATTCAGTTTCAGACAACCAGGAAGGTGTCAGCCAGCTCATAGTTAATGCTGAGAATTTCTATTATGAGATTACGATCACCCCCTCACCCCCTCCCCCAGTTCCACGGTTAATGTTAGACTTAGATGGAATCTAAAATCCAGTTTGCAAAATATAAACATTACATCAGTTGCAATCGTTTAAACAGTGGAGCAGCGTTAAGAATTTATTTCCCTTGAGTTTGCCATGATATTTATCTTATGCCTCTTTGGGCATTTCCCTTTTTAACTTTCCATTAACTCAACGATTACAAAACTGAAACAAAAGAAACATTGCAGAGAACATTTACACTGCAAATACATTATCCATATACAGATCAAATTCTGTTAAATATTTCATCTGATAGTTCCCCAAAAATGTCCCCTTATTCTTTTTTCTGCCATTATTTCAGAATTCATCCAATTCCATCTTAAAATGTTCTATGCTATTGCTGTTCTAAATCTGATTTGGCAACTGCTTCAAAAAAAAAAAAAAAATTAATTCAATTGGTTAATAGATCTAATTTTTTAAATAGAAATTTGTGTTGGGACGATTAATCAGATTCGGGAAAATTTGAAAAATCAGAACTTTTTGGAGTATCAGAATCGGTATCGGAAAAATTTGAGCCTAATTTCAAAAACGATTCTTTTTCTTTTTTTTCTGTTGCTGGTACTAATGATAAAATGATAAATTTAAACTACCAGTAAAACTAAAATTTATAGATCATAACGAATTTAGGTAAAAAAAAAAAAAAAAATAAATAAATAAAATAAAATTAAAAAATAAAATAAAATAAAAATGGCATTGGAAAAATGTACACAGGTAAAAATGGCACGAGTGAAAAATATAGATGAAAATCTTACAATGAGTTTATCAAAATTTTGGATACAAAGGGAAAACATTGATAAGTATGTCAAATAAAAAAGAAAATTATATCTACATTTAAAAGTAGATGAGGACTATCCGCTATCCCCCCCCATGAAATTCTACCTTTTTTTTAAGGCGATTTTAGAATCAGTAATCTATCGGAATCAGGAATTTAAAACAGAATTGGTAATTGTATCAAAATCGGAAAAATATTGTAATCGTCCCATCACTATAGTAAAAGTATGTCCACCATAATTAATTTGAAAGTTTTCTTCAATTAGATCACTTGTCATTCTTTTCAGTAGTAAAGTAGTTAATCTTAATTTTCCAATATTTTCCTGTAACTAAAATCCTTTAATCATATTAGTTTTGTCACTCTTCTTTGTGTGCTTCTCAATCTCACTGTCGATGAAGGGAAGAGTCTATCAGGCATGTGTATCCAGTGTGATGATGTATTGAAGTGAAACACAGCCAGTGAGGGTTGAGGACATGCGTTGCATGAAGAGAAATAATATGAGAATGATACGATGGATGTGTAATGCAAGCCTTAAATACTCAATTAGATCTGATGACCTCAGAAAAAGATTAAATCTGGACAGTATAAGGAGATATGTGCAGAACAGGAGACTTCGATGGTATGACGTTAGAATAATGGATGAAAGTTCTTTGGTAGTAAATGTAGAATAGTTGAGGTAGCAGGTCCAGTTCACAGGGGAAGGCCATGGAAAACATGGAAGGAAGTGATAAAAATGGACTTGAGAGAAAGAGATAAAGACCTGGCAGAGATAGGTTAGTTTGAAAATAAATTTTTTTAAATCCGTTTGTTGCATGCCAGCATGTAAAACGGACGTTAGCCTAATATGATGATGATGATGACTCATTCTTCTTTCTAGTAAAGTAGTTAATCCTAATTTTCCAATCTTTCCCTGTAACTATAATCTGTTACTTTTTTTTTTTTTTTTTTTTTTTTTAAAAATAGTTTTGTCACTTTTTGTGTGCCATCCAATCTCAATATTATATTCCAATTTTCATGTATAGACACTGAAACCCAGACCGGCATGCAATACTCTATATGAAGTCTTATTAGAGCTTTATATTTCTTTAAATGAACTTCTGATTCCTTGAAATCATATTTTTAACAATTCATCCAATCATTCTACCCAATATGAATTTGAAAACTAACATTCATATTTCGTCTGTGTATCCTAAAAACCAACTCCCAAATTGCATTCTTCATTTAAATTTTTTTTGTTTCTGCTGGATTCAACTTCAATTTATACTTCTACTTGAGCCAGCTTCCTCCCTTGCATGTACCACATTTTGAGCCATAGCAGTCCATGCACGGCGATCTGGGCAAGGTTGCATAAGATAGATAGCCACTCCAGATTTAACCGCCAAAAACGAACCATTTATGGGAACGAGAGCATTGCATTTGCAATGAAAAAAAAATTCTTTGGCATTGATTTAAGGGAAAAGACCCAAACTCTCTAACTTTTAGTAACTCATTAGATAATTTGAAAAAAAATTCCAATTATTTTCTTATTAGTATTAGGTTAAGTTTTCGGTCCAATCTGTCATTATGTTTGTTTGTGTACAGCCTAGCATCCAAATCTCTTCACCAATCATTACCATACTTGGTCAAAATATCAGTCATGGTCTAACTTAGAACTGATTTAATTTTGGGATGTTTAGATCAAAGGTCAAGATCACACTTTTGCGATAACTTCGGTTCTGCTCATCGTAAGAGACTCACTACTTGGCCCATATTGTAATCAATGAAGTCCCACATCTTATATGATCTTGACAAGTTCGGTCAAGGTCAAAGTTTTGACAGAATTTCAACTTCTGATTTTTCCAAATTTGATGTATGGATCTGATGCTCTTTAATAACAGTAATCACCATGCAAAGTTTCAGCCTGGTCAGATAAATAGTAGCGTTGGAACAATTAATCTGAATCGGAAAAAATTTGTGCCTATTTTACGATGCCAAAAACGATTCTTTTAATTGTTTTTACTTTGTTTTTATTATGTTTAAAAAACTTAATTTTCCATTGCTGGTACTAATGATAAATATTTATTGGTTTTAAACTACAAGTAAAGCTAAAATCTATAACCCCCCCCCCCCCCCCCAAGTGTATTTTTACGTTTGCGAAAATATATGCACATATTACAGTTTTTTTTATAGTAATCCATAAATAAATAAAAAAAATAAAAACAGCAACTATATAGCTAAATATTTAGAGATTTTAAAAGAACCGGAATCTGGAATTTAGAAAAATTTTGGAATTGTCCCATTACGTGGAATACTTCATACAATATGGAGAAGTAAGGCCCAGATAAGACTTTGGTCCATCCTTACATTGTCAGGTGGAGGTATGCCGTCTCATGACTGACTTATGCTCTTGTTATCTTATGTATTAAATGTTTACCTTAGACATGAGAAATATTATGGTTTCTGTTTTTTTTCTTTCCACAGGAGAAACCACATTCCATTGTTATGGAACTGAATTGGATCTATTGACTTTGGAAGAAAAACAGGAATTAGTTCAAAGAATATTTGTTGACCGAAAACACAAAGCGCTTTATTGTTCGGTACCCAAAATCGGATCAACATATTTCAAACGACTTTTTCTTCTTCTCAGCGGAAAACTCAAAAGCACTTCCGTATTCAATATTTCCACTCGAACGGCCCATTCGACGAAACCAGAGCAACTGCACGTGGAAGACTTTGACCATTCCTTTCTTTACAACAAACTTAAAGATTACAAGAAAATTTTGGTAGTGCGTAACCCTTACAAAAGGTTGTTCTCTGGCTATGTGGACAAGTTTCTTGGGCCCAACCGTCTGTATCATGCCACATTAGGCAGGCAAATTGTCAGAATGTTTCGTCCCAATGCATCTTCTTACAGCCTACAATGCGGCCATGATGTCACCTTCCCAGAATTTATCAAGTACTTTCTGCATTCAGTAACAACGGGTCACCTTGCAAATTCACACTTCACACCCATACATCGACTCTGCCAGCCGTGCTTCTTGCATTACGACATAATAAAGATGGAAAATTTAACAAACGAAGTGCCACGGTTGCTGACATCTCTCGGGGTAGATCCAGCCTTGTTTCAGTATTTGTTTCAGAAAGACGATTTGATGAAAGCTAGACTAAAAGACGAAATCAGACACACCATTTTTCTGTATTACAAAAACAAGAATGGTATTCAAAGGTGCCTACCCGCGATAAGCATTCTGAAACGTCTTTGGAAGAGGGACAGCATTAGAGGGTTTATTGACAAAACTCATCCGTTTCCTTTCAAAGCTAAAGATGTGAAAAGTCTCAACAGATCGCAACTCTTCAACATATTTAAATCAGTTTACAGAATTCCACAGGCAAAGGAATCCGGGCAGACTTACAATGATGCCATCCATAAAGCCTTCTTGCAAATACCCAATCAAGATATAGTGCTTGTTCAAAGATATTTAGAAACAGATTGCAAATTGTTTGGTTATGATCCTAAAGAGTTCTTTCGAAATACTTGATCGTATCGGTCAGAAATTACCCCCCTCCCTCGTCCTATCGAATTCAAACGTTTTACTAAAAACATTTTACATAAAAAAAAAAAAATATAATTCAATCGTATTGTTATACCTACCAATATTACTTTAGCCATGGAATTTCCACAGCTGCTGCTTCTACTACTACTACTACAGGGTATCCGTAAAGTCTGAACATCGCATAATTGGATAGTTTTCATTTAATCGACTGAAATATAAAAATATTTTATAATGATCTTTATGCCTCCACATAAATGGGATGGTCTTCCTGTTTACCAGACCATAATCATCTTGATTTCTTTTTCTGGGATATGCTAATGGAGAAACTGTACTCAACAAAAATCACAAATCAAATGCACTCAACGAATAAGGAATGAATGTGCCAAAATGGAAGGCAATGTCAATTTATTGCATTAAATTCATGAAAGTTTTGCGAAACAATTTAATATTTGCATTGTAAATGATGGAAATCATATCGCAAATGTTATGTGAATAAAAACTTGTATTTTTACCTAGGTGTCCAGACATTAGATATTCCCTGCATAATAACAATAATACTCTATAATATAAATTATATCTGCCTGTTCAAAGATGCAATTAAAAACAAAGTTCTGCACCAAGATCAAACACTTTCTCACGTAAAATTTAAGGAAACCAATGGCAATATTTTTTTTTATTAAGGGTTTTATAATAATATTGTGGGTTCTGCATTCTTGTTGGATAATTATGAACAGCAAAGATAAGGTTTTACTTATTTTAGAAATTAAAATATAAATTAAAAAAAAATATTTAAAAAAAAATGGTAATATGAGGGTTCAGGGCTGGGAGCAAAAGTACAGAACCTCATTCAGTTTCAGACAACCAGGAAGGTGTCAGCCAGCTCATAGTTAATATTTTTTTTAGTGACAATATAAAAAAAAAACTTTTAAAAGATTATAATTATAATCTTTCGCATAAGTTGATGAAACAACTATCATAGTAAAGAAAGAAGAAAAAAAAAAAGTAAAAACTTTTTTTGTGGGTGAAAAAAAAAAAAAAAAGAGAAAGGCGATTCAGTCAAAATATAAAAACAAAAAGAAATGTTTTGTCGGTAATATATTTGAATTTTGTTTTGTCACTCAACTTTGATTTCAAACTAATTCTCACCCCAATTTTCTGGGTGTCCACTTGTTATTTATGTTTTTAGTCACACCTCAGTTCATGAAAAAGATATTTTATATTTGAATCTGACGTTGACATGTGACTATTAGTTTTATTTTGATGCTTGACAAAATACGCTTTTATCAAATTAAATTTTTTATTGGAATAATTTTATAAAAGTTCTAGATAAAAATACATTTTACAGTTGGAAATCTAATATTCTGTAATATAAACATGTTATATTCTATGATAATCAAGATATGTTATGATGTCCCTTCATCGTGAACCCAGATTAGTCTTAACACTTCCAAATATCATACATGAAGGCAACGAATCATTTTTATGTAAAATTTATTTAACAGAAAGCACAGTTACAAGAAACCAGAGTGAATCAATACATTTTTACAGACACAGGTCACACACAGAGAGAAAGAGAGAGAAAGAGAAAGAGAGAGAGAGAGAGATGGCTGGGCTGTGCACTAATTAAGTTACATTGACTGAAAATGTGAGTTGTTTTGAATACTTTGAGATATCATCTCGTGCACGCAGGGAAAAAGGTCATACTTGCACGTTTTGAATAACGGGTTAAGTTGTCAAAATAAATCAGTGTTGGAGAGCCGTTTTTAATATGTGAGCTTGCTATGGTTAAGTGTTAGTAAATGCCTATAATTTATTGGATTGGTCATGAGATGCAGGGAAGGTTTTGTTTTTGTATGAGAGATATTTCTGCAACGAGCTGGAAGAGAACACTGAACTATGTAAAAATTTGAGGTTCTAATCCTAATCTTACTATCTTAGTTAAGGAATGGACCCACAGTGTTAGTTAAGTTATAATAAAGTATATTTTTTAAAGACAACACCGCCTTTGTCATTTTTGTATGTAAACATTTATTACAGCTGGCTTGCTCACAACTGGTTGGACACAGCACAACGATAAAGCCTACCCATGGATTAAAGACAATGCTTCTTGGACCAAAACAAGGAATGTCAACTGACTACTCACCCAAGTTCCCGACTAAGCTGCATCAACACCAAAGTTCTACAGATCTTTTAAACACAACGACTGAAAAAACAACCAGTCGGAATGCATGCAGTCCCCGTGGCATAAGACTATGCTTAATGCAGAGTGATTTCCATAGCACACTCATACCACATTTACTGCTGAGTGATCCAGAATACAACACTGATGAATTACTTGAGTGATTATTTACAATAACCCCACCATAAAAAAAACAAAAAACAAAAAACGCCTTGTTTTTTTTTTTTTTTAAATAGTCCAATTTCTTGGGGTCATTCTAATAGTAAAAAAACTCTTAAAATTTTTGTGCATTAACAAATCGTTTTTATTTGACTTTAAAATCGTACTTACTACAAATAGCATTACGGATGTTTTTATGTTGTTTTTGTATTAAAACTATGGCAAAACAAAATGCTCAATGTATTAGACGTTTAGTTGCAGGAGACATTGAAAATAAGGTTCATGAATCACCCAAAACGTTCAAATAATTAGCGGAATATACGGATACGTTTGGTGCCATGATTAGACCACAATTGGTGCCTTACGACCCAGGATATATCCATGAGACAGCTAGACCAAAGTGAAACTAGTCTGAAATTGTATTTGTCTCAATATTTGAGAAACTCTTATTCACAGTCATTTCCTGAAAAGATATTTTATTCAAACAAACATTTTAAAAAGGTGTTAATTATAAAGAACTTATTTAAGAGGTTTCATATTCATATACATTTTATAAGATATTATTTTTTTTAACTGCACTTCCATTCGATTTTTTTTTTCTTTATTCATAAGTCAATATACCTAATGAAAAGTGAAAATATTTTTACATTTTACAAAGTGAAAACCTAGTTTTCTTCTGCCATAAATTTAAATTTAAGCAACATTGAGTCTGGTCAGTACTTAATGGGTGACCATATGCTGTATGTAACAATCTCTTTGGAGCTCTGGTGACAGATGGCATGACTCATCTGTCAGAACATAACTGTCACAATCAAACAAATCTGAATGGAAAAGTCCAGTGCGGACCCTGCTTCAATAGGATAACCACAAAGAGACAAAAAAAAAAAAATTTAAATAACTATTTAAGAAAACATCACTTAATATCAGCTCAATAATTCAAATAATATTGTTCAGTTTTACACAGAAAAAAGTGTTTATTAAACAATAAAAAAAGTTTTTAATGAATGAAGAGAAAAAAGAAAAAGAAATTTGAAAATTTCTTGTAAATTTGTGTTTTTATTTAATATTTTGATGTAAAGTTGTTCAAATACTTAATGGAAATCTGATAAATCTTTACAGGATGTTTGATAAAAAGATGTGGAAATACTGCTTGGTTAGAAAAGAGTAAGAATACCTTTTTTAGTTTTACAAAGTTGAAGAGTCCTGCACACCTTCAGTAAAATATTGATCGACATCATTATTCGAATGTTGGATGTATAAACTATTTGTCAGTTTCTTAATTGTCCTTACACCTAAACAAAAGAGGTACCCCCCCCCCCCAAAAAAAACCCCTAAAAACCGTGCTTACATAAGTGGATTTATTTACACTCACAAGTAATATATGAATAATATATATGTAATATATGAAAGGTAATACACGTAACACATTCTTAATACATGGAGGTATGAACAAGGCTGACTTACCCAGATGTGTAGGAAGGATCACATGCCACAGAACGTGTCTAGACACGTGGTGACGATTGACCACATAAGTGTCTCACAGACACATCATCAAAACTAGTCTGGTGGTGAGGACACAACTGCATGTACAGGCTAGCGCCTGGACAAAACAGGAAAAGCAGACAAACAAATGTTGTCATTTCAGTGATAGAACCGAAAAGAGTGAAAAAGAAATGTGTGTCAACCGGGGGCTACTTTAACAATCCTATGTCAACCTGTATTCTTAACTAATCGATATCGATATTTTTTTACCCCTAAAACCGGGCTGTAACATATGTATGGTACAACTGTAACATTTTATTTTTCCCTACCAATGCTAAGCAAGAAGTTCTTGGAAATGCAGTGACAGTATGCTTCAGGACTATATTTCACCAAAGGAGAAAACATCACAAAAATGCGGACCAAAGATAACTCCAGGAACAGCTGATTTGCATCCATCTACATTTGGTGTGAGAAAACATGAAAGTGCCACTGATTACTGTAGTTGTACCTAGTTTCTATTTTGAGAGATTATGTGCCTTGTTACAAGTGAACTTATAATGGTGTTCTATGATAATGTATTATAAAATGCATTATCATAGTCCTGCTATAGGGGCTACAATGATAAATTTTTGACATAAAAAAATATGTATAAAAAGCTGAAATAAATTTTTTTCTTCACTTTTTCAAGAAGATCAAAATGTGTTATTCACTCAGGTAATTTCGGGCTTTTTTAATTTTTTTATTTTATTTAACAAGTAAAGCGACACAGTAGGGACAAATGACCCAAAAATGGCAAACATGTAGCTCCCTCAGCGATCAGACATAAAATAAAAAGCAAGGAAGAGGAAGTGGATTTGTGAGTCACACATTTTACATTGATAACCATATGGCTACAACAACCAATGTTTAACCACCTCTTGGTCATGTGATCTTGTACACCACGCACAAAAAAAAAAAAAAAAAAAAGGACCCGGACAGATATTTACTTGGATTGAAAGCGTCAGGAAACATCCAAACATCACTCCTTGTGTGGGTGTACCGTTTTTATAAAAATAGCAAGTAAATGAACAACACAGGACTATGGACAAATCCAACCAGACTTTGACACTACCTTTACCTGAAGACGTCTACCTACAAAATTGTAAAATCATGTGGAAGAACTTGACTTTATAAACGTGCAGAAACAGTTAATAAAAAAGGTCATTTTAATAAAGCTGTGTTAGTTCTTTGTTATCAAAAACCTCTGTAGATAAAAAATTACAAAAACGTGTTTATATACATATCAATGTTTTTATATAAAGATTAACAAAAGATAAAGTCCTAAATACACCGAAATATGAAGAGGAGTTGTGAGTCCACAATCAGTTGATCCTTATGTATCAACACAGACACTATTTTCAGAGACAAAAAACAAAATATTCACATAAAAGTAACCAACTGATTGAGAAGAAAGAAAAAAAATTACATGAAGATATGTACATCAGAACAAAAATAAAAATGAAGTCTTGAATACAGAAAATATTTACAGATTACAGAAATAAAACACTAAGAGAAAAAGTATGTAAATTTAAAAAAAAAAATCTACAGATTTTAATCATAAAAAAAGTAACATTTTTGTTCAAATAAAAAAAAAAAAATATACATATTTTAAAAACAAAAACAAAAAAAGAACTGATACAGATTCAATGAATAATTAAAAATGAAACAAAATATTGAGCCTAAAATAATAAGATAAACATGCATTGGCCTTGTTTTCCATTTTGGGCTTAAATAAGAAAACAAATATACACACACTAAGAAAGAACTGTTTTGTTTCCTTCAAAATCTTGTGGTTTTCTAGCATTTTACCAATTAACAAAAAGAAAATGTCATTAAGATTCCAAATTTTCTGGACACAACTTGCTTCTTCCTTTCAGCCCATTAATGAACACTAACCATTATGCCAAATGGGCCTATTTTGAAGATAGACCCCCCCCCCCCTAATAATCATATATATCCTACATTACCCAGGGTTACTTGGATAGGTATATTTCATTTTGATCAAAGGGGCACAATAGTATCATGGGGTCTAAAAAAAAAAAAAAAAATTATGTTTCACTTTACTTTATTTATAACTTGAAAATTTATATAATATGCTAAGACCATTTCATATTCGTACATACATTATCAACCTCCTCCTCCCCTCCTCGCCGAAGATGCAAAAATAAGTAATTTTAAATTTTCATCTGATGTCGATTTTGTGTCGAACTAAAATGTTTTCTTGGCCTTTGGGCTTCTGCCAAAAGATGGTACAATACTATTGCGGGATCCGTGTTCACACCAAATGGCCATAGAATAGATGTATGTCAAACTCCTACAAGGATTTTGAAGATAGACTGCCATAACCAGATGTATTGTGAAACTACATAAAGATATACAGTTATATTTTTACACATAATTGTTCGTTTTCATATATTTTTACCATGCAGAATAACATATGAAGGATACAACCGTGGAATTTCCACAGGCCCCGCTCATTATAGAAATAAACAAATAACAATATAAATGATAATATGGGGAGGAATGCACAGTGATCTATTTTTCTCCACAAAACACTGGTGTGTTTCAAAGATGTTCAAAACTATAATTATTACTGAAAATTATTTCAATACATGTCACTTTACTTAAATCTCACCGAATTAATGAGTACAACTTTGGACCCCACTCCAATAATTGATTATAAAATGTAAAAATATAAAAAAATAAAAATACAAAAATAATATGCTGTTATGGGTTCAGGGTAGAAGAACAATCCTTGACAATGTCGGCTTTTCCTAGTGAATAATATTTTGAGTAATCAAATCACAAGTTTTTCACATAACAAAAAATGTTGCTAATAACAGTAAAGCAAGTGAAGCAGTAGATTTCAGATTGAATCCTCCTGTAATGTGCAAGAAATAAAATTTATTTTCTTACAAATTTTGAGAAGGTTCAAGAAATGAACTGGTCAAATCATTTGTAGTAAAAAAAATATGAATGAAAATCAGGAAGAGTTCAATTGTTGAAACAAAATTGGGATTCATTTATTTCTTGTATAAGAATTACTGTCGATTGGGATTTTTACATTCAGATAAGTGTTCATAATTTAGGAGAAAATAAAATAATAGAACAATTCACCAAGAATATGAATGTGCATGTTTTTTTTTCTTCATTTTTTTGCGAAACAACTAGAGAAAAATCTTTATGACCTAACAAACAATACATTTCACCGAGTAAGAAATGGTTAACAAAAAAAAAAAAAAAAAAGAAAAAAAGAAAAAAAAAGAAAAGTGGCCAAATTATCGAATCAGTTTTGACAAGTTACAGATCAAGCATCGTAATATTATTTTCAAAAGAAAAGAATGTTTTTTCTATTGTGAATTCAGAGATCCATTTAAAAAATGAAAAATATTGTGGCTGTGACACTGGTAAGTTTTTACAAACTCTTACTACATGTTAGATTTTGTAAATTGTAATACTCAAAGGAAGTATTTATAAGTAAATGGAAAAAAAAATAAAATTCTTGCTTTGCTCAATACAAATATTTTGACCAATGAAAAGATTTATTAATATTTATATATATGTTTTTAATATTTTATAAAAAGGAGTTAACAAGTGTATTATAATGACCCCCCCTCTCCATGTTCTGATATGTTTTTTTGGATGTTCTATTTTTAAAAAATATTTTTGTTGGAGTTTTGTTTTTTGGTTGTTGTTTTCAGTCATAACCGGAACATTGGTTTTTCGGCATCAGAATTTGGCTTGTCACCGGACGGTATTCTTTTTGCTCTCTTTTTAGAGAGGGTTTTGTTGGCTGTCTGCCATCATGAGCTGATGACTGATTGCTGTACTTTTGTATTCTGCTCTCGCAACTTAGTTATATATGTATACATACATATGTTGCTGGTAGTCATTTTATTAATATTTAAGCCATCCCCCCCCCCTCCAATATGCCAGCATGTTATTTAACCTAAATTATGCTCAGTCATATTCCTACTTCGTTATTGTCACAACCTTTCCCACCTTCGAAATTACAGATAATCCCTTTCACTCTATAGTGAAAGATGGCGTTATCATGAAAATGTATGCCTGACAATATTGGTGTATTTATAGAAAAAAAAAAGAAAAAAAAGTTCACCCCCCCCCCCCATCCTAAATTCAAAAACAAACCAAAGTTTGTTTTTTTTTTCATTGAAAACAGATACATTAATCACTGATTTCAAATCAACAGCTATGTTTTCCATTGCTTGAAGTACCCCTCCAGCCCTAAAAAAAAAAATAAAGCAGTTTTTATGCTTTTTTTTTTGCGAAATTTATTTTAAGAATACTATAATATCAATAATTTTAAATCGACATAAATATGTAAAACCATAAAAGAAAAGAAAAAAAAAATTTTTTTCTTAGAAAATACACCAATATTTAGAAAAACCTGCACTGAAACTTTTATTTCTCCGAAAATTAAACATAAGAAAACAAACCATTTCTTTTTATCGAAATACACCGATGCATTAATCGTTGCTGATTGCACCTCAACGGACACGTCAAAACCATAATAAAAAGAAAAGAAGTCATTTTGGTGATCTCTATTTTCAAAGGGATTTCCTTTATGAACACCATAACAGACATGATGAAGTAGAAATATGACTAATGATAATTTATGATAAACAACATGTGTTGGCATACAAGGAAGGAAACAAAAAGTATAATTAAACAACACTTGCGCAATGCTAGGTAGGTACAGCTAGGTAATAATAAAAATGTTTTACCCGAAAGAAAACTAATGGGTAGTACAAAGTGAGCATTGTCAAAAATGCAGTATTTGTTCTGTAAATACTTTTTACGAAATACATGTCACATGACCTGAATCAACATCGAAATTTAAGGTTACAGATATTACTGATTTGTTTCTATGTCAATTTCTATCAGAGTAAAATTGTATTTAAAAGTTATTTAGTAGTAATAAATGAAAGAATGTATTACTATTTATTTTTATGAACAAAATTTGTTGCCCCGATAGCAAAAATGGCTTCCATTTGTAATTTATATTTGCTTCTGAAAACAAAGATGTCTTCCTTGCAAAAATATTCTGAGCAGGATAAAGCATATTTATAAAGAAATTAAATTGAAATAAAATCTATTGTTCATGCACCAATGTTCAATAAAAGAAAATTGCTCATCAAATATCGATTTGTCAGATGCAATTTCAGTCTAACTTTGAGAATCTGACATATATTTAGACTTAATACAGCATCAACATATCGATCAAATTTTGGGAAATATTTCACCCAAAAATGTCCTCTTAATTTCTTTTGTAGCATTATTTCTGAATGCATCTAATTCCATCTTAAAACGTTCTATCTGATCTGCAAATTTTTACCCCCAAAATTTACCACTAGCAAAAAAAATCAATTTATTGATAGGTCTAGTTTTTTTAAATTTGTCCTGACCATAACCTTCCAGATTAAGGAGATATATTAAAAAAAATGTCCACCATAATAAGAAATTTAACTAATTATTTTGAAAATTTCAATTAAATTACCTCTTTATTTTTCTCTCTAGTAAAGTAGTTAATCCTCATTTTTGCAATCCGTCTTTAATCTTTTTTATTAGTTTTATCACTCTCCTTTGTTTGCCTTCCAATTTCCATGTCAAGATACTGGAGTCCAAGCCTCAGTGCAACACTATATGAGGTTTTAATAGAGCTTTCAATATCTTTGACAATGTTTGGCTCCCTTAAAATAATATTTCTAACCATATATCCTATCATTCCATTTGCCCTCGACATAATGATTATTAAACTAATTAAAATTTGAGGAACATATTGGTCATGATAATGGTTTCCAGTGAACCGCAGAAAGTATGTTTGAGACTCTCCCCTATTTTATAACAACCAAATTGTAAAATCGGATAGAAAAGTATAAAAATGTTCATAAAGGTAAAAAATATACAAAACTGAAACCACATAGAAATAAAAACGGCATTAGGAATTTCCAAAGGACAAAAAGAGTTAAATTCAGGATTTAAAAAAATGTCTATATGTTTGCTATCGTGAATAAAAAACAATTTTAGTTGGAGTGAAAATTAAATTCTTTTTCCTAAAAAAAAATCGCCCATTAATAAAAAACCGTTATATGAGGTAGTCTTGTATTTACAATTTATTTGTAAATATTTTTATTTAGTATTCCTTATAACATTAAACAGGATAAGATCTGTTATGTTTGTTGATATGATAAAGAAATGAATCAAATTAAAAAAATACAACCCAATTTAAATGAAAAATAAAGTTGAAATAAATTGATATTCTGTAGAAAAAAGATGAAAAAACAAACAAAAAAAAAACTGTTTTACAATCGCATTGACAAAAACAAAAACTGATAACATCACAAAACAAAAATGGTTTAATGATTTTTAGTGTGAAATCTTTTTCAAGAAAATCCAGCTTTTTACAAATTCATGTTTTTTTTTTTAATTTAGTAAAGAATATATGAATCACACACAAAAAAAAAATTGAATAATGAACACACTGTTTTCTATATTCCCCCAAATTCTCAAATTTTTAGCTATGAAATAAGTATGATAAATAAGATATCAAAAGATGTTTCTTGTCTGAATTCTTAGGAGGAGTTATTATTTGCATGATCTTTTTACAGACTGTTTACTATTATACCCAGGAACGTTAATATATTTGAATAATAGTCTGAAGAAGGCCAATCAGCCAGAACAGTGGAAATATAAATATCAATAGTGATGATACTAGTACCCCCCCCCCCCCAAAAAACCAAAACCAAAATAAACAATGTCAATATTTAAAAGTTGGTTTAGAATTTAGTAAATGTCTAAAGAAGAGGAATAAGTTTTAGACATTATTAGAAGCTATATGTTAGAGATGCATTGACTATGTATGGATTGGCTTTGGAACCAAAGATTAAGGAGGGAATAGTGTTGGTTCACCATTGATCAATTTGGGCTCCAAATAGCATAAAAACAAGTAAACCACGAGTTGTCTCCCTCTGTGACCATTACTCCTTGAACAATGTAAATGAACAACCATTGGGTTATCATAAAGATCGACGGTGTAAACATGTGATTAAAATTGTTTATAGAAAATAAAAATGGTTTCATGTTGTTTGCTTGAAATATTATTAAATGAGGAACCATTGAGTTAAAATCTATTTAGTATTACGCATGTAATTCGAAGAAAAATACGCATGTAATTCGAAGAAAAACACGTTTGAAATGTGTCAATATGCTACAAGAACCATTATTTTCACAAAATTGAGTCTTACGGCATGCCATGTTTTTTTTGTATCATTCAAGACGAAAAAAGTATTAAAACGTCTTTTTTCTCTCCCTATTCCTGTAATATTATACATTGATTTTAACTCAAAAAACGTTCTTAGTCTTATAATCATATATATATATATATATATATATATATATATATATTATCGCCTATACACTAATTTTATTTGAATTTTTGAAGAAACTTTAGACCGTCGATCTTTACGATTACCAACCATTGACAATATCTTTGTTAGATTTTAGAGAAAAAACTAATAAGTGTACTTTTAGATACCAGTGAAAAAAAAAAAGTGTAGTTTTTGCCAGTTTACAGGTGATTTTTCAGACCTCCTAGGTCTAAACAGGAGTTTTCCTGAGGTCACCACTACTTGTTTTAACCAAATAACCTTTAATCCTAACCGTTGGTTAATTCTGAGCAAAATTTTATGGAGCAAATTAAAAAATTTTTTTTTTAAATTGCCATTTTGTAGTCATTTAGTGCCCGAGGAGACAAACCAGAATTTTCATGAAAAGTCAGTTTTATACATGGACAGATAACTTCATGCAAAATTGTGAAAAAATAATGAACCAATTTTGAGAAAATCGGAAGATGAACAGAATAAAGTGAGAAAAACATAAGCCCTTCCCAATTAACATTGGAGACCTCCAAAAGTTTTGCGGTTAGTCGAGTGAAACATTTTGTAGAAAAGGAAAGTTTTGATTTAAAAACATTCGTGTTGAATTCCGATAGGAATTTAACTAAAAATGGTGGGATAAGAGTTTTAATTATTAAGTAGAAAGAAACTGATGGGGGGAATAAAAAAAACTGTCTAAAAATCTATAAGAAACAAGAAATTTTTTTGATTTGTAACTGTAAAAATTTGAATTCATCAAATATAAAAATATTTGACAATTACATTACAGGAAGGATCACAGATGCCTTTTTTTGTATTTGTAGAAAGTAAAAGTTAAGCTTCATAACTCTTTTCTACAAGGAATGTAAAAGTTTCACAGAATAAAGTAAAAAGAGAAAGAAAAGAAATCAGAGTAAAACAATCAACATCATGTATCTATTAAGAACAAATATATTTTTACAATGTTTGTCTGAAAAGTAATGGGATTGAGTGTGCTGCGTGAGCTATGGGCAAAAGAAGGATAGACAGATTGGGTTATCATTTTCAGAGCATACAACTATAATCTTAGCTTTCTGCAACCATTGCAATTTTTTTTCCACATGATTTTCTTTACAACATGATACAGCTTCTCACAATACCCTGAGCATCCGGCAGTTCCTGTCAATGGAATAACAGTGCCAGACTAGAACAGCCCACCTATTCACCTGATCTTGGTCCATGTGAGTACAAAAAAACAAAAAACACAAAAACAAAAAGAATTTCCCAAAGCTCAAGGGGACCATCAAGGTGTACCGGTTTAAAACATGTGGAGGTCATTAAGATGGCTATAACTAAAAAAGAGATCCCAGAAGAATTCTTCCAGCAGTGCATAGAAGTGGGGCAAAGAAGGATGAGAAAGTAAATTAAATTCAACAGAGATTAATTGAAGGAAATTATGTAGTTTGAGATACCAGTTCCATTACTTTTCAGACACATCTTATAGTTTTAATCATAGCTTGTTTGGTAAAATAAGATTTTCTAAAAATAATCAAATAAAATTCAAACAAATAAATTTGGATAATTCAAACTACTGTTATAATCCAAAAAATTCCTAACCAAATAAATTTGTGCTAGGAAGTCTTTTTTTATACAATCAAATCTGATGATAGGTTCATTAATCTATCGCCCGACACATACGAGTTGTAATTTTCATTCTATTTAGAGTATTTGCCAGAAAATATAAAAAATATAAAACATTAAAAAGGAAACTTAAATGTAATTTGATGTTTATAATTCATAAAAATAAATTATCTAGAAATTAGTAAAAAAAAAAATATTCAGCAGCAAACCACAAATAATTAAGTTTGCTAGCAATAAAAAAAAAAATGCAGAAAACTAAGTCAAATCTTTCAATTCCATATTATGTATGAGATGCGTTCAAAAATTATCTGAATTTATTTTTCTTCCCAAAACTACTGCCATATGGACAAATCCTTTGTGTAGTGCTACCTTTCCCGCATATGCATAAACAATTTCATGCTGTTAAGCCATATCAGTTCCTATCGTACAAATGTGTAGTGTGCGATTTTCATTTTTATGCAAAATGACTGAACGCATGGAATAGAGGTTTATAGAATCAAATTTTGCCTAAAGTTTGGTAATGCTCAAGCTCAAACTGTCTAGAGGGTTCAACAGGTCTATGGTAATGATATCATAGGTCAAACACAGATCAAGGAGTGATACAACTGTTTCAAACATGGTCGTGCCTCGGTGGAGAGTACACTCAGGCAAGCCATATACAAGTCAAAACAGGAAGCAGATTGAACAAAGTTCTGCAAATAATCATAAGGAATTCTATCCGAAGTTTCTATATCACCTCTGTGATGCTGTGTATCGAAATAAGTGCAAACTTCAAAACAATGGGCCCACTAACATAATTCAAGCTATACAACACACAACATATTTGAAAGATTCCATACTCTCCATACTTGGAACTGTGTGACTTCTGGCTGAAAGGTAAGTGATTACCGTCACAAAACGAAATTATAAGAAAGCGTTGACATAGCTCTATCATATGCCAGAGGTGTTACCAGAAGTGGCAGAACTGCTGAAAAAACTGTCAGGTGATTAAATCAAATTCATGATATGTACAAAATTGTTCTTTTATACACTGCACAAAGGTTGGATATATTGCACTGCACAATGGTTGGATATATATATATATTTTTAAACTCAACCTGTAGATTATAAGATATGTTTGATAAAATATTCAAATTACAGTAAGAATTGATTTTGAAACATTTATAAAAGATAAAATACCAGAATTATTTCTCTCATTCAAAATCTGTTATTTTCTAGTGTTAACACCGGAATAAACAGGTTTATTTCTCACAAGAAAAAGGGATACGACAGTTAAGGAGAAAAAAAAAGAGAAACTATATATTTTTTCTCAATGAATACATGATGTTAGCAAGGAAGATAAGGTTTGCATAAGAGTGTTGATTGTCCCTCCTATGAATTTTATCAAAGTGTTAAAAGAAAACCCTTGAGAGGGGGAGAGAGATAGAAACAAGGTGAAAACTTGTTTCATGATCGCAGAGTTCGCAGCCGTCGAAGAGGTCTGGGCAGGTGGACATTTCGGGAAGGTTTTCGTGGAGGAGGAAGCGGAACAGGTTCTGATCCCCTTCCTATCTCTTTCTCATAAATCTGTGGATAGAGTCTATGAAACTGGAAAGAAAAGGGTGAATATAATTAAGAGTGAAATACAACAAAATGAAATAGAAAAGTAATCGTTATGGTAAAACCAAACAAATTTAACAAAAAATGTGGACACAAATTGACTGAATATCTTTTGGTAGAACTGCATAACTGCATTAAAATTTCTGCTCATCCAATATATTTTAACCAGTCTATTCTGCAGTCTGAAAATAACCGATAAGGAATTTGGGGCGCTTATACAGATGAAAAACGCATTTCCAAATAAAAACTTATGTATCAGGCAAAAATAAGTATCCTCACCAAAAATTTGGAATAATTATTGAGTAGAATTTTAATAAAAAATCAGTTTATCATATTTTGCCCACCACCATTCATTTATTACATGTTTATATAGTAGACCGAGTTATGTCACGCTAACTCCGCTCGTATCAATGGCGGTTCAGCAAAATACGGTAAAACCGATTTTTATTTTTTAATAAAAATTCTACTTAATTTTTGGTGTAGATACCTATTTTTGCCTAATATATAAGTATATCAAAAAGTTTTCGGTTAATATATTTGAAACTGCAATTTTCACCTGTGTAACTGCGTTTTTCATATCTGCCCTGATCTGTATAAGCACCAAATTCTTTTTTAGGTTTATCTTTGTGGGCTAAGCCCCAATTGTTATGGCATTTCTTTTACTAACTTATCGAAAACTATATGATAAAAATTAATACAGCTTTCATATTGGTTAATTTTTGTTAATTAATTTTTCCCCTCATACGATTTTGTTTTTACTTATTTCACTGTGAATTAGTATCTACCAACACAAGCTCAGTCAACAAAAGATTATCTTTCTTTTGATAGGAGAGTTCTGTGTCTCAAACATCAGTTCTAATGTTTTTTAATTAGTGTTTACTTGATTTCTCCTAAAGACAGTTTTGCAGTAACAAAAGAGCCAATACTTAGTCAGATTAAGACAACATTGAATCAGGTAATGGAAAATAACATGGAACTGACTTACTTCATGGCAAACATAACCTTTTATGAAGTGGCTTGGGGAAGTGGGGAATTATGAGAAAGAGGAGGAAATGCGTGTAAAACCCAAGGAAAGAGACAAGTAAGAATGAACTTTTTTTTCTTCTTTTTTGCTTGAACAAAGTAATATATAATGGTAGATAACTCAGTATAATTGCACACAATAACTTCTCTTTAATCTGTTTTGGTAAGTGAAAATGCTTTTACTATAACAATTTTCTTATCCGGAATAAGTATTTTCAGAAAAAAAAAAATATTCATACTAACAACATAATGGAATGAAAAAAATAGGCTAGTCCGAATCAAGTATCGATATGTCAGACAGATTGCTATTTGGGTATGACTTGAAAATCCCCAAAGATAACTTTATATGTTAAAAGAAAGATATATATTTGTCATCTGAGAGGAGCAAAATAACGTTTTTCATATTTTAAGTCAGATTCCATTTCAAAGAGATGGATGGTGACCATTTCCCTCTTATTATGATCTGCAATATTTGATTTTATGGTTTTTAGGAGAATGAAAACTTTCAGATATTTTTCAAACCGTATCTTAACTGGCTCCTTTTATATTTTCTAATTTGATATTTTCACATTCAGTTGATCATATTGATTATTGGTCTTCATTTATTTGAAGAGTTGCATAAAGTGGTTTTACTATTGAACACTCTTAATATTATATTCATTTCAAGATCATATTTTCATTTTGAGCATAAACATTCTACCTGAAAAACTTAATGAAAACCAAAATAGTTGAACTGCATATGAAAATATTTGAATTAGAAAATCTATATATATAAAATAGTAACTTTCTGTGTGTGTCTGCCTGATCTTTGTGCCTTATGTTCACCCAAACCGCTGGACAGAATTGCTTGAAAATTGGCATGTGGACTACTGACCTCTCCGTGAAGGTCATAGGCTATATAAGAAATATATCACTTCACCTCCCCCAACACACACTGAAAACGGTTTTCCCTTTGATTCAAATGAAATTTAAACTATAGATAAATGACCAAAAATGATGTCGATTCCCAAAATTTCAGCAAATTTTGATAATATTAAGATGGTCCCTAAGAGCACAACCCCTCCACCGAAAACTGTTTTCCCTTTGATTCAAATGAAATTATATATATATATATATATATATATATATATATATAATCAAGGAGAACACCTCTCTGTCTGTGCATGTTTACCCCTAAAAACGAAGACATACTAGGGCAACATAAAAGAGAAGCCAATAAAGATACAGTTTGAAAAGTATTTAAATTGATGTGACAGACATCAATTTAGCCGTGCAGTCAAACCACTATGATAAATATGAAATCCAAGATGGTGACCCAGCAGATACAGTTCACACGTGAGAATCCATATAAAACCAAATCATGGGGAAGAAGGAATAGCCAACAACGAGACAGATGACGATGATGATATCAATACAAAAAGCTCCTCCACACCGGAACAGCATTGTCATACCTCTTGTAATTTCTTCGTCTTTTCTTTCAGATTCATTGCCCCGTCAGCAACTATATTCTTCAGCAAATCTGTGAGAGCTTCTGTTGAATGACGAATAGATTCTTTTTCATAAACTGAAACTGGTACTTGCTTACAATATGCCATGGTTCCTTTGTCATCTGACGTATATGTAATCTGCAGTAATGGAAATTAAAACAAAAGGATTTTTTTAAATTAAAAGATACAAAAATAAGACAAAAAATAAAAAAAATAATAAAAAAATACAAACAATTTTGTTACAATGTCATTTATCATCGAATAATAAGCAATATTAATTAAATTGTGTGACAATTTCTCTGGTTTCTATGTATGCGTTTCTCGACTCTACATGACTTACAAATGTTTTTATAGCATATAATGGATTTAATAATAAAATTAAATCTACCATAATGCATTTTGTTGATTTGTAAACAAGTCAGTCATTTTAATCTTTTGTTAATAGTTGGAAAAAAATTTAGTTTGTGACTCTTTGAAAAGAATGTAGACGCTATCAAACTTAAATTCATTTAAACTGGCTTTTAAATTCTTAGCAAATCCTCATGTATTAAAATATTGAAAGCTTTGGAAACTATTTACATTCATTAATTTTATAAATAGATTACCTTTACAAAATTAGTTATAGTTTTACAACAGTCTGGTTCAATTAATGTAATGAGCAAATGATACCATAATAATTAAATTTAACTTTGAAAATCTTATTTGTAAAAGAAAAAAAAAAAAAAGAAAAAAAAAAGAAACATTTGGATAAAAACTGAAAAATAATTTCGAGTGATTATTTTACAACGCTCAAAATTCTTTTTAACATTATTATGTGATACTGAAGAAAAATACTTTCATAAAAAATCTTCCAAATATAGATGAAGGCTATATGCTTTTATGAAAAATATTTTTTTTAATTACACTAAATTTAAATAATTCCTCTAACCTAAAAAGTACATACTATCTTTCTATTAACATTTATTTGTAATTTAATTATAAACAATTATTATAGTTGCTCCTTATAATGCATCTTCTATACATGCTATCTAATTGAAGAGAACCATATGAATGAATATTATAAAAAAAAAAAAAACGATTTTGATGCAATAGTCTTTTTTTAAATACAAATCCCTAAGACTTCATTTTGAATATTGCACTCAGACCTGGGTTCCAATGTCTAGACATGCAAATTGGAATTTAATATTGATATTAGAAGGTATACAAAAAAATGAGTAGGAATAAAAAGAATAAAAGACTACAGTTACAGGAAGAGATTAGAAAAATTAGGATTTTACTAGAGAGAAGAATGAGATAATTATTTTGAATGTTTCAATTAAACTAACGGAATGTTTAACTATGTTGGATATTTAAAAAGAATTTTCTCTTCAATCTGTAAAGGCAGATTTCAAAAATTTGATCTATTAACCAATTGAATTTTTTTTTTTTTTACTAATAAAGTAATATAATTTTTGAACAAGTTGCCAGATCAGATTAAGAACAGCATAGAACATTTTTAAGACAAAATTGGATGCATTCTGAAATAATGTTATAAAAAGGAATTTAGAGGGTATTTTTGAGAACTATCAGAATTTGATCTGTATTATTGAATAGCATAAATTTTCTGTACAATTTTTTTACAGAAAAAAAAAAAAAAGTTGAAAATAGTTAAGAGAAAATCTGCACAAAAAGACATAGCAAATGGACAAATACAAACTTGTTTTTCTACAATATAACTATTTGAAATCCTTGCTAATTCTGTGTGCACATTGGTAACATCAATTCTATTTGATATTAAATTAGCTAAAATTGAATGTAAGTAAGCATATTCTTTCAGCTTTCTGTAAATAAACTTAAACTCGATTTTTGCATTTCATCGAAATAAAAAATAAGCAAAAAATATTTACTTAGTTAAGAATATTTGAAATCAATAATGAAGAAAAACTTAATTGTTGTTTTAACTTTTACTATCGATTAAACACCAACTTTTCAGGATATATATTTTTTAACAGTGTTATATGGCAGTGAATGTTGGGCCCTCACCAAGCCCTGTTGCTCAACCGCAGTGCAATGGCAGATCCATGATTAGAAAGATCTGCAACGTGAAATCTGACCAAATCCAACACATCAGGTCAAAAAATTTGCTGAAAGCACTACATTTGACAGGCAAGGATGAATCAGTTACGCTCGTATGATGTGGAGCGTTCATACTTCTGGATAGGCATGGACGTTTTAAATCGCAGGAAGATTGACTGCCCAAAGAAAACTTGGAAGCAGTGATTAGACAAGACCGCAGTGGAATTTGGAGACAGTTGACCCACTGAACCGTATGAACTGGAGAGTGAGCTTGCATAATATCAGAAAAGTCTGACCCCTGAACAGAAGAAAAGTAACGTTAAATGAAGTGTCTTGTTTAGTTTTCTATATAATTTTACCATAAAACGACTCCGTCTTCTTTTGGAAGAAAAAATCTGCTTACTAATTAATTGAACAAATTTTTAAATTGCAAAAATGTTTTTTTCGAGAAACATGCATTAAATTCTTAAAGAGGGTGAGATGCGTCATTTGTAAACAGCCATAGCAATAACTCCAACTTATATAATAAGCCAAATCAAATACTTCCGAATTCATAATCTAGCATCTTGAGACTTCTTTGTTCTGAAAGAAATACATTATGTGAAACTTTTGATGAAGATGAAACTGCCTTTTCTATATGATGTGCAATAAAATACATGGAATTCTGCAGAGAAGGGTTAGTAAAGTGGAAATACTAACGTCTTTAGATGGAGATATTGAAACATCATTTGCATATATTTTAAGAAAAGTTCACATAAAATAACATATGTAATAATATAAGAGATATATATATATATATATATATATATATATATACTTTATTGACCCAAAATAAAGCAAGTTGCCACTAGACGTAAGGGGCTACTGAGAATTAAGGTGAAAGTTTTGGGGGTCATCTTAGATTGGGAGCTGTGCACACACACACACATGTATGTATATATATATATATATATACATACACAAAAGTATTCGTGGATATGCATTATTAAAATGTACTTTCAAATCTACATGGAATAAAACAATCTATGCAAGAAAAAAAAAGAAGAAATTATAAAACGGTTTAGGGGGAGCTGTCGAAGGTAGGATGGCTTGAAAAACAATGATGGGAAATGACTTCTCAAACGCACACAAAAGTGGGAGTGGTCAGTTTGTATTGTTCAGAGGCAAGGGCTTGTCAGTGACTGAGATAGTACGTTAGTTTACGGGATAGTTGACGACTCGGAGAGAACACATTTAGTATAAAGTCAACCTCGGGAGAGAGTAGGTGAATAGATCGCAGGTAGAGTTCGGCAAAGATTTAGCAAGCTGATGAGCAACAACACTGATAGCCTCAACAGACAATTTAATCTCAGTTAACTAAAATGTGGATGTTAACATTTGGGGATCCCTTTTGGTATCACACACAACCAGAGTACAAGTGTTTGAAACACAATGTATCTGAGTTTGTGTTTATCTTGTGAGTTAACATTGTTTGTTTTTCTAAACTTGTAAACCATTGCTGTGCCCTCGACGATTGATCAATGGAATAGATGACACGGCTAGAACGATGAAAACTAGAAGAAAACCATGGCATACACAACGTTGGGATTGACGCTTGTCGAGAGACGTACATGGTCTTACAAGCGTTTAGTCTACTCTGCTGGACGGAGGATATATGGATTCATACCTTTCCAAAGTGTATTACTGAAAGGGATTCAGTAGACCAGACAGAATTACAACATGGCACGCCGAACCCACGGTCTGTGCCTGTAACCACTACACATCATTTGTTAAATTCAATACACCATTTTGTTAATTTTTAATGTAAAGTTTTGTTTTTGTATAAGTTGAAATTAACTAGTTATATTCAAGCATATTTTTTGTTTGATTCTTTTTTTTGTGACAAGTTTCTGATATGCAAATCACTTCACATGTTTGTTATACACAAAACAAATTATAACTCCTTTTCTAGCTTATATAATGTCAGATTTTGACTGTCAGAGTGAAACTTTGAAGAGTATATAATAAAAATGCATGCAATATAAACACATTGTAATCACACACTCACACCATCTATAATGACGGTATTTTTTTTTTTACGCTATAAAGAAAAAGATAAACCAACTTTAAAATCGATGTGCTTTTTCACTACAACCCTGCATGCAACGGCCCCCTCCTCATAACATTTTAATAATATTAGTCATTTTTTTCCTAAATGATTGATACATTATAATTTTATGATTTAGTTTGATAAAAAACATTTTTTAATAGTATTAATAGCAAGTATACATAAAAAAAGAACTGAATTTGAATC
Source organism: Sepiola atlantica (assembly GCA_963556195.1). Taxonomy (NCBI): domain Eukaryota; kingdom Metazoa; phylum Mollusca; class Cephalopoda; order Sepiida; family Sepiolidae; genus Sepiola; species Sepiola atlantica. The sequence goes on along the minus strand of OY744516.1, from coordinate 120,877,525 downwards.
TATTTAAAAAAATTAAAATCAAGTGGCTTCGTGGTTAGGACCCTAGCTTCCTACTGTGATAAAAAAAAAATTAAAAAACTAATTGTAGGATTCCTCATTTCTAGGCCATTCTAGCTTTTTAGGGCATTAACCAAAAAGTTTTTTGCTATGGGAAATAAATTCTGTTTTAATAAAAAAAAAAATAGTAATTATTTACCCTACCACTAACACTAGGTTCGAGTGGTAAGCCCCCTAAAAAACAAAAAAAAAAACTTTCCATAACCCTAGGATCGAGTAGCAGTCACCCACCAAAAAAAAAAAAACTATTAAAATGCAGTACTCATCTTCCATATCAAGAAAACAAAATGGTTTACTGCCCTAAAACGCTGTAATGGCACAGAAATGAGGGGTTCATTTTACATTAAATTCATATGCGAAACTGATTCTCCACTCTAAATTCTAAAATAATTGTTTTTCTTTTTCTTCCTAGCAAATTTTTCAGGGTGTTCCCATATAATCATCTAAAAAAGTAGAATCTAATTTTTTTTTGTAGCGAAAACAAAGCAAAAAACAAAAGCTTTTCTGAATTCAAGCAGAATTCTGCTTTTTTTTTTTTTTGCTTCACATCCCTGAGAATAGTTGAATCTACAATGTTTTTTTTATACTGAAAGTATCACTGATATATTTTAACTTCATTTTTGTTTTTAAATTCATAAAAATTAGCTTTTTGTGTAAAAAAAAAAAAAAAAAAAAATGTTCAAAGTTTTCTTTTTAGATATAAACAAGAAAAACCATGGCCATTAGCAAGAGAAAGGCTCCAAGTGCGTTTATGGGGGTGGACACAGGAAGTAATTCTTTGATGAAACAAATGTGTTCTATCGTGAATCGTTTGATGTATGCTGTGAGACAAAGAAAAACAAATCAAGCCAAAGAAAATAAGATGGAAAAACAAATCAAGCCAAAGAAAATAAGATGGAAAAAAAAACAGGAAAGAAAGATGGGGAAAAAAAAGAAAAAAAAAACAGGAAAGAAAAAAAAGAAAAAAAAACAGGAAAGAAAGAGAGAAAAAAAAAACCCAGGAAAGAAAGAGAAAAAAAAAAAGAAAAAAAAAGAAAGAAAAAAAAGAAAGAAAGAAAAAAAAAGAAAGAAAGAAAAAAAAGAAAGAAAAAAAAGAAAAAAAAAGAAAAAGAGAGAGAGAGAGAAAGAGAAAGAGAGAAAATCAGCCAAATGATGAAAAAATAACGTAAAGCTCTAGCTATCCGGCAGAAATCAGTCTTTTCTTAAAAAAAACAAAAAAAACGCTTTTCTGAATTCAAGTGGAATGTCGCTTTTTTTTTTTTTTTTTTGATTAACAAAAAAAGTGAAAGGTTCACATCCTTGAATATTAAAGAATAGTTGAATCAACAAAGTGAGAGGAGACTAGACAAATACATAGTTAGCTTAAAGAGAGGAAGAATGTAAATTTTTTTCAAACATAACTTAATCTCGAAATTATGGTATATTTTAATTGTATTTTATGAACGTATGCATGAAAAATGCTGTAGTGGAACAAACATTGATAACCTCACATTTAGTACAATAGAAGGGGCACACAAAGCAAATTAGAAGAGATACAATGAACTTTGGATGGTTCGTATATAATTTCAGCTGTTAAAAATTAAACCTATGGAAACAAAAACATTTACTTATAAAAATTCCTAAGAAAAAAAAAAAAAATGGCTGCTTCGATATACTAATATATGCATACACAAAATTGAAGAAAAAAAATAATGGATAAATGTAATTTTATTTTGAGGATATAAGATCAATAGGTATTCATTGATTTTTTAAAACAAAAATAAGAAAGCTGCCATTGATTTATCAATTAAAATAGCACATTAGTTTTGCATACTACTATTACCACCACCATTAGAAAGATTCAAATAACAGTTACTGGCAGGAGAGTTAGAGAAAAAAATCTTTGACCGGATTAATTGATTGATCACTAATCTTAAAACACGCCAGAGCCGTGGCAAAGTTCTTCCCAGTCCATTCAACGATATTATTGGTTCACCGTTTCTTTGGTCTGCCACCCTCCACTTTTACATTGAAATGCCTGGAGCGGTCCAGCTTCCTCTTCTTCACTGTAGTTAACAAATGTATATAGGGATTCGCATGTTGTTCAATAGTGATGCAATCTTCCTCATTGGTGATACAATCTCTGCCGGAGATGTGAAGAATTTTCCTTAAGCATCTCATTTCCACTGCTACCTGTATCCTTCCTCTGTGGTTCGGCTGTAAGGGTCCATGACTTGCGCACAGAAGGCTTTGCATAGGAGATGTGAATATAGAAAATCTTACATTTTCCCCCTCCACCACTTAAAAAAAAACAAACACAAATAAAAACAGCATTTTGTATGGACATTACTAATAGAGCATTGTAATACAAAAAAAAAGGCCTGTAAAATGGTTTAAATGGTTCTAATGAACATTATTCTCATTGTGTAACCTCAAAATTTTGTGCTATCATTTCAGTGAGATTTCTACAACATTATGTGTTGTGAAAACTCTCATTATCAAAAATCCTAGTTGATTCAGTGCATTTTTCATACATTGAAAATTCATCCAAGAGAATTTTAGTCTATTTGATTTAATATTAACAGTAAGTGGAAGATTTACTGAAAATAAAATAAATTCTTTGAAGAAAAATATCATATATTGTCTTCAATTATTTGTTCTTGTTCATCTATTTCACCATTGTCTTTTTCCACATTACAAACAGCTTTATTAAATACTTATATATTCATTTACCAGCAATGCTTCAAACAAACTACCATACCCATTTAATTTAATATTTAAAATAAAAATGTTTGTTTTGAGACAAAATTTATGAGTAATGGTAGAAGGTAAATTGGGGAATTCTTTTCAAAACTGCCATTCTTGCAGAGAACTGTTATTCTTTCTAATAATAAAAAAAAAACAAAATTGCTTTTGCAAGTCTTTTTTTGGTGAAAATATGAACCTAACAAAAACATTTACTATGAAACTAATGTTTTTCAGTTTTAAAAAGTAATTGTATGAAATAATGTCTGATATAAACTTTCAGTTGTTTAGCTTTTAAAAAAAGTTAATGCAACATAAAAAAAAAAAATCAAATTTAAGAATTTTTACAGGTTAACTGAAATAAAGAAGGGCACAAATATTTCAGATATTTTAAGAGAAAAGTAGGTATTAGACAAAAAAGGTAAAGCTCTTTATAGAATCGGTATGGAATTTTGATTATGGGAAATAAATGGATAGGAAAAGATAGAAAAAAGTGAGCGACACAAACAGTTTTTTTTTTCTTTGACAGTTGTGAAGAGGAAAAAAGAAATTTTCTTTCAATCAAAGCAGAAAAAAAGCAAACTTTTTTTTTATTTCACTTTGTGGTAGAATGCAATATTTTAAAAAGCCAATGATTGTAGCAGAATTTAATTCAATAGAAAGTCGTCTGCTGCCATGCAGTTGCATAAATAACAAAGACGTTTATGTTTATTACAGTTTTAATTCAATAAATAAATTTGCATTTTGACAATTTTGAAAAGCATACAGAATAAATAAAAACTATGAATTTGAAAATATCAAAAGAATTCATCTAAGCATGCAAATTATAAGTATTGAAAAAAACGGTCCTTTCTGTACATGTTACAGTAAAATTAAAACATGCAGAATATCAGACGTTTGCTAATGACATTTTTTCCAGTAGATTGCATTTAATGTTTTTTTTGTTTTGTTAATCAGGAAATACAGCATTCAATCACAAAGTGTAAATATTAAAGAAAAAAAAACTATTTTGTAAGACAATTCTTTTATAGAATTATTCAATAAATTATTTTTAGATTCAAAGACAAATCTAAAAGATTAAAAGAATACAATCTCAAACATTTTACATTCAGTGACAAAATCTGCATGTTTATTGTTGCAACTGTTACTTGTTAATTCATAGTTGATGAGCAGTTTGTATTCTCATGGAATTCTTATGTTTTTGATATGTTTTGTATGAGAAATACACACAAGACATGCATTTATAAATGCACACACACACTTTTATGATTTCAAATAAATCAGTCACATGACTATACAGATAAAAAGATGACTTGATGCAAATAACGAACTGTATCTACAACTTCTTTATTTCAGTGAATCTATTTATATTAATGAAGATGGAATTACTGTTGTTTGATAATGCTTATCATAAATGGATAAAGATGGTTTTAAAATTAATATGAATAGCATAGAAAACAGATACAACACATGATTTTTGTTGTGTGTGTATATATATATATATATATATATATATATATATAAACAATGTGGGTGATTACCGACCACACTGACCCATTCTCTATAATCAGATGTTCATTTTTACCTTTTTATGATTAATTAAATGCCTAATTTTAATAATACAATAAAAAATATCAAAACTTGTATAAAATTAATTTTATCATTGTTTGGATGCAAAAAAGATTGAAGAAAATAAAAAAATAAAATATTATAAGGAAAAAAAAATATGCTAAACATTTACTGCATTTGCATTCTATTTATTTTTTCAAGTGCAGGAAACAAAAACGTATCTAAATTAAATGAAATCACATTTAACATTTTTAACAATTAGATAAAAAGGAAAAATATAGCGAAATAAAACAAAACAAACAAAAGACTAAAAGACGTAAGATTTTCTTATCACATCCACAAAATAAAAAATAAAATTAAAATTACAAAAATAGAAAAGAATGAAACACTGATGATGAACTTGCCGACATTTTGTTCTGATTAAAGCCATATTAAAAAAAATAGTAGAAGAAAAAGCAAGAAACATAATTTTGGTTTTCAAATTACAGTTCATTTTTATAAATATATATAAAAACAGAAATTTTTTTCCCCATAAACAAAAATAATGCCACAATATATATTCCAAAGATGTGATATTATATTTATCATGTTGATTTCTTATACTTCCGAAATTATTTTTTGTTAATGTTTTTAAACTTTTCAATTTACATTTTGTTGAAACAGGCACAAATTATTATTTTTATAGTCATTTAAGTATTTGTAGATTGGGTAATTTATTTATTTTTTTATTATTACTGACCATTTTTTGTTTTTATAATATGTATAATGTTATCTATGCAGCAATAAGGCCAGAGATCAGTTAGTTTGGAAGCCAATTTCCAAAAGCCACCCAACATATGCCAGTATGTAAAACTGATGTGAAACTGAATTGGATGGTGACTAAAAGTGTATTTCTATTGAATGTAGTTGATCAGATTTATTAAAATGCTTATCAATTTGAGAAATATTTTACCGATATTAAATTATTGTAAGTTGGATTAAACCAGAAAATATTTTGCCCATATCTTTTTTTTTATTAGAAAGCATCATGTAATTACATTTATCTCTAAAACGGCTATTTTGTAATTTCAATTCATAGTTTTATCATTATTTTTAAAAATTTTGTTCAAAGTTGATCAGTTACTAGTTTTCTGACAATCATATATAATATATATATATATATATATATATACACACACACACATACATACACAAAATTTGAATACTGATCAATAATGCCACTAGAAGCCACAAATATGATATAGATATATTTTATTTAATTTTTTAAAATTTTGGTCTTTAATTTTTCGGGAATAAATAAATCCCTTTTGTGTTTCATATTAGCAATATAGATATTACCATTTTCTTCCACACTGGTTATTGTCATGCTTTGTGTGTTATCATGAATCGGTGTATTAACATGCGGAGTACAACAACAACCAGTTAAAACAAATAAAACAGCAGCTTTATTGCTCAATTTTCAAGATGTTTTAAGGAACTATATATATATATACATATATATATATATATAGATAGAGTAAATATGAAATAAAGTTTTCAGACAAAATGTAAAATTGGTTATAGAAATGTGGAAAAACAAGGTAACATGCCAGTAAAAATAAGGACACAAACGCATCATTAGAACAAGACCAAGATATTTTAGTCAAAATGTTCGACCATATTCGTTTGGTGATGTGGCTTTATTGAAAACAAAACTCAAAATTTTTATACAATGAAGGAATAAACGGTAGTGGGAGGAATGGGGCAATAGATGCTGAGTGTAGTAGATATTCTTCCCACTCCTCCTTCCCCTCTTATATTTTTTTCTCACCACAGGGTTTTATTTTTATTTTATTATTTTCATTTATTAATTTATATTTAGTTCACCATTTTTTCTATTGTTTCATTTTCCTTCCATCACGCATTCCTATTGTATCTATTCAATCATTTTTACTCAATTTATTTCTCCATGTGCTATCATTTTTTCTTATTCTGCTACCAACCATGCCTTTTCTATCCTTACGCCTCTCCATTCATCTCCTCTTGCATATCTACTATGTTCAGAACCTATTGCCTCTTTCCTCCCACTACAGCCCCCCTTCCCCAAATTAAATTCTACCGTAAAAAGGTAGAATTTCATGAGGCAAGTTTAGAATCGGAAATTGTATCGGAATCGTCCCATCACTAATAGATATATTTTTTTTTATTATTATAAGATGATATATAAAATGCTTTAGCAAATAATGTAAGTTTTTAATTTAATTTCACAAAAGTTTCATATTTATTTTTCATTAAATCTGAGACTTCCTTCAATATTATTGTCTATAACAGTGGGTAGTGGGGTGGAAACATTTCCACCAACATCAGCAGTAAGGCGCCTCCTTCCCTCCGCTAGCCTGTGGGAGACCCTTAGGCAAGGTCGAGTACCCACTTGAGAAGTGAAGTTTGTTCAAAGCATAGCAAGTGATATTTAAATAAAACAGCTCAAGAATTGATAGGATTTAAATGTGTAAATAAATGTAAAGATTTATTATTGAGATCACGCATGATATCGGTAGATTACAAAAGGCTTTATGATAAATGATGTATTGGTTATAGAGATGCCACATTTAAGAAATAAAATTCTTGTACACAAAGCGAATAAATAAGAGGCATAACCAAATCTTTGAAAGTGTAATGAATAAATGGTGAGGTAAAAAAGAGGATATTATTGTTGGCAGTAAATATATTGCAGCAGATGATGGAAAACAAAAAAACAAAAACTTAATACAAAAAAGATTGCATAACAGGGGAAATAAAACTGAAAAGATATCCACATGGATGAAATATTAATTCTAGGCCACGATTATAAATTTAAACAGGCTGAGAATAATGATTTGATTTTCAAAAAAACAAATATATTTATATATATGTATAAAGAGAACTTTCAAAAAAAAAAAAAAAAAAAAAAAAAAAAAATTGAAAAGTATAAAAAAGAATTCAAAACTAATAAAGATACAAAAAAAAAATGCTTATTTTATTGATGATTTAACCCACAATGATTTACGTGTCTGCATTATTCAGAGATTTTAGACAAAATATAACTAGATGTGATTAAATACAAAATTTTAAGTAACAATTTTTTTTATTGCCATATTTCTAGTCAGACAGGCTCTTTTATTATTGCACTATTCAATCTTCTACTAAGACCCTCCCCCCAAATGGTTCTTGTTGAGGAGTTTTACAAAATGTAAAAACGACAATGAAATTTGTACGAGAAATGACGAGTAAAAGTCATTATTCACAGCCTTTTCTTTCAATGGATTAAAAGTAGATGTTTTTTTTTTTAAATTCCTTTTAAAAAAAAAAAAAAAGTTTAATTTTTAAAGTAGAATCTCAATTAAATATTACCATGATAAATAAAATTATCAATCAAGGAGGGAATAATGATAAAGTTTCATTCAAAAATCTAAAAATGTTAGCTAAAATATTCAAAATTCTGTGTATATTTTATCAAAGTCAAAGAAAATACATTCAATTCTTTAGTAAAAGGAATTCATGTACATTTTATAAACAAAAAAAACTTTGAAATTTCTTACATGTGTCAATTTGTGAACTTTAATTCCATTAATAATACTAGTCGGTGTTGCCCAGGAATGAACAAGGACTTTTGTGTACTCATACTCCCAGTCCTCAACTCCATATTACCATTTTTATGTTTATAATTTAAAAAAATGTCTATAATATAAAGGAAAGTGCCTGTCTGTGTCCAGTTAAAAGTAAAAAAAACTACACAAGACGCACCCACAAAACTGATGTATTCTTTTTCAGCATTGCTTCGGACAAAATATAGACACATTTGAACATTTATTTTTTAATATTCATTCTTTTGTGGGGTTAACAGGAACAAAATTAGTCAGGGGGGAGGCGACATTTAAAGCAAACTTTCATGTTATTATGTAGTAATTCAACGATTGTTTTCTAGTTGGCAAAGAAAGCAGAAGAGGGTGATATATAGAGAGAAAGACGTGATAGAGAGAAGTAAAGCAACATTTTGCTATCTAATTTACATAGTCTGAAAGGATTGTTAAACTGTTCTTTTATTGCTAACTTACTTAAAATATTTATCCCAAGAAGGAAAACAAATGAAAAAGTAGTAGAAAAACAAATTTTTCTACCCAAAACTAAAACGTTATTTCTGTTTTTTTGTTCAACTCCATTTATATTTAGAAAATAAAAAAAGATTTTGGTCCATTCAGTCATCAATAATGTTTACCTGTACACGTTGTAACTGAGAGAGACGATCCTCCACCTGGCTACGCAGGTCAGAAGGAATCTGCATCACGATGTCATGATTCTCAATCAGGTAAAGAACCAAATGCTTCGCGAGATTAGTGTCCATATCAGAAGTCTGTGGACTGCAGATGATGGTTTCATAGAATGTATCAACAAGCTAAAACGAGAGAAGAAAGACAAAGAATTAAAACATTGTTTTTATTTTACAATATATATGTTGCTCGTAGGTCTCTAGGGCCCAATATTATCAACTTAATACAGGGGTGGGGGGGGGGTGGGGAGATTCTCCAGTTCAAGACATCACAGAAATATGGAATAACAACGAACAGGTAAGAGACAACTCAAACACCAAGTTAAAATTCAAACAATCCAGGAATGTCACAAGTCACAATCATCCAAGATCCACACTGATCTTTGGATGTAAAAATCAATGGCAGATGTCAAGGGCACAAGTCCTTCAGAGATCATATATATACAGGTGGAATCGTCGAAGTCTCAGTTGGTGCTATGCGATCTTCACATAGTATGTTTATTCGTTTTTTCAACGACAACGCAATATATTTACAGTCAATGGCAAGTTTGGTGAAGTACTCTCGAAAGCTTTTTTTCGTCAAATTAACTTTCGGCATAGAAGAAACCTCAGAGCCATTCGCCTGGTTATGGAGTCAGATTCTTTTTTGCTTCATTCTTTTCTTCATAGTCTTCATTCCCTCGCGGCACCTCTGCGGATAGTAACGTATTCTTTGACTGACGCCGATCCCTATTTTATATATATTCTCTGCTGAGAAGCGTAGGCGAGGAGGTGGGTGTTGAAAGGTTTTGAGTTATCATGCGACGATACTTTGCACTAATTTGAAGTCAAGACATTCGTAAATGTTAAGAGTATACAAAGTGATTTGCCGACAGGAAATAGCATTTGGCTTCCTCTAGGCTAAAGGTTCAGGATGGGGGGGAGGGGCATTGCCAACCGGAAATAAGATTTGCTTCTCTCGAGTGAAAGGTTAGGAGGTGGGTTAGACGAAATTGGTTCAACAGGAAATGACTTTTCTTCCTTTATGACTTGTTTGGGTTCAAAGGAAAAATAGAAAAGACAGGCTTAATATTTATGAAATATATTTTATTTCTCTAATAATTTCAATCCAACTACTCTTTATTTGTGACAATATATATAAATAAATATTTACAGTATTATCAGTTTTGGTTAATGCATATCAATTGGTATATTCTATTCAATTATAAAAACATTCTTAAATTCATAAAACTGATTTAAGTAGAAATATATATATATATTTTTTTTTAACTATAAGCCATTAACAATAAGCCATGATCCGAATCTATTTGTCAAGCCATGACTTAAATGCAACACATGTTAAAAAAACAAAAAAACACCACCCTCAAGATATATACACAGAGCGTATAGAAAGTAAGTCCCTATTCGGCGCTCGTAATTCATTACTGAAATATAATTCACACAAAAAAATGAATATAATAAGAAAGTGTATAGCATAGAGCTTTATTTAGAATTCAATATAGGGGCAAATTCACCACCAGCTTCTCAAGCTACCTGGGAACCGCATTAACTGATTTCACAAGTAATTTATTAAAAAAAAAAATTTTTTTTTGTGTTTATTTTTTATTGATGCTCAAGTGAAATATTGCAGTTAAAAATAAAATAACAGGAAAACTTTTGAGTATGCTTACCAGTGAAAAATATTAATATACACTACAAATTATGGAAAATAAGCAAATAAAATTTTAACAAAAAATAAAATTAATTTACTATTCGGAATCCCCAAACTCTGAATGACATTCGCGTCAAGCCAGTGTGTCATAGAAGATAATCTCCCTTCTAAAATAAAGACGACATACCGCCTGTCGTTCGGAGTTCGTGGACTTGTAATATTAAATTAATTTTACATTTTAACAAATTCTACTCGCTTATTTTCCGTAATTTTTGGTGTACACTAATAAGTCAGTATATCAATAAATTTTCCTGTTATTTTATTTTTAACTGCTATATTTCACTTGAGATACAATAAAAATAAGCACCATTTTTTTAACTAGTTGAATAATGCCGAAGATTGAAAACTGCCACATACCACCCACTCAAAATGACAGTTGACACAGAAAACAACTTCTCACATTTCATGATCGATGTGTCTGACAAAGGGGAAAGAATTGCTGTTTTCCATCTCATTAACTCTTATCCTCAAATGTTTTTTTACATTGACAAATGATGACTCATTAATCCCCACCCCGAAGAAATCAGTTAATTGTGAAATCAGTTGATGCAGTTCCCAGACAGCTTGAGAACCTGATGCTACACACTTTTTTTATATTCATTTCTCGGTAACATGATATTTCAGTAATAAATTAAGAGCACAAGTTACTTTACACATCCTGTACATTAAAGTTTGAGCCATTTTGAAGAAATTATTTCATTTAAAATCTTTGGTTTAAAATCATAAAAAAATGAGTTTATTTATTTATTTATTTTTATTTCAAAAGAATTAGATCAAATGAATTATACTCAAACAATTATTAAAAGAGAAATCATCTTCTAAATGAATAAATGCAAAAATGTTTTCTATTTATCCGAACTATATTTATATCAAAACACCATAGGCTTATTTAATTCAATTATACATTAAATATTTTCAAATACCTCATATATACTTATTGAAACACTTCCAAAACACTTATATAGATGCTTTATTTTTATAATAATTTTATAACAAGTTTTGAACAAATTAATATTCCGTATAATTCATTTCTAATTTTGATCTATTTTCTTATATATATATATATATGCAATAGTTTTGTTCATATTAATATTAGTAGATTAAAGTAATTTAATGAAAAAAGTTTAGCATTAAAAAAAAATTATTTTGAAATTCGAACAACTTCCGGTTACATTTACGCATGTGTACATTTACACGCACCAACAACTTAAATTATCTTAGAATAATTTCTTTTAAAAAAATAAACTCTGCATTGAATGCAATGACTAACAAAGTTTGTTTTTTTTAATAATTAAATATATGCTTTATTTTTCAAACAAAATTATTTGTTGGTGATAATGCTAACAACCATTACGTTTGCCATAATAAGAAAAATAGAACCCCCCCTCTCTTATGTCAAAAAAAAAAAAAAAAAAAAAAGAAAAAAAAAAGATTCATATTCTTTTTTTTTTTTTTTTTTTAAATTTTCAAGTTTTTTTCTTCTTCTTTATCTTTAATAATGAAGGTGAAAAACAAAGTAACCATTTTAAATTAGTCAGGAATATATAATTGTTTTCTTTGACCATTTGATGTTTAAATTTTTTATCCCTTTCATTATATAACTAGGTTTTTATGGGAGAATTTATTTTTATGCTTATACAAAATCAAATCTCTTGACTTTAAACATCAAAAAGACTATAAAATATATATATTCCTTTTCAAATTAAAAAAATGTGACTATGTGCATACACAGTAAATTTCCTCAACATTGTGTTGTGGACTGATCCGGATTCACCCATAGTGACAGGATGGATTCGTCAGGTCACTATGAAGTTGACATCTTTTCCCTTACCAAGGAGAACCGCTTAGCACATCTGCCTAAAGCCAGTAATGGTGATCAACTTATTTTTAATTAAGTATTCTTAATACAATTCCTATTCCTTTCAATTCCTGTCTTGGGTTTCTTATTTACTTATTGATATTGTTATGATATAACACATTGGAATATATCAAATAACACCATGACAATCTTTTTGTTGTTTTTTTTACCAAATTACCAAAATATTAAACGAAAATTGTTTTTTTGTTTTTCTGTAAAGAAAGCTACAGCTTAATTAATTGCTGCACAGATGGCGGGTAGATTTTTTCTAGTTAATAATAAATACAAATTAACATGATGACAGAAAGATGATGTTTTTAAAGTATTTAATATTGAATCTGCATTTGTTTATTGTTCAATGGTCATCAAATTTTAGTCTAAATTAAACTGTTAGGTGAAACCTAACAAAGGGTAAAACTCTTTGGTAGTGATAAGCAGTTTCACCTTTCACTATGCCACAAATGTAGGTAGATTGTTCATAGCAGCCATGCTTGACATACAACTATATCCTTGTGGGTTCGAATCCTCATGGTTATTGCTCTCTCTCATATACATGTAGAACGTGTAATCAAATTAAATTTATAAGAAAAACTATATTTCATCATATTAATTTTGTCCATTTCCTTTTGACCCAGGCAGTCTTAAGAGAAAGCTAAACGCTATTTCCTGTCAACCGACCTTCTCCCTACCCGAGATGACGCATGTCCTGACCATGCGTAAAAGTGCATCTCACCTTTGCAAGTTAATTAAAAAGAAAAAACCCTACCAAACGGCTACGCAAAAAAAAAAAAACAAAAAAAAAAACGCCAAGGTGACCAAAACTCATACACGAAAACAGTGTATTTTACAGGCAGTAAGTGAGAATCTGTCAGCAGCGACTAATGAAAAAGAAAACAAAGACAGGGATGAGAAAAACACATTGATCATGCCTCTCTTAATACGAAACCGAAAGTTAATGAAACAAAGCTTTTTAGACAGACTCCATCCATCACCACATCTGTTGCTGTCAATGACATTTTAAATCCTCACCAGGAAATATGATTCTGATATCCTATGTAAGGATTGCAAAAATGCCGACTGGGACACAGAACTCCAACTCTCACCCATGTGCATGATACCTGTTGGACTTATAATTTTTTGCCTGCTTTGACTCATTGTAAGAGTATTGTGAATCTTGAATTCTTGAACATGTCTACTCCCATGGGGAGCACATATTGTGCCATTCATCAATGTATGTAAGTTGTAACTAATTTTCTCTCTTGGGTTGCCTGGATATGATTTTGCTATAGACTTTGCTCGTAGTTAGATGACTAAGTATAATCCCATTCCCTTATAATAGTACTCTGTTCTTTTTATTATTTTGTTCTATGCATGCTTACCCCTTATTAATCCTTACGTAAATAAATATCTGTTTTAAACTCGAGACATCAAGTTGTCTTTTATCTGTTCACTTTATTTCTTATTTATATGTGATGTATTGAACTGGAGAACCCCCTTCCCCTGTATTCTGTTATTAATATCAGGACCTAAGGACTTACGAGCCAATTCCGGACTTATTTATCTTCTTTTTTCTTTTATTTATCATTATCTCGTGCACGCTGCCGTGGTCCTGACAAAGGCTGTGCATGACAAAATATATCAGGGATGTGAGTAGCTGAATGATAAAAACAGCTGAAGTGGAGATGAATTTCACAACCAGAGATGAGGGGGATACACAACCTATGTGTGGGTGGGTGTAGATAGAGCAGAGAGAAAAAAAATCAACTTTTTTCATAAAAAACTTCAATCAGTTTCAACTAAGAAAGTCAAAATCAAGAGAAAAAACACCAAGTGCACATGTGCAGGGAAGGAAACAGGAAGTTATTCTTTGATGAAACAAAAGTCATCTAACCTCCTTACCATCTTCATGAATTGACAAAATTAACATTTTCAGCAAGAACTGTTATAAGAGGGAAAAAGAAGGCAAGAGATATGAAGAAAGAAATAAAATCCAGAAAAAAAAAAAAAAATAGAGAAGGAAGGCTCTAGTGATTTGGGAGGAATCAGCTTTCTCTTATTTATATATAAAGAAAAAAGCGGATTCAGCAAAAAAGTGGAAAACTCACATCCATGGGAAGCTTTAATGATTTAGGCAGAAATATAATACATATGAATATTTTGAAAAACTATCATGGATTGTACACATCATAAAGATACAACAGAAACTGTAATCATCCATGGCCACCGAGAGTTACTACAGGCCTGTTGGCTTGAAAATGACGTCACTGCATTGCGTGTCAAACAATGGCCGTCGTAATAAGGCATTTCGACTTCTCCATTCACTAAATAATCCATCAAAATTCAGGAAATCAACCAATTTTAATGAAATTTTCAGTATTTATTAATTAATGATCATGGAATATAATAAATCCATAACTTTATTAGAAAGCTTGGTGCAAATGTATTATTTCCTGTAAACGAAAAACACCTTTACTAAAGCTATCCAAAATATCAAAACATATTGACCATACGATATTGTAAATATTTAAAACAAAGCATTAGAAAACTTTAAAAATTGCATGTAAAAAAAAGAAAGGAACACGATTCGATTTATCCTGAAACTGATCTTTATTCAATATAAATTTATAGAAAATATTTAGTAGAATGTTTCTAATTTTCTTTTTCTGTTTAGCTTTTTCTTACTGATGTGATCATTTTTCATATCACAAAAAATTGTTTAGTATAGAATTGGAGGAACTCCAGATAATCATTCTTTCTATTTTTTCAATATTGTGACCCTCATCACAAGAGTCAACATGAAAAAGATTAGCATTTTTTTTTAATGAAAATAAAGGTTTGTATATATTTAAAATAAAAAATAATTATTTCGTATATATTACGAAAAATGGCCCTAAACTTTGTGTTAATGAAATCATTATACCTCGAAGAAAAATTAATTTTGTTAATTAACGATATTATCATTGAATAAAGCATTGTTTAATCAATATTTTTTTTGTGTGTGAAAATATTGATTAAATATGCCGTTATTATTTCATTTATTTAATCTACAAAAGTACAGAGAAAAGATAAAATATACTACACTTAATAAGACATCGAAAAAAGTAATTAAAAAAAAAAAATGGAAACAATAATTATTGGTTATACACTACTTTTTTTTTTATCAAATAATGAATAATTCAGACTTTTGATTTTTTATATAATTAAAAAAAAAAAAATTCAAACTTATTTGCGTGTATCCATATTTGCCGTAATTCTTTCTCTTTTGGAAATCAAAACACATGCAGTAGGCATTTTAACTTTGTAAATTATGAAATGAAATTTAAGATGGCACAAAATTAAGTTAACCAACCACAATTACGTCAGAGGGGGGGGCAAGAAGTTAGTTGCTTGGCCTTGTTAACTCTCGGTGGCCTTAAACAATATCAACTTAAACAATAACTCATTAGAAAGTTGGAGGAAAGACTTACTAGAGTCTGTAAAGATTCTGGACAGTCTGCAAGTTGCAATTCAGAGTTAGCCTTAACTTTGTTAAGGAAACGTAGCAAAAGGTGCAGCTTGCGTCTGTTAGCTGGAGGCAGGAGCAGTAATACTAAACGAACAGCTTGCTTTACCCGTTCGTCATCAGGCATTGGCCACATACCTGTACAGAAAGGAGAAAAAAAAAACATCTATGTATTACCTAAATGTTATGAATAATTTTATTATTTAAACATTAAAAAAATTTTTTTTTCATAAAATGCACACTTTAATGCTTAAAAAAAAAAAAAAAAAAAAAAAAAAAATATATAATTAAATATTAATAGAATTTAGTCTACAACAGATGTCAATTTTAATTCATCTAGTGTATGGAATCAAAGATTTATTACTAACCTTAAACTTAATCTAACAAAACAATTTTTTTTTAAAAGCCAATAGAAAAGAAATAAGAATAATTTTAACAGGTATATAAAAAAAAAAAAAAATTAACTTTTGACAAATATTACTAACTATAAGTGATATTTAATAAAATGAATATATTTAAAATAAAATCTTAAAAAGATAATTAAAAAGATATTACAAAATTGAAATCAAATTATTATTTAAGACAGTTTTAAGCATGTTAGTAAGTTTTAATATTTAATTCGACTAAGTTACGACTATCTACAAAACATGCAGACGACACAAAAATGTTCAAGGGAGGTTACTCTCAGATTATTTCAGTTTAAGCATTGAGTACACAGCTTCTATAACTTGGTAATTATTTTAATGTACAGTGTCCGCCATAAGTAACTATACCATTTTATTTCACACAATAAATGTAACATGGAAGAAATATGCAACTGCAATATAGAAACTAATAAAGGGTATACTTCAGTTTTTTGAAACATAAAACATTTATTAAAGCTCCATGAGCTCTCCATAGTGGTCAGTTGCACTTTGCTAATCTTTCAGGGAGTTAGTGGCATACTTTGGCACACAGCTCCAACGACACTTGAGCAATGCCAACTTGGATTTGTTCAACGATGCTATAAAAATATAAAATTTCCACTTTCGAATAACACAGAACAAATGAAAATATATAGTTACTTATGGTGGACCCTGTATAGTAAATCACTGGTTAGCTGCTATTTTCATCCCTTAAATACTTAGCAAGACAAGACATGAGCAAAAAAATCCCATTGCTTTAGCTGAGATGCATTTGGCCTTTTCTCGTTTCTATAAACGATACATGATTTGGGGAAAGATGAACATTTTAAGAGAAAAAAAAAAAAAGGCATAACATGGTAAATTTCATGCAAAATTATTGATAAATAAAAAGTCATTACAAATATTTATTAGAGAATTTGTCTTGAAAACAGAAATGAGAAAATTGTGACCTTTCTAATTTAAATTCTGATGAAATTTTTTAGAAATCAAATAAAAAGGAATTCACAAGATTAGACTTTTTTTTTTATTAAATAGTTTCAGAATTGAAACTTTTACCAAGTTATTAAAATAAAAACCAAGCTTCCTACTTTTATAGGACAAATCATATTCTGCTAAGAATTACAAATTTTTTAAATCTCTAAATATAAAGGAAGCATGTTAATGGCACCATGTTAAAGGTGAATTAATGGAATGAAAGATTCTAAGCAAAAGTCAGAACAATAATGGTAGTTGATATGGAAGAGTAGTGGAGGTTGTAAGACTAAATCTTGTAGGTTATTTCTTGGCAGATTTTATACTAAACTCGAGATCTGTTAGACAATTGATAATGACTGAGGAAACGCAAATATAATTCAAGATTATCTGCCGAATTTAAGATCTGAATAGATTAATATTTTACTTTAGATACCATATTTAAAAATGAAATAAATATGCAAAGATAATAAAAAGTACAAGTTTCTTTGGTAACAGGGGCAGTGCACATTTTCAAGATTGAGGCTAAAAGATTTTGTGGCGAAGTATAAGTAAATTCCTTCAGAATGTAATCAAAGATTTATTTGCAATGGAGAAGGGAATAAAAAAAGATGAAGAATTCTGTTAATTCTTGTAACATTCTGGCAAGACAAAACAAGATTGCAGACAGACAAATTCAACATGAGTAATTTTTTTTTTTTTAATTCTGAAATTAAGAGAAAGACGAAAAAAAAATCTAATGAATAATATATAATATATATATATATATATATATATATATATATATATATATAGTCTCGGAAGTTTCTCAACCATTAAAACTATATAAAAAAAAAAAAATATAAAAAAATTTTTTTAAAAAAAACTTATAGTCTCAAGTCTTCCAGTGGAAAATCACTCATGTAAGTCAATTTATTTTTTACAGTTATTATATTAGTTAGTTTCTAACACTATTTTAAGGGATCATCAGTTGTTTACCATGAAAAACTGTTTCGGGAATTTAATATATATATATATATATATATATATATATATATATATATAAGATGGTGATCTTGTTGGTAAATACACATGTTTTGAGAATTTAAAAAAAAAAAAAAATGCTTTCAAAAGTTTCAATTTTTTTTTTATTTTATAGATATTTTTCTTGTCCTAGACCATTCAGGATTTGGTTGATCCCAAAAGAAACGTTTATTGTCTGAGCAATTGAAGAAACAGCTGTTAAAGTGAATCTCTTTTTTTTTTTCTATCTCTCTCATATATATATGTATAAGTATAAATTTTTATTTATACAAATATTATTGGTTACATATGTGCATACATGTTTCGGCTGCACTTTTCACAGAAAGTCAACCTCATCAGACCAAGGATTCCAGAGAAGTGAGATGGATTTGGAGACCTTTCTCCTCTAAATAAATCTTTGTTTGGGATTGGTTATTTTCTATTTCTTATGAATTAGTATCGGATTACCTATTTTACTTGTTGACTCTTACAGTTAGTTCCTATCTTTTTTATTCTTTCATGACCTGCCTATCCCCTTTTTTACTTTGTTTTATTACCTACTTACCTTGGATTCCTTTCAACTATTTAACCTTCCGAGTTTTACAAACCTGTTTAGGTATAAATATCTTATCTATATATAAAAAGTACATACATGTAAACAAATTTAATAGATACACAAGTACAAATAAATAAACAGACATAAATATACATACACATCTAAACATGGATACACACACAGATCCACTTTCAAGCAAGGATATATTCAAAATACATACGTGCACATAAATATACTTTAAATATATAAAAAATAGTTTCAATACAAAAAATACACACGCCTGCACAAGTAAATACATAAACCATAAACACACACACATATATATATATACACACACGCATATATCCATAACACAGATATACACACTTTCAAACATAGTTGTTCTTAAAAATATGTACATATATACATATATATACACATGCTCAGACAACACATACCTATATACATACATACATATATATATATATATATACACAAATTGATATATACAAGTACATACCTAGAATATATAACCTAGACTATACAAATATAGACTTTCTTTGAAAAGTGCAACCAAAACATGTATGCACATATATAACCAATAATGTTTGTTTAAATAAAAATTTATACTTATGAACAGCTTTACTTGTTATTGAGCACTTTTTATAAACACTTGAGTTTCAACAATACAAGTACTATAAATATATATACAGGGTGGGCCAAAATAAGGGTCCTATCTTTAAATTTGTATAACTTGAATTTGAATAACTTCCACAAAATAAAAGTTAAACTCACCAAACTTTATGTGTGTGTAGACTGACCCTTCCGAGATTTTTTGAAATAAACAAAACAAATTTTAGCCGAAAAACACTTCTTAAAACTTACAAAAACTAAAGTATTGTTTTTTACACTGTTTTGAGTTTTTTAAGCAAAAATAATGTTTTCTAAATGAGGGTACGTTCCTTAGAGCTAATACGGCTCATGCTTGCTTCGGAAGGGGTCCTTTACTTATTCTAAAAAAAAAAAAAAAAAAAAAAAAAAAAATCAATAAATAAAAAAGTTATGAATTTTTAAAAATAGGACCCTTATTTTTGCCCACCCTGTATATATATATATATATATATATATATATATATATATATATATATAACTCCTTGAGTTTTGGAGATAAATTCCATAATCATATATATTTTGAAATTACATTACCCAGGATAATTGAAGAAATATATTTAATTTTGATCAAACTATAGGGTCTTCATTCATCCATAGTAAGAAATTACATTTTACTTTGTTTTTAATTCATAACATGAAAATGATAAAAGTTAAAAAATCAGAACAGAAATGGTTATATAGGAAATACCAGGGATGATTGAAGTGGTCGAAGACACGAAATTTACCAAATTTATTTCTGTTACTTTTACTTACACCACCTCCCACAGAATCAATGCTGAATATTATAAAATGTACAAATAAGAATCACAAATGTAATATGGTTTTATGGGCTGAGGAAGAAGGACATAGGGTTCTTCATTCAATCCCAAGCAATGCTGCATCTTCCTGCTAGTCCACTCATAATGTAAACGGCTTTTGTTTGTTTGTGTCTCGGTTACAAGAAATGCAAAATATTGCATTAAAAAGTAAATAATAAATTCCCAACAAAT
Source organism: Sepiola atlantica (assembly GCA_963556195.1). NCBI lineage: Eukaryota > Metazoa > Mollusca > Cephalopoda > Sepiida > Sepiolidae > Sepiola > Sepiola atlantica. Next base: position 120,857,245 of record OY744516.1, on the reverse strand, counting down.
AAAGCGGTTGCGATGACTCGAAACCATGAGATCTTAATCTTAGAACTGAACTATGTAGATTTTCTTAAATAGATCTTAAAACATTAGTTTAACAAAATAATTATAGCTTTGATGTTACACCATAGATTTATGATTTACTTCATGTTTCAAAACATGAATTTAAACATTAGCTATAATAAAAATAAAAATAAATAAATGGTTAAACATTATCAGTAATGTTGGAAATTCTTTTCATAGTCACAAACAATTTATTTTGCTTTAACTACGTATTGGCATTAAAAACAATTTAATATATAATATAATTTGTGCCCATAGGACAGTTGTCTGTCTGTGTCCAATAAGAAACCACACAAGACACATCCACGAAGCCGATCCATTTTTCAGCATTGCTTCAGATAAAATATAGGCACATATTCTTTCATTCTTTTGGGGTTAACTAGAACAATATTAGGGGGAGGGTTCAATATTTCGAGCAATTTTATCCCCATTGACCTTTGGTCTGAAACTAACGAAATACACTTTTAGTCTTCAGGGTAGGATCAAACTATAGGATTGCACAACCCTTGTTACACTATAGACTGTGCAGACACACTTGCAGGGGGTATCCATTGTCTCTCAAAACTGAAGGTAGGCCAAAGTAAAAATAGATATTGATAGTTGAACAAACTGGGAAAATACTTGGAAATATAAATTTCATATAGAAAAATGTAAAATGTTACATATTGGAACAGCAAATATTAAATATTAGCTGACCTTATCTAGCGTTGCTCGGGATTATATGATTGCAGTTTGTGTAAACCTGCCTGGGAGTCTATGTTAGTAGTTATTTAGATTTTGGTTGTTCACATGTATGTTAAAACTTTCTTTCAGTTATTGTTTTCAAGTAAGAATATGCATAAAAATATTTTTAAAAAAAATCGTTCGTAAGTAGCCGTATTTTCATATTTTGCCATTTTTTTCATATTTAGGATTATGTAATTTCATGAAGTTTGTTCTAAACGCGGTTTATAATATAAATCTTGGAAAGACAGTTATTGAAAAGCATTTTTTGTGGGTTTGCAAGTATTATAAGTTACAATATAGCAGAATCATTAATGTATAAATAATTATCGAATTTTGCACGGTCACAAAGGAATTGATATTCAAATGAAAGTTTTGAAGTTTTAAAAATGACCTTTTTTAATTCCAGCAGCCACAAATTAAATGACAGAAAACCAGAAAATTGTGAATCAGTAATCATATATATATATATATGTTTGAATGTAATTATTAGTCTATCAGGTATGTGTATGCAGTGTGATAATCTATGGAAGTGAAACCTGGCCAATAAAGATTGACGACTGTGCGTTACATGGAGAGAAATTATACAATGAATGCAATGAATATATAATGCAAGTCTTAAAGACAGGTTTAGATCTGATAACCTCAGAGGAATATTAAATCTGAACAGTATAGGGAGATGTGTGCAGAACAGGTGATTTCGATGGTGTGGCCACATTAAAAGAATGCATGAGAGTTCTTGGATTAGTAGATGAAGAAAAGTTGAGGTAACAGGTTCAGTTCACAGGGGAAGGGCAAAGACAACATGGGAGGAAGTGATAAAAATTGATTTGAGAGAAAGAGCGATAAAGATCTGGCCAGAAATAGGTTTGTTTGGAAGCTAATTTCTGTCCAATACATGCCAGCATGTAAAAATGGACATTAAACCAAATATGATGATGTTAAACCAGTTATATTATAAGTAAAGTAAAAGAACTGAATAAATATGTACTCAGCTAGTGTAGATGCCATTTTGAATGTCATTGATGGTTATACAATGAAAGTAAATGGTGAAGCTCACACAGTGTATGCTACTGAAAGAACTATTGGGTCGGATAGAATATATAATCATTGTAATTGACTGAAATTCATGTTTTTTTTATGTAAAGAATATAGAGCATAAATTTCCGTAAATGACTAGTCAGAATCAAATAGCGATTTATCAGATGCATTGCCATTTAGGTCTAACATGAAAAATCTGACCAACTTGACTTTATAGGTTAGATGAATCCCAATTAAATACTATAATTAAAAACAGTAATAGAGGAATGTGATTTAAGAGTAAATTTTAAATTCTAATTGAATCTAACAATCATTTTATGATGGTGTTAAAAATCAAATAAAATGAATGACTGGAAGATTAGAAGTTTTATTTCAAGGGTTGCAAATGTTATAAGAATATATAAGATTCAAATAAAACCTCAGAATATTATACTTCGGCCTGGACACCAGTAGCTAGACATGGAAACTGGAAAATAATATTGAAATTAGAAACTATATAAAGAAAGGGTGTCTAACTAAAAGGAATAAAGAATCTCAATTGTAAAAATAGCTCGGAATCCTTGAGAGAATTGAAAATTATAAAAAAAAAAAAAAAAAAAAAAAATTAAATCCAAATTATATATATATATATATATATTTAAATTTTTTTTTTTTTTTTTTTTTTTAACATCTCTTGTGTTGGAAATTTATTGGCGAAAACAGATTTAAAAAATTAAATATACCAAACAATAATAAATAAATATATATATATAAATATATTTTTTGAACAAATTACTTAAGTTTAAAATAGCATGAAAGTAGACATCTGGAAGAATTTAAAACATACTGGTAAAATAATGAACTTATAATGGCACGTTTTGTGGATCTATATTTGATGAAATTCTAATATATATATATATATATATATATATATATATATATATTAGAGAATTAAAGATGTCTGAACTTCACCCTGATCAATCCCATGACTGTGTATAGTGAAGGGAGAAATCCAGTGCAGTCCCCGCTGTCCTAGATAAATGCAGAAGAAAATGATAATGATATATATGTGAGGGTTTTTATCGAAAGGTTGGAGGTAAAAATCGATTAAAATAAGAGATGTCTTAATATGTATAAGAAATAAAATAACTCTTACATTCAATTCTTATTATATAAGCGCTTTCAAATCCATTTCCAATTTTGAAAAAAAAAAAAAAAAAAAAAAAAAAATCTATTTTTTAATTTCAGAGATTTTTCAAGACAATTTATGGAAAATCTTATAGAGACTTTATCCGTCCACCCGTCAATATTTTTCCATCAGTTACAATTTCTTTTAAACGTAAGAAATCGTCCTTGTCGTCGGCTCCCACTTGTGTCAGAGTATTGGGTTCTGTCGCCTGTCTGCTATCCTCTTTATTAATGTTTATGAGTTATGTGGCTTCGAAGACCCAGTTTATGGTGGAAGAGCCATGGACAGAGTTTACAAGGAAGGATAGGGGCTGACGAGGTTGTTCACGCCGCTCTCTTCCCTTTTCATTTTGCCTCTTCATTTTCTCTTCTCCTCAAAGTCTGCGATGCCTTGACATGTTTTTCTTCACGTGTTCAGGTCCATGGCAGTTTGTTCCCACGAGGACGGGTCTATGTTGGTAAAGGCCAAGGTGCTCTTTATAGCGCATTTTCAGGGGTTCCTCATGGTCTGGTCCCGTTGGCAAGCTCGCCATAGAGCATTTTCTTGGGGAGCCTGGATGGATCCATTCTGTTGACGTGACCTGCCCAGCAGAGGCGGTAGTGGATGATGGTGGCCTTAATGCTGGTCATTGAGGCTCGATACAAAATTTCTGTGTTAGGTGTGTGGCTCTTACAAGGAATATTTAGAATTTGCCTCAGTTTTTGTTGCTGAAACGCTCTAATTTTTTTGTTTTCTTCTGTACAAGATCCACATTTTGCATGTGTATAGAAGTGTGGATAAAACTACTGCCCAGAAGACCAGGATTTTAGTGGCCATCGTCAGTGCATGGTTGTTAATACAAAAATAAGCAGCCCTGATCCTGTTCTCCACATCCTTCTACATGTGAGAATAGATGTTAAGATGCTCCCTAGGTATGAAAACTGATCAACTTCCTCTAGTGGTTGGTCATTTACAATGGTGTTAGTGTTTGGGAGCAGAAGACCATAATAAATACATTGCAGAATTTTTCTCATTACGAAATATCAGAGATCTTAACTTCTTTTAGAAATGGAAAATATTGTATTAATAGTAAATAAATTCTCTAACAAATAAAGCGGATGCCATGACCGGAAATCAAAACCTTCAGATCTTCAGTCTGACGTTCTACCAAGTGAGCTATTTGGGCTCACTTATAAATGGAGCTTAAAACGTTACCATAACAAAATAATTATAGCTTTGGCATGATGTCATAGATTTATGATCTACATCAGGTTTCAAAACATGAATTCAAACATAAGCGATAAAAAATAAATAAATGAATGAATGGGCAAACATTATCAATAGCGTTGGAAATTATTTTAATAGTTCAAAACAATTTATCTTGCTTTAACTAGTTATTAGCGTTAAAAACAATTCAATATATACTAGAATTTTGGCCCATAATTCTAGTACTTCAAATTTTATAAATGTTGGGTTTTAAAACTGCCACATAATCTTTATATAATTACAGAAATTGTATAAACGAATAGAGTGAGAAAAAAAACAAAAAAAAACTTCGGATTACTATTGATTAAATTTTTGCATAATTTTTTTTTTTTCTAAAAAGGATTTGTTCAATTTTTAAAGGGGGGGGGGGGGTTAGATTGCTTTGAAAGTTTAATGTAAAGTTATTCCCTGGAATTTATACTCCCTCCCTCTTAACTTTGTTATTTGAGTAAAATAAATAAATAAAAATCTTAGAATTACTATATCAATTGAATGAACACCAAATTCTAAGATTATAAAATTAAAAAAAAATTATTACTCAATGTTTAGAAAGGATTATGTTTACTATGTAAGTTTAAGATGTAATAATCCACTGGCTCAACATTATGAAAAGGCTTTTGTAAACAGGATTATTTTGGCTAAAAATTCAGTAGAAGGACTAGTTATGTTAAACTTACATAGAAAAATAATAATTCCCAGAAAAAAAAAAAAAAAAAAAAAAAAAAAAATCAAAGAAATCATAATGTAACCCATGTTAAGCACTAGAAAAATGACTTACCTGATATAGTACTATAGCGTTTTCTCCCATTTTTGTCCATAGCTTCAACAGGAGAAAGGTTAGGAATGCTTGAAGAACTAAGTTGACCACAAGGCAAGGATTTTGCCGCTTGCCAAGATACTTGTGATCTTTCTGTGGGCTGACAGCCACGGAGAATTTGGTTATTGGAGACATTGTTTTCAGATTCATGCTTGTTTAAGAGTTTGTGTTGACTAGATGAATCTTTGGCAAAAGTAGAGATTTGGTTTTCACGGGATTTGTTATTGGCACTCGATTGGTTCGTACTATAAGAATCAAGGATTTTTAAAGTCTGACTATCCGCCGATCGGAGATGTTGTTCTGAATGCCATCGAGTTGGACTTTCCGATGTCTTCTTAAAACTGTTTGAATATTCAAGATTAGAAACGGAGGGGAGACGGGAAAACATGGAGCCACTGAACGTGGTTGTGTTTTGATTTGGATAGTAGTAGACATTCGTAACAGTTTTATTTTCCGGCCCAAAAGCGGTTTCGTATCTAAGAAGTGGGATGCTGCCCGTTGAGTTACATTTCTCTTTATTTATTGATAACTGACTAAGGGAGTGGCGCTCGTGTCCTTTATAGCTTATATCTGATGGATCAAAAAGCACTCGGGAATAAGACTGCTTAGATCGATTAGAAGATGATCGACGACAATTAGCAGTAGTCATATCCAGAAGAAGGTTGTCAATAGAACCAAAGGAGGCCAAGCTGAGCATACCAGAGCCTGTCGACAATGGAGACGAATGCCTAGCATGTCTTGTATCAGCCATCACTGTAGATAATACATAGAATACAATGATGATTTTGAAAAGTCATGCAATATAAAACATGCAAAGAAAATATATCATGCAAGGAGAGAGAACATTTTAATAGACTTGAAAAAGTTTTTATTAGATTGTTCAGAAAATATTGACCGTTTTTTTTGTTTTTTTTTTTTACTCACTGAAAAAAAAAAAAAAAGTTGATCTAAGATGCTATTTCTGCAGTGTTTTATACAAAATGTTACATGCTAAATAATTAATGCGTACTCTTTAATACATTTCCAATAATTTGTCAGAATACAATTTTTAAGCATATAAGCCTTTAATAACGAAGATGGAAAAAAAAAAAAAAAAAAGGAAAACATACTTTTTGCATGCAGGATAAAACTCAGCCATAAAGTTTTCCAAACTGCTGCCAATATCAACAGAGGATGGGGAAAAGAGTTCGCAAGTGATCGGACAGTACAAAGGTGGCTTCAGAAATTGTGGTAATGAGCACATTGAAGATGAAAGTATAGGACAGTCATGTAATCTTGACAAAACGCTTGAAAACAATTGTCAAACAAAACTGACGCGAAAGTGTCAGAAATGTCCATGGCACTTGATATCAGTATTTCAACTGAAAAAGATTGATAAACGGGTCCCGCATGATCTCAATGTATGTTTCTTTCCAAAATCGGTCATTATTTTCTGTACAAACTAATCTATAAAACATCTGAAAGTTTAAGGTTTTATTTTAAAATTATTTGCATACAAAGCACAATGACAATACTAAAAGGAGAAAGACGACATTTCAAAATGCTTAAACAAGATGCACAAGTCTAGATTTGATGTAAATAAAAATTAGAAACACTTTTATAAACATCAATAAAAACATTTATGTAAACTCTGTTCATTACATAAAGATAACATGCTTTGTAAAGTGCAGCAAACGTAGATTAGGTAGTCCAGTTATGCTGATAATTACAAAATAATGTATCTAGCATCACTCGAAAAGTCAAACAAAACATTTTTACAAATTGACTATCCCAATCTTTTCGTCCATTAAAAACAGCTCAAACAATATATATTTACTAATGAATAAAAAATCCTTGTAAATTTTCTAATTTGAAAAATTAAAAAAAAAACACAAAAAGGACTCATTTTTTATTCCATCTCAGTCATATGACTGACATTAATTTACCACCAATTTACCCCCCCCCCCTTTTTAGGGGGTGGGCGGTAGATTAAATGTACATTCACTAAAAATGTTTCTATAAGTTTTTCAGGTTTTTTTTTTTTTTCAGTCAATAAATTTATTTCCGGTAAGAAAAGTACCAAAACAGGTTGTATTAGATAAAAAAAAAAAAATTTCTTTTTACTCTGAAGAAAAAAAAAAAAAAAACTAATGAGAAGAAACATGATGGTGTGTACATTAGAAGGCTGCTTTAACATCTCCTGGAGGCAGAAGCCCACAAGGGAGCAAGTCTACACACCTTCCTCGGATCTCATTCCTGATCAGAGAGAGAAGAACCAGATTTGACAGTCACTGCTAAAAGGCTTAGGATGAAATAGTCAGTGATGTTCTTTCGTAAATGTCAAAACAAAGATATAGTTCAGTGGGGAGACCGCACAGAACTTACGTCAATTCACAGAGGACTCACAATGCACCTATGAAGACTGGCCTGATGTGATGCAAGATACAGCGAAATAGCGTGAGAGTCAAGATCTGTGACATTACCCCAACTACATGATGACGATGAAAACAAAAATAAATTAAAAAAAATGCTATTCTGTGACAAATCAATTTGAAAAAGTGTGGCCTTCGAATGACATCAAATATGGTGTCATGTTAAACATGTTACTTTCAGCAGTATAATTGGAGTACCGAAAGTGAATTGAGATTTTAAAACTTATACTTTTAAATATTTTTATATTTAATGGGAGAAACTCTTTTGTACCCTAAAAGTTACCTCCCTTACCTATATGATTGATCGTCCAGGTTTTTTAAATTTTTTTTTTTTTAAATCACATTCCTATGGCGGGAAAATGTGACAAGGTCGGAAAGTTAGGGTTGAAAAGTCAGCACGCAAAAAGTTGAGCACTCTGGCATACAAAAAATGCCTGGGGAGTCCTGTCAGTATTCCCCGGTAGGGTCGCCTCAGGCGATTATCAACAAACTAACCCCTTATCAAAGTGTGAGAAAGTAAACCCTGGAAGGGTGGATCTCCTAGAACTGCACAGAACTATACTTCAACTGCACAGAGGAGGGTCAGAAGATGCCACAACGGCCCACCATGAGGACGTATCTTCGACTCGTATGAATTACTCTGGCCAGATTAGGTTGTATTTTAGATCAAATGATAATTTTTATGCTAAAAAGAAGTTTGGATTTCTAAAATTTTACAAAAGAGAAACTCATAAATTAATAAAACAATATAAACATAAAGAGGTTAGTTGTTGTAGTCGTCATCATGCAATACAAACGGTGAGAGGAGGGGAAATAGCTTACCAAAGACATTAGTGATTGTTTCATACAAGCAATGAGTGAGCAAGGGTTCTGGCAATTTTTGGAAATATTCACTCACAACACGGAATACATCTTTCTCAAAACCTGGATAGACATCAAATGTATCATCCACTTTATTAGGCCCTTTAAAAAAAATAAAAAAAATAGATGTGTGAAAATACCTCAATGTCTATACTTGATATATCATATTTGGATTTAAAAACTTTTGTTAACCATATACAATAATTTATCTGAAATTTAACACCTATCACAACTTATGTAATACCGTTCATATGAAAAAGATTAATCGTAAATATAAAAGTAGAAAGAGTTGTTTTGGCATAATAATCATTGAAAGTTTAACTTTAGAAGTTTCTTTTTTAATGAAACCAATACAGAAAAGGGCAAAAAGCATAGTATAGTTAGCAGCCTAGAAATCGAAAATAAGCAACAAGTAACTTTTACCAAACAACTGAAAATTTAATTTTTTTTATCGACCTACATACTTTTAAAACTGTAAGTGTCATTATTTTAAAATTTGCTTTGTTACTTTCACATAGTCGAATTTTTCAATCAAAGATGGCCACTAATTTCAGGCTTAAGAGATAGTTACAAAAAAAAAGAAAAGAAAAAAGGCCGATAGTACCACTAACCCTAAGTCCGGGAGTGGTTTCCAGTCAGATTAGGGTAAGCTTTTTTTTTTGTTTAAATCTTTTAAGCCTGAAATTAGTGACCACCTAAAAAAATAAATAAATAAATAATTAGCGGCCATCTTTGATTGACGAATAACAAAACTTTTAGTTTAAAACTATGCCGGTCAATAGTAAGTTCAATTGTTTGGTAAAAGTCATTTGTTGTATATTTTGCTTATTTTCAATTTCTCTGTGAACTATACTACATTTTTACCCAGAAAAGAAAAGGTTTCTATGAGTTTCTTTGCAATTATTCTGATTTATAACAATTTCTTAAAAGCGTTCTTATTTGTTATCTTACTTTTTCTTTTAAAATACAAAACTTGCAAAAAGTTAATCCATTTGTTGTCTTTTGTTGGAATCTCTAACTTTATGTTAATTTTGAAGCAAACTCATTATTTAATACACTGGGGTAAGTCTAATTCTTGATGAAGAAACTTAAGAAAATATTAACCAACACAAAATATTTAAAAAGTCATGGAATACAGAATGAGATGAGCTTAAATAATAAGGGCTAAATAATAAGGGTTCGGTACATAAATTCCAGACTACCACAAAAGACAACTGAAGAGTACTATGGCGGAAATGTTGTGTAAGAAACAATAATTCATATCAGAAATATTTTCAAATAAGAATACCTGATTTGATCAAGGCAGAGATTGAACATTTGTGAGGAGCTCTACTGGAAGCAAGATTTCCAGTCAGTCAGTAGATACCTTTTTAGCTGATAACACTTCATGGTTCAGAGAAAATCCGGAAAGTGAATTCTAACCCATCATATTTATTTCAGCTGAAGTTCTGTATTATATCCTAAATTACATCCGGATTATAAGTTTGTGAATATATTGTAAAAAGTTATAACAGATTTTTATTTACAATTATTTTCTTATTAATAGAAAAAAAAGAAAAGAAATTAAAACAGTTTTTCATACTATTTTAATTTCTTAAGCCAAATTCGTTAGTTTTATATATTTTGTAAAAGTTTCATATCTAACTTTTCTAAGGTTTTCTTTTGCATATTGAGAGCCTTGATTATTAAAAAAAAAAAAATTTCTTAAAACTCAATTTCTTGAAGAAAATGGTTTCGTCTGATTTGATCAGTTAGAATTCCCTTTCAGAATTTTCTGAGCAATGAGAGTGAAGCGTGAGTAGCTTAAAAGAGATCTGCTGATTGACTGGAAATTTTGCATCTAGTAGAGCATTCAAAATGTTAGATTTCTAAGCCTGTTATAGGTATGGCCTTGGATTTGTTCTAATTGTTTTGTTTTTTTTTGTTCTTTTTTACAGAAAAAAAAATCTTTCAAGTAAATTAAAATTCAATAAAAAGATGATTTCACAAATCAAAAACTTACAATGGACCAAACATTTCATAGCCGATAATACCCAGTGTGGAAGCTGGTCTGAAAAAAATTAGAAAAAAAACAAAAAATAAACATCTAAATTAAAATATCACAGGCTAAAGATGTCAAATGTATCCTTTCTAAACAACATGAAATTCTTAACACCTATTTTTTCATGCAATGGACTATTTCTCATCTATATTTATTTAATGCTTTTTAATACCAACATCTATACAATAACTGTGCTTATCAACCATAACACTAATATGCATGCATGTGCTAAATCAAAGGGATGTAAATCATCCAAACTAAACTCAATAGTCCTGGTATTAATTATGCAATGTAATCTTTCTTAAACAAGAAGCAAATACCAATTGATTTATTTTCAAACTTTAATTACAAAAGTTTTAGCTGAGAAAGTTAAACAAAATTTGTAGAAAACAACTATGAAATTTCCATGGGGTAACGTTAGGAAATAATATGCAGTTTGTATAATAATACACTTACTCACTTTTGTACATACGTTTAAAAAGCATGGAATTGCTCGATTACCAAAGATGAAATGCAATGCATAAAAGTAATTGAAAATTAACTGGTGTCGCTAAGGTAAAAAAAAAAAGATTAGACATAACTAGTTTTAAAAACCCAATCTTTGCATTCTTTTTATTTTAATAAACATCTAATTGTTATAATTTTAAATAAATTTAAAGTGACATCTGTTTCATTATTTAAAGAATATTTAGCTGACAATTATTTTCATGGTAAGAAACTATTTTAAAAAGATTTAAATTGTCACAATTTTAAATTGTTTAGCTGACAATGGTATTTTCATACAAGAATGAAACAATTTATAAAAAAATTTATAAAAGAAAGAGGCAATTTTTTTAATATTACTAAACCTTAAAAAATATTTTGTGACAATATTATCGAACAGAAAAGGGTTGACTCGAAACCAGACCCTGGATTTTCCTACAAAGAACGAGTTGTTTTCTTTTCTCGATATTTTGGGAGGTTGGAAATCCCCCAAATGAATGGGCCAACTGGCTTTCGTATGTCACAATGACAATAGGGTTTTGTTTGCCAATAATGGCGAATTGTGACAATATTGTCGAATTGAAAAAGATTAAAATAAGAATGGTCTTGTTTTCTTAAGTTATGAAAATGCAAAAAGAATTGAAAAGTGTTTTTGGGACGAGAAGAGAGAAGTGAAAAATTGATAAGAGGAGGAATGTTGTTTTCTTTGCCTCAGAGAATTTAGATATGGGAAAAGCCAGATGTTCACTGTGTCATGAACAGGACAAAGCTGTTTACATTCTCGGCATTGAAATGTTGAGATAACATGTGCCCATGAAATCAAACCGTTGCAAGAAATAACAATTAAATTGTTTTTACTGGGATCCCATATATTTAATGGAAATAGTTTTTTTTCTAGGAATGTGGGGAGGGCCCAGGTAACAGTGGGAGATAGAAACAGATAAAGGAAACAATACGACGAGGTAGAATCTGTTGACCGCTCAGCATCTAGGAGATAGATACCCACAGGTGTAAATTACCAATATGGTAAGAAATAAGAATACATATATATATATATATTTTTTTTTTATTGAATTAAATTCTATTGGAAGAGAGGTGGAGTCATACTTGTCTCAATATAAGGAAAGTGTAACAAGCCTCAACTGAGTAAGAAGAGAGCCCCGACAGACGCACTTCTGCTCGCCCACCGAATCTACGTTGTTGTAATGGACCCCGGACTTAGCGTTGATATCACCCAGAATTTGTTAAGATTTGCTTTCGAAACCCAGAAGTGTGAAAGTACACTGCTTGTAACTGAACGACTTTTTCTACCCAAATAATTATTCTCATACAAAAACCAACTGATGTATTTGTTAATTACTTTTCTTTCATTGTTCTGCTTTGAAACGACCCTTTGCTCCTCAGTGGTATCAAGTTGCTGACCAGCACCGGACAGTTACACTGATCTTTTAATCACAATGTGGGAGAGCGGACCCTTCGACATCTTCGGCCTTCATCAGTACAGTAACTTTTCCCGAGCAGTGCCAGATGACCAACTGAACTCGGGAACGGCAAAATTGGTGACATCACCTTAGCCGAGGACTGGGGTACATTTCATTTAAAATATTACCATTAACAATAAATTATACAGCACCTTAATACTGAATAAATAAAAATCATTTAAGAAATAAAATGTAAAAAAAAAAAACAATCTTGTTAACCCATAATAAGAATAAGATTATATACATAGGTACAAACCTTTTACATTAACGTTTCCGACGACACCACTTTTATTTACATAAAGACAATTATGCATTATGTGCCGACCATTCACTAATGAAGCATCCAGAAAATCTTCCAAAGTATTATAACCAATAGTTTTTTGTAACCTGAAAAATAGGAAAGTTACATTTACATTTTCTGAATAAAAAAAAAAAAAAAAAAAAAAAAATTAAATACTAAATTTTTTAAATAAAGATTTTGATATAGGTTCTTTTTTGACTTAATTTAACAGATTTACCTTTAACTTCATTTTCTGTTCAGGCATGAATGAATATTTGCACATCTAATATATAAAGAAAAGTCAGTCGGATTCTCAAAGTTAGATCTTAATAGCATTACATCTGAAAAATTGATATTTGATTATGACTAGCCAGTCATTTACGTAAATTTTCAGTGTTCTTCACATAAAAAGAAATGCCAATCGATTTCATTGATTACACATTCTATCTGGCCTGATAATTCTTTCAGTAGCAGAGTCACCATTTATTTTTATCAATAGAGATCATTATCCAATTAAAACACAGCATTTCTTAAAAATTGCATCTAGAACTGCTGGGTACATAATTATTCAGTGTTTATTTTATTTATATTACAACTGCATTTAATTGCATTCAAACACTTATTATATACATATAATTACTTAGTCACAATATTTCCATTTTGTTGTCTTAATTTGTGACCGTTGGGAATTTGAAGGTCATTTTGAAAACTTCAAACTTGTTTCCATATCAATTCCTTCATGACTGAGAAAAATTTGAAAAGGATTCATACATTACTAACAAAGTTATACTGTATAAATTAAACTTTCTAAATATAGATATTCTTAAAAATTTATTAAAAAAACTAAAGCTTAACAAAAATTTAATTAAAAAAATTCCCAGGCAACTCTGTATAAACTTAACTACAGAATACTTTTAAAAAACATCCAATACATTTAAAAATTATAAGATTTCATTTTCTATTTCTTCTTTTAAAAACGGCCAATAGATTTAGAAAAATAATAAATTGCTTTAGCTACTAGCTGTTTTCAATGAAAAAACAAAAAAACAAAAGAAAAACGTTTTCAATGACAAAAACAAAACACAGAGAGACCCTGTTTTATGTAATCTTTCCTTCTGTAATTATTGGATGGACTTAGCTATTATTTATTTCCACTGTTTTCTTTGATTTGTTTTTTCTCTCTCAATTTTTAGCATTAACAAGATGTATATACGTGGTAATCTTTTTAGATTCAGGTTTGTTTAGAATTTTTTATTTTTTTAAATTTATTAACTATGACGTTTCTTCATTTTTTTATCACAATACTTTCATGCAAAATAGGTTTTAGCATTAATCATAAACTTATTTTTTTTACTTAAACCAGGTTTTTAGTAACATTAAAGACACTAACTCAATGCCAGTTCCATTGTACATGTGAAACAGTAATTTATATAACTACAAAAATTGTTGCACTTTAACTCCATTATAATTATTTATAATTTTAGGGTTGAACATAATTGTGTGTGCATGTCCGATAGATTTAAAAATAATATTTTGTTATGCCGGGTTGGGGTCAACTAATTTAGAATAAAAGTTTGGGAATATAATTTGAATGCAGCATTTTCAAAAAGGTCAGAGTGTTGTTTTTTTATTAAAATATTATTAAAGTACTTGTTCTATTAAAAATAATGGGGATAAATGTTAAATTTCTTGTACAAATAAATAAAGCATTTTATATCACAATAAAATGTATTTCCTTTGAACAATGGACTATTTACACCATACTTAACAAAATGAGCTTCGTCTGAATTAGCTTTTGGAATTTTTTGGAGACGAGGATTGATCATTAGTATCATTCAGACTACTATGCTCTAAGAATAGTTGTTATATTCACAATGTTTCGGACGATGTAACTCCGACCGTCTTCAGAATTCTAAGAATAACAAATTAACACTTCTACCTAGTCATGCTTAACGGAATGAGAACAATCTGCCCCTGCAGATTAAATAAAGGGTTCAGTTCAAAATTCCATACAGGTTTCAGTGTTTGACAACGATTTATAAGTCTGACTAGAAGGTTCTGAATTTTTACATGATTCATCTGAAGACGGTTGAAATTACATTGACCGAAATGTGCATATAACAACCAAGATCAGAATAGTAGTTCAAATAATACAAAATATATTCAAATTGTGACTTTACATCAAGCGGTCATAAACAATTCTCACTTTTGAATACATTTGAATCAGTTACCCCAGATATTATACACTGAATTAACTCCTTTAGTTGTACACACCATTATAGATCTTGTTTCATTTTACTTCAAAGTTCTCAGAAATCAAGGGGGGCCCCTTCCTGGGGCTAACACCTGATCTATATATGAGATACATAGATATTTGAATATTCCATTAAAATTCTCCTTTACCTGTCAAATGTTGAGTTAGTAAAGAATTGAAGAACATTAATTTTCCTCTTCCCGATTGACTAGTTAACTATGTTATAGTATATCGTTCTTGTGGTCTCTTTGTCTTACCGGATTCCAGGACAAGAATTCATCTAGTCTGGTGGAGTATCCAGCTAAGTAATATTACTTGAGGTAACATTACTTGGAGAAGGTGCATCATTCCTCGTATGAGCCGGTGTATAGACCGAAGACACTCGAGGATTATGTATATAGTAGGTAATTCAAACTCTTTATATATGCCAGATAATGTGTATTATTATGGTTGAATGAATGAAAATGTCAATAACTTCAGATGTAGCAACAACTGATATTTCCAAGATAAAAAAAAAATGAAAACTAAAACAATGAAAACTAAAACAATGAAATCCTACTAAAAAGAAAAAAAAAAAAAAGAAAAAAAAAGTCTTTGTTTTTGAAGCAATATTGATATAAAAATAAATTTATTCAAAGATAATTTATAAAATAAGAATAAACGCTGATTTTTTTTTTTTTTACAACAAATCTAATGAGAATCTTTAAAAATCTCAAATTATATAAATTCAGCATTTGATATCCAATTTTACCCATTCCTTAAAAAAGAAAAGGAAAGGAATAAAAAAGTACCTATACAAAGTAACCATTTTCCAAACTCCTTCCATTGATTCCATTGTTAATGGTTTGGCAACCAAGCGACATTTTGGAATATGATCAGACTCTTTCTTCCCTTTGGATTTAGGTTTTTCAGCTTTGGTAGTTGTTTTCTGTCCTGGTGCGGCATTCATCAAGTCCATCCTGGCACTGAGAGGAACACGAGAATCCTTGGCAGGCGAGCTTCGATTAATCCTAGTAAATATCAATAAATATTCATTATAGAATATTCCGTAAACTATTAAAAACAAGGACATATCTTCTATTATATCCCCCCCTTCCATCTACATTTTGCAATATATACTGATAACAAGAGCCAAATGATTTTAAAAACTATGGCTAGCAAACTCCCAAGGTCTATCGTGGGTGTTATTTAATTAAGAATTAGGATAAATAAATTCCACAAACAATTCAATGTTACACTGGATAAAAGATCTGCTATAATTGGACTTTCATTGGTGCCCGTATAAAAATATACAATGCATAAAATTTTGCAGATTGAATATTACAAGAAGCAAAAACAAAATTTTATAAGTGTATAATTTGATGTCACTGATTTTTTATTTATTTACAATATTCATTATTAAAAAGATGAATTTTATCAAGATTTATATTATTTTTATCTGTAAACATTATGAAATCAATTGCCCAGGTGATTTCAGGTAAACTATATGAAGAAGGAATATGAAGAATGATGTAAATTCTTAGGTAATTTCACTAAATGTATTGTTAGTATAAGTTACAAGTTAAAAAGATGAATTAGTACATAAAAAAAAAAATGGTGGCAGTTGCCAAAGTAAGGATGATCATTTTGTACAAGTTTAGAATTGAAAACTCAAAATCAAAACAAAGAAATTATTTGAAAATTTGTGAATATATTTGCGAATAAATTTGTAAGATAATTCAAGATTCTTTAAAAAAAAACACACAAACAAAAGTTATATGAAGTTGGTCTGAAAACTAACAAGACTGGATGTGTTAAGTGAGCTAAAGAAGGATAAGCGAATTGCGTTATCTAACACGACATCTTGGGAGTATAGAACTGTGATCTTAGCTTTCTGCAACCATTGCATTTATATTTCACATGTTTTTGCTTTACACTTTTTTAAAGGTTGCTCAGCCATGAGTAACAAATGAAAAGAACAGCACTCTACTGGAACCACTTCCGATTCACTTTATTATGCTCTATGTGACTTTTCTTCCAAGCTCAAGAGAGTCATCGGGATTTGACAGTATAAAGAACATCACAGAAGAATCCTTCCAGCAGTAGATAAAAATGTAGCTAAGGATGATAGGAAAGTTTATTAGACTCAAGGGTATTACTTTGAAAGGGAAACCAGATCTAGTTTTGTTGTATGGAATTTAAATAAATTGTTACGCGAATCCCATTATTTTTCAGACACCTCGAATATATAAATATATCAGTACTCACCGATAAATACGATTTCCATCTGTAAATTCATGCTGCTTCTTACTACTTTGGGCTTCTTCAAAAATTCGGGCTTTCAACAATTTACCCAACAACTGAATTGTCTGTTGCCTGTGACAAGAACAGATAAATTATATATTAGGTATTTAATAATTTAATAAGGCTGTATGCAATGTGGGAAAAAACAGAATGGTGAAAGAGAAGATGAACAAAAACAAATAATTGCGGACAATATATGCAATATTTTTCAGTAAATCTTTCACATATTGTTACAGTGAATCTTGTAAATAATCTTAATTATCAATTATGAAGTCGTATAAAATAAAATGCTATAGGACTAATAAAGATGCATTCAGTTAGAATGAAAAATCTAGTCTAAAAATAAAGTGAAAATATTAAATTAAGCTCGATACTTAATAGTATTTATCTTCCCTGAGGAAATTAATTTTATTCATTAAAATTCTGAAGCGGATATTTAGTGTCTGTCGGGCACAATTATTCAACCAAAACGCCATCTATTAGAATTTTTTTTTCTTTTCAACAAATACTTTGGAATAGTCTACTAATTTGACTACTGTCCTATTAAAAAGAATAATCTACAAAAAAACAAAACAAAAACAAAACAAAAAAAACAATCTGATTTCCAGCAAGAATTTTCAAATGAGTTGAAAGCACAAAGTCTACAAACCTTGTGACGTCAGTGCCAAAGTTAGGATTGTTCTTCAAGTAATTATGCATCCAATCAACGGCCTCACTGGCAATAAAGGCCTTGTCATATAGTTTCATGTAACGGCGGCGGCGACCAACAGGAATGCCATTCCGAAAAGTTTTAATGATATTATTCCACTAAGAGAAAAAATAAAATAAATGTTAGCATTACTTTCAACAGATTAATATTTTAAGTAGGAACTACATTATAATTATTTATTAAAGCAAATTAGAACAATGCAAATATTTTGAGTTACAGGTAAAATATAATGGCATAAAGTTAATCAATAAAGAAAAAAATTACTAATCTATATAAAGTTAAGTTTGTGTATATGTTTACATATATGTACAGGATTTACTCCTAAACTAATTAACCGCCCATTATGAATTTTAGAACACAGCCGCTCTGGGTTAGTGTCGATAATGTGTCTTATATTTATTTTAATTTAGTTTTATGCAAAGGAGGGAATGGAAGTCCTTCATTAAAATTTAGATACCTCCGATTTTTGTGAAATTTTAACAATAGATTATTAGCCATCAATTGATAAATATTCCCCAAAACATTTGTAAATTAAAATATTTCAGATTTTCATTACATTTTACCCATAGTCAAGATTCCCTAAATTTCAATATCTTAAGGCTCCTTAAGCTTAAATTTTAGACATTTTCTAGAATCAAAATCATAATAGATTTTAATCAAAATTGGAATAAGTAGCATTATATGTTGCTTTTAATTGTCATAAGGACATAAAATTGGTCCCAAACTACTCTGTTCAGGGAATTAATTTTACCTGTCCTAGGAGGGGTATTCTTCTAGTTATATATATATATATATATAATATATATGCGTAAAAACACTAATGAAACAAATGATTTTATAATAATTATTTAAAAAAAAAATCATACTTTCATTTTGACATAAAAGATTTATCCTTGAATGAAAGAAAACATCCTATATAACACATTTAACTTTCCTGAAAAATTATATAAATATAAAACATTGTAGAAAATCTATACTGTACTATAATATAATAGTCATATGGATAAAGAAAAAAATTATCGAACAAACTTTGACTATGGGCAGAGATATGTAAATTAACAGGAATACATATATATATATATATATATATATACATGCACGCAAAAAATTAATTTATAAATTAAAAAAAAAAAATCTTCCTTTCTCTTGTGTGTGTGTATGTATATATATATATATATATATATACACACACACACATATATATATATAAACTACCCTCAATAAATAAGAAAAATATTGGTATTTATTCAAAATAAATCAAGATAAAAAAAATCTTTGTTTTGATAGATAAAAATTATTTTTTTTAGATATAACTTATAACCAAAATAATGTACTAAACGTTACAGAAAACAAAACGATATCTTACTATATATTAATAAATATTTCAATCATATGCTAACATTTTTCAAACAAATTCCTACTTCAATAGACGATAGAATATCTACAAATTCCAACAATATGAATATATTTAATCAAAACAAGACAAACATCAGATATAATAAATTAACACGTGTTACATATTGAACGGGTAGATCAACTAGTGTATATTTTAATTAAGGGTGGGGTAACAAGTGCTTCAAGAATAACAAGAAATGCCACAGCCGAAGGGTCAGCAAAGATCAATGCATTGAACCAGAGATGAATGGTGACTCAGTGTGAAGATGTAATTCACTGGATATGACATCACACGAGGTGTGAGGATAAGAGATGTTCTCGTCAGTCTGAGCATTTCTTCTTCAACTTGTTTCTTTGAGGACTCCATTAGCGACTATTTACACATTTCAAGCATGTTCTTAAGCTTACATGCGTAAAACTAATTAGATTCTAACTAGAAATTGTTCCAAATTTATTCATATTTAATAAAAACAGGAAACAATATTTATCACCTATACACAGTTTTTGTATCACATTATGTTCTGAACTCTATACTGTTTTTTTTAACCAAGATTTTTTTTAGCCAAATATAAGAAACAACTTGAGGGTTCCCCAATAAACAAAGGGCGGGCAAGGTCCCTTAGAATCTGCAGTCCAGCATATTTCTCTCTCCTGGCGTTGGCCAGAATCGAGGCAACATGAGATGCGAGTTGAAGAATTGTGACATGTGGAAGCAGTAGTGAAGAATCATAGCAGGCATTTTTGTGTTTGACAACATAATTCGTTGAAAAGCTGAAATGATGTTAAGACGTGCAGTCTCATTTATAAACACTAATTACAAGCTGTACCTACCCGGCATTGCTCGGAGTCTTTGATTTCATCTTTGTTTTATTGTTTTACTTTTTTTAATAACAAAAAAAGTCTTCAAAGTTAAATTTACTTATTACAGTATCGTTTGGTCATTAAATTATTAATAGAACCAAATTGTTAGAAAACTATAACTAATTTTGTTAAGATAATGTTGTTTTAATCTATTTATACAATTATTGGATGTAAATCTTTTAATACATGAAGATTTGCTAAGAATTTTAAAGCCAGTTTAAATGATTTTCTATGACTTTCTATCCAACAGTTTAAAGACTTCCAAAATCATTTCAAATTTAGAAAGGTCACGAAGTAATTCATTTTTTGTTCTACTATTAACTAAAGTAGAAAATGACCAACTTGTTTATGATTAAACCAAAATTAACTTCAGTAATTAAATTATTTTAAAGAGGATTGTTTAAATTGTTTTATTTTGCACTAATGGATTTTTGATTAAAAAAATAAAAAGAAAGAATTTCATTAATTATAAAAAAATAAATGCGTAATTATCAAAGTAACGCGGACAGGAGAAATATACACATACAGATGGTATACTTCGATGGGCTATGTTGAAAGAATGGATGAGAGTTCTTGGGTTAGTAGACGTAGAACAGGGGAAGGTCAAGGAAAATATTGGAGGAAATGATAAAAATAGACTCTAGAGAAAGAGGGCTAAATAAAAACCTGGCTAGATGTATTTGATTTTCTTTAATAACAGCAAAAATCTAGAATTATCTTTAATCATAATATTTATTCTGCAGAATTTAGTTCGAGTTCCGTTCTTGCTAAGGCTCGCTCTGGAAGTACATCTTAATCCTCAAAGTTCAGACTGAAATAAAAAGATAAACACAAAAAAAAAAACGTTGTGGAGTAAATGAAAAAGTTTTGCCAGGTTAGAAAAAGTCAAATATATAAACAATTTAAACGTATGTTTTTTTTTAATGTTTTTTCTTATTGATTCCAAAGTGCAAAGTTTTTTCTAGTTTTATTGTTTAATTTCACAAAAAGAAAACAAAAACCCCAAAAACAAACAATCATAAGTCTGAAATAAAGTTCAATACGTTGATTAAAAGCATAAAAAAAATATTTGAATTTTTTTTCATTAAAAAATCATGAAAAATGTGTAATTTAAATTAATTGAATAATTAGAAACATCAGGACCAAACTGTTCAACAGTAGTGGGCTGCTGGTCCTGCTCTATGAGCCAGAAACCTGGTTGACTACTGTGGTCAACCGGCAGAAGCTGACCATCACCTAGAATGCGATAGAGAACCACATGGCCAGCAACGAGCAGTAACCAGGGTGGTAAACGCATCGAAGAAGAGATAGGCTGGCTAACCTGGCCCAAAGGATGGATGTGGATAGTGTCTGAATGGCTTCAGATTGACATAAAGTGCCTGTTATCGCGACCGGCAACAAAATGATATAATTCACTGCAATAAGATCTGGGATGGAATTAGGAGAGACGAGCCCGGGCCATTCGTTGTGATCTGTGTCGACCAGACACTGGCTAATTATGATAGAATGAATAAAGTATTAGAAACTGAAGAGGGTTTTATCAAGTAGTAAATAACCCACAATTTTTTTTAATGAGTTTTTGTTATTGTAAAAAAACAAAAAAAACTAACTGCAATCAAATCGTAACAAAGTTAATGTTGATTTTAGTTTTCAGTAAAAATAAAAACATGACATTAATTTTGAAATTAAATCAAATACAGGAGTGATAGTAACTAAGGGGTGACCTCACACTCCCTGAAACTCCTAAATGGAGGCCTCAGCACTGATTTTTACAATGTTATTTTTGCCATTGAATGCTATGATTTCAATAAATATACGATTAATAGTAAATTATGAAAAAATAATGTGTCAGTTACGTAGAGTCGAGAAATGGTGCAGATTTGTATTAATATAGAAATTTGAGGTATTGGCGGGGTGGTTTGTTGTGGAAGCCTGAAAACTTCAAAAAGATTATTTACTGCTAGTGAGGGTAGAACCAACCGTAAAAAGAGAGAGGGGGGATCAGCAACAACTACTATTGGTGGTAATAGTAATAGTTGATAGATTATTATTTATTCGCAGCCTCATCTCCTTCCTCAATAAAGATGCAATGTGGAAGGTGGGGTGATATTAACCAACAATTGTTAAGTTTCTAATTTACAAGCTATTCCTACTCGGCATTGCACGGGAGTATTTTTAAGTATCAATTTTGTTTCGTTCATTCAGACATCAAATCGATTATAATTTAAAGAACTGAAATAAAAATTGGAGTTTACCTTTATGAAAATGTAAAAATAAGAAATAATCGCTATTTAGTGGAGAGGGGGGGGGAAGATAGTTGTGTAGCTAAAAAAGGTGAAATTGGTTACTAAGTTTCAGGATGTGCCAGACCTTGCTAGTTTTCTTTCCACTTTCATTGCAAGGAGATGCACTTGCTCTCTACCTTGAGACGAGTGACAAGACACGATTGAGACCAGGTTGAAGAAAGTCTTCATCGAAGATCCCTTTGAACCATATGAAAAGCTCAAGAGAGTGAAGGGGACATGTATGCCAATATCAAAATGTTGATGGGGTTCACAAGATATTTAGGGAGAGGGCTAGATCAAATGGCAAATTTCGTAACAGGTTTCCCAGATGATGTACGTCTGACACTGCAAGTGCCGAGTGTTAAAAATGGACCTCAGCGAAATGATACCGACCACACGATTGGTGATAAGTAAAAGACTTTGGAAACCCAAGTCAGTTGCACAAAGTGTGTGACTTAATGCTTTGAATGTCAGGGATTGTACCTGATTAGAGACTATAAGGAGCCACCAAATTCTAATGTAAAGTGCTATTGCAAAAGATTGGGACATATTGTCCTCAGGTTCAATGATACGAATAAAAAGGGAGCATTTGTGCTGACAGGCACTCCTTCGATGCTTGCATGAAGGAAGGAAGTCCAAAGGGTAGTCAGAAACTGTCAGATGTCAATCGATTGTCCTGCACATACATGATTCTGGTGAGATTGAAACTACAGATAATTCGATGAGGTTAGCTTTCGATATAACACATCATGATAGTGGTGACTGGCAATATGAAGGAAATTACACGGTGAAAAGGAAATTACGGTTGTAGAAGAACTAAAGATACTTCTTGAATGAAGTTCTAATAGTGGGGGTTGTGATAGAGACTGGCAGGATTTTCCATTCAGAACTCAAAGCGATGTTTAAACAATGGAACACAATAATAATGTACTACACTGCCATGTACAAGTCAGCAGGAAATGGAATAGTGGAGTGACACCATTGGACCATGAAAGCAATAGCGAAGAGCGGAAGAATATCACCATTTTAGTACAACATGGTGCGTAAGGTTGGACAGAGGAAGTAGAACAACAACGGACGAATTTCACAGATGAATGGAGGAATCAGCAAATAACAATGACAAATTGCCGGCAATGATCCAAATTGGAGACAAAGTTTGGGTGAAGTTGCCTAACACAAGATGTACAACTCAAATGGAATAGTGACTGGAATGTAATCGCCAAAACCTAATGGCTGACAGGATGATTGTTGTTGTTGCCACAACATTCACAACCATTGAGGAAGATCGATTGCATGACAGATCAATAGACATGCCTCTTGGTTGATATTGAAATCAACTAATGCCCCCACAAGGACACTAGATACGTACAAAGGTGGATCTAGCATTCCCAACTCGACCTGCCCAGATAGAACAATGGTGAACCCAGGGTACATGAATGACATCTTTCAAAACACTGCCATTCAGAGACAGTAGTTTCCAGACCTCATGAGAGACCCAAAGAGAAGAGAAGCTAAGTTTTCTATGCGTTGATGCGCATGCCAATGCTTGAGATGACAGGATGCCTTTACATGTTCTAGATTTTAGGCTGGTCCGCTCAGTTGATAAGCAATGGAGGTGATAGAAATGAAATGGAGTGGACTCAAAGACTGCATAGAATGCCAGGCACAATTCTTAATGCAAGATGATGTCATGTGAAATGATCTTTATGACGAGGGGAGCGGGGGGGGGGGGGGTTTAAATGAATTTAGCTTACCTCATGGAAGAAACTGTCATGATGAAAATAGTCTTCTTTTATGAAGAATCTTAAAATAGGTGGAAGTGGCTTGGGGAAGTGAGGAATTATGGGAAAGAAGAGAGGGAATATAAAACCAAAGGAAATAAACAAGTGAGGAGATCGTTTTTAGCAAAATAAGAAGATTAGCGATATATGAGAGAAAGATAGACAATACATAAAATATATCTTACAATATTTTGTTTACTTCGGACAACAATACTGTAACAAAATGTTGACCATTAAATGTAGATTTTTAATGAATGAATTGAGAAAAAGGCAAGCAAATATAGTAAAAAATTCCTCATTTAAAAACTTTATTATCCTATTGTCCCTCTTGATAATCTCTCAAGCTATTGATGGTAAATTTTGCAGTGTCTATTTACTTGTCTCCCCACAAGGACAAAACAAGGTCGGTTTTTAATGTGGGGAAAATTCAGGTCCCGCAAAATAGGCACGCCAGAATGACACAAAAAATAAAAATTGCCTTAGTCTAGGTGGATTTCTCCACCTCTGACAAAACATGTTGATCCTAGCTCAAAGACCAGATAGTATGAGCTAGGATTTTTGGAAGGCACCTAGCTGTAAGGTCATCAGGCCATGTAAAAGCCATGCTCTGACAATGAGCGATGGACAGAGCGTCCATATGCATTGTATTATGCAGCAGAAAAGTACTAAGATCTCACCCTACATTCTACACATGCGTGAAACGAGATTACAAACTTGTTTTAGGACAGCGTGTTCTCTAAAGAATAGGCCGAGAATAAACCCAAAGGAAGTAACTCAGATTGTTAAGTTAATGATCCCAAAACCGCTTAAGTTAATAGGGTCGTGTCAATAACCGGCTGCTCCAAGAATGCTGAAGGAAATGGCATGCAAGCTTTAAATCAAGTAATATAAAACATGTGAAGCTTTCAGATTTTTGGAACTAACGAAAAACATTCACATGTAAATGCAACAATTAATTCACGACATAGCTGTTGCTACTACTCCCTTTCTAGTAGTAAATGACTTTACACACACACACCCCCACACACACATATATAAGGTGCGAACGAAATTAGTTTGCAATTTTCAGCTGCTAATCTTATGTATATTTTATGTATATTTAACAAAAACAAAAACAAAAACTTTCGTTATCAGTCTTGTTTTCATAAAAGTAGTGACTATATTTACATTTTTTCTTCTTCTTTCCGAATAATTGATTATGGACAATTCTGAACCTCCACATTGTGGAAGAGACAAAGTTCTCGGAATCTGTGCTGGAAGATTCAAATAAGATTTTAGACTTCCTCAGCATCATCAGGAGAGTGGTAGAAAAGTTTAGAAAGGAATTGAAGACATGAGTTTGTCGCTGAAGTTCAGGAGATCATCAACAATGAATACAGCAAATCCATTTGTACGGATTTAGTATAGTGTTTTTGCGTTTTCAAGATGAATATTGATAATATGATAATGCAAATTATCAATCTGCATCTCAAAAAAAAAAAAAAAACTTAGTTGACAACACTTGACCTGACATCGAGCCTCTCGGCAACCTCTTTGATTTTTTTTTGTGTGGCACGACACCAATAGATCCAGTTGCAACACGAAGGATGAGCTAAAGGACAGGATTGCTGGAGTTTTTGGGGGCCTAAGTTGTGAGACAGTGTTGAAGGCCTGTGGTCGGTTTTGAGGTCGCCTCAAAGTTATCATCAAAGTCAAGTAAAATCAATAGAACAACTCCTTATCTCTTTGAAATCCAACTTCAAAGTGAACGTCCAAAAACAACAAATCAACCCTCTTTTATCTCCAACCAGGAGCATCTCATTTACATATCAGGTGGTCACATTGCAGGCATATAAAGAGACAAGGCAGCCATTTTTGTTTCTTTCTTCTTCATTCATTTACTTCCACGACCGACCCATTGAACTATGCACACATGCTAGTTAGGTAAGTCCCGCGTTTCCCTACAACTGACCCAAGAAAAAAAGAAAAAGAAACTACTGTATTATTTTTCTCTAGACAGCAATCTTGCAAACAAATATCGTCCACATCCCGTTATATATATGTACTAGAATACTTGTCCCAGGAAAGGTAAAATTAGTTACCCCGAACAGAACCGTTTTGCACCACTTTTATTTTCCTTAAAAAGATCACCAACATATGATACTAAACCCCATGTCTAGAATCCATATTCCAATTTTGATCAAAATCCACTACATGATTTTGACTAAAAAAAAAAAAAGTCTAAAATTTAAGGGATCTTAAGAAATTGAAATTCAGGTAATCTTGATTATTTGATGTCTACTGACTATGGATCAAATGTAATGCAAATTCGAAATATGTGAATTTTCAAATGGGTGGCTGTGTCCATATTTTGCACACCCCAACTCTTTAAAATACTCCAAAGAAACTGAAGTTTAGGGAATATTTATTAATTGATGTCAAATATCTCTTGTTAAAATTTCACAAAAATCTAAGGTATCTGAATTTTCACAAAGAGCTTCACCCCCTCCTCTTTGCCCCAAAATTAAATTAAATATAGCTTACATTATCCACCCTTATGCTTGGCAGCTGTGTTCCAAAATTCATACTGATCAGTTTATTAGTTTAGAAGTTAATCCTCTACGCACACTTCAATATATATATTAACACAGGTAATCCTGCCCCATCAGGGGAAAAGTAAGCCAGATGTAATTTTTTTTCTTTTCACTAAGGATTCACCATTTATCAAGGTCTAAAGGCCACTCGAGGATAAGGGTCAATATATGTCAAGTAGACGGTGAGACAACACCATGATCGGTAGTGACGGAAGTTTTAAAGAATTTAATTATCCAGGAGGATGGCTTAAGAATTTGTTTACATTGGACTTGAAAACGACAATGTTGTAGTCAGCTGAGAAGCAGTCCCGCGGTATTGAGTTCCATAGTCAGGTAGTTCGAAGAAAGAATTTTTTCTTGTAAGTTTCGTTTAGTTTTAGGCACAGGAAAGGAGAAAGTGGAAATTATTGACAGTGGCTAGACGAGTTTTTGTTGCAAATGTTTTACAGTGTGTGTGTGTGGAGGGGGGGGGGCCATAGAGCACCTACCATGAAAATAACGATAGAGTAGAGAATTTTGTACTCTGCCAAGGCAGGAAAGGGAGCCTTGAGCAGCATCTCCCCAGATATGGCAACAGTACTCCACCTTAGGATGTATTTGGCTCTTATACAGGTAGAAGATTGCATCAGGAGTGAGATACCTTCTGGAGCGATAAAATAATCCAACCATTTTTTCAGAGACCTTGGCAACAGATTTGATGTAAGTCTTCTATTTTAGGTCAGTTCCAGAAGCTTATCAAAGCAAAGTGCTTCCTCACGACAGGAGCTATTCATTTCAATTAGAATTAGGGCAGAGTTGGTGGTGAAAAGAGAGAAGCTTGGTTTTGGACACATTAAAAGCAACCAGCCACCTTTTCCCCCATTGCCCAACGTGCTCAAGTTTGGAAAAGAGAGAATCAGAAAGATCTTGGTCATTGCTGCTCTTTGAAGTGTTGCCATATATGGTTGTGTTGTCTGCATAAATGTTAATGAATGATCTTAGAATATGATTTGGGAGATCGTTGATGAAGATCAGGAAACAGGTTGGGCACAGAAAGGATGTTTGAGGCATGCCAGCGTTGATACTATGAGCTTCGGACTTCTGCCCTCAACGACTACTTTTATAAACCTATCAGAGAGAAAGGATTTGATTATTGGGAGGACATTTCCATATATTCCATGGCTAGCAAGCTTATGAAGTAGACCTTTATGCCAAACCCTATCAAAGGCCTTTGATAAGTCAAGAGCTATTGCTCTAGAAACGAAGTCCCCATCAATAGATTCACCGATCCTATGTGATATTAGCCAGCACATCGGCTGTCGATCTCACAGGATGAAAACCATATTGCTTGTTACTGAGTAGGTTGCTTTTGCTGAGGTGCGTGACAACTTTGATTTATCACAGATTCAAGCAACTTACTCATGACGCACAGGAGACTAATTGGTCTGTATTGAGATGCAGATGACCGATTTCCAGTATTTTTAAATACTGGGCAGACTGACAAAGTTTTTATCAAGGTGTTGGAGTATCAGTTTACTTTAAATTTATATAGGAAACTGATCACCCCCTCCTAAAATCAAAGATATATTTTTAAAAATTAAAAAAAAACACGGAATTCTCTACCGGCATGATAGATAATTGTACACAGAAAGAAAAAAAAAAAAAAATGGTCAGTAAAAAAGTTGAGAAAAACGGGTGGTGGAAAATAACGAAGAAGCGCCAACTTTTTTTTTATTAATAATTTAAAAGAAAATTAATTCCATGCTTTTTAGGAATCTTTTTCAAATATTTTTGATTTTAGGAAGGGGATCAGTTTGATATATAAATTTAACGTAAAATGATCCCCCACTTTCTGACCATCATACATTTTTTCAAAAATTTCCGAACAACCCGCGACATGATAGATAACTATACACAGAAAAAGAGAAGAATTTGGTCCGTAAAAATGTGAAAAAAAACCAAAGACAAAAAAAAAACATGAAACATGGTCAAAAAGAGGGGGATCAGTTTACGTTAAATTTATATAGGAAACTAATCCCCCCTCCCCTAAAATAAACAACATTTGTAAAAAAAATTCCAAAAGCACGCAATTTTCTAGTAATTGTACAAAAAAAAAAAAAAAAAAATTTGTAAAAAAGTTGAGAAAAACGAGTGGTGGAATATAACGAAGAAGCGCCGGCATTTTTAACAAGAGCCAACAAAACCAAAAAACAAAATCAAGGTGCTTCTCCAGATTAGGGTCCGAGCTAACTTTGACCCCGTCGTTAGGGTTAGGGGGTCAAAGTTAGCTCGGACCCTGATCTGAAGAAGTACCAAACATAAATATGCAACAAATGTTACCAACAGCAAGATAAGTTACTCTTCTACCAACCTACATAAGTTTATTTGTATTTTACCTTATTTTAAAGCGGTTTCTTTTTTGTTTTGTTTTTTTTTCAAAATAAACCGAGTGTCGAGTCTTACAACGAAAACAAAATGGTCGCCCAGAAGCCCTTGAAAATTTCTCAAAAATCCAAAATTAAACAAAATACTGATGGAAACACATCTAATAAATGTTACCAATCGTGCGAAAATGTAATGTTCTACTAGTATTTTGTTTAATTTTTTAGCAATTTTAAGGCTCTTCGAGCAGGGATTCTGGGCGACCATTTTGTTTTTCGTTCTTAACAGACTACACTTGATTTATTTAAAACAAAAACGCTTTAAAATAAGTTATTATACAAATAAACTTATTCAGGTAGGTAGAAGAGTAACTTATCTTGCTTTTGGTAACATTTAGTTGTTGCATATTTGTTTTTCTTTCACCCCTTTTGTTTTGTTGGCTCTTGTTAAAAATGCCCACAAAAGATTAGAGATAACAATTCTTCTAGTTAACGTAAAAAAAAGTGAATGAAAATGCTACGATATTTTTTTAAAGACAATGTTTTTTTAATTTTATTTATTAACGTTATTAACTTTTTTACATATATATGTATATATATATATATATAATTATATATATAAATAGACGTCGCAGTTTTTTTTAATAAAAATTACGGTACTTTTTTTTTTTTTTTTTAACATTGGGACCCGCGCTAACTTTGACCATGGTCCTAACCCTAACGACGGGGTCAAAGTTAGCGCGGGTCAATGTAAAAAAAGCACCAAAATTACAATTCCTCTTCAACTATTGTAGCATTTTCTTTGATTGTTTTTAAATGTTAAAGTGTAAAGATCTTAACATTTTTTTTTTATTAATGTTATAAACTTTGTTACATTAAAAAAATCAGTGACTACTTATGCAAAAACGCTAAATGTTTGTTAAATATTATAGTTAAATTGCTTTATTATTAAATTAATAAATCATCTGTTAAAAATTAAATTGTTTTTTTGTTCAGTAAAAAAGAGAAATGGGAAAATATTCTGGATAATTACTCCTCCGAAACCAAAATATTTATCGCCATTATGCTGACTAGCAGATATTAAATGTAAAAAACAAGCAAAAAAAACAAAACAATACATTTTAGAAAAAAAGACATTAAGTGGCCCCCTTTTTTTTTTCTAAAGAAAAATAATTATTAAAAAGTGTCGTTAATGGTAAATTTTAGATTTAGCTAGATAATGTTTAATACTGATTCATTAGGAGAAAAAAAAATTGCACGAAAGATGAATACACATCCATTTTTTTTTTTTTTTAAATCTCAACTGAACTTAATTCTTAATGCAACATTAAAGAACAGAATTACTTGGCAAAATATCTTTATCAAACAGTGAGTGTATTGTTGATTAAAAGAGATAACAATTGTTCTGGTTGATATAAAAATGATACATTGGACTTTGGTAATGTACACAACTATAAAAACAAAAGAGAAACACAGAAAGACTAAAGTGTTAGTTGGAGTTTATCTGCTGTTGAAGAAAGAACTACTTACTATTTTAGTTGCTCGGTATGGGCCACTAAACTCTTCATCTTCAGCACCTGTTTTTGAACTCATTGCTCATATTAGAGGAAACGTTTTCATTGAGGATTTACTTCTCTTAAAAGGTTTCCAGTCTGATCTTGTTCAACTTCATATGTTTTTTTTAGAAATCTCTGTTCAAAAACAGCGGACGTTATTCTGATTGATCAATTCTCTATTTAAGCTCGTCTCTGATTGGTTAATTTATCTACTAATCATGCGCATTGTTGCTCAGTACTGTAACAACATGGCGATAATGGAGGGCCCACTAAGTAAATGGACAAATGTCATGAAAGGATGGCAATATCGATGGTTTGTTTTAGACGAAAACTCTGGATTATTGTCTTATTACACAGTAAGTTTGTTGTCATTATTTATATTCGGTTCATATATTGGCTGATTTCATTCTGTATATCGTATTTGCTTGACGGTGCTTGAGTTTCTCTTTGCTTAAGTAATCATGTCTAAGTTTTTGGTTATTAGTAAACAATCAATAATAATAATAATAAAAAAAATTAATCTATATTATTTGATACTATTTTATGTTACATGTGGAATGCTTTATTTGTAACATCCAGTTATTACTAAATTTAAATAAATACTTGTATTTTTTTCCGTAGTATTTTTTATTATTATTACACCGTAATTTTATTGTTCTCTATGCTTATTTGCAATGTCTGTTTCATTACTGATTCAACTTAAAACCTTTTATTACTTTATTTTTTATTATGTAAAATAAATATTAAACATAGAAAATAGATTTGACTGTTCAAAATTTAATAGCAAGATTATTTTTTGTGTGTAAACAATCCAATTAGTTTATCTATCAAGAAGTGACACGCCTTCCTTTCGCGGTTTCTTTAATAAATTCGTGATTAAAAACATAAGTAATTTATGTGTTTATGTGAATAATAATGATCTTGCATATTTGATGTATTAATGACACATGACGAAAGTAAATAAGATTTTATTGTGAAATATTTAAAAGAAATCACTCTTTAGTGTCCGTTTCTCAACAGGATTGGATGCATTATCTCCTCGTTTTTTTGTGGTCTCACTTCATTCTCATTAACTATTTATTTGCTCAATTTCCGTATTAACATTCAGAAAAATAATAACCACATTTCAGTTCAGATTCAATCTGATATTAATTTCGTCTAATAAAAAATCAACTGTATTCTGCTGCTGTTTTATTTTGTGAAGTGTTACATTTACAGAACATTAGATCGAAGCTCTCTAATATTAAAATTGTGTGACCACCTTTCGCTTCTACACGACTTACACATTATTTAAAAAAAAATTACTATTACTCAAATATTTATTGAAATAAAAAAGTTTAATGTAAAATAAAACGAAGTAAAAAAAAAAAATCCCATTTAAAAAATAATTTAATTGCAAAATTAAATTTATCAGAATGCATTTCGGTTTCTTAAACAAAGTAGCCATTTTAATCT
This sequence comes from Sepiola atlantica, assembly GCA_963556195.1. Classification (NCBI taxonomy): domain Eukaryota; kingdom Metazoa; phylum Mollusca; class Cephalopoda; order Sepiida; family Sepiolidae; genus Sepiola; species Sepiola atlantica. The sequence goes on along the minus strand of OY744516.1, from coordinate 120,825,125 downwards.
TTTGTTAATAGTGGGGGAAAAAAATCAATGAATTACTTTCTGACGCTCCGAAAGTTAAAAGGCGTTTTAAAGCCTTTAAACTGGCTTTAAATAAAAGATTAAGAGATTTTCGAAGCTATTTACATCCATTACTTAAAAAAAAATAGAGATTAAAACATTACCTTAAATTTAGTTATAGTTTTATAACAGTATGGTTCAATTAATACTTTAATGACTAAAATATATCGTAATGATTAAATTTACTCTTGACAATCCTCTTAAAACAAAACTAACAAAAAGCCGACACAAAATGAAAAAAGCCCCCGGTCAACACCGGGTAGGTAAGCAATATTATATTAAAAATGGTCTGCTCCTTAAATGAAAAATTTCTGAGACCATATAAGATATTTGGTTTAAAAAAAAAAAAATTGGTTCAAGTGTACTATAGGAACCGTTTGAATATCTCCTCTATTTTGCTTGGTCTTCGCCAATATTTAGAAAAATGAATAAATAGTAATTCACTTTTTAAAGTGATGAGAATTTCAACTTAGATTTAATGTTTTAATCGCTGGCGGCCATGTTTTTTTTTGTTATTTTTATACGCCAAAAATAGTTTTACTTAAAACCTTTTTTTATTTTTTTTATTATATACAAACTTTGAACATTTTTTTTCTTTTCACACACACAATAAGTTTTAACCGAATTTAAGGATAAAAACAAAAATATTAACATAATCGTCGATGATTAACAATATCGAATATAGTATTCAAATTTGTATACGTTAAAAAAATAAATCAGAATTTTATTTCGCGACAAGTCGGAAGATTTACGATCAACAATGATCGGCAAACGTTGAGATTAGCGTCGAGGACAGATTGCGAAATTGTTAGATGGGTAAATATGCTAGTATAATCGACGTATTTCCAAGATGGTGGCATATTATGCATTTGTTATTATTAAATATGTCGATTATAATAGCATATTTACTCATTTAAAAGGTGTTTTTCTTCAGATTTCATGCGTAAGATTTTAACTCCAAAAGGTTTGTCATAATCTTAAAAAAAACAAACAAACAAACGATAAAACAATTTTTATCACTTATACACAATTCTTTTATCGCAATCTGTTCTCGACGCTAATCTTAACGTTTACCCAATTATCTGTTATCCCAAATTTGGTTTAGAAAAAGAAAGTGAAATGGGTGAGATATTTCAACCGTCCCTATGCTACAATTGAACCGAAAACTTTTAACAGAAAATTAGTCCGTATTTTACTTATTTTACAACAATTTAACACTAAGTAAGTAAAAGTAGAGTAACACCATTATTTTGGTCTACTCTGCCATTTTTATGCAAACATTTAACAGTGTACATTGTACACTTGTTGAAATTGGGAGATCGCCTTTTTTTTTCTTTTCAGACTTACAGCAAATATAAACTACCCCCCCCTCATATTCTTTTATTGTTACTTTATATTGCCTGCGAAAGACTATATTTCAAATATACATTAGTAGATATTACTATATTTGAATAAACACGTAAATCTTTCCATAATTTATTGTCAATATCATCTGTTTTGTCAGCTGACAATGATAACAAGCGTCCCTGCTGTTCAGCACTGGAAATTGATTCCTATCCGACATGACTAGACTTATTTTGTTTATTTTTAGTCAAAACAGTCTTTTAAATCAATATTTTCGATGAATTAAACGGATTAGTTTAAGATTAAGCTTTGCTTTATCGATGAATGACTCGAAAGCTGATGATGATTAATAATTGACATTTAACAAATAACAGATGCCCCTATTTACTTGTCTCTCCACGAGGGCAAAATTATACACCAGATCGATTTTTTTTTTTTTTATGTTGGAAACATTCAGTCTACCCTCCCCCCCCCCTCGAAAAAAAGCACTATCTTGTGAATGAAGGCACCTCTAAGACAATAAAGCCCTCTCTCCCCATCCGAAAGGAGGTAATGCCTGGGAGGATGATCATCTCAGACTGAACAGATACTTTATTCTAGCCATAAGCAATCATTTTTAAAAGAAAATTCCACATTTTTCTAGTTTTAGATTGTGTGTGTGTGTGTGTGTGTGTGTGTGTGTGTGTGTGTGTATATATATACATACACATATATATATAAACAATATTATATTATTTTTACTTAAATATGCCGGCGTTTCCAACTTTCGCTCTCATCAGTGTACTCCGCACACTTTCACTCTATCCCCAAGGCCATCGGAAATATCACGTGATACAGGAGAAATTAAGTTCTATTTGTGCCTAAATACAGTGGGCATTAGACAATCTAGAGGGTTCAACGAACGTTATCGGAACATTGCTTATAGCTAAGTGACAGTCTGTTTTTAATATCTGCCGAACAGTGCTCAACTTTAATTTCTTAAATATTTATAACAATATTTATAAATAAATATTAACTTATTTTTACCTACATACACCGGCGTTTCATATAACAGTTTTATAGATACAAATAGTAGTTTTGTGTCAATTCGAGCCTGTGTTACTAATTCGTGCTTGCTACTTTTGTCATTGCCTGCAAAAACCCACAACCATGTACAAAATAGTGAATGCACTGAATAATGCTATAAATTTTAGCTAAAATAAAATGAAAAAAATAGACTGTTTCGGTCGTGTAGGCATAAAGTAAAAGAAAAAATTAATGTGGTTGTACATATTAACATATCTTTTTAATCTTAGTACAGTTCACACAAACAGAAAATTCTGAACTTTACATCTGTGGGGAAGTAGAGATTTGTAGTGGAAATAGAACTGTGAGTTACAAGAACCAAATCTATACATGATGTATTAACTTTATTTCTCATCTACATTCAACAAGTAATAGAAAGGTGTTAGTAATTAAGAGGGCAAATGTTCATGTGTTTTAACAAAGAAAGTCGAAACAAAGAAAATGTTATCATAAGTCCATAAATCTGGACAAAGAAAAATGATATAAGTCCATAAGAGGAGAATGTTATTTAGCGCTACGAAAGAGCCACGATTAGATGGCTCTGCCATGTCAAGCCAGAAAACGACACTCTCTTTGAGACTGTTCTCTTTGAGCTTGGTATAAAAGAAATATCTGATGTCCTTAAACTGGGCAGGATGAGATGGCTTGGCCATGTCGAACGAAGCTCCAGCTGGATCTCCCGTGTTGGAGACATGTCCATCGCATCAAGTTGGCAGGCTGGAAGACCAAAGCTCTTTTGGCATGAGCTGTGTTAATGCGATAGTGCAGCTCTGGGAATTGCAAACTTTGATCCTCGTGACCGCCGAACCTGGAGAGGAAGACTTCGATCAAGACTGACAGACAGACCCCCACTCTCTTATAGAGAACTAATCAAAGGCCTGTTGAAAATAAATCGGATGATGATACATATGAAGATAGGAGTATTTAGTTAGTTTGTGAGACTGGCAGAGTTTGTGGTATTATTATTAGGAAGTAATTCCATGTGCTGATGCCAATAGCCAGCAGCTAAAGGTGAGATTTGTTTGCGCACCAATAAGGAGTTTTGTAGTTATTCTGAGTGATGTGGGTTTATTAGGAAACTTGGCCCTCTTTCTGGCTAACTGCTTGAAAAGTAAGGATGCGCTTCCTTAAATAAGATTCCTGAACAGGTGCTCGGCTTCTAGGAGAGATTGTTTTTCCGATATAGGGAACCAATCAAAATTGTTTACTCTAATCAGGACTGAGCATTCAAGTCAAGCAAATATCAAATGATTTTAGACATCGTTATTCTGCGGTTGTTGGTGTTGCTACAGATGTGAAAGAACGTAAAAAGTTATTAGCTTGTATAAGCTACTCTCTTTCTTTCTCCGTTCGTTGAGCTTACTCTTTCCTTACATTTCTTCCTATTTGTATCAAGGAAAATGAGATGCAGTTAAATCAATAGCTTTGTGATGTCCGCTCACAAAATGTCAATTCAAGCCAGTGTTATTAATTTGTGCCTGCTATTTTTGTCATTACCTGCAAAAGCTCAGAACCATTTACAAAATTGTAAAGAAAAATGATTTCACATAAATGTACAAATTCTACATTTTCAACCAATGAAAATGATACCTGCTTGTTTGAAACATTAAGCTTAACGAGCTGGTGTGAGATACCAATTTCTTATAAAAACAGTAATGCAATAAACAAAAAATTCAGAAATAAGTTTTACAGATCCTCAAACAAGACAGAACGACATTATGACCCCCCCCCCTCTGCATTTCGAGGCCAGGGGAAGCAAATAAATACTCAAATCGCACACACCGAAGCAAACGACTATGCTTACACATTCACATATCATGCAATAAAAAAGAGGCAACATATACACACACTGACAAATCAACATGGTTAAGCAACTATACACACAATGCTACATTGCCTACTAGTCTGAACACACATTCACACACTGACAGAGGCTGCATGCATACAATGTTTTTTTTTTTTAACGCACACATGCATACAGACAGAAAATACACTTCTAACGCTCGTCTTCTTCCACCCTGCAAACATGCTACAAACACAAGAACTTTAGCTTTTCTAAACAAATAATTTATTCACTTAAAATATCTTTTACACCACTGTAAATTTACATAGGTATAAATGTTATGTTCGTTAACCATGTTTTCATCTTTTTTAGTCACAACACCATTTTGGTGAATTTAGCATTTTGTCAATTTTCCTCATTCGTCACTTATAACATTTTAATTGTTAGCATAGATCTTGATACATTTCCAAAAAGGTGACCGTCGTCTATATTCTATCCAAGCCATGATCCACGTTACACACCAAAAACTAAATTATGAATTCTGACCCCTCTCTCAATTAACGGATGCCCACCACTGTGTATAGGCACTATATGCAAAGATAATGCTGCATGTTCGGTGGTTATTTTCCAAAATTGTTAGTAAAAGTATTTCATATATTCATAAGCAATAACCCTAACCCGGAACAAACATAACCCTTATTCTAAACAAAGTTAACTTATGGGTCCTGTAATAGTCAGTTATAAATTATCTCCCCTTATTGGAACTCTCTATTGGCATCACTCAAGAAATGGAAATGAGGTTTCATCCTCTTCTTCATTAAGATAATTCAAACGTGTTCAAAAAAAACAAAAAAACTAACAAAAACAGTCAATAAAAGCATGGAATGAACACATGTGCATTCTCTTAATTCCTGACTTTAAGCCTTATCTCAATATATTAGGTGGTATCGGAAGTGGAGACTCAGTATGGACCTTCTACAACCTCCAAATAGACAGGCAACGTCAAAAGAAAATTTCAAAACCTGGTTGCAGAAATTTGAATTATACCTTAAGGCATCAGAAAAAAAAAATGTTGAAGCCTGATAGCGTTAAATGAGTAATCTTACACATAACTGACGAGAAGGCAATTGAAGTCTACAATGCATTGTCTTTCACAGATGAGATGATAGATACAGTTTTTGATTTGCAAGTTTGGAGCTGCTTTTTGGCTCGGGCAAAGTGTAGTATTTGTTCTGATACTACACTCCATCCTTTCTGTCCTCGCTCAGAGGAGGAGAACTCCTTTTAGATTGAGGCAATTTTTATTTTTGTCTCGATCAAGAGTGCCCCATTTTGGGGAACTAGATTTTCTTTACATTAAAAACTGGCCTTGTGTCTAATTTTACCCGGGGGGGGGAGTAAATAGGGCTTAGTTCACAAACAATATATTTTCAATAACAAATCAGAAAGAAGGAACATTTTTGTCTTTCTTAACAGACATCAGCTTTCAAGTCACAACTCAAAGACTATGATACACAATCTACTAATATCGGGGGGGTGGGGTGTATAGGGCGATAGAACAAAGTCAAAATTGAGGGATCTGGCAGACAGTGATAAGCTTTTGTAAATGTGATGAAATGACAAAAAAACGCAACCTGTAGGAATTAGCTGTATATGATATAAGGTCGAGGCGGAGATACCTGCAGAAAAACAATTTTTATAAAATGACTATAGAAATGACTGAGCGAAAAAAGAACATGCGATTAGATAAAAAAAAAAAAAAGTGGAAGATGTGGCTTTTATTACGTAGACCGAGCATATCTTACTAAGGGACAGGCATGCAGGAATTGCCAAAAGGTTGGGCAAATTACCAAATACAGAAACGGCAAACATTAGCATCAAAAGAAAAGCTAATTACACAAACTCTGCTTTATCATAACACCAAAACATGTGCAACTTGTACTAGAGAAAGATGAATGTGATAAGCTGAACCTAATTAAGTGGCTGAACATTATCCAAAACTTGGACAAAAACAACATAACTCTCAACAACAAAAATTGTAAACATCAAGCTAGAATATCCGTGTTTTTAGTCAGAAATAAAGATAGTGAGAGGATTGCCCCAAATTGTGACTTGTTCATTACTTACAGAGATGCACAACTAGAACAACCTCTTATTAATCATCAAATACTAACTCTGACCACGGAAAAAATGGTGCAATAAACCTGTGTAGACATTGGTCATAAAGAGTACCTAATAATAGTGGATAGCTACTCTGATTATCCGGATCTTTACCAGCACAGATGAGTGAAGCCGTGATCAAAGCGATGCAACATAGTTTCAGCAGATTTGGAGTTGCGGGAGAAGTATTCTCAGACAATAGCTCATATTTATATGCAATTCACAGCTGTGTGATACTTTAAAAGGCTAACATCATTGTCCAATGAACTTCTTGAAAAAAAATCACAAAAACCATACAAACAGTCAAAAAATCTTCTTCGGAAATGTAAAGATCCGTTGTTAGACTTATTAATTAAAAAAAAATTTTTTTTTATGGAAATCGCTCCAGACAAGGCATGAAGCCACTTGATGTAGAGAGCTAAAAAAAATACTACTTCAAGGTCTAAAACTAACCAACGATAAGTGTTAGATGGATAGATTCCGTCCCAGAAAACAGCAATTCTTTCCCCTTTGTCAGAAACATCGTTCATGGAATGTGAGGACTAAAGGACAAAATAAGTGAAGCAAGAGTTACGAGGCTGCCAAAAGTAAACCTAAGGTCCACTTTCATCAATACATCGCACTACACTATCATCTTCAGAAATGATGGAAAGTTAAGGCACAATCTTCTAGTACTGGCCAAGCGAAGCAAGGTGAGTGTAGGCCTCAATGAAAAAAAAAAATCAACAAAGGGTGAAGCAAAACAATTATGACAGACAAGGGTACAAGAAAATTGGAAGTGTTAAAACCAAGTGATTCAGTTGGAATATGAGACATCATTACCAAATGAAGCATTCATGGTGTTGCCGAATTCTGGTGCGCTACTATGATGGAATCGTTTAAACTTGCTAAAAATAACACAATCATAACATACTTGAAGAAACATGATGGACCCTTCCATCACAAGAGAACACAGAAGAGTAGAGCCCACTATCAGATAGTGAAACTGAACAAGAACGAGCTAATCTTATTGGAAAGCAAAATTCAGAAATGCAACCTGACTCGGCAATACGACGGAGATGATCTGTGTGTAAAGTACAACCACCAAAGAAAATAAACTTAGAAAAAAGAAAGTTAAGCTGTTACTTAAATTAGTTTAAAAAAAAAGAAAAATTAAGATGTAGATGGAATAGGCAATTATAAGTTATTCCCCCTTTATTAGAACTCTTTACTGACATTACCCCAGAAATAGAATTGACTAGATCATCTTTCTCATCACAGATAGCATCCGGCTCAGACGTGTACAAACACATCTAATAAAAGCATGAAGTAAACACCACATGCATTCTCTTAATTCCTGACTTCAGCCATATTACAGGTCCTAAATCTATAAAAAAATGCTTTTTACTAGGTGACTTTGGTCCTACACCATATTAGTATAGAATAGTTGAATGACTAATTATCTTCTCTTGTCTAGTCATTAAAATAGCATCCTGAAAGACCATTCATCATTGTTAAAAGTATTAAATAAAACAAAAATTACTTGTTTGTTTTCAATCAAAGTTGGAATAATTGTTTATGACACTAAGTCTGCGCAACACAAAATTATGTCTGATCATAGGTTGGAAATATTAATAGCTGTATACATAGTTATACTTGCATATACAGTCATGGTGTAAGCAGTCACTTTACAAATGTCTTCTTTTTTTTTTTTTTTTTTTAATATTTGTTTTAATTGTATTAACTACGAGCAAAGCTCCCCAGTGTTGCTTGCGGTGCGAATAACAAAACAAGACTTACAAAAAAGTGTGCGCACCATATATGGCTAAAATAAAACCATGATCAAGTGCATGAGTGGAAAGGAAAGCAAAGCAACAAAATCCTACTGAATTGTGTCAACTGTCTAATGCGTTTTCATTGGTTAATATATCTTCAGTCATGTTACTCTTTGAAAATACCTTGTATTTTGAAAACGATGAAAAGTTAAAGGTATTATTGTCCGTGGTTAATACATCCTCATTCTTGCTATTTAAAAAAAAAAGAAAAAAAGTAAAACTATTCGGTATTATCTCATCCTTTATGAGAGGGAAATGAGTTTATTGCTTGTCGCTTGAGGCTCTTTTTATTTGCAGAGAGTGCTGACGTGACCATACAGGTATTTTAGTTCCCATTCAAAGTGCCCCTTTTTTAAGGAGTCGATTTTTCTCCACTTTAAAATCTTACAATGTGTGCGGCAACTGTAAAGAGTAGAATTTTTAAGTTACCAAAAGCTTTGAGAAGTCTTGAATTTTATCTACCTTCAAAATCACTTCAATTTCAAGACTAAGTAAAGTTCACGTCAGTTAGTAGTAAATAAATGCACGTTTCTTTTTAATTGAGGACACTAATACCTGTAATTAAAATTCTCATGAGCAAAGTGTAATCTGTTCTGTTCTCGTTCAAAGGAGGAGGAATCCTTTTTGACAGGGGCAATTTTAATTTTTTTGCCACAGAGTGCCTCTTTTTGGGAGCTGAATATCTCCTATATAAAAAAAACTACCTTTTGCCTAACTTTCCCATGTGGGGAAGCAAGTAAAATAGGGACATCAACATCTTGTAATAAAAAAAAAAAAAAAGTAGCAACTTTTTCAATGACAGAAAGAAAAAGGTGAACACTAAGTGAAAGTGGGGGTGGAATTTTAGTGTAAGTTTGGTGGAAAAGTTTAATAACAAGGGAGATAACATTTTTTTTTTTTTTTTTTTTTTTTTTTCCAACAATTGATTTTAACAATTCTTTTTTTCATGTTAAGAAAAATTAAAATGATAAAAAATAGGATAAGTGTTCAGTGTTCTAAATTGATGCGTTTCATGAACCCAACCATTTTGTGTGGGAGGGCAATTTCGCATATAAATTAAACATAAAATGATCCTCCTTTTCTGGGCCATTGTAACTTTTTTTAGAACAATTAACCAAGTCTTTTTACCACTAATCCTAAGTCAGTGGCAAGCACCTCTCCCAAACAAGAACCGTCATCAAACCACACGTAATCGCCTATTCCAATAGCCAATTAAATCGCACTTTTAGTGTTTTTCTTTGTTTCGTCAAATGGAAAAGTTGTTTTCCTTTAACTAGCGCCCCTCAAAATGTTTGCATCAATCTTCAGAATGTTTTCTTTTGAGAAATTTAAATTCCTGCTCATTTATCCAGTGTAGTGATTGAAACGATTATTTAGTGACATTTTGAAATGTTTTAAATTAGTATAGTTAACAGACGAGAAATCGAAAACGAAGAAAATATACAACAAATAACTTGTTATTAAACGGAATAAAATTTAATTTTCTACCGACATGTATAATTTTAAAGTGTGGAAGCTGTAAGATTTATCTCTGAATATGTTATTGTTACTTTCACTTAGTCAAACACGAGTAAATAATAAAAAAAATTGTTTGTAGATGGTTGGTCGCTTATTTCAGACTTAAAAGATAGTTTTAAAAAATGACTTACCCTACCAATAAACAATAAGTGTGTGTGTGTGTGGGCGGGAGGTGTTGGGTGACAGTCGGATTTAGGGTTAGTGATCAGGTAAATTGTTTTTTAAGGAATGAGACAACAACAACAGTCGGCCATATCGGATTTTTACTGTATCCAAAAGACAGATATCGATGAAATGTTATATTGAAATTAAAAAAAAAAAAAACACTTTAAAAGAGTTTCAGAACTTTAAAACTACGCAGGTCGGTAAAAATTATTTCTTGCGTTTGGTAAAAGTTATTTGTTGTATTTGTATATTTTGTTTGTTTTCGATTTCTCGGCTGTTAACTATACTGCATGAATGCAATTAGATGATTTAGTATTATTTTCCAAAATGTAAATAGTTCAAAATTGATGTTATCATTTTAAAATTTACAAATAAGCTCATAAATACTGATGATTAGTCAAATCCGAAAATCCATATCGTCTTGATTTACTTGCCTCTTCACGAGGGCAATGTTAGACGCAGGATTGGTTTTTAATGTCGGGGAAAATCCCCCTCCCCTCACACTAAAAACTCTGACAAACTGGATTGGAACAAAAATAAACTTTAAAAATTCTCTTAGTCTGGAAGAATTTCCCCTCCTCTCGGGACAGAACAGACAACGCAATTAAATTTAACTTTCAAGATCTAAATAAGATCTTGAAAGTTAAAAAAAAAATGGTTTAAAGACAAACAAACGGCATACTTAAAACAAACAAAAAATAGAAAACGCAGAAATGAAAATAAACTTTCGGGCAACGTCAGGTAGATATAGGTAGTATTTCATATTTGTTAAATATTTATGGCAAATCTTTGGCTAGTAATGTTTTAATCATCACAATTTTAATTTACAGCTGCTGATATTGGATTATCTGAAGCTGGATAGTTATTTGTAAATGCTAAACCTTGATAAGTCTGTATGTGGTTTGTGTTTGGCTTGCATTACAATCGATCGGCATCTTACATGGTTTTTAAAACATTGTGAAATAAAAAAAAAAAATCCTTGAACTTTTTTATGAAACCTAATCGCCTAATATAAGGGAGGAAACTCTAACATCATTGCTATTTTTTCTGAGTTTTCTCCCTTACTTGAAGCGTTCCCTAAACTTATATATCTGAAGCTACTTATTATGTATATGCTGTTTTTGTATATTATTGCTTAAGAAATACTCCCTCCGAAAGAAACCCTAAAAAAACAAAACGCAGAAGGGAAGCGATCTAAAGTCAGAATAAAGCAATACTTTTGTTCTCAATAAAAATAACAAGGATTAAATCAGTGCTGGTAGAAGTAGCATATATAAGGGGTTGACAGAGGAGGCTGATCCCGTTGAATAATAAATGGCAGTGTATTTCAGTTTAAAAATTTTTTTTTTTTTTTTTTTTTTTTTAAATTTTTTTTAAAGCTTGAGTGTCAAGTTGAGGTGACAATTCAAGCGAATATCTCTGAAAAGTATGGGAATTACAAGGGTGTTTCAAAATTTTTCATGCATCAAGTTAAGGGCATGCATTTGAAATCTATTTAGTGTATGGAGCTGTTAAAAAAACAAACGAACAGATGTTATTTTTTTACATACAAATGTGTCACCGCTTATCCAGGCCCAAAAGCCACTCAAGGTTAATGATATTGTCAGTTGGACGATGATCTGGAGAAGATTGTAAACAATAGGTCTAATGGGCAGAATTTGATTATATAAGACGATGGCTGAACAAGACTTTGTTAACATTGAAATTGAAGACGTGTTGTAGTCAGCTAGGAAGCAGACCCATGACATTGTATCCCATAGATGGGACGTTCTTGGAAGGAAACTGTTCGTAGAAGTTCCGTTTAGTTTTAGATACACCAAGGAAAAAAAAGAATTTTTTACAGTGGTTGTAGCTAGACGAGTTTTTGCTGTGAATGTTTTACAGCGGGAGAGGACCAGAGATTGGAGCTGAGTCGAGCACTTACTATAAAAATAATGATAGTAGAGAAAGACTAGCAACGTCTCTTCTGTAAGAAAGGGGCTGTAGGGAAAGAGATCATATCCCACTTAAATGAAAAGTTCCTCTGATCTAAAAATGAAACCTCTCAAAACTGGTTGGCTCAACGAAAAAGGGAGTCCGAATGAATAAATGATGTATGAAACAACCCATTGTTATGATCTACTCTGATTAATATACATGCAATGATATTGCTGTTTCGCCTGCAATGATGAACATGCTCTTGTGTTCATCTTGTAAAGATGGAAAAAAAGCATGAAACGTGTAGCTTGAGAATATTAATTATTAATTAATGACCGAAGCAAGCTAACTTTTCACGGGAGGAATAATGACTTCTGATTGGCTGGAGGGCTAATCGGATGTTTTTGTCCTAGTCAGGTGTTCATTTGAACTTTCTATTTTTATTACGGTAGACTAGAAAAAGTTATTTGATCAGTATCAGCATTAGTGAGGTGGCGAATTGAATAGAGTAATGAGTTGTAAAGCCAACAATGGTTTTATAGCTTTACAAGTAAAACCTGAACAACCGTGTCTATTCAATCTGTTTAGCATTTTGAATGCTACTTGAAACTATAGCTTGACAGGCTGACCGGCAGACAAAGCCTCTTGTAAAGATGTGAGGATGCAACAAAACGAATCTTCTCTTGTTAATTAGCTAGCCTATCCTTTTGTTGACTTAGTTTTGCATCAATCTTCTAATTTTTCATTCCACATTGAATATGCATTCTATGATGTTCTAATTTAAGTTTAAGAAAAAAAAAAGAAGATAAGTTATTTTAATCATTATTAAAACTTGGTATTTATTCAGCTTTTGTTTATGCTATTCTAGATTTTTATAATTCGTTTCTAACCATACTTATGATTTGGATACTTCTTTTTGGTATCGATATAATAATAACCTATTCTGACACAGCTAATTTAATAATGTAATATGGAGCAGTAATTGCAGTTGTATCATTGACTGCATTTGAAATAATATACATGGACAAGATGACTGCCGGAAAAAAAATTCAATTGATTTTGATGCTACTTCAACATTTCTACAGCTTTATTTTAATCTCTTTCTGAAATAAGATAAAGATATTTCTGTCACTGAGAATAGCATTGATAAATATAAGATCAATTTAAAAAAAATTCTTTTTAACGCATTTCATTACATCGTATATTGAATAAGTCAGGGAAAAGAAGCAGAAATGAATAATAAAAAAAAGCAGAAATAATAATAATTATCTTTGTAGTAATAGTTATTTTTTGTCTCGTTGTGGCTTGCGAGACAACGGATATCCCCTTGAAAGGGTGCCTGCATGATAAGTTTATAATGAAGCAAGTGTAGCACAATCTCAAACTGCAATTCTTCTGAATCAGCATTGCTTAACTCCGGTGGCAAGAAGAAATCCAACATGACCAGAAGCAATGCTGTGACAAGCAGAGAACTGGTATTATTAGTTAGAAAGCCCGGAGACTCCATTTATTTGTCAGACTTTTACTATATTTAAATACTAATACCAACAATACTAATATTATGACTTTACTATATTGATTCACAAATAAGCTGACTTCTTTGGCTTTGTAAGCGTCATCTATAACGTAGGTATACTTGTTCTTATCTATGATGCCTTGTTTGCTAGAACTTTTGTTTGATCAAAATGCAAACCATAAAATACATCTGTTCACACAAGACATTTCTTTATTTGTATTAAAAAAAATAATTTTTTATATTTTAGCACGAGTCCGATTACATCAGTAATTGTTCTAATGTTTCATCCTCCCATCTTATCGCTCTCTTTTGGAGGGTTTGTTGCTCCGATTGAACAATTTACATTTTTGTCTCTGAGGTAAAGGTTAGAAATATTGGTTAATTATAGAAATTACAGCTTAGTATTTTACACAATTAACAAAATTTCATACAAATAGTATCTATTTCAGCAAAACAACTTAGTTAACAAATAATTGTGAACCGCTATTCAAAAAAGAACCTTGAGTTTATTTTCAAATAACAACGAATGAACACAATAAAAAAAAAAAAAGTAACGATTGCTGGCATGACTTGAATCTTTATAAAGGAGCATTATTTATCTTGCAACTGATTGGATTATCAATGAATAAAGAATCTTGTTAATGCAAAGGGATAATAGTTTAAATAGGTGTTCATATATACCTCTGCCTCAAAGATACTTTTTGCTCACAGACCTTTGACTATGCTGACAATATTGCAGTTATCGAATAAGCCGAAGTAAAAGCTGGCACAGAACTGAATGGCCTGAAGATAAACACATGAAAGGTCAAAAGATCGCTAGTCAATGTTCCTCCATCTTAAAGAACATTGTTCTATCTAAATAAAGATGCCCTTAAAATTGTTAAATATCTTGATACCAAATTTATTGCTACAGGTTAAGGCAAAGACGAAATCACAACTCGTATCAAGTCTACTGTTCCATCTTCTATCGCTTGCAACATTGACTCTGGTCTTGCTCAAGTTGTCAGTCAAGTGTCGAATGTACTAAACTCTGAGCTGAATAATTTTGCTCTATCGTGCCAAGACGTGTCCGGTCTATATTAAAGATTTGCACCCTCTAGAAGTATTCTACAATTCCTCTCTTCAGTGCATCCTGAGAATACGCTGATCCCGGCTCATCTCCAATGCTGCGGTATGTGCCTACTGCTAAAGAACACCATATTGGTTGAAATCTGCTGTTCATATATCTACATTGATTGAGCCATGTTCTATTAACAAATCTTCCATTATCTTACAAATTTCCCAGATCCACCTCAATACTAGCAAAAACATGACGGATCAAAATCTAGCAGACTTTGTCGGCAATCACTGATCCCCAAATCTACGCTCTTTGACAGTAAAATCGTGAGTGACTGGAAATCACCAGATCACACTTGATGATACTCATTCGACACATTGAAATAAAATTTGAGACTGTCTGGATTTGCGAAGGAGCTGACTCAACCTTTCTTGGTTGATAGCAGACACAAGTACAACTGCTACTGGTGTAGATTTGAGCGGTATTTATTCAGAAAATCTATGTTAATTTAAAAATTGTCAGCATGAACCACAAACGTTTCATTTGTTTTATGTTCTCTGATCATAAATATGCAAAAGTATTTTTCTTCATTCTATGCGTTGGCCTATCGATTGATATTGATTATATTTTGTAGATACCAATTTTACAATGACGTTTTTGTAATTATGAGTGGATATTAATTTAAAGAAAAGCAATAGTCGATATTGTTGTCAGTTTAATTATTGGAAATGTTTAACGTGAACATGTGGAATGGTTAAATGTTTTATGTAAAAGTAAAAAAACAGTACAACTGTTCTAAATAGATTAAGGATTTTAATCAGTAATATTTAAGCAGATAGTGAAATGCTTGTTACTAACAGGGCAGTGAAGTTTGAGCAAATTTGTTGCTTTAGGAGTCTGAGTTGGAGCAAATTGGCTGACTATATAAAAAAACAATAAGATTCATTTCGATCGCCTTAGTTAAATATACGTTTTTAACTCCTCCTCGCTCTGTAAGGGGTGTTCAGATTGGTTGCAACCACCACTCTCTCTGGTTGTATTTGAATTGTTGAAGGTGAATTCAATTTTCTGTCAGTCTCAAAAATGTAATTGTCTAGTTAGATGCCCGAGGAAACCACAAGGTTGAAATAAATTATTGCATCGACAATTATGTAATTTCGTGTTATTATATTTTATGTTATATATATATATATATATATTTATATATGTTCGTTTGTATGTATGTTATCACCTTCCACACCCATTTAAAAAATGAGATTGTCCGATCACCAAAGTTTTAATGCAAAAAAGTAATTAAAAAAATATCTGTTGTTGTTACCATAGATTAAGATTTTACCCATTTTAAAATGAATTGTTCCAAAATCGAATAAACCGACATGCATAGAATTCTGTCATCCCGTTGACTTAAACAGTATTAAAAACATGTTCTTTGCATTCTTTTTATTTTAATACATCTAATTGTTACAGTTGTAAATAAATTTTAAAAAGTGACATCAAACTGGATGAGAATTCTGCTTAGCTGATTTTTATATTCCACATCAGTATCCATCCTTATCCCCTTTCTGAACTTTTAAATAATTAATAATATACGATAACAGTGGGTCAATGTGTCTAAACTTTTGCTCTAAAAACCTATATAATAAAGATGAACATCTGTGTGTCTGTCTATATGTCTGTAGGAAGAAAAAACTACTTGATAGATTTTTATGAAATTTGGAACATAGTAAACAATATAAGGAGTGTTATGAGCTATATTTTATTTATTTTTTAGGGGAGTAAGGGGGAGACTCCTGTTTAAACATAAATGTACCCAACTATTTAAATTTAGAGTTCCCTAAAATCTACTAAGTAAAATCAAAAAATGAAATAAATACATTCGTGTGTGTGTGTGTGTGTGTGTGTGTGTGTGTGTGTGTGTGTGTGTGTGTGTGTGTGTGTGTGTGTGTGTGTGTGTGTGTGTGTGTGTGTGTGTCTCTCTCTCTCTCTCTCTCTCTCTCTCTCTCTCTCTCTCTCTCTCTCTCTCTCTCTCTCTCTCTCTCTCTCGTTTTCTCTCTCTCGTTTTCTCTCTCTCTCTCTCTCTCTCGTTTTCTCTCTCTCTCTCTCTCTCTCGTTTTCTCTCTCTCTCTCTCGTTTTCTCTCTCTCTCTCTCTCTCTCTCTCTCTCTCTCTCTCTCTCTCTCGTCCGTTCGTTCCCTATAGAAAGAAAGGTTAGAGAATTTACATAAAAACTAAGTGTATTCTGATGTAAGATTTTCTGGGGAAGACAATGGAAGTGGTTCTGAATCTGTATTCCTCTTGATGTGCCGAATCTCTACATGCCCCTACTCCCTAAGTGAGCTATAGAGGCAGAACCTCCTTAAAATACAAAATATCTGATTTTAATGAAATTTAAACAATATATATAAAACACTAATTCAGAGTTTCCAAAATTTCAGCTTTTTCCGACTCTATTAGGGCATGGAATGGGGTGGGGTTGGTGAGGTCAGAAGAAAAAGAAGAAATATGGTGTTATGAGCGTAGTGAAAAAGTACATAGTGTTCCTCATTCTATCCTGAGCAACATCAAGTCTTCCTGCTAGTTCAAGCTAAGATTATTAAAGAATACTGTCCTACTCCTTAATATTTACTATACCATTGCATGTGATGTTGTCTCCCACCCCATCCTGGGCAACGCCTGGTAACCTTGCTAGTGTTACATATTCTTAGTTCATATTTGTCTATTTAAAACAAAAATCTTGTTTGAGTGAAGGAAGAATTAGGTCACATTGCTGTGGCTTAAACAATCCCTTGCAATTTATTTGCACTGTTTAAATTAAATATTTTGTTGTTTATCTACCATGTTATGCAGCGGATTATTCTGAAATAATGTCTGCATTTTAATTGTTAACATCCTTAATCCGCTTACTAATATACTGAGCAGGAGGGAACCCAACTTCACATGATTCAAAATAACTGGCTTTCGCCAGTTATTTTGAATCCTGTGAAGTTGGCAGTTTCAGACAAAATAAATGTTCTTATTAGGATTGGTAAAGATGGAGGGAAGGCCAACATTTTTGTAATATAAGGCTAATAAATACAATTCAAAACAAATTATCTTCTATTATTCTTACACACATGTTCATACATGAATGATAGTTCTTCTACAATTCTTTTATAAATGTGAAAGGTTTTGAGTTATGATTCTTCATAGAAGTCTAGAGGAATATTAATTCTTTCAGCAGAAAGCACAAAGTTGTTGAAGAGAATTTGAGAAATGTTATCCATCCTTACTCGTTTTCATCCAGCTCAGTTTGTGGAAAGAGAGTTGGGTGCAACTCATTTTTTTTTTTTTTTTTTTTTTTGTGATACTTGTAAGCATTGGGTACACAAGGAGTGTAGTCGGATTACTGGTAGGTTGAGAGATGATAACCAGTTTGTGTGCAAGAAGTCTAAGACAATGGAAATGGATAAGAACTTGGATGTGGAGAAAGTATATTTGGATGGCGAAGCTATTGAGGTTAAGTTTTGTTACATTGGTGATACAATTGATGCACAGGGCGGGGGGGGGGCAGGTGCTAGTGTGATTGCAAGAATTAGGAGTGGAGGGAGTAAGTTCAGGAAACTTCTGCCATTACTAACTAGCTGAGTGTTACCACTGTCGACCAATAGAAGAGTCTATCAGGCATGTGTACGTTATGTGAAGGAAACCTGGCCAGTGAAGGTTGAGGACATGAGTTGCATGGAGAGAATATGAGAATAATATGGTGGATGTATGAGTTTTAAAGACAGGTTTAGTTCTGATGATCTTGGGTGAAGATTAAATTTGGACAGTATAGGGAGATGTGTGCAGAACAGGAGTTTGTTGCTATGGCCATATTGAAAGAGTGGATGAGAGTTCTTGGGTTAGTAGATGTAGAACAGTTGAGGTAGCAGGGTTAGTTTACAAGGGAAGGCCAAGAAAAGCCTGGGAGGAAGTGATAAGGAATGACTTCAGAGAAAGAGGGATAAATAACGACCTGGCTAAAGATGTATTAGTTTGGAAGTCAATTTCTAAAAGCTGTCCAACACATGCCAGTATGTAAAACAGATGTTCAAATCGAATATGATGATGATCCAGTTTTTTTGTAGCTAGTGATAAGTTTAAAAAGTCATCGTTTTCTTTTTAAAGCTGGTGAGAATTTTCCATTAAGTTCATATATTAGCATTCCCAGTTGATTTTAAAAAAAATATTAGATTATTGTTATTTAATCACAGTAGTGATAAAGAACTTGGTAAATGGAGTTCAAAACTGTTTGAATTATGCAAATATCCTTAGTGGTCCAAAAGTCATGAGGATTTAAAGCTGTAAAATTTGCGGTTCAAAATTGACATCATTATATGAAAAGAAGACTTGAAATCACAGACCAATTAATAAGAACTTCATTAATTTCGTCAGTTTCTCTAGTTTTGGAGCAATTTTGATAGAATTTGGCATTCTTATGTAAAATTGTACGTTCTTTCTGATTCTGTACTCATTGTATGTATCTCTAACCCTAACCCCAACCCTAATCCATTGTTTAGAGAATAAGAGGTACAGATATCAGGGTTTTTATTTTTTTTAAAGAAATCTAGCTATGGATAAACGTGTGCGTGCGCGCACGCTATTAAAACTGAACATTGTTTGTTATCTTGTTTGTTTGTCTCCGTGCACAATTTAATTCTTCTGGACAATAGCAGGATTTCAGTACGAAATGCAGTTATAACAAAGATTAAAATTTTCAGACTTTTCTGATGCTCACATTTCCAAAAGTAAAAATATTTTTTCCTTCTTACAAAATAATTATGTCTTACTACAGCAAGCAGTTAATTGAACTGACTTTGGCTGGTAGAAGCTTGAAGTTGCTTAATATTTTTGTGGGCTGATAGACAATTTTGATTGGTTATCATATGAATCATACAATTTTTGACCTCGGAAGAGTTTAGTTCATCCCGTGCGAACAGATAGTTTCGTCTAAAGAATGAAGGGCCAGATGTATTCCTCATTTTTGCTTTTGATGTGTCGATGAATGGATGTAAAAGTTTGATGGCCTGACAATCGGATGTGAGATATAAGAATGATTGATTTACCATGAAAGAGAAAGAAGGAAATACAGAATTTATATTTGTGTGCGTATGATATATATATATATATATATATATATATGTGTTAATATTAGACGCTTGGGGCCTCCTGTTTTTGTTTCACTCTTAGATAATTACCCCCCCCCCCTTTTTTTTTATTTACTTATATTTTTTCATTTATTAATTTTCCAACGAATGTTGGGTCTGCAATGTCTTGGATTTAGTTAGTTTGTCTGGGAATTTAAACTGCATTTTACATTTCTTTTTTTTTTTTTTTTTTTTTTTTTTAAATGACTCAAAGCTTCTTTAGACTATATATTGGGTATTTAGATCTGTATGGCTAGGTTTCCTTCCTCTTATCTAATTACTTTTCTGGTACCTAAGGTACTTAAGCTTTATTTTTTATTTATTTTTTAATGCAACTTTAATTCCTATATAATTTTATTGCTAACTACCATATTGCAGAATGGTTCTTGGGTGTAGTGTTTAGATAGTATTATTATTTTTATTTTTTTATTATTGTTATAATTAATGTTATTTGATATGCAAATTACTATATCATACGGTAGTCTTAAGGGTAATATATTATTATTTTATTATTATTATTTATTTATGTATATATTAGTGATATTTTAAGCTGAATTATTTCGACACTTGATTATTGGGGAAATGGTAGTATAATCAGTACCATTGGAGAGCCATGAATATTATAACTGTCCTGTTTTTAAATCTCCGAAACAGTTACATGGTAAACAGCTGATGATCCCCGTGTTAATATTAGACGCTTGGGGTCTCCTGCATTTTACATTTCTTTTTTTTTTTTTTTTTTTTTTTAATGACTCAAAGCTTCTTTAGACTATAATATAGATAGATAGATAATATAATTTCAGTAGAAAAAAAACCAGAGCACTTATTTACTTGTGCAAGAGCATATCTATATATATTTAAAGAAAGTTAAATTGACACTTTATATTAGTATGACCTTCCATCGATACATTTGGTTTCACGGAAACACAGGAAACAGTCCTCAAGGCAAAAAAAAAATACCGAATGTAACTGATTCTTCAGTCAATGTTTTGGTAGTGTTAGCCACTATGGTATTCTCCATCTGCTGAGGGTAAAAATGGTCTACGGTTCGACTACAAATATGGATCCGAATATACTTGGATTCAAATAACATATAATGACTAGTACTAAAAATGTGGAGGGAGCCTGAAAGTCTAAATAAAATGTTAAACTACATCGTTCAATTCCAGCTTATCTGTTAATACTGTTCGTTCTTTATATTTTTGCCCTTAAAATACTATATTCGAGCGGCCAGTGTTATCTTTTAAACGTTTTTCGACGTGTCTAAAAGTTGCATTATGTGTGAGAAACATTGCTTAAAGCCACACTGTGTCATTCCTATGTATATTTATTTTGTAGGATTTGGAACATTAGATGTGATTGTGGCCTCATAAACAGCGGATCAGATGATACATTTACCTTCTAGTGAACAATCTACTTTTCTGATACAGGATCATGTTGGTGTAGCTAGTTGCTTATGGTTCAATATTATTTTTGATTTCATTAGTGGACAGCATGAATAACTTATTTTAATGGAGTTCCTGTTGAAGATTTTGTGTGGTTGATGTTGTGGTGGAAAATGCTTATTTAGTAGATTCAAGAACTTTTTCCTATATTAGTTTTAATGTTTAAGGATTATGGTGGGGTTAACCAAATTATTTTCCTCTTTCTATTTTTATTTAAAAGATTTTTTTAGTGTCATTGCTGGGGTTATATTTAATCTGTTCTTTAAATCCACTGTCTTGGAGAGCATTATTATAGTATGGAGTAGCATTGGATGAAAGATTTGAAATTCTACGGCTGATGTTAGGTCCTAGATTTTTTAATATAAAAGGGGAGGTGGCATGATAAATATAAAATAGGAATGTAGTCTTTCCTTTAAAACACCGTGAAATTTGAATATTAAGAATTTAGAATCCAAACCAACGATTTCTTTTTTAAATAAAATGTAATTTATTTTAAATTTGAATTTTCAGTGTAAAAACGCCTTAATTATAAATACATTTTTTTTCTCTTCATTTTACTTAAGGCAAATGTCTTTGATGTTTTCAGCTGGAAATCCATGTCGGTATGAGAGGTTGCATGTGGCTGTGCTTGTTGAAAAATAGAAATGTAGTCTCTCTTTTGAAACCTTGTGAAATTTGAATATTAAGAATTTAGAAGCCAAATGAAATATAATTTATTTTATATTTGAATTTTTGGTAATAAAATGCACTATTCATAAGTAGACATGTTTTTAATTTTTATTTTTCTTCATTTTACTTCTCACTTAAGATAAATGCGTTTTGGTTATAGAAGCACGGCCAACTTATATCTATCTATATATATATATATATATATATATATATATATATATATATATATTATTTGAAAATGGAACGTTTTAAATTTATTTTTCCATATTATTTGCTACATGTGTTTCGGGTCTTATGATCCTCTTCAGACAGTGGTTGATTTACTGCCCGAAGAGGGTCATAGAACATGAAATGTGTAGTGAATAATATAAAAAAACAACTTTTTTTAAAAAATTAAAATGTTTTTGACCTTCTATTTTCAAATATATACTTTTCTCTAGTTGGATCCACAATAATGTCTACTATATATTAGCTGTACCTCCACGATGCTCCCCGGGTGGAGGATCTAGAAAAAAAAAATGAAATAAAATAACTGAAAAATGAAAAATTATAAATATGACTATATTTTAAATTATTTTTACCGGAGCCATCCACCTGGGCAACGTCTGGTAAATACAGTTACTATGTAATAAATGTACATATTGCCGGTTGGATGACTTTGAGAAAAATAAGGACGGGATATAGAGCCAGTATGTATAATATATATATAAGCTTGTACAAACATAAGATGAAAAGGAAGTAACTTCAGATTCCTAATTGCTAGTTAGAATGTGTAATTTTACATTTGAATGCTCCAAAATATGGAAGCCTAAAACTAATTTTCAAAGAATACAACTAGTAGGTAATGAATGTACATATTGCCAGGTGAAGGGAGTAGAGAATAATAAAGCCTGGTATATATCGCTAGTATCTAAGAAATATATTATGCTTTGTAGACGCATAATTGACTTCCATCTTTAATTTACATTTGCTATTGTAAGGAGAGATTTGTTTCCGAGCAAAAAATAATCTGAACAGAATAAGTTGTATTTGCTAAGAAATTAAATCTAATTAAAATTTATTGTTCCTAATGACATGCACCAGCAGTCAACGAAAGAAGAAAGCTAGGCAGAATGAAATATCAATCTTTTTAATTAACATTTTTTTTATTAGATGCTATTTTGATCTGAAGTGGAAATCCGGTACACTTAATTTTGTATGTAATATATATATATATATATTATTATTTATGACAATATATGTATTAGCATATACTATCAGTGCCCTTTTACTTTGTAGTCTCCTTAAAAGATTCAGCTCGATGATTGCCAATTATGGACAACAGAGCAAATATAAGTCAGGTTCATATTATATTCCAATAACCATGTTTTTATTATTTTTTCACATTTCCAAAAAACATAACATTTTTGTGAGATATATTTTTTACGGTCCGTTTTATTTGTCTTGTGCCAAACAACATGAGTTTGCTCTTTTCTTTGTTTTTTGTTTGGTTTCACCAAAAAATGAACCACTGTATAGTGTAGGTTTTTTTTCAAGACACTTTAATCCAAGAACTTTTTACTCTTTGTGAATTTTTCTGATTTTGTAATGTTGCAGAGGCGATATTAACATAAAAATGTTGTTTGGCACAAGACAAATGAAACTGACCGTAAAAAATAATCTCACAAAATGTGATGTTTTTTTGAAATGTGAAAAAATAAAATAAAAGCATGGTGATTGGAATATAATATGAACCTGACATCTATATATATATATATATATATATACATATGAGGCAATTTTCTACCTGTATAAGAGTCAGATACATCCTGAGATGGAGTACTGCTGCCACATCTGGGGAGGTGCCGCTCAAAACACTCTTTCCTGCCTTGACTTTGCAATCTGGTGGGGGTCGGGGAAGACAAAGACCAAAGTGAGCACTCAACAACATCCTGCACAAACTCACCAACACCAGATGGGGTTCATGTCCCAAGACACTACGTGCCAGAGCCTTTACCCTCAGCTTCTCTACTGCAGAATATGCCAGCCAAGTGTGAGAAAGATCCACTCATGCTAAAAAAAACTGGACCCCACTCTTAACGAGATCTGTAGATGTATCACTGGGTGCCTGAAGCCAACTAACACCAACGACCTGTACATCCTGCAGGTATCGCCTCTCCAGTCATCAGAAGAGCGGTAGCCAGCAGGTTAAAACAGTGCAAGCAAGCCACAGATGAACGGCAACCCCTCCATGGCTATGTACCTGCCCCTAGTCGACTGAAATCATGGAGAAGTTTCCTGACCAGCACTGCTCCACTAGAGACAACACCATCTGAAGAAGCCCACCTTAAAATGTGGAAGAAAAAGCTATCCAACCACCTACACATCTCGACTATGCTCCCCCCCCCCCCCCCCCCCCCCTGCTGAAACCCTCCCACCAGGATATATATACTGGGCAAAATGGAAGTGCCCGAACCGATTCTGCTCAGGTGTCTGCCGTTCCAAGGAGGCCCAAAGCAGATGGGGCTATCTTAGTGGCCCAACCACATGCGACTGTGGCACAAAACCCCAGACCATGGAACACCTCCTTCGATGTCCTCTGCACAGTGAAGGATCTAGCACTCTACAATATCAAGGGACAGCAATGTACCAAGCATTAACTGGACGTAATATAAGCTGAATAGCTTTTTGTATTGGAAAAAAAGAACAGAAGAGACGCTGCTAATCTTTCTCTACTCAATCGTTATTTCCATGATTGGAGCTCAGTTGAACACCTATCTGTGCCCCCCCCCTCTCTGTAAAACATTTACAGCAAGAACTCTTCTAACTGCCACCACTGCAAATAACTTTTCTTTTATGTACCTAAAACCAATTTCTTTCCAAGGACTTATATCATGGGACTGCTTCCCTGCAGACTACAACATGATCGTCTTCAAGTCCAATGTCAACAAATACTTGTCGAGCCGTCCTCTTAAGTAGTCAAATTTTGTCCATTCCATATCATTTTCAATCTTATGGTGGTGTCCATCATCCAGCTGACAATCTTATTAACCCTTCTCCCTGAGTGGCTTTTGGCCTTTGTAAGTGGTGAACCATTAGTATATAAAAAAATGTATTCTATATATTTAAAATAATCTCAATTGTCCCAGATGACTGGTTATTTTCGTATCTTGTCATGTTTATTTCTCTGATCAGTTTTATATCTCTAGATAGGCTCCAAAAGAGACCTGGTTGAATTGTCAGGAGGGATTTCTATTGGTTGAAGATTTGCATGTATTTCTTTAAATGTTGAATTGGTCCCATGATTGAAGACAGCCTCATTTGACTTTTTTTATCGAAAAGGAATTTTGAATTTTATTTTTGAATTATCTCAACATGCTGAATTTGTGTGTCACACTTAAGTTTGAAATAAGATTTAATAGCTACATGCGCAGGTTGAATGGACTCAACGATGGATTTTGTTCATAATGGACTATTCCAATCTTTCTTTTCTTTTTTTTTTTTTTCTTTATTACATTAGACTGTTAATAAAGAGAAGGTGAGGGTGACAGAAGTGAGAAATATTGTATAAAATAAGAGCACGAGGGGGGGGGGGTCAAACAACATACAGTGAGTGATAGAAGCTTAGTAAGAGATAGCTCACAGAGTTAATTGCAAATTGCAGCTAAGTAGAAGAATTGAAATGAAAGGTTTTTTGGTTTTTCTTTTTCAAACATAATTAAATCTTAAAACTTAGAAATATTTTACCATGTATTTTGTTTGATTAAAAGATATAGAAAAGGCCTTAGGGTAACAAACGTTGATTAACTCGACTTTAGTATAATAGCAGATATTTTTACTGCAAATTGTAAACCAAAATTATGATATTTCTGTATGAAACCTGATTGATTTGATGTGGGGGTTGATTTTAAAAGAAATTAAATGCTTTAAGTTTTTTTTTTTTTTTTGTCCTGTCACTTTATTTTGTGAGATAAACAAAAACTGAATAAATACTAAGCTGTTTTATGCACCAAATTTCTCCAAGTATCCAATTCAAGGGCAGTTCATTTCTAAAAGAAAAAAAAAAAACTGCCTAAAATTAGAATTATTTTTCAGTTTTATACAACACAAGTAACTTAAAAAAAAAAAAAAAGAAAAATTATTTATTTCTGACAATATTTTGATAGAATCTTTTACTTGTTGAATTCTTATTTCTGTTGCTAAAACTAACCACTTGAGGTTATCAAGCTTAAGTATAAAAAATGGAAAATTTTTCCCTCCACCATACATATGCATGGTCAAAGGCTTGATCAGTATGAAGTCCGGCTATCTGAAGATCTAAGTGTAGGGTATCCAACCGACTTTCTTTTAGCTATCCTCTCGACTTTTTCCAAGGGACCTCCATCCTATTTTTGTGATGGTGTTGTAGATTGTGTATGGTGCATGTCTGTATCAGCACGAATGATTTTCCCTCATTTTGTCTGAGATACGCGTAAGATAATGAATATCAACATTTTAGACATGTTCGAGTCTGGTCAGGCCGGATGTCCAACAGAACGTCTTTGTCTCCATTGCTGATAGTCTTCTTTCTGTTTCTTTCATTGACGGCCAGTACTCTGAGCCATACAAAGTAGAAGGTCATACAAATCAGTCTGGTCGATCTTGTCAGTGAGTTGATCACTGATTCGTGTACCACAGAGGATTCCAGCGGCAATATCCTATTTTAGCCACGCAGCATTGATTCAAACGGTGGTTTTGCCGAGGATACTGCAGTCTCTTGATGTACTTGACAAAAGGCTAATCATCCAAAGCTGATGCTGCCGTCAGCCAAACTAAACAAAACGAAATCCCCATTTGCTGTCTTCTTCGTTGCAGCCTTGCCAATTAATAAACTCTCATTATGACATCGTGAGAGATACGAGTACATTAATACTTTTATTTCTATTAATTAATCTGAGATAAAACGATTTTATTGATTAGAGAATAAAGCGTTGCTGTAATCATGATTTAAACATTTAATCAACAAGGGGATTTAAATTCGGGTCTAACTCTGAATTATTGAGGAAAAATTATCTACTTCCTCGTGTGGCTGGGGGGGGGGTATGGATGATATAAAAATGACTGAAAAATCTTTATTCAGTCCATATATTTCAATTATTCGAGTATTTCTTCAGATATGCAAGAGAAAAAAGATTTTTTACATCTGAGATGCTATCTACAATGTGGAAAAAAATCTTTTTTCTCTTGACTTTTGCATATCTGAAAAAGGCATATAATATACCGGAACATCACATGGAATCAATGAAGTCTTTTTTACGTACAAATATTTTTCAGTCAATTTTCGTGTGTCTATCTTTCTGATCTACCTTGCTTTGTCCAGGTGTCAAATATTTCGTTAAATTAATGCATACCCCACATTCACTTAGAATACACTATCATTAAAAAAACTATATTTCTAAAGAAATTAATATATTTTGTTTCTAAAATGGGGTTTCAGTTTTTTTGTGCATTCCTACGACAATGTCCGATAAATAGACTCTAGTGACCCCTCCCCCCTCAATGAGCTTGATGGTCAATTTTAATGACGACATTAGGTTTGTAAAATTTCACGTCTACTGGTCATCATCGGATCTTCAAACTGATACAATTTTGTTTCTATAGTAAACAAACACACTCTTTTACTTATATTAGCTGAAGTAGCCATCATTTTATTTATTTTTTAATGTTTCCTAAACTTTAAAGTGGGATTATAACAGTCCTCGTCTCGTTTGGGGCAAATTTTGCAAATCGTCTAGATGAAAAATACAATATGTAACAGGGATGGTGTCTATCATTTGTTAAATTAGTCTTTTTTTATTTAGAATATTTTGGCTATCAAATTGAAATGTATCATAAAATGCATTTCTTGTGCACTCTAGATTGGTTCTAAACTCGGGGTCTAGTGTTTAGATTGTCTATTGATGTCACATGTTCATCTAACTTTTCTTTCGCTATAAATAGGTATCACAAACCAGCCAGTTAAGTGTGTTTGAAAATAGGGAAATATAGTGAAATTTCCTTCAATTTCAACTTGTGATAGCTCATTCTTTTTTTAAATTTATTATTTTGATAAAATTTGGATGTAAACAAAGTTTAATCTTCTCTTTATAAATGTACAATTCTTTCTCTTGGTTGCTTCAACTTAGGTTACTATTTTCAGTGATGGTTGATTTATTTTTTAATGTTAGTGTTTGTCAACTTAATGTGCATGATATTTTTTGTCTCTATGCATATAAACACACTTCTATCTTTAAGAAAAAGAACCAATCATCAATATGGTGGACTTTAATATAGGGATTGAAGTTGTTTTACACAAAACAATCCAAGTTGAAAACTTTAGTGAATGAGATTTTTTTGCCCTATTATCAAATTGTTTCTGTCTGTTTTTACAAGGTTCAAATCTGAGTTTTTAAATTTCGTTTTATTGATTTACTATTAAAAAAACAATCTCGCTTGATCTCTACTGTGCTATATTACGAAGATTCAATGTGTTGAAATGAATCTTACATGAACAGTTAAAGTTGTGCTTCTGTGTCATTTTAAGTATTTTTCGAGAGGTAATGGGATTTTTCCCAATGTTTAGGTTGGCTTGATCTAATAATTATTGCTTCTATTATGATTAATTTTCATTTACCACATAATGACATTATATTTGTGAAGATTTTTGACTGATTTTGAAGCCTGTATTTTTAGCTATATACACTGTGACAATTGGCTTCTGGACCAATAGCAAACAAGACAGAAAAGTATCTAATTTCGAACAAACTTTGTATGGTTATAATTCGGTGGCTAATTGGGTTACCAAAAATAAATCTGGTATCATTATTTATGTTTTGCCAAGATCTATGTGGTAACATTAAAAGTTTTTAGATATAATGAAAATAAAATTTTGGTTTGGGATAGCTACTATAAACAATCTCAGTTTACAGTGATATATAATTGCTATGAGTTTTAGATCTGTGTTGGATGGGGAAAAGCCGACACATTTTTTTTTCATATCTCCATCTATGTTAAATCTGTACATGAATTGTCTGTTATGTGTATATATCTTTCTTTTTATCTCTATTTAAAAAAAAAAATTCTTATCTTTTTGTTTTTGTTGGGGATAGAGCGTCCTATCGGATGCCAGACATTCACCGGCTATTTCAGACACTCCAGTTGAGAGATCTTTTTAAGATTCTAACCGTCCCTTTAAGTGCAATTGTTTGTATTTCTCTTGCACTCAGTTCACCGGGTATATTCGCCAGATAGCTTTTGAAATTCTTTTTCATTAGTCCTGTTGCTCCTATAAGTATTGGGATGATGGAGATTTTTGTAAGATTCCAGTTTCTTTTCATGTCGTACATAAGACCTTGGTATTTCGTAATCTTTTCGCTTTCAGCTCTGTTTAATCCTGCGTCATTAGGGACACTCACTTCAACTAGGGTTGCTACTTTCTCCCTTTTGTCCCATATCACAATGTCAGGTTTAACAGCTCCGTTTTTTTTAGATATGTAGCTGTAGGGATTGCATAGTCATAGTGGATGGTGTATAAATTATTTTCAACTGTTCTTTCTGGTATATGCTTTTTACAAATAGTCCAGTGAAGATATTTATACACTCCGTTGTGTCGCATTGTATAATAGCCATCCCCTAGAAGAAACTTACAACTGGATGTCAGGTGGCTCACACTTTCCACTTCTGTGTGGCAGAACCTGCATTTGTTATTGTTGCTGAGACCACTCATCTTTTTAAAGGCATTGGTCATTAAATCTTGATCTTGGGCAGCCATTATCATTCTCTCCTGATCATAGTGGAGAGATCCTCTTTTCAGCCAGTCTATAGAGCCTTCCTTATCCATATATTCCTGGTATAATTCACCTAGAAAATACTTAGCACGTTGTTTGTTGGCCCATTCTTTCAGTTTTCTGGAATGGAAGGTCTTGGTATATTTCTGGTGGCTCTTGCGGGCTATTTCTGTGGCAGGATTGTTGTCTGTTTCGGTCTCATTTGTAAGACAGTCCTGTCCAAAATGTTTGGCCAGTTTTGTGATAGAGGTTGTTCTGCTTGCTCTGGTTTCTTGATGTTGGCATACCATCATAAGGTTTGGGTTCTGGGAGCTCATCACATATTGGCTGGTGCTCACAATAGTGGCTCGATGTTGATGGTCAATTTTTGAGAGACCCATACCCCTGCTCCTCTTGGCAGATACAGCCTTGGTAGACACTGGTTCCTGTACACTACTGTCATTGTCAACATTTTTCTCATTTTAGTGTCTAATCTATTAATGTCCTTTTGTGGTAACTCAATAATTCCAAAGCTGTATGCTATCACTGGCATAGCTAATTAGTTAATGGCAGTTACTTTGTAAGCTGTGTTTTGCAAATTTTTCTAACATGGCGTATATATTCTCTGCCAATTTTTCTCTCATCTAAGCATGTTGAATTGAATCGTTTTCTTCTATGCCAAGGTATTTGTATTGTTCTTGTTCTTCAAGGTCTTTGATGTCAGTATCTTCATCAAGCTGTATGTTTTCCGTATGGATTTTTTTCCCAGCTCTGAGGGAGCACTTAGCACATTTGTCCAGGCCGAACTTCATTCCAATATCTTTGGAGAAGGTATGGACAACCTGCAAGAGTCTGCTTAAGTCAGCATCTGAATTAGCATACAGCTTGAGGTCATCCATGAAGAGCAGGTGGTTGACTCTTTTGTTTAGATCTTGTTTGCGGCATTGGCTCAGATTGTAGGCACTCTGGCTTTTGTTTAGTAATTTGCTTAGCTAGTCAATTGCTAGGCAAAAAGAGTAGAGGAAATAAGCTATCTCCTTGGAAGATTCCTCTTCGGATCTTGACGTCAGGGATTTCTATTGTTCCATTAGTGTGTCTTAATGCCATGGTTGTTTTCCACATATTTATTTGTACTGCCATGGGTTTTCTTGATGACCGGATGGATATTATATAGATCAAGGTAGCGCAGGAGCCATGCGTGGAATACACTATCGTATACCTTTTGCTAATCGATCCACGCCATGCTTAGATTTCTCTGCCTCTTCCTATAGTCCTCAAGGATGGTCTGATTGATCAACAATTGGTCCTTGGTGCCTAAACACTTCCTCCGACACCCTGCTTATTCTTTTTCCAGATATGCTTCAGAAGAGAGGTGTTCATACATGCTGTTCTGCAACCAGGCCAGTGAAGAGTTTGTAGGTTGTAGTGAGGCAGCAGATCGGTCTGTATTTTGTAGGGTTTTGTGTCGCACTCGTTTTGGGTATGAGAGTCATATCACCTTTTACTAGCCATGCTGGTGTGGCCTCCTCACCCTTAAACAGTCTGGTGAAGCAGCTACTATAATGGCTATGAACTGCTGTTAGTTTCTTCAACCAGAAATTGGGTATATTGTCTATGCCAGATTTTATGTGATTCTGAAATTGATCTAGATTTCGTTTTATCATTCCAGACGTTATCTCTGGCTCTGGCATTTTTTGCTTGCTTTTATTACTTCGAGCTATATCTAAGGTCCTCTTGGTTGCATGGTCCCTCATTCTCAAACATAAGCCTCCAGTAGTTTTCTAGCTCCTTCTCTTCCGATAGCTTTTCCACCGTTATATTCTCTCCCACCAAATTTTGTCTGTTCTCAACTGTCACCCTGTGCTTGCTATCCTTTTCTTGAATTCTTTTGGCAAGTGCTGGAATTTTGCCTTCAAGTTCCCTCGCAACGTTTTCAATTTCTTCTAAAAATTTTTTTGTATTTAAAACTGAGTATGCAGATGGTGTTCCTCAGCCATCCCCGCACTGTAGGGGCAGCAAGGAATTATTTCATTTGAGAGACTTCCTTTCTGCAAAGGTTAAGTTGTTTCTGGAGTTTCAGTTTCCACGGTGGTGTTGTGGCTCGTGCTCTGGACTCCCATTGCTTTTTGAATTGAGGGAGCGTTTTCCTAACAATGTAAATCCCTGCAGCATATGTAACTTGATTCAGCTCCGTGAGGGATATGTTGGGTGGAACAAATCCTTGGAGAGCGATGTTTACGTATTGTATTACTGCCTTGGTAGCTCTTGAGTTTTGGGCAGTTGAGGTCTTTCCTCCAGCCTCATCATCTGGACTTCCTCAATTGTATTCTCAAGCTCTTCTTCCAAGGTCAATTGCTTATCATCTGGTTACAGTACTTTCTGAGGTAATGATGGGATTCAGGTGTTGCCAGTGGTCTCGGTGATAGTGGTGAGGAAGAACTTAGGTTCAATGAGGGGTTATTTTCTGATTGTAAATAGACAGCTGATGGTGGTATACTTGTCGGAGAGCCCCTTGCTAAAGGAGTTTTATGTGTTGATGTGGCTGTATGATGGGTTGTCATGGACCCAGACTGTTTGACGGCTTGATCCATAGGTGAATGGTAATCTGGTTTCTGCTGTACCTGTGGTGTGGTGTTTTGAACGATGATGTGAATTGTGGGAATTTTGATGGGGCTTTCAAATGGACACTTTTTGGTTCTTATGAGGACTGCTATCTTTGATACCATATAGTTCAGCTCAGCCTCATTGAACAGGCTCATGCTGTTATGTCTTTGGCAAGTTATTTTTATGGGGGATGTATGTGTGTGATATCTTAAATAAAGATACTCTTAAAATCTATACTTGAATTCTGTAATGATCTTGAACCAGGATCGAGCAGTGGAAGTGACCCCGACTTGCCCAATCCTCGCCATAAAAACACCCGTCTTTGCTTGGCATGCAATTTAATAGTTAAAGTAATGTTTGAATTTTAAGTCAAGTGAGGATTCAAACACTGCCTGATGGATTACGAATGCTGGCTTGATTTTAGTTATTTTTATTTTAACATCCGGGACAGCAAATCCAGGTGTAGTTATGCAGATCAAGTTGGTTTGGATATGTCTGACTTAACTCAATAAAAGAAAGAGCAGAAATTGCATTTGTCGTCGGCAATTCAGTTATAAACTTGATGTTGTGAAGAGCGGAACGGAGATAAAGAAAGGAGAGAAAACGTTGAGTGAGCGGTGAGCCAGGTTTCTTTTGATTGAGGCAACAATGGAATTAATTTTATTCAATTCCGTGACATTTACTTTTAACGGTCCTTTGGAGTCAGTGAAAACTCTTCCTTGATAGACTTCCAAATCCCATCTTTCAAATTCAAAACCCAAGCTTATTTAAATTTTTGATTATTGTTTGCCATTTCTAGCTATTTGTGATAATCCTAAAGCAACATTATTTTCATTTTTCTATTTTAACAATTTTTTTAATATATTCTGTTTTTGTTTTGTTTCAGTCAAAAGACAAAATGATGAGGGGGGATAGGAGGAGGTGCGTACGTTTAAAGGTAAGTAAAATAGTCATTTATGGCATTTCTATTTTGATACTTGGAAGAACTCAATTATATAATGGTTATCGATAGAAAACCGAATCTAAAGCAAAATTCCACTACAAAAACACTTGAAGTAGTGTTCCTCATCTTTTGGTTGACGATCATTCAGTCTCATTAACCCTTATTGTTTCGTAATCAACCTTGTGTCATACATGCAGCAACCAAGTTGCCATAATCATTACAGAAACAAAGTTTGCAATGGTTATTCATACCTTGGTTGCTGGTCGTTCTTCTTGCACGCATTTTTGCATGATCCTCTCAGACTGAGGGAATGCTTTCGTGATCCTCCCAGACTGAGGGGATGCTGTGCTGGAAGTAAAGCTTCCGATTCATTCTTTCAAAAAGACTAACTCGAGACAAAATTGATGAAAGAGAGCGTGTTATTTATTCAACATGATTTTCATTCTAAATCGCTGACTAGTGTGTGCGTGTGGGGGGAAGAGGCATTAGTTATATCTTATCAGCCTATGTCATTACACGTCCGATACCCATACGTGCTTCCAAACGGACTTGCCTTTTCTATCTCTGTCTTTGAGCCATGTGACTTCATATCCAATTTTAATACGTTCCCACAGCACAAGTCATTTTTAACTCGGGTTAACAGGTCAAATTGATTAACCTATCAGCAATTCCATTTCCTGTTATTCTCAACTAGCTAAATTCTATACTAGAGATCTACACGTTCAATATCTAACATTATCCTCGAGTGGCTCTTGGCCTTGCTAAGTGGTGACTGAATAGTATATAAAAAAAGTTTATGTTCATATTTGCATGGAGCCACTTCACTCTTCGATCTTTGTTTTTTCGTGGCAAGATAGCTTCTCAAACTTGCATGTCATGATAATTGCTAGAGAGAAAAGAAAAGCAAATATCAATTTGTACTCATTTGAGGAAAGCTACTATTCAACTAGAAACTAATTTATCAAAGCTGTCACTCTTATACCTAACCATAACATAATCCAATAATTTCCGGGATTGTTTGAATTTTATGAAGAAAAGTAATCTTGAGAAAATTAGATAATGCTGGCAGATTTGCTCAACTATTGTTCTAACAATTCGATTTTACAAAAGTAAAACGTTTCTTTAGAAAAATATTTCCCAGCATTAAATTAGCATAAAGGTTAATAATAAAAGCTCAATTATTGCTAACATTTAACAGAGCATATATAAATAGACAATATTAAGCTAAATTAATGTGACCAAGATTGTATTCATTTTACTGTTCATTTTTTTCAAATCCTAAACTTCGGGTATAGGGAAAATTGGCCGTCAAAACATAACAAAGTTTTGGATTAGAAAAAATGAACAATAAAATGAATAAAATCTTGGTCACTGGAATTTACCTTAATATTCTCTCTCGTTTTTTCTCTCTCTCGTTTTCTCTCTCTCTCTCTCGTTTTCTCTCTCTCTCTCTCTCTCTCGTTTTCTCTCTCTCTCGTTTTCTCTCTCTCTCTCTCTCTCGTTTTCTCTCTCTCTCTCTCTCTCGTTTTCTCTCTCTCTCTCTCTCTCGTTTTCTCTCTTTCTCTCTCTCTCTCTCGTTTTCTCTCTCTCTCTCTCGTTTTCTCTCTCTCTCTCTCGTTTTCTCTCTCTCTCTCTCGTTTTCTCTCTCTCTCTCTCGTTTTCTCTCTCTCTCTCTCGTTTTCTCTCTCTCTCTCTCGTTTTCTCTCTCTCTCTCTCTCGTTTTCTCTCGCTCTCACTCTCTCTCGTTTTCTCTCGCTCTCACTCTCTCTCGCTCTCTCGCTCTCGTTTTCTCGCTCTCTCTCTCGTTTTCTCGCTCTCTCTCTCGTTTTCTCGCTCTCTCTTTCGTTTTCTCGCTCTCTCTCTCGTTTTCTCGCTCTCTCTCTCGTTTTCTCGCTCTCTCTCTCTCGTTTTCTCGCTCTCTCTCTCTCGTTTTCTCGCTCTCTCTCTCTCGTTTTCTCGCTCTCTCTCTCTCGTTTTCTCGCTCTCTCTCTCTCGTTTTCTCGCTCTCTCTCTCTCGTTTTCTCGCTCTCTCTCTCTCGTTTTCTCGCTCTCTCTCTCTCGTTTTCTCGCTCTCTCTCTCTCGTTTTCTCGCTCTCTCTCTCTCGTTTTCTCGCTCTCTCTCTCTCGTTTTCTCGCTCTCTCTCTCTCGTTTTCTCGCTCTCTCTCTCTCGTTTTCTCGCTCTCTCTCTCTCGTTTTCTCGCTCTCTCTCTCTCGTTTTCTCGCTCTCTCTCTCTCGTTTTCTCGCTCTCTCTCTCTCGTTTTCTCGCTCTCTCTCTCTCGTTTTCTCGCTCTCTCTCTCTCGTTTTCTCGCTCTCTCTCTCTCGTTTTCTCGCTCTCTCTCTAGTTCTCGATTTTTGGTCTCCCGATTTATTAAATAGGGCGACTTATGTTTTGAGGCATGTCCTTCCATCCGCATCCGTCCGTCCGGATTTTTCTCCGCAACCATCCATTGAATTTCTCTGAAATTTTTCATGAAGTTGTAACTTTGGTCAGGTTAGAAAGTGACATTCTCCGATTTTTGAAAAAAAAATCTGGTTAGCCCCCCAGGGGGTCAAAAGGCCCCGAAATGGCAAAAAATGACAATTTTTGCCCCATAACATTTGATCCAATCCATTCAATTTCTCTGAAACTTGGCCACAATGTGGAGGCTATTGTTCCTAATAGAAAATACGTATCACTGACCTTGGAAAAAATCTGCTTCGCGCCCCCAGGGGGTCAAAAGCTCCCAAAATGGCAAAAAATGACCCTTTCCTCCCATAACATTTGATCCATCCATTCAATTTTTCTGGAACTTGGCCAAAATGTAGAGGCAATTGTTCTGGATATAAAAAGAGCATTCTTGACCTCAGAAAAATTCTGGTTCGCGCCCCCAGGGAGTCAAAAATGCCCCAAATTGCCCAAATTTATTGCATTTTACACTCGCCACATCGAGTCACATACAGAGGGGGACCACGCACGCGCGGCTTGTTCTCTCTAGTTCTCTCTTTTTCTCTCTAGTTCTCTCTTTTACTCTCCGATTCTCTCTCTCTCTCTCTCTCTCTCTCTCTCTCTCTCTCTCTCTCTCTCTTATTTAACAAGAAAAATTTATACTCAATATTTCACAACTATCTTTAATTTTTACTTACGTCTATTAGTAATAATTATTTTTAGATTTTGAGTGGATATTGGTTGAGAAAATTCAATAATGTTAAACGGTCAAAAACAGAATCAGGCTGTCTGCTAATTTGTTCTTAAAATGTGTAAATATTTATGAAAAGTCTGAGACAGAAAATGAGATTTACTGTAATTGCCCTCTAGATGAAATGTTTTTTTTTTTTAACCAAACAGACCTCTGGGTAGAGTGGGACTACTCAGCCGGCACTGATGACATTTTTCTTATAATGAACAAAGGCATTTTTAATTTAAAAAAAAAAATTTTTTTTCTTTTTACTAACCTGTTGCTGCTTATCAAGGCTCAAAGGCCACTCGAGGATAAGGGTTATTGAGTTTGTCAGGTGGACGGTAAAACACCGAGGGATATGTAACGATGGTTGTAAGTGGTCAGAAATTTCTTATTTAAGAGGATGACTCAACAAAAATTTGTTTACATTGGACTTGAAAACAACGATGTTGTAGTCAGCTGGGAAGCAGCCCCATGGTATTGTGTTCTACAGGCAGTTCTAAGAAAGAAACTTTGCTCATGGAAGTTCTGTTTAGTTTTAAGTTTTAGGTATACAGAGGGAAAAAAATAAATTGACAGTGGTTGAAGCTAGACGAGTTTTTGTTGTGAATGTTTTACAGGGGAGAACCATAGATTTAAGCTCAGTCAAGCACCTACCATGAAAATAACGATAGAGTAGAGAAAGACTAGCAACATCCCTTCTGTTAGAAAGTGGTTTTATGGAAGAGAAGAGGACATCCCTCACTAGATTTCGAAGTTGGTTTTGTACTCTGTCGAGGCAGGAAAGGATGCTCTGAGCAGCACCTCTCCAGATGTGGCAACAGTACTGCATCTTAGAACGTATTTGACTCTTATACAAGTAGAGGATTGCGTCAAGAGAGAGATACTTTTTGGAGCGGTAGAATGATCCAACCATTTTTCCAGCAACCGTAACAACGGATTTGATGTAAGTCTTCCATTTAAAGTCTGAAATGAAGGTCAGTCCCAGAAGCTTATCAAAGCAGGGGTCTTCTTGAGGAGAGAGCCATTCGTTTCAATTTGGGGCAAAGTGAGGATCTGAGCGTTGGTGGTAAAAGGAAAGCACCCTAGTTTTAGACGCAATTAAAGTAACCAGCCACCCTTTTCCTCATTGCACCATGTGCTCCAGATCGGAAGAGAGAGAATCAAAAAGATCTTGCTCATTAATGCTCTTCGTATTGCCATAGATGGTTATGTCATCTGCATAAATGTCGACAAATGATCTTAGAATGTGATTTGGGAGATCATTGATAAAGATCAGGAAAAGGGTTGGGCCCAGAAAACATCCTTGAGGCACGCCAGCATTGATACTATGTCCTTCAAACTTCTGTCCATCAACGACTACTTTTCTAAACCTATCAGAGAGAAAGGATTTTATTGTTGAGAGGACATTTCCGGATATTCCATAGCTTGTGAAGTAGACCTTTATGCCAAACCCTATCAAAGGCCTTTGATATGTCAAGATATGTCAAGAGCCCTCATCAATAGATTCACTGATACTATGTGATATTACAGTCAGCACATCAGCTGTTGATTTTGAAGAGCGAAATCCATATTGCTTGTCACTGAGTAAGCTGTCTTTTGCTGAGGTGATTGACAACTTCTTGATTTATCACTGATTCAAGAAACTTACTCATGACGCACAGGAGACCGATTGGTCTGTATTGAGATGCAGAAGACCATTCTCCAGCATTTTAAATAACGATTGAACAGTTTTTTAATCACTATGATTGGAATGTTTTCAGGACTAGTTGCTTTGCTGGCATCAAGGTTCTTGATAAGTTTGGCAACATTCCTGGATATCGCTCGGAATATTTTCATTCACAAAGGGAAATTCAGGAGGTAGACGGCCCTGATCGCAAAGAGTGGAATTTGATGCAAAGTTCTTTGCAAAAAGTATAGCTATCGGATGCTGAGGAAATCACCTCTGGTCTATTGACGATGGTTGGAATAGAGGTCATGTACCTGTTCAGGAGCCGATTTGTTATTTGCAAAAACTCTTGGCAACCAAACCCATTCTCAGCTACTCTAGACTTAACGAATTGGGTATATTGCTCTCTCG
The DNA here is from genome assembly GCA_963556195.1 of Sepiola atlantica. Taxonomy (NCBI): domain Eukaryota; kingdom Metazoa; phylum Mollusca; class Cephalopoda; order Sepiida; family Sepiolidae; genus Sepiola; species Sepiola atlantica. The sequence goes on along the minus strand of OY744516.1, from coordinate 120,786,900 downwards.
GGTTTTCTGTAACCCTTTGGCAGTGGTTATTGACTGTTCTAAGGGCGGCTTTGGTTTCAGAACATTTATTTCATTGAAGCAATTGAAATCGTGGTTTCTGTGAGCAATGGTGGCGGGACATTCTATGGTGTACCATGGCTGGCAGTTTGGTTTCTGGTGGAAATTCTTGGAAGGTATGAAACTCTCTATACCAACAATTAACCAATCACTTAAATCGAATGCGATACAGGACACATTCTTTTCAAACATGGAATGCAGAGGAATTTCTAATATGAAATATCTGAGTCTGTCCCAGTCAGCCATCGAGTATCGATACACTGTACAGTGGAGATGTACATCAGAGGTCTTGTTGCACTTTGTTTTGATCCTAATTGAGACAATTGAGTGATCGAAAGATTCCAGCGAAGGCAGAACAGTAGATGAGCACAGTTCAGGACAAGTTGTCAGAAAAAGATCAAGTAGACTCGCAAAATGTCTGTCAGCATCGGGTACAACAATCTGTGTTAGATCATAAGCAAGGGAAAAATCGTGCCCAAACCTCCCTCTTGTTTGAGTGGACTAGCCATTCAACAATGTGAACATTAAAATCGCCACAGACGTAAATGTTGGCAGAAGGGTGAGCAGACAGGATATGGTCAATTTTCTCAGAGATACTCTCAAAGATATTAACTGCTTCATTGTGGGGTCGATAAAGGGCGAATATGAATGCGGTGCTTTCAGTAAGTCCTACTTGGAAACACATATAGGGCAATTTAAGGTCTTCTTTGGAAATGTTCCTGCCACATGGAAAGCCGTTCCTAATGTAGGCACAAATTCTATGTCCATGACAATCTTGAGGGTCAGGTTTTAATGTCATGTTTGAGTAACCTTTAATCATTAAATCATCTACAGAAACAGACGAGCGAATTCCTGTTTATTACAGGAACAACACGTTGGGTTTGGTCTCCCGTAAATAGATTCCCAATGTTGGAAAAGGAGACCTGGTAGTGGGGGGTCTGTTAGAAGTTAGGGTTCTGCGTTTACACTTATGTTGTGTTTTGTGACTTATATTGGAATTGGAAGATTTTTGGAAGAGGTCAGCAGAGGATTTAAGAGTAGGATGCAGAGAGAATGAGTAAAGAGATTTTCTTTGTAGACCATTGAAGAAAGAAAAGCCGTAGCAGTTCCCACTAATATGACATTGAGAGGCCCCACTGGAAACTACTGCATGGTCCAGACTCCATTCACCAAATGGCAATACAGCAGCCCTGGTATTATGCACCTGCTGATAGGACAGCGTTCTTGGTAGTTACTCCAAGGTTCAGGTTCAGGTTCTTGGACTATCAGGTGGATAACATCAGGCCAGATAAAAGATTTACCTTCAGTAACCTTTATTAGTGACATAGCAATAAGAAGAAAAAAAGAGAATTATGCAAGTCATCTCCATATACTGCTCACACGAAACTGCCGACCGAGTGGACAGCATTTTCTTCCGTCTTTGTCAAAAACATTGCTCATGGAAAATGAGGACTGAGGGGCAAAGTAGGGGAAGCAAGAGTTACGGGGCTGCCGAAAATGCATCTACAATGCATTTTCTACTCTCCATTAGTTTGGTTTAATATTAGCGATTTGTTGAAAAAAAAAAGTGAGACTTGAGGACATTTGTTGCATGGAGAGAAATGATATGAGAATGATACGATGGATGTGTAATGTGGGTCAGGCGGTTAGTTCTAATAATCTCAGAGGAAGATTAAATCTGGACAGTATAGGGAAATGTGTGCAGAACAGGAGACTTCGAGAGTATGGCCATGTTTAAAAATTGGATGAGAGCTTTTGTGATGGTAGATGTAGAACAGTTGAGGTAGTGAGGTCAGTTTACAGGAGTAAACCAAGGAAAACATGGGAGGAAATAAGAATGGACTCAAGATAAAGACCTGGCCAGAGCTTGGTTAATTTGGAAGTCGATTTCTAAAAGCCATCCAACACATGCCAACGTGTAAAACTGACTATGATGATTATAAGTTAACCTAGCAGTAATAGTCATGAATGCACTCTACCTCATCTGAGTCTGATTTACCCCAAAAATCTAACCTAACTAAATTTAACTTGGATAGGTTTGCAGACAAGTGGTGTACCCAATTCTGGCCACCACCTTGTTGCAATAGTGACCAATTCTTTGCTGGGCTGGCTGAATTTATACCTGGAAATTAACGATGATTCAGACAATCCTGGTCACTCTGACCAATCCAATACGCAGGGTAAAACATGAGGTTAGGCGAGAATGAAGAAATTTACAAAATTTTCTTTAGATTACAATGTAAATAAAGTGACACTATCGTGGAATTTGACTCAATTTCTCAGGATAGCAACACTTATTTTCACCGCACAGTGTTATAAATTGTTCCCTTAACATTCACCCTTATTCACCATTCAGTTCTTAATTTTGTTACATTTATGCATCACTTCCACATCATATATTTATGCCCTTTTTTTTTTAAGGTAAATAATTGACGACACTTCCTTAATGAAAAACAAAACACTGTCCTTATTTCTTTTGATAGCAGCATTTTAAGAAATCTAATTATTTTTTCATTAAGTCATATAAAAACTGGAATGTTTTGCTCCGTCTTGAAAGTTACTTCATAATTTTTAAATCTTTGAAAACAAACAAAACAATTTTTTTCTCATTCTCGATGTTTATCATGAAATCCATTTAAATTTTTTTTTTTTTTTTTTTTTTTACCTCAAAGTACTGTGAAAACTTTAATAAATGAGTGAACACTTCCTAGTCAAACTTTCATGTTATCTTAATGAAATATTACACCTTTTCACTGACCTAATTCTGAACTGTTTATTGGACATAACTAGTTGAAGATAATTTTTCTTTTTCTGTTTAAAAAAATCTTTTTTTTCTTTTTCTACTTTTGCTTTTCTTTCTATTTTCTCTCTATTTTTTGTATTCAGTTAGTCTAGATTTTATAGAAGACGTAAGAATGAGGAGTGCTTAGATCCTCCCCTCATGTAACCAAAAACAATTCTTAGCTAAGGAGATATGGATGTCCATAGTTAAGATAAATTAAATATATTTTAAATTGAACTTGTTAACTCCTTCAAGAACTTGAGAAAGGTGAACAATAACCCATTGAAGGGGAATGTAACACTAGGTTTTTTGTATATAGAAGAGTCATGGAAATGTGTCTGTGTTGAACGACAAAAACAGTCAGTTTTTTTTTTAATTTAATTTTTTTTATAGTAAATCTTACTTGATCAGTCAAAACTTCTACACAGTGATCTAATGTGTGTAACAGTGTTCAATAATATATTTTGAGGTAAGACCTCTTTATCAAATCGTGGGTGTTTCAAATCTCCTGAAACTTGTGTAAACTGGTAAATTTGTTTTTATAGTTATGCCACAGTAAATGTCAGCGTCACCTGAAGCAAATGAAATTAAATGAAATTTATTTAAATGGTGATGAAATTATTCTCGTTAAATTTATTTGTAATTGTTATATTTAATTATTTAAAAAATATTTTTCTAGTGTGTTAGATTGATTTTTTAGTAAATTGTTTTTAACTTACACCAATGTTAAAATTCAAAATTGAATCCGTTAACAATGTTTTTATTTATTAAATATTTAATTTTAATAAGGGGAGTTAATAACTTAAAATTTTGTGAGTTATTTCATAACTCGCTACAAAATTTTAAGTGATTAACTTCCTCAAACATTGCCTGAAGCATAGGATCTTCTCTCATACCATCAACAATATGCACCTACCTACATTTTTTTCGCCTACCTAAATTCAAACTGTCACAAAGCTTCGTAAATGTTTTCTGCATCGAGAAACTCCTACAACATTTACACAACACTCTACATCAGCACATCGATGAATTCACTACAACTAAGGCCAAACTCACCATAACCAAAGAATCTAAGCTTCATAAAGCAACCACAGCTATAGACGACCAATGCTACCACCACTCTTTCCTGAAAAAAAAAGGACAGACTCAAACTTACCCCAGATGTAGAGAGGGAAAGCATGTGATGTTATCAGAGGCAACAACTCACAGAATTTTGCCCAAGCTGCCCTCACTCTTGTGGCTGTACTGAGTTCTCATCAACTACCTGCACTCAGAATATCTCCTAGATAACAGAAAGAGTCTACTACCTCCAGGATATTGTCATCTAGTACCATCTCTTTGTGGAGACTACCGTCAATAGAATGCGCCTGTCCCATGCATCTCCTACACTTGAAGGGGTTTGGGGCTAACTTAATCTTTACGTCACTGCACTTTTTGTGAACCCACAGTAGGCACATGTTACACTGTATTGCATTGCTTTTAACACCCTTCTGGCACACAAAACAAGGATACTGACCAGAATCCCTTAGGAATTGTAGACCAGAGCCACACACCATCACTTTGGTTTTAGGCAAGTTCACCCTCAAACCCTTGACCTCCAGACCGTTTTTCCATTCTTCCAGTTTGTCCTTTAACTGTTCCAAGGACTCAGCAATGATAACTAAGTCATCAGCATAGAATAATTTCAATGGACAGACCAACTGAAACTCTCTTGACAGTGCCTCCAAGACTATAATGAAAAATAGAGGGGATAAAGACAGATCCCTGGTGAACTCAAACCTTGACATTGAAGCTATCACTTTGTCATCCACCCTCACTTTGCTACTAGCGTTCATGTACATACATTGTACGAGACAGACAAGCCACTCCTCTACGCTCACCTTACGCATTGCCCATTGACCATTTAAATAAATTTAATTTTATTTCATTTGCTGCAGGTTACATTGACATTTACTGTGGTATAACCATAAAAACTTTACCAGTTCACACGAGTTTCAGATTTGAAACACTCACGATTTGATAAAGAGGTCTTTTCTCAAAATGTTATCGAACACGGTCGCACACATTAGATCACTGTGTAGGAGTTTTGACTAAACAAGTAAGATTTACTTTAAAAAGAAAAAAGAAAAAAAGAAAAATCACTTAGTTTTCGTCCTCCACCAACATATTTCCATTTCTTGCATTGTGATAACCTTCTATGACTTCCATGTACATATTTCATGCAATGCTTAAAGCAAACTACATTTCCCTATTAGCACTAGGTTTTTTTTCTTTCACCCTTTCTCAAGATAAACAACTTTTTAAAGATTTGTTAAATCCTATGTTAGAGATTGGATTGAATTGTTTGACAATGAAATAACCGTTTTGTAGTTTATATTTCATTTTTTACTATCAAATTTTAAACCCAAATAAAGTGGAAAAAGAAACAACCCAAATTATGTTGGATTTTAAAATTTTAGTAAAACTAAAGTTAACATATCTTTTTTAATGTAATTTACTTATTAAAATACAGTGTTTGAATCTTAAAAAAATGTTTGAATTTTATTTTTAATTCTTACTTAAAAGTAAGAATTAAAAATAAGATTCAAACATTTTTTGTTATGACATAAACGTTACTTAAAACAAATAAAAATCAACATTTTTTTTTTTTTTAAAGATATAAATTATTGCAAAAATAAAATTTAAGAAATTTTTTCATTTCACAATATCACCATCAGAGTTTTTAATCACTACTGGAGGAGGAACCCCTCCCTGGTTTCCGTCCACCTTATTGGCGACAGTCATTCAGAGTTTTTTGCCATAGTCACCACGCTAGGCACTGCGGGTTGGCGACGTTATTTTGCCCATAGCTAGGTGTCCACATACAGTGCCTGGTATTCCCAAATAGTCACCCATTTTAGTACTGGCCAGGCTCAATGTCGCTTAACTTTGGTGATCTAGTTGGAACCGGTGTATCAACGTGATTATCCCGTATTTCACAATATATATATATATATATATATATATATGCATATATATTTTTTTTTTGTTTCATTTTACTTCAGTTGAAGTTCTCAGAAATCAAGGGGCCTCTACCTGGGGCTGACACTTGATCCCTATATGAGATACATAGATATTCGAATATTCTATTAAATTTCTCTTTTATCTCTCAAACGTTGAGTTAGTAAAGAAGTTAAGAACATTAATTTTAATTTTCCTCTCCCCAATTGACCAGTTGATTGTTATAGTATATCTTTCTCTTGGTCTTACCGGATTCCAGGACCAGTATTCATCTGGTCTGGTGGAGTATCCAGCTAAGTGTTGTGACTTGAAGTAACATTACTTAGAGAAGGTGCCTTATTCTTCGTATGAGCTAATGCCAAGGGGATCTTATTTGGGCTTCGAATACTATGTTATTTTGAATATTTGGTCAGGGTTTACTTGTAGGAGTAAGTATTCTCATGTCAGGTCGTCCTGACAAACCCTTGTACAGAGTGATCGAAGACACTTGAGGGTGGTGTCTAGTAAGTAATTCAAACTCCCCTGTAGGTAATTCAAACTCCCAGTAGGTAATTCAAAGTGTGTGTGTGTGTGTGTTATATATCTTAAGAATAATGTTGATTTTTCTACAACAAAAACTTGGCCTAGTCTTGGTCTAAAAAAGAAACCTTGATTCATTATTGTTTTATTATGAGTGTTGATTCAACTTAAATATAAGTTTGGAACTTGTTCATCTTGTCATTCCTTTCTTATAATTTTGTCTCTAATCTTATCATTTATAACTTACCTGTTGTTTATCTTCATTTTGGCGGAGATGAAACCTTAATCAATAACTGGCTGCTGTGTTAGTAATTAAGTTATAAAGAAAATAAATTGTCAGGTGATGCTGGTGTCATCACTTGTGCTGTTGTTGGCAAGGAATATAACCGATACTTGTTAGAGATCGCCCTTTTCACCATGTACGGGTTTTGCCATATTGGCTTCACTCCTTTCGCTTTGTCGGCTTCACTAGAAATATTACATTCTGAACACCATTCAACATGGCTACATAAAGCTATCCAAGTAAAATATGGCCTGCTTTATTGAGAAATAGTTTTCGTTTTCGGTAACGTCACCATCTCATCTCATAAAAACAACTGATATCTCAGGTAAGACTCTGTTCTTTTCTCTTTAATAAACTTATTTTACTTATAAGTTTTCGTGGAGTAAATGGTAGATAACAGATTCTTGAAATAAACCCTGGAATGTTTACATGTGTTTCACATGGAAAATCTTAAAAAATTAGTAATACTATATGATTTTATTATACTATTGGACTAAATTATAAGTTTTCACGATTTTTTTATTATTATAGGCAAACTTTGCCCCCCCCCCCTCCCCCACGATATGTTTTTTAAATTGTTAATTATATAATAATACTAGAAGACTACCCAGTCCAGGATGGGTAAAATTAATTCCCCGAACAGAACAGTTTTGCAACACTTTTATGTCCCCTTACGAAGATTAAAATCAAGATATAATCATGCTAAACCTTATGTCTAGAATCCTTATTTTAATTTTGATTAAAACCCATTACATGATTTTGATTGTAGAAAATTTAAGGCTCAAGCTTAAGGGGTCTTAAAATATTGAAATTCAGGGATTCTTGCTTAATTGGTGTCGAATAGCTCGATAAAATTTAATGAAAATCTGATATATTTGTAATTTTTAAATGGAAGATTGTGTTTATATTGTGCCCTCTGAAATTTGAAGAATATTAATTGACGTCTAATACCTTTGTTAAAATTTCACAAAAATCTGAATTTTCACCCCCTCCCCTTTGCATAAAACTAAATATAGCCCACATTTGAACCTTTTACACCGATTAGCTGTGTTCCAAAATTCATAATGATCGGTTAATTATTTTAGGAGTAAATCCTGTACATACAAATATATAACCATATACGCATACCTATCTTTTATATAGAGATTAAAAACCTGATTTAAAAAACGATTTTCTTTTTAAAAACTTTTTTCCATGAATGATGAAATTATTACAATAAAGCAGAATAGTTAACATTTTTATATTATATACCATAGATAATTTGTATAATTTCGATTATTCGGACTACTGTTCACATCTTGAGTGCTATTATTACAACGTTTCAACCGTTGTAACCTCCGGCCTTCTTCAGGTGTATCTTTTCGAACTCTGGAATATTTCTGCTGAACTCGGGAATCTGGACGGAATTTGGAACGGACCCCTTTATTTAATCCGTGGGGGTATCATGTTCTCGTTCTGTCAGTCATGACTGGGAGAAGTCTTCAGTAATTCACAATTCTTTGTATTGCTCACACCGAGGATTGAACCTTTAATCTTCAGATGATGACTGTCGCTTAGAACTGAATTTTACTATGACTATATCCACTGCGCCACAGGTCTTTGTGGACAATCCTCGGTGCTGGTGATACGAAGAATTGTGAATTACTGAAGACTTCTCCCAGTCATGACTGGTGAAACGAGAGCATGCTACCCCCGTTTATTAAATAAAGGATTCCATTCCAAATTCCGGAGTTCGACAGAAATATTCCTGAGTTTGAAAACGTACGAGGTTACATCGGCCGAAATGTTGTGATGATAACACTCAAGATGAGAACAGTAGTCCGAATAATCGAAATTATACAAATTATCAATCCTCATCTCAAAAATTCAGAAACATATTACCATAGATGTTTGCTAATTCTTATTTGTTGTCATGGATGCAGCAGATGCGATGTCGAAATTTAAGTGCAATTTTGATTTTTAAAAAATAAATAAAATAATTGAACTTTTTTTACATCGAAATGTTATTCCTTAAATTAAGATTGTAATGTCTTAGAAATTTTATTTCTTTTAGTGCTGGTTTATTCAACTTGCTTTTCAATTGATAACTTGTAACATTTGCATTTAGATTTTTTGAAATTTGTTAAAAATAATTGTGTAACTATTTATGAAATACATGAGCAATAATGTATAGCAATTGACAAAGTACACAATAGCAGATCTAACAAATATAAGTAGTTTTAACGATATGCAACAGTATTTACACACAACAATATTCAACAAATAAAGGGAGGAAACTCTTGTTTTCTCACTTTTTAACACTTTCATTTTTTTTTTTCCATTTTTTTTTTTTTTTTTTTTTTTTTTTTTTTTTCATTTAAAAATTTTTTTTTAATTTATTTTTTTTAAAAATTAAAAAATTTTTTTTTTTTTTTTAGAAAGTTTCATTTATCATTAGATATCTAATGTTGGATATGATAAAATAGATTTAAATGGGAAATGTAATTTCGTTTATGTAATTGAATCTGCTTTATCATTATTAATGATAGATGTGAGACATTTGTTTTATAATAAATAATTTTCTTGTTTCATTATTTGTCAGCTAAAAAAAAAATCTTAAAGATTCCACTATTGAAGATTCATAGATATTTTCTAAAAGAAATTACAGAATTTTTCTTAAAAAAATAAAATAAAATGAAAATGAAAATGAAACAGTACTTGCTAATTTAGTTTAATTGGTAGATAATTTTTAATTAAAAAAAAAAAAAAAAATAAATTGAGACGATGGTTTTGAACTGATTTTATTGCAGTCTTGTAAGAGAATGTAAGAAATGATGTAGAAAATGTTCATAAATTACATGTTTAATGTTTTCTCAACAATGGATACATCACATAGAAACAATAGACGAATGTCCTGCATGTAGTGTTAAGCTACACTCCATTGTGAGACGGCTTCAATTTGGAGAATGAATTGTAATTTAAATAGAATCGGTCATGCAACTACATCCACACGTACATCTTTTCAAAGATAACTTTAAAGTCTGAGACTTTCTAACAAAACATCAGAATTTGGCAATGGGTTGATATGCCATAAAACAATGACTATGAAAGAATTGTTTAAAAATGCTACAGTGGGTCAGTATGGAATAAATCTAAGATCTGTCAAATGAAAACCATACATCATCAAAGTCTACAAATACTAATTAATATTTGAAATGACTGTGCAAAACAAATGGCATAGAACTTTATGCAATCAATAACTGTTTGAAGATATTAAGAAAATGAAGCAAAAAAAATCTTTTATCAAAAATGACTGGATTGAACATTGAATAACTCGAAAAGGGTTGATATGCTGTGAAACAACCAGCCAATCAATAGACAAACTCTTGTTCCCCCACCTATATGAACATATGTATGTTTGAAGTATACATCTTATGTTTAAGAATTTTTTAGATGAGGATTGATAATTTGGATTATACAGATGACTATTTTCATTTTGTTATTTTCACAGCGTTTTGGTCGATGTAACATCTTTTTGAACTCTGAACCGCAATATAGAATTTTGAACAGAATCCTTTATTTAATCTATGGGTGTTCTTGTTCTGTTATTCCTAGTTATTATCACCTGTAGTAAGTAAGGATTGAACCTTCAACCTCCAGAAGAGTGTCACTTAGAATTGATTGATACGCAACACCTTTATCCATTGCGCCATGGGTCCTTGTAGCTGAATTTTAATCTGAAATTTTTATTGTATACTAGCGGAACCTGTCACCTGGCGTTGCACGGGAGAAAGTACTACCTATTGCATGACGTCGAATAAAAAAAAAAAACGGCCTATTGTTCTCCCCCCCCCCTTTACTGTGTTGGCGAATGTTATAAATTTAAAAAAAAAAGAAAAAAGTGGTAGAGTAGAATGGGATCGAACGCTGAAACTGGCGATCATGAAACCTGCCTTCCTAACAACTGGGCCACGCTTTCGAGTTAAAAATACATGTGAAAATAGGTCAATTAAGCTAAGCTTGATTATGGGCATGCGTGTTATGTTAAGATTCAGCAATGACACGGTTTAGGTCATTTGAAGTTAATGAAAATGACTGGATTTGGGCAAGTTTTCTATAATATGCGTGTTAAAGGTGTATGATTTTGAAAATGTAAATGTATCGGGGTCTACCAGTATCTTGGCGCTTATTGAATTAAATAGGATGTCGATCTGATCAAGAAATTGTAGCCGCCATGTTGAATGAATAAATGTTGCAGGAACTGTGTTCGTTAATTTCATTCGCTTAATTCCGGAATGAATATAAATGTAGAAGTCATAGGTAGAATTAGAAATAACGTAATCTGATATTCATAGAAATTCATCGGAGTGAATGGGAGCGGTCATTAAGTCTTTGCGTATTGCTTTATATTATGTAGTAAATTAATACCAGGCAAATAATAAATAAGAACCGGTGTTTAGTGAAAATTAAACTGTGTGTATTAGTTCCGGGTGTCGATGAGTAGAGTGACAGTACATAATTGTTAGGGAGAAAAGTTTTTGCTACCTCCTATATGGAGTAGGTTTTTCGGAGAGACGTTGATGGTGGGCCAAATGTAATATTTAGTGTTAGGTAGAAAAAAATAATAACAAATTTACTAAAACACGCTCGAGTGAATAAGTGTAGTATAGTGGTGAGTTTAGTAGCCTGTGATGCATGTGGTTATTTTCCTATACTCCGAGAAGGCACAGGGGAAAAATCGTCTCTACTTTATATATTAGATGTTTGATTTGTTTCACGGCTGAATTAAGTGCATTTACATAAGAGATTGTTGACAACGATCAATCAATATGCATGATTATGAGATGTCTATGCGTCTTTCCACACGATCATTACTGAACATCATGTAACAGGTGATACAGAATGATGAATGGAGCGAGAAGTGGTGGGATGATGGGAATAAAGGGGGGGGGGGTGTAAGGTTATTAAGCACAAAAGTTTCATAACCTGAAGACTGACTTCAATCCCTCTAAAGGGTTGTACATTTTCATGTTCTCTTCAGTCGCACCGAAAAATAAATTTCAGCAAACAATAGACGAGAAGAAACTGGTGATGTAAATAGTTCATTGTTTGAATGTAAATAAATGTTACCATCGTACAGACATGTTGCCTATGTTTTCAATGCTTAATTGTTTTGTTTGAAAAATGTAACATTCCTGTCATTTTTATGTCACTTTAAAAGTAACAATTAATTTTCTTTTTCCAAACATTTAATAACAATTATAATACTTATAAATTATTATTCAGTGTTTATAGTTATAAAATTTAAAAACGATGTTCAACAATTTTTTTTTTTTTTTTTTTTTTTTTTTTTAAAAATATTTCTAAATTTCTGACAAACTTCTTTCATGGAGTGTCATCAGAAAAGAATACGTCTTCGACAACTAGTTAAATTCGAAAGAGAAATAAAGAAAGTGAATCTGTTATCAGCATAGAAGCCCATGAAGAAAAATACAAAGTTAACATGTAAAGAGATGCTGATAAAGAATATTTACATAACTTAATATATATTTCAAATTTCTTTTGTAACATTTTATGAACAATAACTATATGTTTGCATGTTAACTTATGTTTTTTTTAATCTGTAATTTTATCCTTGCATACCAATAATTTTTAACTTCTCAATTTTTGCATACTGATATTTTTCATTTTTTTTTTTTTTTCATGCCATTTTCTTCAAAATAGAATTGCTTTAGAATAATTTTTTTAGAGAATGAATTTTATTTATTTTTTATTTAATTTCAAATTAAAATTGTTCTTTTAAGAGAAATGTTATAAAGATCTAACCATATAGTTGCAACACTGAATGCAATGTTTTTGAAAACTGTATTCTTGGTCACTTGGTTAAATATTCTTAATTGTAATCTGCAATTTAATAAAATTGAGAATTTTACATGTGTGTATTTGTATTTCACGCATCAACATAACTTTGATACTTTTACATTAAATTATTTTTGTATTTACAATTAATTGAATATTTATTTAGATAGAAAAAACAATAGTGTGAAAGGAAACAAAATTAAACAATATAAATTTAATTACAAAATTTAATCCACCAGAATGCATTTTTTTCTCTGTCAGCCATCTTAATTTTTTGTTAATAGTAAAAAAAAAAAATGAATTAATTTGTGACGCTTCGAAATTTGAAGCAAGGAATTTGTAGCATTTAAACTATTGAATAGAAAATCATTTCTGGCTTTAAAATTCTTAGCCAATCCTCATTGAAAGTTTTGGAAGCTATTCCCATCCAATAATTTTATATATAGATATTAAAACATCACTTTAATAAAATTAGATAATAATTTGAATCAATGAATAATTTAATAGTGAAATGATACCGTAATAATTAAATTTAACTTTCACAATCCTATTAAAAACCATAATAATTTGGGTAAAAAAAGCAAAAAAAAAAAAACCCGAACAAACATCATAGTTAAAAAGAAAGAAAAATGAAAGACTCCTGGGCAACACTGGATAAGTACAGCTGGTATTTTATACATTATCAGTCTATTCTTTTTCACTGAAATCATTGAAATTCTGATGAACTTGTTTCTTTATTTAACTGATATTTTTATCAAGAGAGTATTTCCCGTGCATATAATGCAACCAGTAGTTAAGTGTCTGAAGTAATGAAATGTAATATCCGAAATGGCAGACTATGAATGATTAATGTCGTATTGATGTTACAGCTCTAATTATAGATGCTAAAATAAGATCATCTTTTAACAAAATTTGATCTATCATCAGTGCAGATAACATGTTAACTATTGCAAATATTCTTCCGTTTGTGCAAGCATATGATGACATTTTTTTTCTTCTTTTACTGATGTCTAATTCTAAGAATTTACCAAGAAAGATTGAATATATTTTCAATTTTCAGAAAACTTCAATTATTAGATAATTTATCAATATAACTTCTTGATTCTTTTATAATATTTTCAATTAACTGACTATGCATAAAAATGTGAATGACAATATATAACTGTCTTTACACATCATTTCACTCTGTATATATTTTGTAATTGGAGAAACACTAAGGCTTGTCCTGTTTTGGTTACAAATTATTTAATAGAATCGCACAAAGTATGACTAAATGATTACAAAAGTTTCAGGATTCCAAATCTACTTCTAAGTAGTCACATTCCTTCTGAATTGCAATATTCTCCCTTTAAATCAGGACTCCTAAACATGTGACCTGCAGCCCACAGGGAAACCATTTTCTTTACCAATATTTTCCTCAAATTTTAAGAAGTTTTATAAATGTCTCTCACCCCTTCCATACTTTTGCATTAGCAATATTGAACTTGAATTACCCACCATGTGGAAACAGATCAGCAGTGTCTATTCTGATTCCTCTTCAGAGAAGGAATGAACAAACTTGAGCCTTCTCCCCACACACCTGTGAATATGATGCACCCCCTTCCCCCAAAAGTTGCTGCTTTTATTATTGATAATACTTCCTCCCACACTTTGGGTGGCCCTCACGACTGCCACACCCCAACTCTCTCTGGCCTGTTGCACTTCTCCCTCAGCATGTAATCGCCTCTTTATGCCGTTCAGTTCCAGATCCCCACCCGCATTATAAAAATGATCGGATATATAACAATCTTATTTACATGTTTCAAACTGTTGTCCTTCACTTTGTTACTATGCCCACAAGTTTTCGGCTATTTTACTCTCTGGTATTTTGTTAGAATTTCGAACTAAACTTTTGTTTTGTCCAGTGGGCTAAGCTACTCTTATTCTGCGTTACATACCTTTTAGATATTTCATGTCAGTTAAATTTTCTTAAGTTCTAAATTTCCGGAAGATTAGTGACGATAACAAAATGCGTCTGAAGAAGGTCAGAGAGTTTGATGATAAAAACATTGTGAACATAACAGCAACCAAGTTGAGGACACTATTTCGAAACATGTAAATATTACGTCATCTGAGAAATATAGTCATGTATAACAAGCTTCTTGGTTGCTTTCATGATTAAGTATGGCTGTCAGGTTCTGCTTTTTTGAACAATCTCTCCTGAGTGCTGTTGTGAAGTGATTATTCCTGAAACGTAAGAAACAATACACAAGCAAAAGGAAAGATCAAAAGAGACACAAACACGTTACTTCGTCGCCTGCTTGGTGCGTACTGAGAATGACACGTTGCAAACCGAGCCTTTTATTTACTTACAAAATCGTCCAAGGGGAACAACTCTCAAATTCAATGCGACAGCGCTACAAGTGCCTCAAACTTTTTTAAGGTCACTCAAGGAAAAGGGTTAATGAGATTGTCGGTTGGCGATTAACAGAATCTTGAAGATTGAAAACAATGAATGGAATGGCCAGAATTTGATTATTTAGGCAGATAGCTTGACAAGAATTTATTAACATTGGACTTGAAACAGTCATGTTGTAGTCAGCTGGGAAGTAGCCCTGTGGTCTTATATTTTATGGATAGAAAGTTCTTGGAAAGAAACTTTGTTTATGGAGTTTCCATTTAGTTTTAGGTACACAGAGTAAGGAAATTTGAAAGTCTAAGAGTTCCAGGTTAAAACTGGTGGATGATGAGGCAAGATTGCCTGGCCATATACAATCTTGGTTTTTGTTTACCTGTTCAAACTTCTTCCAAGTCGCCTTGAATTTTCATATCTCTTCTTCAAATGTGATCTGCTGCAAAGAAACTTTGCTCTCAATTTGAATAATGTGCTTCTGTTAGGATGGCCACATGTCCAGTTTTGTGCCAGACGTATGGCTTTTGAGCCAGCCGCCGTCAATCTGGTGTAAGCTTAAGCTGAACCTGTTTTGGTCTTCACATGTAACAAATCCCTAATATAAAAAAAATGAACTTGTAATAATAGAAGCTGTTTTTGTATTGTCTGTATGCACAGCTGTGTGGTAAGTTGGTAACTTATTACCATGTCATCTTTTTTAGATAATCAGAAATGACAATCCAACTCCAGTAAGAGTAGGAAGTAATCACA
Organism: Sepiola atlantica; assembly: GCA_963556195.1. Lineage (NCBI taxonomy): Eukaryota > Metazoa > Mollusca > Cephalopoda > Sepiida > Sepiolidae > Sepiola > Sepiola atlantica. The sequence continues at coordinate 120,771,279 of OY744516.1, read as the reverse complement.
ATTATAAGTTTACAGTAGTTTAAATTGCCAAATTGTAAACATGCATTATACAGTTGCATGTTTAGTAAATTGCATGTGAATACCTGCTGCAGATGAGAGATATTGGGCTTAGAAAAGAGGCCACACAAAAAATTGAAAATATCTTTGATTTGGGGTTTGACCATACTGAATTGGATTTCTCTTTGAAAAAAAAGTCTCTTTAAACAGTTTCATGCTGAGAGATGAAGACTCTGAAGAAATAATGTTCATAGATTGTCAGACCTTTTTAAGTGGATATCTGGCTAGCTGTAAACTCTAGTGGATATCCGGCTGGTCGAATAGGGATCACTGAGAAAAAGACCAGAATTTAGGATTTCCGGTCGAAAATACATATATTCCAGGAGATAGTCAGGTGAAGTCAGTTATACTTGCCCCTCTAGGTGTGACACAGGCAGTTTGGGTTTTCTGGTGTCAGTTAAATTTGTGTCTCTCCCAGGGAGAGATGGGCTCTAAACTATGGAACTTATGTTTTAGTTTGGTCGGGCTGAAATTTCTCGTTTTGTAAGTCTGTTATTCAAAGGAAGAAGCAAATTCCATTGTAACCCCCAACAAATAAACCTGTTACCTGTTTTAAACTGAAGTTGTGTTTTTATTTGGAGGAAGAATTCTTCTGTTGAAGCACTGACTGAAACCACCCAATTGACACTGCGGCCGGTGTCTGAATCGAACAATGACTTTGGACCGGCACAACGAGTTAACGATCACAGCCTGTGCAGTAAACGCATGCAGAACTCTTTCATAAAATACTTTTTGTACTCTACTTACTATCGTATGCAGTCCTTCGTCATGGAGAACATCAGACCATAACCATACTTCGACATTAAAATTTTTAATTTTAAAAATTTTAAATTTTTAATTTTTTTTACTTCAATTCATCCCAAATAAGGCACGTTGCCACTGAAACATAAGGGGCTACTGTGAATTAGGGGTCATACTGACAGAGGCAAGTGGGGAGTTGAGCAGCAAGGTGTTAGTTCACATTACTTTTAAATTTATGCATGTTGGTACGGTCAGGGAACAAGGAGGGAATTCCAAAGGCTAGCAATTCGAGCTTTCAATGTTACCATTCATTTTTGTCCTCATTAAACTACAGACTGGAGGTCATTTTCTAAAGATTCAGCCATTGCCTTGGATATGTGTGTTCGTTTTTCCCACATGTTGAGAATAGAGTGTGGTGTTATCAGTAAATATACCCATCTCTGACACAATTGCATCAGGGAGGTCGTTTATTAAAACCAGGAATAATAAGTCTAAGGATCGACCCCCTGGGGCACACCCGCATTAATGTGATGTTGTTTAGATGTACGGCCATCGAAGACAACCTGATCTTTCTTTTGGCTTAGAAGGATCTGATTATATTAAATATGCGTCCAGTAATACTATACAAATTAATTTTCATGCCAGACCTTGTCAAAGGCTTTGGATATATCAAGCATTACCGCCCTAGCTTCACCAGCCTTGTTCAGTTTATGGTATGTGTTCAGAAATGACCGTTAGGATATCTGCAGTAGAATGGGCTTGCCTAAATCCATACTGATGATCAAAAAGAAGTTTAGCATTAACGAGGTGCTGGACTATCGCTATAAATTGATTAATGATTTAAAAATTTTAGCAACGGGGAGAATGGGACTGATAGGGCAATAATTTGGGGAGTCATTTCTTTCACCAGAATTCTTGAACACTGGTAAAACAGAGGCAATTTTCCAGCTATCTGGGAAGCATGATTCAGCAAGGCATTTGTTGTAAAGGTTGGAGAGAACAAGGGGTCAGTTCAGCACAGCATTTCTTTATTACTATAACAGGCATAAGATCAGGCCCACATGCTTTGGAGGTGTCAAGGTTTTTATGATATCTTGGACTTAGGAAGGGGTGATGATCAGATCATCGAATGTGGCTTCAATCCGCAATGGGAAATTTCAGAGGAAGTGGTTTGTGGAGTTCAAGGCGAATCACTGGGCAAGCAGTTTAGCCTTATCAGTTGTCGTGTAGGCGATGTCATAGCGGTTGGACAGAAGGGGAATGTTGATTGGCCATTATTCACTACGCTATTATAGATGTTCCAGAAATTGCGAGTTCTTAATTTCTGCAACATTTTCTGGTCATCTCTGTATACCTACTCTTAGCTGCGGCTATTACACTTACAATAATGATGCTATAAATTTTTGTCCATTTGTATTTGACTTATGGCGGTTGAATCGACAGAATGCTTGCTGCCTATGCACAATAGCAGCTGCACAGGTTGAAGTGGACCATTGAAGAGAGTAGGACTTGCTATAGAATTTTCGTGCGGGGACATGTGCTTCTATACCTACATTCTGTACCCATTCAGTTACCTCATTTGCACACTGTTCAGCAGAGAGAGAGGGAGGGAAGGTTTTACTCCATGGGGCATCTCTGATGTGTGTAGAAAAACTCTTTGAAAAAAAAGTTTTTGTTCATACAAGAGTTTCCTTTCCTTATGCATCTCTCCTGTTTTCAGAATAATTAAAACCTGGTTTATTTTTGAACTGCTAAATCATCTGATGTTTAATGAATAATCTTTTTCTTTCATCGGCCTTGTATCATATTTGTTCTTGAATATGAACAAGTTATTGCTGCTTTCTTAGCATGTGTTCTTTGTGTGTTTCTCTAATTAATTAAAAAAAAAATGTTTTCAAATATCTAAAACAGTTTTGTTATTTTATTTCAGGGAGCTATCATTGGTATTGATGATGAAGATGACAGCACATTTACCATTACTGCAGACCAAAAAACATTCCATTTTCAAGGTAAAAATACATTTTATGTGAGCATATCTATAATATATATGTAGTCTCTCTCTCTTCGGGGATGCAATTGAAAACAAAACCCTATATCAAGAGAAAACAAATTTTCTCATACAATTTTACGAGGAATCCAATGGTGGTATTCCTTTTGTATTGGGGTTTATTACAATGTTATTGAGGGCTGTGAACATGCATTGCATGGAGAGAAATGATACGATAGATGTTTAATGTGAGTTTTAAAGACAGGCTTAGATCTGATGACTTCAGAGGAAGATTAAATCAGGACAGTTTAGGGAGATGTGTGCAGAACAGGAGACTTCGATGGTATGGCCATGTTGAAAGAATGGATGAGAGTTCTTGGGTGAGTAGATGTAGAATAGTTAAGGTAGCAGGTTCAGTTCACAGGGGAAGGCCAAAGAAAACCTAGGAGGACGTGATAAAAATGGACTTAAGGGGGATTAATAAAGATCTGGCCAGAGAGAGGTTAGTTTGGAAGTCAATTTCTAAAAGCCGTCCAACATATGCTAGCATGTAAAACTGACATTAAACCAAATATGATGGTGTGTGTTCAAGCTGGATATCCGTAAACAGCAAATATAATTTACTTTATAACTTGAAAATTATAGAAATGAAAAGATAATAAAAATGCAAATATGGGGTTCATGTCTGTAAACGAAAGTACACAGGTGGTGGGGATGGGGATCTTCATTCATTCCTGGGCAATGCCAAGTTTGCCTCCTAGTGTATAATAAAAAAAAAACTAATAATTCACCAAAAACAACGCCTACTTGTATCTAAATTGTGAACAGATGTGTACTTCTGCTAAATAATCTAGCCTTTTCTTTTATAATGAGGTCGATTTAAAATATACAATAAAAAAAAAAAATATTGTGCAAATGAATGACGTGATGTCTCTATTTACTTGCCTCCCCACAAGGGTAGAGTTAGACACAAAGCCTGTTTTTAATGTGGGGGAAAATCTAGCTCCCGATACAGAAGCACTTTGGATTGGGTCAAAAATTTAAATTGCCTCAGTCTAGAAAGATTTCTCCTTCACTGACTGAGGACAGAAAAGATGAAATCTAGTATCAGAACAGATGATGCATTTTGCTCCTAGCCAAAAGGCTAACCTGATGTTGTTACAGTGATATAATTATGTCGATGCATTATAACTTGATTGACCTTATGTAAAAATTGTGTGTAAAATATAATGGAAAATTTTTTTTACCATTTTAATTTTTTTATATACATTTCTCTGTTGATATTTAATAACAATGTTTTCAAATACTTTCATGGTATTCTTTGAATTGCATTGTAAAAAAGCATCTGAAAGAATCCAGATTTAATAGGGTCAAATCCCCAAATTGGCTATAAGTTCTTCACTAGTCTATTTAACATATAAATGATCTGTTTTGCAATCTTATTAACTATTTAAACTTAAAACATTGTTAAATGTGTCATTGAAAATAAATTGTTTAAACCTATTAACAAAGGTTATAGACATATTAACAGATGTTTATAAGTGATTATAATAACAACTAAATTAGTAAAATTTTGAACGCATTAAGTTGTAGTGATGGATGAGTCTTATTTTGAACCATTAAGAAAAACTGACTTAAAAAAAATAAATCTACCCAGAATTTACTGGTTGGTTTTTAATCTTAATCAAACTTGTTTTCCCACATTACTGCAACTAGATAACCTTTGTTAGGTAAAAAAGAGTTTAAACAAAGTTATAAAAAATCTAATATATAAAATTAAGTTGGTCAGATTTTTCAAGTTAGACCTAAATAGTAATACATGTGACAAATCGATATCTGATTCTAACTAGCCAGTCATCTACGTAAATTTTCAATTTATGCTCTTTACATAAAAAGAAATTACAATCGATTTCATTGCTTATACATTCTATCCAACCCAATAATTATTTTAGTAGCATACACTGCATGAGATTCACTGAGTTCGCATACGTAAGAACTTATATTTATTCGGCCCTGTCGTGTTAGAAAAACAAAATAGTGTTCATTTATGTATTGTCACTATCATAAATATAAATATTTTTAGTTACAAACAGAAAAAAATACATTTTTTTGCCTCCCCACAAGAAAATTTTTTTTCTATCCTCCCATATACTTAGAAATATTTTTAATTTAAAGGAAAAAAAAAAGAAAATTTTTTGACCACCCTTACACCCCAAAAATTTTATGTTCCCCCCATACATAGAAATATTTTTATTTTAAAAAAGAAAAAAAAAAAAAATTTTTTAGCCCCCCCCCCCGAAAATTTTTTTTTTTCATTCTCCCCCATACACATAAATATTTTCAATGAAAAAGATAAAAGACAAAATAAATGTTTTGCCTTCCCCCCAATTTTTTTTATACTCCCGATGCGCATGCTATATACGTATTTATTGCCGCCCATGTGCACATGCTATATACTTCCTATCGCCACCGCTGAATGCTAAATACGTACCTATTGCTGTCGCGGTGCGAATGTAAAATAGGTTTTCAGCGTAGATGCTCTTAAAATATTATCCAAACCTATCACTACAGTAGCTCTATCTAGGACATTGAACAATTTTCTCCCGGACAACGCCGAGTACTTTAAAAATAAAAGAGGCCTCATGAGCACTACTGAAATAACTTAGGTATCCTCTCTCCTTCTGATCTGCCAAATAGTCCAAAGGGGAACGAAGATGGCATTAAAATATTTTCCAAACCTATCACTACAGTAGCTCTACATAGGATATTGAGCACTTTTCTGCCGGACAACGCCGAGTACTTTGAAACTCAAGGAGACCTCCTGAGCACTACTGAAATCACTCTTATCGATTCCCCCATCCTTTTCAGCGTAGATGCTGTTAAAATATTATCCAAACCTATCACTACAGTAGCTCGATCAAGGACATTGAACACTTTTCTCCCGGACAACGCCAAATACTTTGAAAATCAAGGAGGCCTCCTGAGCACTACTGAAATCACTTAGGTATCCCTCCTTTTGATATGCAAAATAGTCCAAAGGGTAAAGAAGATGGCGTTAAAATATTTTCAAAACCTATCACTACAGTAGCTCTATCTAGGATATTGAGCACTTTTCTCCCGGACAACACCGAGTAATTTTTAAATCAAGGAGGCCTCATGAGCACTTCTTAAATAACTCTTATCGATTCCCCCATCCTTTTCAGCGTAGATGCTGTTAAAATATTATCCAAACCTATCACTACAGTAGCTCTATCTAGGACATTCAGCAATTTACTCCCGGACAACGCCGAGTACTTTGAAAATCAAGGAGGCCTCCTGAGCACTACTGAAATCACTTAGGTATCCTCTCTCCTTCTGATCTACCAAATAGTCCAAAGGGGAACGAAGATAGCGTTAAAATATTTTCCAAACCTATCACTACAGTAGCTCTATCTAGGATATTGAGCACTTTTCTCCCGGACAACGCCGAGTACTTTGATAATCAAAGACGCCTCCTGAGAACTACTGTAATAACTTATATCGATTCCCCCATCCTTTTCAGCGTAGATGCTGTTAAAATATTATCAAAACCTATCACTACAGTAGCTCTATCTAGGACATTGAGCAATTTTCTCCAGGACAACGCCGAGTACTTTGAAAATCAAAGAGGCCTCCTGAGGACTACTGAAATCACTTAGGTATGCTCTCTCCTTCTGATCTGCCAAATAGTCCAAAGGAAAACGAAGATGGCATTAAAATATTTTCCAAACCTATCACTACAGTAGCTCTATCTAGGATATTGAGCACTTTTCTGCCGGACAAGGCCGAGTACTTTGAAAATCAAGGAGGCCTCCTGAGCACTACTGAAATCACTCTTATCGATTACCCCATCCTTTTCAGCGTAGATGCTGTTAAAATATTATCCAAACCTATCACTACAGTAGCTCGATCAAGGACATTGAACACTTTTCTCCCGGACAACGCCACATCCTTTGAAAATCAAGGAGGCCTCCTGAGCACTACTGAAATCACTTAGGTATCCCTCCTTTTGATCTGCAAAATAGTCCAAAGGGTAAAGAAGATGGCGTTAAAATATTTTCAAAACCTATCACTACAGTAGCTCTATCTAGGATATTGAGCACTTTTCTCCCGGACAACACCGAGTAATTTTTAAATCAAGGAGGCCTCATGAGCACTTCTTAAATAACTCTTATCGATTCCCCCATCCTTTTCAGCGTAGATGCTGTTAAAATATTATCCAAACCTATAACTACAGTAGCTCTATCTAGGACATTGAGCAATTTTTCTTTTTTCTATACATATATAGAGTGGTTACGACTCAACGGGTCACTGTAAACGTTTACTTGTTAAATTCTTTTTTTATACATATATACCGTGGTTATGACTCAACGGGTCATTGTAAACGTGTACTTGTTAAATTCTTCTTTTTTCTTTTTTTATACATATATAGAGTGGTTATGACTCAACGGGTCACTATAAACATGTTCTTGTTAAATTCTTTTTTTCTTTTTTCTATACATATATAGAGTGGTTATGACTCAACGGGTCACTGTAAACGTTTACTTGTTAAATTCTTCTTTTTTATACATATATAGAGTGGTGATGACTCAACGGGTCATTGTAAACGTGTACTTGTTAAATTCTTCTTTTTTCTTTTTTTATACATATATAGAGTGGTTATGACTCAACGGGTCAGTGTAAACGTGTACTTGTTAAATTCTTCTTTTTTCTTTTTTATACATATATAGAGTGGTTATGACTCAACGGGTCAGTGTAAACGTGTACTTGTTAAATTCTTCTTTTTTCTTTTTTATACATATATAGAGTGGTTATGACTCAACGGGTCAGTGTAAACGTGTACTTGTTAAATTCTTCTTTTTTCTTTTTTTATACATATATAGAGTGGTTATGACTCAACGGGTCACTGTAAACGTGTACTTGTTAAATTCTTCTTTTTTCTTTTTTTATACATATATAGAGTGGTTATGACTCAACGGGTCACTGTAAACGTGTACTTGTTAAATTCTTCTTTTTTCTTTTTTTATACATATATAGAGTGGTTATGACTCAACGGGTCACTGTAAACGTTTACTTGTTAAATTCTTCTTTTTTTCTTTTTTTATACATATATAGAGTGGTTATGACTCAACGGGTCATTGTAAACATGTACTTGTCAAACTCTTCTTTTTTCTTTTTTTATACATATATAGAGTGGTTATGACTCAACGGGTCACTGTAAACGTGTACTTGTTAAATTCTTCTTTTTTCTGTTTTTATACATATATAGAGTGGTTATGACTCAACGGGTCACTGTAAACGTGTACTTGTTAAATTCTTCTTTTTTCTTTTTTTATACATATATAGAGTGGTTATGACTCAACGGGTCACTATAAACATGTTCTTGTTAAATTCTTTTATTCTTTTTTCTATACATATATAGAGTGGTTATGACTCAACGGGTCACTGTAAACGTTTACTTGTTAAATTCTTCTTTTTTATACATATATAGAGTGGTTATGACTCAACGGGTCATTGTAAACGTGTACTTGTTAAATTCTTCTTTTTTCTTTTTTTATACATATATAGAGTGGTTATGACTCAACGGGTCACTGTAAACGTGTACTTGTTAAATTCTTCTTTTTTCTTTTTTTATACATATATAGAGTGGTTATGACTCAACGGGTCACTGTAAACGTGTACTTGTTAAATTCTTCTTTTTTCTTTTTTATACATATATAGAGTGGTTATGACTCAACGGGTCACTGTAAACGTGTACTTGTTAAATTCTTATTTTTTCTTTTTTTATACATATATAGAGTGGTTATGACCCAACGGGTCAGTGTAAACGTGTACTTGTTAAATTCTTCTTTTTTCTTTTTTATACATATATAGAGGTGTTAAGACTCAACGGGGCACTGTAAACGTGTTCTTGTTAAATTCTTTTTTTCTTTTTTATACATATATAGAGTGGTTATGACTCAACGGGTCATTGTAAACGTGTACTTGTTAACTTCTTCTTTTTTCTTTTTTATACATATATAGAGTGGTTATGACTCAACGGGGCACTGTAAACGTGTACTTGTTAAATTCTTCTTTTTTCTTTTTTATACATATATAGAGTGGTTATGACTCAACGGGGCACTGTAAACGTGTTCTTGTTAAATTCTTCTTTTTTCTTTTTTATACATATATAGAGTGGTTATGACTCAACGGGGCACTGTAAACGTGTTCTTGTTAAATTTTCTTTTTTTCTTTTTTTATACATATATAGAGTGGTTATGACTCAACGGGGCACTGTAAACGTGTTCTTGTTAAATTCTTCTTTTTTTCTTTTTTTATACATATATAGAGTGGTTATGACTCAACGGGTCATTGTAAACATGTACTTGTCAAACTCTTCTTTTTTCTTTTTTTATACATATATAGAGTGGTTATGACTCAACGGGGCACTGTAAACGTGTACTTGTTAAATTCTTCTTTTTTCTTTTTTATACATATATAGAGTGGTTATGACTCAACGGGGCACTGTAAACGTGTACTTGTTAAATTCTTCTTTTTTCTTTTTTATACATATATAGAGTGGTTATGACTCAACGGGTCAGTGTAAACGTGTTCTTGTTAAATTCTTCTTTTTTCTTTTTTATACATATATAGAGTGGTTATGACTCAACGGGGTACTGTAAACGTGTACTTGTTAAATTCTTCTTTTTTCTTTTTTTATACATATATAGAGTGGTTATGACTCAACGGGTCAGTGTAAACGTGTACTTGTTAAATTCTTCTTTTTTCTTTTTTATACATATATAGAGTGGTTATGACTCAACGGGTCAGTGTAAACGTGTACTTGTTAAATTCTTCTTTTTACTTTTTTTATACATATATAGAGTGGTTATGACTCAACGGGTCACTATAAACATGTTCTTGTTAAATTCTGTTTTTTTTCTTTTTTCTATACATATATAGAGTGGTTATGACTCAACGGGTCACTGTAAACGTGAGTGGTTATGACTCAACGGGTCACTGTAAGTAAAATAAGTTTTGAAGAGAAAAAAATGTAAAAACCTATAACGATGACGTCATATACCTATTACTGTGACGTCACGTGCACAAGAATAAGTTGGTTGAAAATAAAATTATTATTACATAATTACATTGGTTGATTTCCAAATTACTACTGAATAACATTAGAAAAGTTTGAAAAAACCAGACCCGCTGCCGAAGACTGGCCCCGTTGACCCCCAGCAACATTTTTTTTTGTTGTAATTTTGAGATATTATGATCCCAGGTGTTGTACGGTGCTGAAGATATAAACTTTTTGACATGTCGTCGCGTAGTTTTTGAGGAGAAGCTTCACATACAGACATACATACATACATACATACAGACAAGTGCCCTTTATATAAGAGACTAGCGGGGCTACCCGGCGTTGCTCGGGGTCATAAAAACATAATTGAAGAAAAATTGCGTGTGTAACATCTTTATATTAAAACTTCTATTTCTCTCCTTCTCTCTCTATATCTGTCTCTTTATCTTTCTACTTTTCTCTACCCTGGTCGCTACTTTTAAATTTTGCCTTTTGCGAAAGCTGTTTCTTCCCCACCATTTCATCCTACGTTTCACAGGGCAATAGTATGACTTATTTCTATAAAAAGTACCACCACTGTCTGCGTCTTCTATATAGGTACTTATAACCGCCCCGGTGTTCATACTATATATTTTGAATCCCCTCATGATATCCTTCATCATTTTAACTTCCCTCGTTGTATTCATCATTTTCGATCTCCTCATACTATTAATCATTTTCAATCCCCTCATAATATTCTTCATCATTTTCAATCTTCTCATACTATTAATCATTTTCAATCCCCTCATAATATTCTTCATCATTTTCAATCCTCTCGTAATATTCCTCATCATTTTCAATCCGCTCATGATATTCTTAATAATTTTCAATCCTCTCATGATATTCTTCATTTTTTCAATCCTCTCATGATATTCTTCATTATTTTCAATCCCCTCATGATATTCTTCATCATTTTCAATCCCCTCATGATATTCTTCATCATTTTCAATCCCCTCATGATATTCTTCATCATTTTCAATCCTCTCATGGTATATTTCATCATTTTCCATCCCCTCATGATAGTCTTCATCATTTTTAATCCTCTCATGAGAGTCTTCATCATTTTCAAACCTCTCATGAGAGTCTTCATCATTTTCAAACCTCTCATGATTATCTTCATCATTTTCAATCCTCTCATGATATTCTTCATCATTTCCAATCCCCTCATGATATTATTCATCATTTTAAATCCCCTCATGGTATTCTTCATCATTTCCAATCCTGTCAGTCTATTCTTCATCATTTTCAATCCTCTCATGACATTCTTCATCATTTTCAATCCTCTCATGACATTCTTCATCATTTTCAATCCCCTTATGATAGTCTTCATCATTTTCAATCCCCTCATGATAGTGTACATCATTTTCAATCCCCTCATTATAGTCTTCATCATTTTCAATCCCCTCATGATAGCTTTAATCATTTTCAATCCTCTCTTGATAGTCTTCATCATTTTCAATCCTCTCATGATAGTCTTCATCATTTTCAATCCTCTCATGATAGTCTTTATCATAGCTCTATCTAGGACATTGAGCACTTTTCTCCCGGACAACGCCAAGTACTTTGAAAATCAAGGAGGCCTCATGAGCACTACTGAAAACACTTAGGTATCCTCCCTCCTTTTCATCTGCAAAATTGTCCAAAGGGGAAAGAAAATGGCGTTAAATTATGTTCTAAACCTATCACTACAGTAGCTCTATCTTGGATATTGAGCACTTTTCTCCCGGACAACGCCGAGTACTTTGAAACTCGAGGAAGCTTCATGAGCACTCCTGAAATCACTTACGTATCCTCTCTCCTTCTGATCTGCGAAATAGTCCAAAGGGGAACGAAGATGGCGTTAAAATATTTTCCAAACCTATCACTACAGTAGCTCTATCTAGGACATTGAGCACTTTTCTCCCGGACAACGCCGAGTTCTTTGATAATCAAGGAGGCCTCCTGGGGACTACTGAAATCACTTAGGTATCCTCTCCCCATTCTGATCTGCGAAATAGTCCAAAGGGGAACAGAGATGGCGTTAAAATATTTTCCAAACCTATCACTACAGTAGCTCTATCTAGGATATTGAGCACTTTTCTCCCGGACAACGCCGAGTATTTCAAAATCAAAGAGGCCTACTGGGGACTACTGAAATAACTCTTATCCATTCCCCCATCCTTTTCAGCGTAGATGCTGTTAAAATATTATCCAAACATATCACTAAAGTAGCTCTATCTAGGACATTGAGCACTTTTTTCCCGGACAACGCCGAGTACTTTGAAAATCAAAGAGGCCTCCGGGGGACTACTGAAATCAGGTATCCTCCTTCCTTTTCATCTGCAAAATTGTCCAAAGGGGAACGAAGATGGCGTTTAAATATTTTCTAAACCTATCACTACAGTAGCTCTATCTATGGTATTGAGCACTTTTCTCCCAGACAACGCCGAGTACTTTAAAAATCAAGGAGGCTTCATGAGCACTCCTGAAATCACTTAGGTATCCTCTCTTCTTCTGATCTGCGAAATAGTCCAAAGGGGAACGAATATGGCGTTAAAATATTTTCCAAACCTATCACTACAGTAATACTATCTAGGACATTGAGCACTTTTCTCCCGGACAACGCCGAGTACTTTAATAATCAAGGAGGCCTCCTGGGGACTACTGAAATCGCTTAGGTATCCTCTCTCCTTCACATCTGCGAAACAGTCCAAAGGGGAACGAAGATGGCGTTAAAATATTTTCTAAACCTATCACTACAGTAGCTCTATCTAGGATATTGAGCACTTGTCTCCCGGACAACGCCGAGTATTTCAAAATCAAAGAGCCCTCCTGGGGACTACTGAAATAACTCTTATCGATTACCCCATAATTTTCAGCGTAGATGCTGTTAAAATATTATCCAAACCTATCACTACAGTAGCTCTATCTAGGACATTGAGCACTTTTCTCCCGGACAACGCCGAGTACTTTGACAATCGAGGAGGCTTTATGAGCACTCCTGAAATCCCTTAGGTATCCTCTCTCCTTCTGATCTGCGAAATAGTCCAAAGGGGAACGAAGATGGCGTTAAAATATTTTCCAAACCTATCACTACAGTAGCTCTATCTAGGACATTGAGCACTTTTCTCCCGGACAACGCCGAGTACTTTGATAATCAAGGAGGCCTCCTGGGGACTTCTGAAATCCCTTAGGTGACCTCTCTCCTTCTGATCTGCGAAATAATTGAAAGGGGAACGAAGATGGCGTTAAAATATTTTCTAAACCTATCACTATAGTAGCTCTATCTAGGATATTGAGCACTTTTCTCCCGGACAACGCCGAGTACTTTGAAAATCGAGGAGGCTTCATGAACACCTATGAAATCCCTTAGGTATCCTCTCTCCTTCTGATCTGCGAAATAGTCCAAAGGGGAACGAAGATGGCGTTAAAATATTTTCCAAAACCTATCACTACAGTAGCTCTATCTATGGCATTGAGCACTTTTCTCCCGGACAACGCTGAGTACTTTGATAACTAAGGAGGCCTCCTAGGGACTACTGAAATCACTTAGGTATCTTCTCTCTTTCTGATCTGCGAAATAGTCCAAAGGGGAACGAAGATGGCGTTAAAATATTTTCAAAACCTATCACTACAGTAGCTCTATCTAGGATATTGAGCACTTTTCTCCCGGACAACGCCGAGTACTTTGAAAATCGAGGAGGCTTCATGAACCCACATGAAATACCTTAGGTATCCTCTCTCCTTCTGATCTGCGAAATAGTCCAAAGGGGAACGAAGATGGCGTTAAAATATTTTCCAAACCTTTCACTACAGTAGCTCTATCTAGGACATTGAGCACTTTTCTCCCGGACAACGCCGAGTACTTTGAAAATCGAGGAGGCTTTATGAGCACTCCTGAAATCCCTTAGGTATCCTCTCTCCTTCTGATCTGCGAAATAGTCCAAAGGTGAACGAAGATGGCGTTAAAATATTTTCCAAACCTATCACTACAGTAGCTCTATCTAGGACATTGAGCACTTTTCTCCCGGACAACGCCGAGTACTTTGATAATCAAGGAGGCCTCCTGGGGACTACTGAAATCCCTTAGGTATCCTCTCTCCTTCTGATCTGCGAAATAATCCAAAGAGGAACGAAGATGGCGTTAAAATATTTTCCAAACCTATCACTACAGTAGCTCTATCTAGAAGATTGAGCACTTTTCTCCCGGACAACGCCGAGTACTTTGATAATCAAGGAGGCCTCCTGGGGACTACTGAAATCACTGAGGTATCCTCTCTCCTTCTGATCTGCGAAATAGTCCAAAGGGGAACAAAGATGGCGTTAAAATATGTTCTAAACCTACTACTACAGTAGCTCTATCTAGGATATTGAGCACTTTTCTCCCGGACAACGCCGAGTACTTTGAAAATCGAGGAGGCTTCATGAGCACTCTTGAAATCCCTTAGGTATCCTCTCTCCTTCTGATCTGCGAAATAGTCCAAAGGGGAACGAAGATGGCGTTAAAATATTTTCAAAACCTATCACTACAGTAGCTCTATCTAGGACATTGAGCACTTTTCTCCCGGACAACGCCGAGTACTTTGATAATCAAGGAGGCCTCCTGGAGACTACTGAAATCACTGAGGTATCCTCTCTCCTTCTGATCTGCGAAATAGTCCAAAGGGGAACGAAGATGGCGTTAAAATATTTTCCAAACCTATCACTACAGTAGCTCTATCTAGGATATTGAGCACTTTTCTCCCGGACAACGCCGAGTACTTTGAAAATCGAGGAGGCTTCATGAACCCACATGAAATACCTTAGGTATCCTCTCTCCTTCTGATCTGCGAAATAGTCCAAAGGGGAACGAAGATGGCGTTAAAATATTTTCCAAACCTATCACTACAGTAGCTCTATCTAGGACATTGAGCACTTTTCTCCCGGACAACGCCGAGTACTTTGATAATCAAGGAGGCCTCCTGGAGACTACTGAAATCACTGAGGTATCCTCTCTCCTTCTGATCTGCGAAATAGTCCAAAGGGGAACGAAGATGGCGTTAAAATATTTTCCAAACCTATCACTACAGTAGCTCTATCTAGGATATTGAGCACTTTTCTCCCGGACAACGCCGAGTACTTTGAAAATCGAGGAGGCTTCATGAACCCACATGAAATACCTTAGGTATCCTCTCTCCTTCTGATCTGCGAAATAGTCCAAAGCACTCCTGAAATCACTTAGGTATCCTAATAGTGCATCATGACAACGGAACCGATACGACCCTACCTCAACACTTCTCAAAAAAGGAGGAGATAATGCATGGGATGAGTGCATCATGACTACGGAACCGATACGACCCTACCTCAACACTTCTCAAAAAAGGAGGAGATAATGCATGGGAATAGTGCATCATGACAACGGAACCGATACGACCCTACCTCAACACTTCTAAAAAAAGGAGGAGATAATGCATGGGATGAGAGCATCATGACAACGGAACCGATACGACCTTACCTCAACATTTCTCAAAAAAGGAAGAGATAATGCATGGGATGAGGGCATCGTGACAACGGAACCGATACGACCCTACCTCAACATTTCTCAAAAAAGGAGGAGGTAATGCATGGGATCAGTGCATCATGACAACGGAACCGATACTACCCTACCTCAACACTTCTCAAGAAAGGAGGAGGTAATGCTCACACCAGCGAATACCGTAACCCCCCCCCCCAATTTGGCCTGAAAGGAGGAGGTAATTCCTATCATGATAACAGAACGGCCACAGGGAGGGAGGGAGGGAGGGTGGGAATATTAGCGTCTATTAATAATTATGAAAGAAAGTGTGAGAGGGAAAAAAAACTGCCACTCTCTGACGTCATGATGACGTGATATAACCGGACACAATTTAGGTCAAGACCGGGTACATCCGGCAAGGGATTATGGGACAGGTGCGGATGTGATTGAGCAACCCTTGTTTCACTACACACTCTTAACGTAGAATTCCTATGTTGTTATTGATGCATCCGGACAGAAGTTATTGGATGATCTGATAGAACCGGACACAATTTAGGGCAAGACCGGGTACATCCGGCAAGGGATTATGGGATGTTTACAATGAATCTGCATTTTTATCGGATTAGTACATAAATACATTAGATTATTTCGAATTTACTACATATTAACGTTGAAATTTCGTGAAAAATACGAAAAAAACTGCTACCTTTTGTCGGAAAGTGGTCCGGTTGACTGTCAGCGAGTGAATCGTTATTTGCGATTTTGAGATATTATGATCCCAGGATATGTACGGTGCTGAAGATATAAACTTTTTGACATGTCGTCGGGTAGTTTTTGAGGAGAAGCTTCACATACAGACATACATACATACATACATACATACATACATATAGACAACTGCCCTTTATATAAGAGACTAGCGGGGCTACCCGGCGTTGCTCGGGGTCATAAAAACATAATTGAAGAAAAATTGCGTGTGTAACATCTTTATATTAAAACTTCTATTTCTCTCCTTCTCTCTCTATAGCTGTCTCTTTATCTTTCTACTTTTCTCTACCCTGGTCGCTACTTTTAAATTTTGCCTTTTGCGAAAGCTGTTTCTTCCCCACCATTTCATCCTACATTTCACAGGGCAATAGTATGACTTATTTCTATAAAAAGTACCACCACTGTCTGCGCCTTCTATATAGGTACTTATAACCGCCCCGGTGTTCATACTATATATTTTGAATCCCCTCATGATATCCTTCATCATTTTAACTCCCCTCGTTGTATTCATCATTTTCGATCTCCTCATACTATTAATCATTTTCAATCCCCTCATAATATTCTTCATCATTTTCAATCTACTCATACTATTAATCATTTTCAATCCCCTCATAATATTCTTCATCATTTTCAATCGTAATATTCCTCATCATTTTCAATCCGCTCATGATATTCTTAATAATTTTCAATCCTCTCATGATATTCTTCATTTCTTCAATCCTCTCATGATATTCTTCATTATTTTCAATCCCCTCATGATATTCTTCATCATTTTCAATCCCCTCATGATATTCTTCATCATTTTCAATCCTCTCATGGTATATTTCATCATTTTCGATCCCCTCATGATAGTCTTCATCATTTTTAATCCTCTCATGAGAGTCTTCATAATTTTTAATCCTCTCATGATAGTCTTCATCATTTTCAAATCTCTCATGATAGTCTTCATCATTTTACATCCTCTCATCATATTCTTCATCATTTTCAATCCCCTCATGATATTATTCATCATTTTAAATCCCCTCATGGTATTCTTCATCATTTCCAATCCTGTCAGTCTATTCTTCATCATTTTAAATCCTCTCATGACATTCTTCATCATTTTACATCCTCTCATGACATTCTTCATCATTTTCAATCCCCTTATGATAGTCTTCATCATTTTCAATCCCCTCATGATATTCTTCATCATTTTCAATCCCCTCATGATAGTGTACATCATTTTCAATCCCCTCATTATAGCCTTCATCATTTTCAATCCCCTCATGATAGCCTTCATCATTTTCAATCCTCTCTTGATAGTCTTCATCATTTTCAATCCTCTCATGATAGTCTTTATCATAGCTCTATCTATGATATTGAGCACTTTTCTCCCGGACAACGCCAAGTACTTTGAAAATCAAGGAGGCCTCATGAGCACTACTGAAAACACTTAGGTATCCTCTCTCCTTCTGATCTGCGAAATAGTCCAAAGAGGAACAAAGATGGCGTTAAAATATTTTCCAAACCTATCACTACAGTAGCTCTATCAAGGACATTGAGCACTTTTCTCCCGGACAACGCTGAGTACTTTAATAATAAAGGAGGCCTCCTGAGGACTACTGAAATCACTTAGGTATCCTCTCTCCTACTGATCTGCGAAATAGTCCAAAGAGGAACGAAGATGGCATTAAAATATTATCCAAACCTATCACTATAGTAGCTCTATCTAGGATATTGAGCACTTTTCTCCCGGACAACGCCGAGTATTTCAAAATCAAAGAGGCCTCCTGAGCACTACTGAAATAACTCTTATCGATTCCCCATCCTTTTCAGCGTAGATGCTGTTAAAATATTATCCAAACCTATCACTACAGTAGCTCTATCTAGGACATTGAGCACTTTTTTCCCAGACAACGCCGAGTACTTTGAAAATCAAAGAGGCCTCCTGGGAACTACTGAAATCACTTAGGTATCCTCCCTCCTTTTCATCTGCATAATTGTTCAAAGGGGAACGAAAATGGCGTTAAAATATGTTCTAAACCTATCACTACAGTAGCTCTATCTTGGATATTGAGCACTTTTCTCCCGGATAACGCCGAGTACTTTGAAAATCGAGGAGGCTTCATGAGCACTCCTGAAATCCCTTAGGTATCCTCTCTCCTTCTGATCTGCGAAATAGTCCAAAGAGGGAACGAAGATGGCGTTAAAATATTTTCCAAACTTATCACTACAGTAGCTCTATCTAGGACATTGAGCACTTTTCTCCCGAACAATGCACAGTACTTTGATAATCAAGGAGGCCTCCTGGGGACTACTGAAATCACTTAGGTATCCTCTCTTCTTCTGATCTGCGAAATAGTCCAAAGGGGAACGAAGATTGCGTTAAAATATTTTCCAAACCTATCACTACAGTAGCTCTATCTAGGATATTGTGAACTTTTCTCCCGGACAACGCCGAGTATTTAAAAATCAAAGAGGCCTCCTGGGGACTACTGAAATAACTCTTATCCATTCCCCCATCCTTTTCAGCGTAGATGCTGTTAAAATATTTTCCAAACCTATCACTACAGTAGCTCTATCTAGGACATTGAGCACTTTTTTCCCGGACAACGCCAGGTACTTTGAAAATCAAAGATGCCTCCTGGGGACTACTGAAATCAGTTAGGTATCCTCCCTCCTTTTCATCTGCAAAATTGTCCAAAGGGGAACGAAGATGGCGTTAAAATATTTTCTAAACCTATCACTACAGTAGCTCTATCTAGGATATTGAGCACTTTTCTCCCGGACAACGCCGAGTACTTTGAAAATCGAGGAGGCTTCATGAGCACTCCTGAAATCTCTTAGGTATCCTCTCTCCTTCTGATCTGCGAAATAGTCCAAAGGGGAACGAAGATGCTGTTAAAATATTATCCAAACCTATCACTACAGTAGCTCTATCTAGGACATTGAGCACTTTTCTCCCGGACAACGCCGAGTACTTTGAAAATCGAGGAGGCTTCATGAACCCACATGAAATTCCTTAGGTATCCTCTCTCCTTCTGATCTGCGAAATAGTCCAAAGGGGAACGAAGATGGCGTTAAAATATTTTCCAAACCTATCATACAGTAGCTCTATCTAGGATATTGAGCACTTTTCTCCCGGACAACGCCGAGTACTTTGAAAATCGAAGAGACTTTATGAGCACTCCTGAAATCCCTTAGGTATCCTCTCTCCTTCTGATCTGCGAAATAGTCCAAAGGGGAACGAAGATGGCGTTAAAATATTTTCCAAACCTATCACAACAGTAGCTCTATCAAGGACATTGAGCACTTTTCTCCCGGACAACGCTGAGTACTTTAATAATAAAGGAGGCCTCCTGAGGACTACTGAAACTACTTAGGTATCCTCTCTCCTACTGATCTGCGAAATAGTCCAAAGAGGAACGAATATGGCATTAAAATATTATCCAAACCTATCACTATAGTAGCTCTATCTAGGATATTGAGCACTTTTCTCCCGGACAACGCCGAGTATTTCAAAATCAAAGAGGCCTCCTGAGCACTACTGAAATAACTCTTATCGATTCCCCATCCTTTTCAGCGTAGATGCTGTTAAAATATTATCCAAACCTATCACTACAGTAGCTCTATCTAGGACATTGAGCACTTTTTTCACAGACAACGCCGAGTACTTTGAAAATCAATGAGGCCTCCTGGGGACTACTGAAATCACTTAGGTATTCTCCCTCCTTTAAATCTGCAAAATTGTCCAAAGGGGAACGAAAATGGCGTTAAAATATGTTCTAAACCTATCACTACAGTAGCTCTATCTTGGATATTGAGAACTTTTCTCCCGGATAACGCCGAGTACTTTGAAAATCGAGGAGGCTTCATGAGAACTCCTGAAATTCCTTAGGTATCCTCTCTCCTTCTGATCTGCGAAATAGTCCAAAGAGGGAACGAAGATGGCGTTAAAATATTTTCCAAACTTATCACTACAGTAGCTCTATCTAGGACATTGAGCACTTTTCTCCCGGACAATGCACAGTACTTTGATAATCAAGGAGGCCTCCTGGGGACTACTGAAATCACTTAGGTATCCTCTCTTCTTCTGATCTGCGAAATAGTCCAAAGGGGAACGAAGATTGCGTTAAAATATTTTCCAAACCTATCACTACAGTAGCTCTATCTAGGATATTGTGAACTTTTCTCCCGGACAACGCCGAGTATTTAAAAATCAAAGAGGCCTCCTGGGGACTACTGAAATAACTCTTATCCATTCCCCCATCCTTTTCAGCGTAGATGCTGTTAAAATATTTTCCAAACCTATCACTACAGTAGCTCTATCTAGGACATTGAGCACTTTTTTCCCGGACAACGCCAGGTACTTTGAAAATCAAAGATGCCTCCTGGGGACTACTGAAATCAGTTAGGTATCCTCCCTCCTTTTCATCTGCAAAATTGTCCAAAGGGGAACGAAGATGGCGTTAAAATATTTTCTAAACCTATCACTACAGTAGCTCTATCTAGGATATTGAGCACTTTTCTCCCGGACAACGCCGAGTACTTTGAAAATCGAGGAGGCTTCATGAGCACTCCTGAAATCTCTTAGGTATCCTCTCTCCTTCTGATCTGCGAAATAGTCCAAAGGGGAACGAAGATGCTGTTAAAATATTATCCAAACCTATCACTACAGTAGCTCTATCTAGGACATTGAGCACTTTTCTCCCGGACAACGCCGAGTACTTTGAAAATCGAGGAGGCTTCATGAACCCACATGAAATTCCTTAGGTATCCTCTCTCCTTCTGATCTGCGAAATAGTCCAAAGGGGAACGAAGATGGCGTTAAAATATTTTCCAAACCTATCATACAGTAGCTCTATCTAGGATATTGAGCACTTTTCTCCCGGACAACGCCGAGTACTTTGAAAATCGAAGAGACTTTATGAGCACTCCTGAAATCCCTTAGGTATCCTCTCTCCTTCTGATCTGCGAAATAGTCCAAAGAGGGAACGAAGATGGCGTTAAAATATTTTCCAAACCTATCACAACAGTAGCTCTATCAAGGACATTGAGCACTTTTCTCCCGGACAACGCTGAGTACTTTAATAATAAAGGAGGCCTCCTGAGGACTACTGAAATCACTTAGGTATCCTCTCTCCTACTGATCTGCGAAATAGTCCAAAGAGGAACGAATATGGCATTAAAATATTATCCAAACCTATCACTATAGTAGCTCTATCTAGGATATTGAGCACTTTTCTCCCGGACAACGCCGAGTATTTCAAAATCAAAGAGGCCTCCTGAGCACTACTGAAATAACTCTTATCGATTCCCCATCCTTTTCAGCGTAGATGCTGTTAAAATATTATCCAAACCTATCACTACAGTAGCTCTATCTAGGACATTGAGCACTTTTTTCACAGACAACGCCGAGTACTTTGAAAATCAATGAGGCCTCCTGGGGACTACTGAAATCACTTAGGTATCCTCCCTCCTTTTCATCTGCAAAATTGTCCAAAGGGGAACGAAAATGGCGTTAAAATATGTTCTAAACCTATCACTACAGTAGCTCTATCTTGGATATTGAGAACTTTTCTCCCGGATAACGCCGAGTACTTTGAAAATCGAGGAGGCTTCATGAGAACTCCTGAAATTCCTTAGGTATCCTCTCTCCTTCTGATCTGCGAAATAGTCCAAAGAGGGAACGAAGATGGCGTTAAAATATTTTCCAAACTTATCACTACAGTAGCTCTATCTAGGACATTGAGCACTTTTCTCCCGGACAATGCACAGTACTTTGATAATCAAGGAGGCCTCCTGGGGACTACTGAAATCATTTAGGTATCCTCTCTTCTTCTGATCTGCGAAATAGTCCAAAGGGGAACGAAGATTGCGTTAAAATATTTTCCAAACCTATCACTACAGTAGCTCTATCTAGGATATTGTGAACTTTTCTCCCGGACAACGCCGAGTATTTAAAAATCAAAGAGGCCTCCTGGGGACTACTGAAATAACTCTTATCCATTCCCCCATCCTGTTCAGCGTAGATGCTGTTAAAATATTTTCCAAACCTATCACTACAGTAGCTCTATCTAGGACATTGAGCACTTTTTTCCCGGACAACGCCAGGTACTTTGAAAATCAAAGATGCCTCCTGGGGACTACTGAAATCAGTTAGGTATCCTCCCTCCTTTTCAGCTGCAAAATTGTCCAAAGGGGAACGAAGATGGCGTTAAAATATTTTCTAAACCTATCACTACAGTAGCTCTATCTAGGATATTGAGCACTTTTCTCCCGGACAACGCCGAGTACTTTGAAAATCGAGGAGGCTTCATAAGCACTCCTGAAATCCCTTAGGTATCCTCTCTCCTTCTGATCTGCGAAATAGTCCAAAGGGGAACGAAGATGCTGTTAAAATATTATCCAAACCTATCACTACAGTAGCTCTATCTAGGACATTGAGCACTTTTCTCCCGGACAACGCCGAGTACTTTGAAAATCGAGGAGGCTTCATGAACCCACATGAAATTCCTTAGGTATCCTCTCTCCTTCTGATCTGCGAAATAGTCCAAAGGGGAACGAAGATGGCGTTAAAATATTTTCCAAACCTATCATACAGTAGCTCTATCTAGGATATTGAGCACTTTTCTCCCGGACAACGCCGAGTACTTTGAAAATCGAAGAGACTTTATGAGCACTCCTGAAATCCCTTAGGTATCCTCTCTCCTTCTGATCTGCGAAATAGTCCAAAGGGGAACGAAGATGGCGTTAAAATATTTTCCAAACCTATCACAACAGTAGCTCTATCTAGGATATTGAGCACTTTTCTCCCGGACAACGCCGAGTATTTCAAAATCGAAGAGGCCTCCTGAGCACTACTGAAATAACACTTATCGATTACCCCATCCTTTTCAGTGTAGATGCTGTTAAAATATTATCCAAACCTATCACTACAGTAGCTCTATCAAGGACATTGAGCACTTTTCTCCCGGACAACGCCGAGTACTTTGAAAATCGAGGAGGCTTCATGAGCACTCCTGAAATCACTTAGGTATCCTCTCTCCTTCTGATCTGCGAAATAGTCCAAAGGGGAACGAAGATGGCGTTAAAATATTTTCCAAACCTATCACTACGGTAGCTCTATCTAGGACATTGAGCACTTTTATCCCGGACAACGCCGAGTACTTTGATAATCAAGGAGGCCTCCTGGGGACTACTGAAATCACTAGGTATCCTCTCTCCTTCTGATCTGCGAAATAGTCCAAAGGGGAACGAAGATGGCGTTAAAATATTTTCCAAACCTATCACTACAGTAGCTCTATCTAGGATATTGAGCACTTTTCTCCCGGACAACGCCGAGTATTTCAAAATCAAAGAGGCCTCCTGGGGACTACTGAAATAACTCTTATCCATTCCCCCATCCTTTTCAGCGTAGATGCTGTTAAAATATTATCCAAACCTATCACTACAGTAGCTCTATCTAGGACATTGAGCACTTTTTTCCCGGACAACTCCGAGTACTTTGAAAATAAAAGAGGCTTCCTGGGGACTACTGAAATCAGGTATCCTCCTTCCTTTTCATCTGCAAAATTGTCCAAAGGGGAACGAAGATGGCGTTAAAATATTTTCTAAACCTATCACTACAGTAGCTCTATCTAGGACATTGAGCACTTTTTTCACAGACAACGCCGAGTACTTTGAAAATCAATGAGGCCTCCTGGGGACTACTGAAATCACTTAGGTATCCTCCCTCCTTTTCATCTGCAAAATTGTCCAAAGGGGAACGAAAATGGCGTTAAAATATGTTCTAAACCTATCACTACAGTAGCTCTATCTTGGATATTGAGAACTTTTCTCCCGGACAACGCCGAGTACTTTGAAAATCGAGGAGGCTTCATGAACCCACATGAAATTCCTTAGGTATCCTCTCTCCTTCTGATCTGCGAAATAGTCCAAAGGGGAACGAAGATGGCGTTAAAATATTTTCCAAACCTATCATACAGTAGCTTTATCTAGGATATTGAGCACTTTTCTCCCGGACAACGCCGAGTACTTTGAAAATCGAAGAGACTTTATGAGCACTCCTGAAATCCCTTAGGCATCCTCTCTCCTTTTGATCTGCGAAATAGTCCAAAGGGGAACGAAGATGGCGTTAAAATATTTTCCAAACCTATCACTACAGTAGCTCTATCTAGGATATTGAGCACTTTTCTCCCGGACAACGCCGAGTATTTCAAAATCAAAGAGGCCTCCTGGGGACTACTGAAATAACTCTTATCCATTCCCCCATCCTTTTCAGCGTAGATGCTGTTAAAATATTATCCAAACCTATCACTACAGTAGCTCTATCTAGGACATTGAGCACTTTTTTCCCGGACAACGCCGAGTACTTTGAAAATCAAAGAGGCTTCCTGGGGACTACTAAAATCAGGTATCCTCTATCCTTTTCATCTGCAAAATTGTCCAAAGGGGAACGAAGATGGCGTTAAAATATTTTCTAAACCTATCACTACAGTAGCTCTATCTAGGATATTGAGCACTTTTCTCCCGGACAACGCCGAGTACTTTGAAAATCGAGGAGGCTTCATGAGCACTCCTGAAATCCCTTAGGTATCCTCTCTCCTTCTGATCTGCGAAATAGTCCAAAGGGGAACGAAGATGGCGTTAAAATATTATCCAAACCTATCACTACAGTAGCTCTATCTAGGACATTTGGCACTTTTCTCCCGGACAACGCCGAGTACTTTGTAAATCGAGGAGGCTTCATGAACCCACATGAAATTCCTTAGGTATCCTCTCCCATTCTGATCTGCGAAATAGTCCAAAGGGGAACGAAGATGGCGTTAAAATATTTTCCAAACCTATCATACAGTAGCTCTATCTAGGATATTGAGCACTTTTCTCCCGGACAACGCCGAGTACTTTGAAAATCGAAGAGACTTTATGAGCACTCCTGAAATCCCTTAGGTATCCTCTCTCCTTCTGATCTGCGAAATAGTCCAAAGGGGAACGAAGATGGCGTTAAAATATTATCCAAACCTATTACTACAGTAGCTCTATCTAGGACATTTGGCACTTTTCTCCCGGACAACGCCGAGTACTTTGAAAATCGAGGAGGCTTCATGAACCCACATGAAATTCCTTAGGTATCCTCTCTCCTTCTGATCTGCGAAATAGTCCAAAGGGGAACGAAGATGGCGTTAAAATATTTTCCAAACCTATCATACAGTAGCTCTATCTAGGATATTGAGCACTTTTCTCCCGGACAACGCCGAGTACAGTGAAAATCGAAGAGACTTTATGAGCACTCCTGAAATCCCTTAGGCATCCTCTCTCCTTCTGATCTGCGAAATAGTCCTAAGGGGAATGAAGATGGCGTTAAAATATTTTCCAAACCTATCACTACAGAAGCTCTATCTAGGATATTGAGCACTTTTCTCCCGGACAACGCCGAGTATTTCAAAATCAAAGAGGCCTCCTGGGGACTACTGAAATAACTCTTATCCATTCCCCCATCCTTTTCAGCGTAGATGCTGTTAAAATATTATCCAAACCTATCACTACAGTAGCTCTATCTAGGACATTGAGCACTTTTTTCCCGGACAACGCCGAGTACTTTGAAAATAAAAGAGGCTTCCTGGGGACTACTGAAATAAGTATCCTCTATCCTTTTCATCTGCAAAATTGTCCAAAGGGGAACGAAGATGGCGTTAAAATATGTTCTAAACCTATCACTACAGTAGCTCTATCTAGGATATTGAGCACTTTTCTCCCGGACAACGCCGAGTACTTTGAAAATCGAGGAGGCTTCATGAGCACTCCTGAAATCCCTTAGGTATCCTCTCTCCTTCTGATCTGCGAAATAGTCCAAAGGGGAACGAAGATGGCGTTAAAATATTATCCAAACCTATCACTACAGTAGCTCTATCTAGGACATTTGGCACTTTTCTCCCGGACAACGCCGAGTACTTTGAAAATCGAGGAGGCTTCATGAACCCACATGAAATTCCTTAGGTATCCTCTCTCCTTCTGATCTGCGAAATAGTCCAAAGGGGAACGAAGATGGCGTTAAAATATTTTCCAAACCTATCATACAGTAGCTCTATCTAGGATATTGAGCACTTTTCTCCCGGACAACGCCGAGTACTTTGAAAATCGAAGAGACTTTATGAGCACTCCTGAAATCCCTTAGGTATCCTCTCTCCTTCTGATCTGCGAAATAGTCCAAAGGGGAACGAAGATGGCGTTAAAATATTTTCCAAACCTATCACTACAGTAGCTCTATCTAGGATATTGAGCACTTTTCTCCCGGACAACGCCGAGTATTTCAAAATCAAAGAGGCTTCCTGGGGACTACTGAAATAACTCTTATCCATTCCCCCATCCTTTTCAGCGTAGATGCTGTTAAAATATTATCCAAACCTATCACTACAGTAGCTCTATCTAGGACATTGAGCACTTTTTTCCCGGACAACGCCGAGTACTTTGAAAATCAAAGAGGCTTCCTGGGGACTACTGAAATCAGGTATCCTCCTTCCTTTTCATCTGCAAAATTGTCCAAAGGGGAACGAAGATGACGTTAAAATATTTTCTAAACCTATCACTACAGTAGCTCTATCTAGGATATTGAGCACTTTTCTTCCGGACAACGCCGAGTACTTTGAAAATCGAGGAGGCTTCATGAACCCACATGAAATTCCTTAGGTATCCTCTCTCCTTCTGATCTGCGAAATAGTCCAAAGGGGAACGAAGATGGCGTTAAAATATTTTCCAAACCTATCATACAGTAGCTCTATCTAGGATATTGAGCACTTTTCTCCCGGACAACGCCGAGTACTTTGAAAATCGATGAGACTTTATGAGCACTCCTGAAATCCCTTAGGTATCCTCTCTCCTTCTGATCTGCGAAATAGTCCAAAGGGGAACGAAGATGGCGTTAAAATATTTTCCAAACCTATCACTACAGTAGCTCTATTTAGGATATTGAGCACTTTTCTCCCGGACAACGCCGAGTATTTCAAAATCAAAGAGGCCTCCTGAGCACTACTGAAATAACTCTTATCGATTCCCCATCCTTTTCAGCGTAGATGCTGTTAAAATATTATCCAAACCTATCACTACAGTAGCTCTATCTAGGACATTGAGCACTTTTTTCCCAGACAACGCCGAGTACTTTGAAAATCAAAGAGGCCTCCTGGGAACTACTGAAATCACTTAGGTATCCTCCCTCCTTTTCATCTGCATAATTGTTCAAAGGGGAACGAAAATGGCGTTAAAATATGTTCTAAACCTATCACTACAGTAGCTCTATCTTGGATATTGAGCACTTTTCTCCCGGATAACGCCGAGTACTTTGAAAATCGAGGAGGCTTCATGAGCACTCCTGAAATCCCTTAGGTATCCTCTCTCCTTCTGATCTGCGAAATAGTCCAAAGAGGGAACGAAGATGGCGTTAAAATATTTTCCAAACTTATCACTACAGTAGCTCTATCTAGGACATTGAGCACTTTTCTCCCGAACAATGCACAGTACTTTGATAATCAAGGAGGCCTCCTGGGGACTACTGAAATCACTTAGGTATCCTCTCTTCTTCTGATCTGCGAAATAGTCCAAAGGGGAACGAAGATTGCGTTAAAATATTTTCCAAACCTATCACTACAGTAGCTCTATCTAGGATATTGTGAACTTTTCTCCCGGACAACGCCGAGTATTTAAAAATCAAAGAGGCCTCCTGGGGACTACTGAAATAACTCTTATCCATTCCCCCATCCTTTTCAGCGTAGATGCTGTTAAAATATTTTCCAAACCTATCACTACAGTAGCTCTATCTAGGACATTGAGCACTTTTCTCCCGGACAACGCTGAGTACTTTAATAATAAAGGAGGCCTCCTGAGGACTACTGAAATCACTTAGGTATCCTCTCTCCTACTGATCTGCGAAATAGTCCAAAGAGGAACGAATATGGCATTAAAATATTATCCAAACCTATCACTATAGTAGCTCTATCTAGGATATTGAGCACTTTTCTCCCGGACAACGCCGAGTATTTCAAAATCAAAGAGGCCTCCTGAGCACTACTGAAATAACTCTTATCGATTCCCCATCCTTTTCAGCGTAGATGCTGTTAAAATATTATCCAAACCTATCACTACAGTAGCTCTATCTAGGACATTGAGCACTTTTTTCCCAGACAACGCCGAGTACTTTGAAAATCAAAGAGGCCTCCTGGGAACTACTGAAATCACTTAGGTATCCTCCCTCCTTTTCATCTGCATAATTGTTCAAAGGGGAACGAAAATGGCGTTAAAATATGTTCTAAACCTATCACTACAGTAGCTCTATCTTGGATATTGAGCACTTTTCTCCCGGATAACGCCGAGTACTTTGAAAATCGAGGAGGCTTCATGAGCACTCCTGAAATCCCTTAGGTATCCTCTCTCCTTCTGATCTGCGAAATAGTCCAAAGAGGGAACGAAGATGGCGTTAAAATATTTTCCAAACTTATCACTACAGTAGCTCTATCTAGGACATTGAGCACTTTTCTCCCGAACAATGCACAGTACTTTGATAATCAAGGAGGCCTCCTGGGGACTACTGAAATCACTTAGGTATCCTCTCTTCTTCTGATCTGCGAAATAGTCCAAAGGGGAACGAAGATTGCGTTAAAATATTTTCCAAAACTATCACTACAGTAGCTCTATCTAGGATATTGTGAACTTTTCTCCCGGACAACGCCGAGTATTTAAAAATCAAAGAGGCCTCCTGGGGACTACTGAAATAACTCTTATCCATTCCCCCATCCTTTTCAGCGTAGATGCTGTTAAAATATTTTCCAAACCTATCACTACAGTAGCTCTATCTAGGACATTGAGCACTTTTTTCCCGGACAACGCCAGGTACTTTGAAAATCAAAGATGCCTCCTGGGGACTACTGAAATCAGTTAGGTATCCTCCCTCCTTTTCATCTGCAAAATTGTCCAAAGGGGAACGAAGATGGCGTTAAAATATTTTCTAAACCTATCACTACAGTAGCTCTATCTAGGATATTGAGCACTTTTCTCCCGGACAACGCCGAGTACTTTGAAAATCGAGGAGGCTTCATGAGCACTCCTGAAATCTCTTAGGTATCCTCTCTCCTTCTGATCTGCGAAATAGTCCAAAGGGGAACGAAGATGCTGTTAAAATATTATCCAAACCTATCACTACAGTAGCTCTATCTAGGACATTGAGCACTTTTCTCCCGGACAACGCCGAGTACTTTGAAAATCGAGGAGGCTTCATGAACCCACATGAAATTCCTTAGGTATCCTCTCTCCTTCTGATCTGCGAAATAGTCCAAAGGGGAACGAAGATGGCGTTAAAATATTTTCCAAACCTATCATACAGTAGCTCTATCTAGGATATTGAGCACTTTTCTCCCGGACAACGCCGAGTACTTTGAAAATCGAAGAGACTTTATGAGCACTCCTGAAATCCCTTAGGTATCCTCTCTCCTTCTGATCTGCGAAATAGTCCAAAGGGGAACGAAGATGGCGTTAAAATATTTTCCAAACCTATCACAACAGTAGCTCTATCAAGGACATTGAGCACTTTTCTCCCGGACAACGCTGAGTACTTTAATAATAAAGGAGGCCTCCTGAGGACTACTGAAACTACTTAGGTATCCTCTCTCCTACTGATCTGCGAAATAGTCCAAAGAGGAACGAATATGGCATTAAAATATTATCCAAACCTATCACTATAGTAGCTCTATCTAGGATATTGAGCACTTTTCTCCCGGACAACGCCGAGTATTTCAAAATCAAAGAGGCCTCCTGAGCACTACTGAAATAACTCTTATCGATTCCCCATCCTTTTCAGCGTAGATGCTGTTAAAATATTATCCAAACCTATCACTACAGTAGCTCTATCTAGGACATTGAGCACTTTTTTCACAGACAACGCCGAGTACTTTGAAAATCAATGAGGCCTCCTGGGGACTACTGAAATCACTTAGGTATTCTCCCTCCTTTAAATCTGCAAAATTGTCCAAAGGGGAACGAAAATGGCGTTAAAATATGTTCTAAACCTATCACTACAGTAGCTCTATCTTGGATATTGAGAACTTTTCTCCCGGATAACGCCGAGTACTTTGAAAATCGAGGAGGCTTCATGAGAACTCCTGAAATTCCTTAGGTATCCTCTCTCCTTCTGATCTGCGAAATAGTCCAAAGAGGGAACGAAGATGGCGTTAAAATATTTTCCAAACTTATCACTACAGTAGCTCTATCTAGGACATTGAGCACTTTTCTCCCGGACAATGCACAGTACTTTGATAATCAAGGAGGCCTCCTGGGGACTACTGAAATCACTTAGGTATCCTCTCTTCTTCTGATCTGCGAAATAGTCCAAAGGGGAACGAAGATTGCGTTAAAATATTTTCCAAACCTATCACTACAGTAGCTCTATCTAGGATATTGTGAACTTATCTCCCGGACAACGCCGAGTATTTAAAAATCAAAGAGGCCTCCTGGGGACTACTGAAATAACTCTTATCCATTCCCCCATCCTTTTCAGCGTAGATGCTGTTAAAATATTTTCCAAACCTATCACTACAGTAGCTCTATCTAGGACATTGAGCACTTTTTTCCCGGACAACGCCAGGTACTTTGAAAATCAAAGATGCCTCCTGGGGACTACTGAAATCAGTTAGGTATCCTCCCTCCTTTTCATCTGCAAAATTGTCCAAAGGGGAACGAAGATGGCGTTAAAATATTTTCTAAACCTATCACTACAGTAGCTCTATCTAGGATATTGAGCACTTTTCTCCCGGACAACGCCGAGTACTTTGAAAATCGAGGAGGCTTCATGAGCACTCCTGAAATCTCTTAGGTATCCTCTCTCCTTCTGATCTGCGAAATAGTCCAAAGGGGAACGAAGATGCTGTTAAAATATTATCCAAACCTATCACTACAGTAGCTCTATCTAGGACATTGAGCACTTTTCTCCCGGACAACGCCGAGTACTTTGAAAATCGAGGAGGCTTCATGAACCCACATGAAATTCCTTAGGTATCCTCTCTCCTTCTGATCTGCGAAATAGTCCAAAGGGGAACGAAGATGGCGTTAAAATATTTTCCAAACCTATCATACAGTAGCTCTATCTAGGATATTGAGCACTTTTCTCCCGGACAACGCCGAGTACTTTGAAAATCGAAGAGACTTTATGAGCACTCCTGAAATCCCTTAGGTATCCTCTCTCCTTCTGATCTGCGAAATAGTCCAAAGAGGGAACGAAGATGGCGTTAAAATATTTTCCAAACCTATCACAACAGTAGCTCTATCAAGGACATTGAGCACTTTTCTCCCGGACAACGCTGAGTACTTTAATAATAAAGGAGGCCTCCTGAGGACTACTGAAATCACTTAGGTATCCTCTCTCCTACTGATCTGCGAAATAGTCCAAAGAGGAACGAATATGGCATTAAAATATTATCCAAACCTATCACTATAGTAGCTCTATCTAGGATATTGAGCACTTTTCTCCCGGACAACGCCGAGTATTTCAAAATCAAAGAGGCCTCCTGAGCACTACTGAAATAACTCTTATCGATTCCCCATCCTTTTCAGCGTAGATGCTGTTAAAATATTATCCAAACCTATCACTACAGTAGCTCTATCTAGGACATTGAGCACTTTTTTCACAGACAACGCCGAGTACTTTGAAAATCAATGAGGCCTCCTGGGGACTACTGAAATCACTTAGGTATCCTCCCTCCTTTTCATCTGCAAAATTGTCCAAAGGGGAACGAAAATGGCGTTAAAATATGTTCTAAACCTATCACTACAGTAGCTCTATCTTGGATATTGAGAACTTTTCTCCCGGATAACGCCGAGTACTTTGAAAATCGAGGAGGCTTCATGAGAACTCCTGAAATTCCTTAGGTATCCTCTCTCCTTCTGATCTGCGAAATAGTCCAAAGAGGGAACGAAGATGGCGTTAAAATATTTTCCAAACTTATCACTACAGTAGCTCTATCTAGGACATTGAGCACTTTTCTCCCGGACAATGCACAGTACTTTGATAATCAAGGAGGCCTCCTGGGGACTACTGAAATCATTTAGGTATCCTCTCTTCTTCTGATCTGCGAAATAGTCCAAAGGGGAACGAAGATTGCGTTAAAATATTTTCCAAACCTATCACTACAGTAGCTCTATCTAGGATATTGTGAACTTTTCTCCCGGACAACGCCGAGTATTTAAAAATCAAAGAGGCCTCCTGGGGACTACTGAAATAACTCTTATCCATTCCCCCATCCTGTTCAGCGTAGATGCTGTTAAAATATTTTCCAAACCTATCACTACAGTAGCTCTATCTAGGACATTGAGCACTTTTTTCCCGGACAACGCCAGGTACTTTGAAAATCAAAGATGCCTCCTGGGGACTACTGAAATCAGTTAGGTATCCTCCCTCCTTTTCAGCTGCAAAATTGTCCAAAGGGGAACGAAGATGGCGTTAAAATATTTTCTAAAC
This sequence comes from Sepiola atlantica, assembly GCA_963556195.1. Lineage (NCBI taxonomy): Eukaryota > Metazoa > Mollusca > Cephalopoda > Sepiida > Sepiolidae > Sepiola > Sepiola atlantica. Next base: position 120,738,653 of record OY744516.1, on the reverse strand, counting down.
CTATCACTACAGTAGCTCTATCTAGGATATTGAGCACTTTTCTCCCGGACAACGCCGAGTACTTTGAAAATCGAGGAGGCTTCATAAGCACTCCTGAAATCCCTTAGGTATCCTCTCTCCTTCTGATCTGCGAAATAGTCCAAAGGGGAACGAAGATGCTGTTAAAATATTATCCAAACCTATCACTACAGTAGCTCTATCTAGGACATTGAGCACTTTTCTCCCGGACAACGCCGAGTACTTTGAAAATCGAGGAGGCTTCATGAACCCACATGAAATTCCTTAGGTATCCTCTCTCCTTCTGATCTGCGAAATAGTCCAAAGGGGAACGAAGATGGCGTTAAAATATTTTCCAAACCTATCATACAGTAGCTCTATCTAGGATATTGAGCACTTTTCTCCCGGACAATGCCGAGTACTTTGAAAATCGAAGAGACTTTATGAGCACTCCTGAAATCCCTTAGGTATCCTCTCTCCTTCTGATCTGCGAAATAGTCCAAAGGGGAACGAAGATGGCGTTAAAATATTTTCCAAACCTATCACAACAGTAGCTCTATCTAGGATATTGAGCACTTTTCTCCCGGACAACGCCGAGTATTTCAAAATCGAAGAGGCCTCCTGAGCACTACTGAAATAACACTTATCGATTACCCCATCCTTTTCAGTGTAGATGCTGTTAAAATATTATCCAAACCTATCACTACAGTAGCTCTATCAAGGACATTGAGCACTTTTCTCCCGGACAACGCCGAGTACTTTGAAAATCGAGGAGGCTTCATGAGCACTCCTGAAATCACTTAGGTATCCTCTCTCCTTCTGATCTGCGAAATAGTCCAAAGGGGAACGAAGATGGCGTTAAAATATTTTCCAAACCTATCACTACGGTAGCTCTATCTAGGACATTGAGCACTTTTATCCCGGACAACGCCGAGTACTTTGATAATCAAGGAGGCCTCCTGGGGACTACTGAAATCACTAGGTATCCTCTCTCCTTCTGATCTGCGAAATAGTCCAAAAGGGAACGAAGATGGCGTTAAAATATTTTCCAAACCTATCACTACAGTAGCTCTATCTAGGATATTGAGCACTTTTCTCCCGGACAACGCCGAGTATTTCAAAATCAAAGAGGCCTCCTGGGGACTACTGAAATAACTCTTATCCATTCCCCCATCCTTTTCAGCGTAGATGCTGTTAAAATATTATCCAAACCTATCACTACAGTAGCTCTATCTAGGACATTGAGCACTTTTTTCCCGGACAACTCCGAGTACTTTGAAAATAAAAGAGGCTTCCTGGGGACTACTGAAATCAGGTATCCTCCTTCCTTTTCATCTGCAAAATTGTCCAAAGGGGAACGAAGATGGCGTTAAAATATTTTCTAAACCTATCACTACAGTAGCTCTATCTAGGATATTGAGCACTTTTCTCCCGGACAACGCCGAGTACTTTGAAAATCGAGGAGGCTTCATGATCACTCCTGAAATCCCTTAGGTATCCTCTCTCCTTCTGATCTGCGAAATAGTCCAAAGGGGAACGAAGATGGCGTTAAAATATTATCCAAACCTATCACTACAGTAGCTCTATCTAGGACATTTGGCACTTTTCTCCCGGACAACGCCGAGTACTTTGAAAATCGAGGAGGCTTCATGAACCCACATGAAATTCCTTAGGTATCCTCTCTCCTTCTGATCTGCGAAATAGTCCAAAGGGGAACGAAGATGGCGTTAAAATATTTTCCAAACCTATCATACAGTAGCTTTATCTAGGATATTGAGCACTTTTCTCCCGGACAACGCCGAGTACTTTGAAAATCGAAGAGACTTTATGAGCACTCCTGAAATCCCTTAGGCATCCTCTCTCCTTTTGATCTGCGAAATAGTCCAAAGGGGAACGAAGATGGCGTTAAAATATTTTCCAAACCTATCACTACAGTAGCTCTATCTAGGATATTGAGCACTTTTCTCCCGGACAACGCCGAGTATTTCAAAATCAAAGAGGCCTCCTGGGGACTACTGAAATAACTCTTATCCATTCCCCCATCCTTTTCAGCGTAGATGCTGTTAAAATATTATTCAAACCTATCACTACAGTAGCTCTATCTAGGACATTGAGCACTTTTTTCCCGGACAACGCCGAGTACTTTGAAAATCAAAGAGGCTTCCTGGGGACTACTGAAATCAGGTATCCTCTATCCTTTTCATCTGCAAAATTGTCCAAAGGGGAACGAAGATGGCGTTAAAATATTTTCTAAACCTATCACTACAGTAGCTCTATCTAGGATATTGAGCACTTTTCTCCCGGACAACGCCGAGTACTTTGAAAATCGAGGAGGCTTCATGAGCACTCCTGAAATCCCTTAGGTATCCTCTCTCCTTCTGATCTGCGAAATAGTCCAAAGGGGAACGAAGATGGCGTTAAAATATTATCCAAACCTATCACTACAGTAGCTCTATCTAGGACATTTGGCACTTTTCTCCCGGACAACGCCGAGTACTTTGTAAATCGAGGAGGCTTCATGAACCCACATGAAATTCCTTAGGTATCCTCTCCCATTCTGATCTGCGAAATAGTCCAAAGGGGAACGAAGATGGCGTTAAAATATTTTCCAAACCTATCATACAGTAGCTCTATCTAGGATATTGAGCACTTTTCTCCCGGACAACGCCGAGTACTTTGAAAATCGAAGAGACTTTATGAGCACTCCTGAAATCCCTTAGGTATCCTCTCTCCTTCTGATCTGCGAAATAGTCCAAAGGGGAACGAAGATGGCGTTAAAATATTATCCAAACCTATTACTACAGTAGCTCTATCTAGGACATTTGGCACTTTTCTCCCGGACAACGCCGAGTACTTTGAAAATCGAGGAGGCTTCATGAACCCACATGAAATTCCTTAGGTATCCTCTCTCCTTCTGATCTGCGAAATAGTCCAAAGGGGAACGAAGATGGCGTTAAAATATTTTCCAAACCTATCATACAGTAGCTCTATCTAGGATATTGAGCACTTTTCTCCCGGACAACGCCGAGTACAGTGAAAATCGAAGAGACTTTATGAGCACTCCTGAAATCCCTTAGGCATCCTCTCTCCTTCTGATCTGCGAAATAGTCCTAAGGGGAATGAAGATGGCGTTAAAATATTTTCCAAACCTATCACTACAGAAGCTCTATCTAGGATATTGAGCACTTTTCTCCCGGACAACGCCGAGTATTTCAAAATCAAAGAGGCCTCCTGGGGACTACTGAAATAACTCTAATCCATTCCCCCATCCTTTTCAGCGTAGATGCTGTTAAAATATTATCCAAACCTATCACTACAGTAGCTCTATCTAGGACATTGAGCACTTTTTTCCCGGACAACGCCGAGTACTTTGAAAATAAAAGAGGCTTCCTGGGGACTACTGAAATCAGGTATCCTCTATCCTTTTCATCTGCAAAATTGTCCAAAGGGGAACGAAGATGGCGTTAAAATATGTTCTAAACCTATCACTACAGTAGCTCTATCTAGGATATTGAGCACTTTTCTCCCGGACAACGCCGAGTACTTTGAAAATCGAGGAGGCTTCATGAGCACTCCTGAAATCCCTTAGGTATCCTCTCTCCTTCTGATCTGCGAAATAGTCCAAAGGGGAACGAAGATGGCGTTAAAATATTATCCAAACCTATCACTACAGTAGCTCTATCTAGGACATTTGGCACTTTTCTCCCGGACAACGCCGAGTACTTTGAAAATCGAGGAGGCTTCATGAACCCACATGAAATTCCTTAGGTATCCTCTCTCCTTCTGATCTGCGAAATAGTCCAAAGGGGAACGAAGATGGCGTTAAAATATTTTCCAAACCTATCATACAGTAGCTCTATCTAGGATATTGAGCACTTTTCTCCCGGACAACGCCGAGTACTTTGAAAATCGAAGAGACTTTATGAGCACTCCTGAAATCCCTTAGGTATCCTCTCTCCTTCTGATCTGCGAAATAGTCCAAAGGGGAACGAAGATGGCGTTAAAATATTTTCCAAACCTATCACTACAGTAGCTCTATCTAGGATATTGAGCACTTTTCTCCCGGACAACGCCGAGTATTTCAAAATCAAAGAGGCTTCCTGGGGACTACTGAAATAACTCTTATCCATTCCCCCATCCTTTTCAGCGTAGATGCTGTTAAAATATTATCCAAACCTATCACTACAGTAGCTCTATCTAGGACATTGAGCACTTTTTTCCCGGACAACGCCGAGTACTTTGAAAATCAAAGAGGCTTCCTGGGGACTACTGAAATCAGGTATCCTCCTTCCTTTTCATCTGCAAAATTGTCCAAAGGGGAACGAAGATGACGTTAAAATATTTTCTAAACCTATCACTACAGTAGCTCTATCTAGGATATTGAGCACTTTTCTTCCGGACAACGCCGAGTACTTTGAAAATCGAGGAGGCTTCATGAACCCACATGAAATTCCTTAGGTATCCTCTCTCCTTCTGATCTGCGAAATAGTCCAAAGGGGAACGAAGATGGCGTTAAAATATTTTCCAAACCTATCATACAGTAGCTCTATCTAGGACATTGAGCACTTTTCTCCCGGACAACGCCGAGTACTTTGAAAATCGAGGAGGCTTCATGAGCACTCCTGAAATCACTTAGGTATCCTCTCTCCTTCTGATCTGCGAAATAGTCCAAAGGGGAACGAAGATGGCGTTAAAATATTATCCAAACCTATCACTACAGTAGCTCTATCTAGGACATTGAGCACTTTTTTCCCGGACAACGCCGAGTACTTTGAAAATCAAAGAGGCTTCCTGGGGACTACTGAAATCAGGTATCCTCCTTCCTTTTCATCTGCAAAATTGTCCAAAGGGGAACGAAGATGGCGTTAAAATATGTTCTAAACCTATCACTACAGTAGCTCTATCTAGGATATTGAGCACTTTTCTCCCGGACAACGCCGAGTACTTTGAAAATCGAGGAGGCTTCATGAGCACTCCTTAAATCCCTTAGGTATCCTCTCTCCTTCTGATCTGCGAAATAGTCCAAAGGGGAACGAAGATGGCGTTAAAATATTATCCAAACCTATCACTACAGTAGCTCTATCTAGGACATTTGGCACTTTTCTCCCGGACAACGCCGAGTACTTTGAAAATCGAGGAGGCTTAATGAACCCACATGAAATTCCTTAGGTATCCCCCCTCTTTCTGATCTGCGAAATAGTCCAAAGGGGAACGAAGATGGCGTTAAAATATTTTCCAAACCTATCATACAGTAGCTCTATCTAGGATATTGAGCACTTTTCTCCCGGACAACGCCGAGTACTTTGAAAATCGAAGAGACTTTATGAGCACTCCTGAAATCCCTTAGGCATCCTCTCTCCTTCTGATCTGTGAAATAGTCCAAAGGGGAACGAAGATGGCGTTAAAATATTTTCCAAACCTATCACTACAGTAGCTCTATCTAGGATATTGAGCACTTTTCTCCCGGACAACGCCGAGTATTTCAAAATCAAAGAGGCCTCCTGGGGACTACTGAAATAACTCTTATCCATTCCCCCATCCTTTTCAGCGTAGATGCTGTTAAAATATATCCAAACCTATCACTACAGTAGCTCTATCTAGGACATTGAGCACTTTTTTCCCGGACAACGCCGAGTACTTTGAAAATCAAAGAGGCTTCCTGGGGACTACTGAAATCAGGTATCCTCCTTCCTTTTCATCTGCAAAATTGTCCAAAGGGGAACGAAGATGGCGTTAAAATATGTTCTAAACCTATCACTACAGTAGCTCTATCTAGGATATTGAGCACTTTTCTCCCGGACAACGCCGAGTACTTTGAAAATCGAGGAGGCTTCATGAGCACTCCTGAAATACCTTAGGTATCCTCTCTCCTTCTGATCTGCGAAATAGTCCAAAGGGGAACGAAGATGGCGTTAAAATATTTTCCAAAACCTATCACTACAGTAGCTCTATCTAGGACATTGAGCACTTTTTTCCCGGACAACGCCGAGTTCTTTGATAATCAAGGAGGCCTCCTGGGGACTACTGAAATCACTTAGGTATCCTCTCCCCATTCTGATCTGCGAAATAGTCCAAAGGGGAACGAAGATGGCGTTAAAATATTTTCCAAACCTATCACTACAGAAGCTCTATCTAGGATATTGAGCACTTTTCTCCCGGACAACGCCGAGTATTTCAAAATCAAAGAGGCCTCCTGAGCACTACTGAAATAACTCTTATCGATTACCACATCCTTTTCAGCGTAGATGCTGTTAAAATATTATCCAAACCTATCACTACAGTAGCTCTATCTAGGACATTGAGCACTTTTCTCCCGGACAACGCCGAGTACTTTGAAAATCAGAGAGGCCTCCTGGGGACTACTGAAATCAGTTAGGTATCCTCCCTCCTTTTCATCTGCAAAATTGTCCAAAGGGGTACAAAGATGGCGTTAAAATATGTTCTAAACCTATCACTACAGTAGCTCTATCTAGGATATTGAGCACTTTTCTCCCGGACAACGCCGAGTACTTTGAAAATCGAGGAGGCTGTATGAGCACTCTTGAAATTACTTAGGTATCCACTCTCCTTCTGATCTGCGAAATAGTCCAAAGGGGAACGAAGATGGCGTTAAAATATTTTCCAAACCTATCACTACAGTAGCTCTATCTAGGACATTGAGCACTTTTCTCCCGGACAACGCCGAGTACTTTGATAATCAAGGAGGCCTCCTTGAGACTACTGAAATCACTGAGGTATCCTCTCTCCTTCTGATCTGCGAAATAGTCCAAAGGGGAACGAAGATGGCGTTAAAATATTTTCCAAACCTATCACTACAGTAGCTCTATCTAGGATATTGAGCACTTTTCTCCCGGACAACGCCGAGTACTTAGAAAATCAAGGAGGCTTCATGAACCCACATGAAATCCCTTAGGTATCCTCTCTCCTTCTGATCTGCGAAATAGTCCAAAGCACTCCTGAAATCACTTAGGTATCCTTATAGTGCATCATGACAACGGAACCGATACGACCCTACCTCAACACTTCTCAAAAAAGGAGGAGATAATGCATGGGATGAGTGCATCATGACAACGGAACCGATACGACCCTACCTCAACACTTCTCAAAAAAGGAAGAGATAATGCATGGGAATAGTGCATCATGACAACGGACCCGATACGACCCTACCTCAACACTTCTCAAAAAAGGAGGAGATAATGCATGGGAATAGTGAATCATGACAACGGAACCGATACGACCCTACCTCAACACTTCTAAAAAAAGGAGGAGATAATGCATGGGATGAGAGCATCATGACAACGGAACCGATACGATCCTACCTCAACATTTCTCAAAAAAGGAAGAGATAATGCATGGGATGAGGGCATCATGACAACGGAACCGATACGACCCTACCTCAACATTTCTCAAAAAAGGAGGAGGTAATGCATGGGATCAGTGCATCATGACAACGGAACCGATACTACCCTACCTCAACACTTCTCAAGAAAGGAGGAGGTAATGCTCACACCAGCGAATACCGTAACCCCCCCCCCCCCCAATTTGGCCTGAAAGGAGGAGGTAATTCCTATCATGATAACAGAACGGCCACAGGGAGGGAGGGGGGAGGAAAATATTAGCGTCTATTAATAATTATGAAAGAAAGTGTGAGAGGGAAAAAAAACTGCCACTCTCTGACGTCATGATGACCTGATATAACCGGACACAATTTAGGTCAAGACCGGGTACATCCGGCAAGGGATTATGGGACAGGTGCGGATGTGATTGAGCAACCCTTGTTTCACTACACACTCTTAACGTAGGATTCCTATGTTGTTATTGATGCATCCGGACAGAAGTTATTGGATGATCTGATAGAACCGGACACAATTTAGGGCAAGACCGGGTACATCCGGCAAGGGATTATGGGATGTTTACAATGACTCTGCATTTTTATCGGATTAGTACATAAATACATTAGATTATTTCGAATTTAGTACATATTAACGTTGCAATTTCGTGTAAAATACGAAAAAAACTGCTACCTTTTGTCGGAAAGTGGTCCGGTTGACTGTCAGCGAGTGAATCGTTATTTGCGATTTTGAGATATTATGATCCCAGGATATGTACGGTGCTGAAGATATAAACTTTTTGACATGTCGTCGGGTAGTTTTTGAGGAGAAGCTTCACATACAGACATACATACATACATACATACATATAGACAAGTGCCCTTTATATAAGAGATTATATTGACCAGATTTAAGAATGTGGACCTAACTAGCATTTAAACTGGAAAATCAAACTTTGATTTTAACTAGCTAATTTTCATGTTATTGTACCATGTTATTTACAATAGACTAACATACTTTGCTACAATTTATTTGAAAAAAAAATACCTTATCCGGTCTGGCAGTTTGGTTATATGTAGACTTTCTTAAATAATCACCTTAAAAGAAATGAAAAGCAAAGGTTCATTTGTAATTTAGATTATTAACCTATTCATTCTTTTGTCTTACTTACGTCTTGCTTCGTTCTTATTAAATCAAACACAGATTCATTTTCAGCTTAGATATTCAACCGAACAAAAAAGGTGTTGTTATAGAACATAGAAATATTTACAAAACAAATTTGAGCGTAATGGATTCTAGTTAACACTGGTTGGTATAGCTAATATATATATGTATATATATATATAAGTAAATTTCTAGTACAACAAAATGGTAAGATAAATTTCAGAGGAAACATTATTTATTGATCAATGAAATGGGGTGGGTGGGGGGGAAAGAAAAGAAGAAAATTGCTAAAATTTTCCTTTAGGCTTTATTGCCTGCCCCTCTAAGAGGAAACGTCAGAATGATAAATTAAAAACTAAGAAAATTGGATGAGAAATGAGGGGAAAATTTTTAAGTTGGAGAAATCAATTGCGAGAGAAAAAAAAGAGGTGGTAAATCTCAACGTTATGGGGATTTGAATTGTGGAATATCTCCAACTGATGTTTCAAAATCTTTTATCTACACAGGCTAGGTCGAGAATTGTTAATAACTAATGGCGTCGGAATACTGGTCAAAACAAATATTTGTACCAACCAGGTGATTACCGATGGCAGATTCATATGCTTGAAAGTTCCTGGATGATCTCGAAATGTTGTGTAAACGAATATCACATGGTACGTGTTGGGCTATTATCATTTTAATCTTTGGGATGTCTTTCCAACGTAGTTAACTCCACACTCTTGAATCGCCAACAAAACATCCTAACGGAAAGAAGAGAAAGAGGTTAGTCGTGTAGACTACTCTCAGCATGGTTGCTGGAAAACAGCATTGAGTAGAAGTCTTTTGGTTAATGTCAAGGCCGTCAGGACCTAACCATGGAAGTTTCAAATAGGTAGGACACTGATGGGCCAATAAATTGGTTACCATTAAATATAGCAACTTTGCGTTTTATGATATTGATGGGAAATCCATTGGCAAGAAAAATTGGGTAATTTCACCAAGTTTTGCATCGAGTCAGGTTAGAGAACAAATCGTAAGAGCACGATAAGATTTATTTTTATTGATTTAGGAGCGAAAGAAAATCTATTTAAATAAAGACCTGTAAAGGTTAGTTTTCTATACACAGAGGTTTCAAACGTTAAACCAGCTTAAGACACTAAAACATGAAGGAATGGGAGAGAACCACAATCTTCAACCTCCATAGTAAATTGCAACGATGGATGCAAGTCGAAGAAACTGTTCAGCCTCACTCCGTGAAGGAAAACAAGCACAATTGTCATCAATGTAACGGGTGTAAAAAGCCGGCTTGGTCATTTTGGAAAACAATTTTGGTTTTCAAAAAATCCAATGAAAATATTGGCTAACGATGGACCAAGAGGGCTATATATATATATATATATATATATATATATATATATATATATATATTGCTAGATGTCGGCTTCTAAGTTGATGTCTATACCCTGTGCTGATGAAGAGACTCGATATCAATAAAAACTTATATCGTTTCAGAAACGGTCGTACACAAACTGTTGTTTATGTTGAATTCTTGGAATGTAAATAAATGATTGTAGTAATTAAGTTTACCTAAGATCTATACTATATATATATACACACACACACACACACACTAGCTGCTGAAGTATCTTTCTATGCTGGGTTTCTCAACTTTTCTTGCATTTTATAGCCAAGATTAGAAGTTAAGAACATCTAGTCAATATTTTTCCTCCGATTTTAATAAAAAAGGATGAAAGCAATTATTCAGGTTTATGATGATGACCGATATCTGCTAGGAAATAACTGAAATGCTACAGAAAAAAAACTGAAACAATTGTCTAGTATGAGATGGTGTAAGATAATGAAGAGTGGCAAAAATGAATCGTGGACGAGTCCATTGTGGGTGGGATGTCGAGAAAGAAAGCGACTTGATAACTGTTAAAAAGGAGAACATTCTGCAGTGCAAGCGAGTCTTGAAAGATGGCGGTTTCAGAAGCGCGAAGAGCCAAAGAGCTTGGTGATCGGAGTATCGAAGTACCGGAAGAATGGGAGTTTACCGATGTTTATGGCACCGATGAAGCCTTATTGGCTATGGTACCCAAGCCCGTCTTGCTGTTAGGCTGTCGTGTCCGCTGACTAAAAATATGACTGATAAGCAAGTTGGTACTGTGAAGGAATCCCTTGAGTTGTATTTCATGAAACAGACAATTGGAAGTGCTTGTGGAACAATTGCTTCAGTTCACGCTCGGATAGACAATGCAGAACAAATTGCTTTCCAATCGGATGTATATACGAACGAGTTTCTAACGGAAACCAAGTCTGTGACCTCAGCAAGTAAAAGACTTTCATGAGACAAAAGTCAAAAGATTTTTATGTGTGTGCGTAGCTGGCGTAAACCATCCGGTGATGGGAAATAAAGAAAACCAAAGTTTTTCCATATACGTTCTGTTCTTTGTCATTCTTGTTGGATCTTACTGGGTACCCGAAAGAACGGGTAATGCAACAATGGCATAAAATATTGGAACAGAACGCGAATGCTTTATCCACATCAAACGAAAATATTTTATATTTTCAATCTACTTAAACTGTGTTTATTAGTTCAACGTAGGAATACAAAATTAATAATCTGTTTAACCTCTCCGCATAGATCTAAAATAGTTTGTCTAAATAAACATAAATATCAAATCAAAAATTCTTATTGAAGTAAAAATATATTAATGAACATTTATCAAATATCTTTTATCCATTTTTAATAAAGAAAGGATAAATGTTTTCTCTTCAAAGTAAACAATGTCAAATACGTACGATTATTCTCTGTGAAAAGTATAAACGATTCATACATAAAGAGTTGAAAAACGAATAAAAAGTTAAAAAAAAATTTATTTTTATATTTTACCTTGGTTGTGCAAAGGTTACGGTTATCATAAGTATATTGTTCAGTCGGATAATAATAGAAAATATTAAACCGAAAAGGGAATGCTAAAAATGTCGAAACATTTATTTCTAATGTTAATTTTTTATCTTTTTATAAATTTTTTTAACGTGGTTCACCCCAAACAAGGCAGGCCGCCACTGTAGACGTAAGGGGCTACTGAGAAAAAAGAAAAGGGGAGAAGGTTGGGGTGGGTTACCCCACCCACCCCAACCTTCTCCCCTTTTCTTTTTGTCAGCCTTAATTGGGATCTGCGCAGCGAGATGTCTGTTTACATTAGTTTTAAATTACTACATGACAGTACTGTCGGGGAAACGGGGGGCAGGGAGGGAGTTCCAGAGGCCTGCAGCACGAGGAAAGAAGCTATTTTAATTTTGAATAATTAGTTTTTGAAAAGGTTAAAGAACTTCTGACATCGATTGGATCGAAGGTGCTGATTTCAAATCTGCTGTTAGTTTGGTTCTTAGATCAACTGTTTAACTGTAACACACACAACTTTTTTATATATATTACTTCTCATACAGTTTGAACAAAGTTATGTGCATGGAATGAAAAATTGTGTCAACTCTGATTGCCATCTGTTACCCTCAGTTTACTGGTTTATTGTAAAAGGAAATTTTGTTTATGCTGTAATTCCTCAACCATAATTAAAACAAATGTTTGTTCTTTTGTTTTTTTTTGTTTTTTTTAAATATAAATTAGTAAAACCATAAATATCAATAAAAGATAAAAAAAAAAAAAATGGTGCCATTGAACTTAATAAATAGATTTCTGGATTGAAGATATTTCAATTCAGCCCCAACTTGTTGTCGATTTAACATCACTTTTACATACTGGCATGCGTTGGACAGCTTTTAGAACTTTACTTCCAAACTAACCTATCTCTGGACAGGTCTTTATTTATCCCTCTTTCTCTCAAGCCCATTCTTATTACGTCCTCCCATGTTTTCTTGGGCCTTCCTTTGTGAACCAAACCTGCTGCCTTAACTGTTCTACATCTACTAACCCAAGAACTCTTATCCATTATTTCAACGTAGCCACTCATCTCCCTAAACTGTCCAAATTTAATCTTTCTTCAGAGACTATCAGATCTAAGCCTGTCTTTAAGACTCACATTACACATCTATCGTATGATTCTCATCTCATTTCTCTCCATGCAACACATGTCCTCAACCCTCCCTCGCCATGTTTCACTTCCATACATCATCACACTCCATACACATGCCTGATCGACTCTTCCCTTGATCGACACTGATCTTTACAATATGTCATTAGGTCATCATTTCCGTCTGTTACCGTTATTTTCAGTGTTGCAGTTTTTTGTTCATATTTCTTTTCTAACATTTCTGCTTTTCATTTGATATTTCTAATTTTAGAATTTCTATGATAAAGTGTTTTTATTTTGAGTCGGCTCAGAATTTTATCTGGATGATTTATTTTATGGTGAAAATGTAATTTTTATGAAATATGGTGGCTTATATAATAAATTGAGTTGTGGCAGCAATCCAATAGTTTTTCTCATTGGCAAGAGACGCCACTTAGCAGCCTCTTATTTCTAAACATTTTATAACCCAATGTTTGTCGTTCTCTTGTCTTTCTGCCAAAATTTCACCTGTTCAGTTTATTAGATCACATGCTACCGCAGCTAATAATGTCCACAAGTTCAAGTAATATATTCTATCCTTGGTCTATTATGAATAATGCCAGCTCTTATATAAATGTAATTTATCCTCTTCAATTTTTAGCTTAAAATATAACCCAAATCTTTATATAAAATTAAAAAAAAAAAAATCACATTTTCCATTGGTTATAAATGTGATAAACATATGGGCTAAGAGTTAGTATGTTTGCTAAAATAAAACAATACATTTTATTACATCTGAGTCTATTGTAAATCGTAGTTATTTTTTAGTCTTGACAGATTTTAACAAAGCAATCTTTATTTTGAAATACAGTACAGACATGACACAACCATATATTCTTATACTAAAGCTGAGTGAAACAGCATTTGTTTCCTAAAGACTTATTTCCTATTTTTTTAATGATACGGAATACATGCTAAAATATTCTATAGTTCTGGGATTGAGCTATGTTTGAAAAACAATTCTATTTTAATTCAAATTAACTGTAATTTGCAGTTTTCCAAGCAGTTATCAGATATGTTTGACATTTCTCCCCTTTTTACATATATTTTATTGGTCTTATGTTCTTGTTAATGTAAGTTGATTTTATTATCAAGACTGTGTATCATGACGAAATAAGCATTTTCTTCATCTTTTGTAAATATAAATTGTATATCTAACATAACAAATTTTGAAACAATTATCAAAATTGTTTCTCCAAACATTATTTTTTCATAAAGTATTTGATTTTATTAAATGTCTAATTTGCTTTCTGATTGTATTATGTCATTATATTTTCTATAATCAAGTAGTCAATATGAACAAATTGACTAATCATTTTTTTAAATATTAAAAAGGTGTCCAACTCATGGTAAATAAAGTGAGTTTTTGTGAATTTAGTTCTTTTATATTTTTGTACTTTTTACATTTGATTTGATGGAAATAAATCAATTATTGTAAGCTGTTTCCTAATAATATGTATAGTTGCTAATTACTAGACATTACTAAGAAATTTCTTACTAAAACCTTTCTCTGTAATTATTATTTAGTGATTTTGGTCTTCACATGTCTGTCCCCAGTCGTGGATCCCAGTCACATGTTTGCCAGACCTGTATTATGGATCACCTTGCATTAATCCCAAACTTTCCTTCTCACCCTTTTTTTTCTGCTTTTGTAGACTTGGCTTTCCTGTAATAAACATTTGGGTCAAAGAGTTTTGTATGTTTAACACCTAAACAAATTAGTTAAGAAAATTGTACATTTGGTAACACAGAAATATTTTAGAACATTTAATGGGTTACCTTAGAATGGGTATATGTACATATTTTTTATTTTATTTCAAAGACAAAATCTATACCGTATTTGTTATGTCTCTCTCTCTCTCTCTTTGTCTGGTGTAAATATATGTATGAAAGTTGATTTTAAATTTTATTTTATAAACAAATAGTTTCACTTGTAGCCATGTCTTTTTAAACTGATAAATGAATGAATTAAAATAGGAATTAAAAACTTAGTTATAGAAAAGCTGTGCCCCCCCCCCCCCATATAGAAAAAAAGTTTGAGGATCAAGATAAAATCTAAAAGTGTATTATGAAAAATTAACTGAGAAAGATAATGGTAGTATTCCTGAATCTCTAAATGCACACCTAAGGTGGCTATGGGGTAGATTTCGTCAGATGGGGTCTATTATTTAAGCTATTTTCAGTTTAATTTCAATTTAATTATGTATTAATTTAAATAGAAAACAATTATATCATTTAGTAATTTGTAAAAAAAAACAAAAAAAAACTGCAAGTCATTACCGAAAAAAAAAATGCAAATCATTCCCTAAAATTCAACCGGAAATGTCATCAGAGGGAAGCTGCAGAGGGGGGAGGGTAAAAATTAATGGAGCTAATTTTGTGGAAATTCTGGTACCGACCTTGATTCTGTCGGTATGAGACGAGTTCTAGGAAGAAGGAGGTCCAGCTTTACCTTGATACCCATTTCATTCCTACAACTAATCCGGAATTGACGTCATAGGGAGTTGGAGGGGGGGGGCGTCTCTAAACTGTTAGTTTTTTGGTACAACAGGGGTGCGTCTCTAAACTTTTAGTTCTTTGGTACGACAGGGACGTGTCTCTAAATTTTTAAGGACGTATCAGATGCGAAAAGGGGGAAGAGAGGGTTGGAGGAGGGAGGGAAATAATGGGGATGAAAGAAAGAGATTGAAGTTTTTATATAAAGATGTTACACACTATTTAATTTCTAATTTTTTAATTTTTTTATCGCTCCGGGCAACGCCGGGTAGCCCTGCTAGTATTGTTATATTTCTCTAGCTCTCCTGAACACTAGCCAAGTTTAATAATATATTAAACCAGCAGTGAAAATTACATATACATAGAATCAGGTTAAGTACAGAATAGTTAACAGTTGAGAACATGCAAACAAAAAATAAAAACAACAAATAATTTATAGCAAATGCAGTAGAATTAAATTCTTTACTGACCCGTATACTTTCTTTAATGTGTGGAAACTAGTTTTTAATTTTTATTTCGATGTTTGCATGTCTATAAAACACATCAAAAACATGGCGCTAAGATTATCGCTTGACTTTATTATACTTAGGTGATTGTTTGAGGAGGAGGAGGGTTTGACGCCCACGCTTAGGGTTCATGGTAGAGTAAGTAATTTTTTTTTTAAAACTATCTTTTCAGCATGACGTTAAGCCACCATTTTGCTTTTCATATACCAATTTGACTCCGGAGTAAAGTGATGGATCCATTTCAACAATTGTTGCATCCTGATACAAAAACTCGTTTTTGTTACATTGAAACAGTTGCAAAAAATGCTTTGAATCGTCGACGTGTTGTTTTTGATTGACTGTGAGCAAACGTGGTACCCACTTTGAACACTTTACTCATTGACAAATGTTCATGCAAAATGCTGAATACGCTGCCTTCTGATATCTTCAACTCCTCTGCTATCTCATGCCATTTCAATTTACGATTGGCCAAAATGAGTTTGGACTTTTTTTATGTTTTCCGGGACTATTGCCGAATTTGGGCAACCTGAGCATTCAGCATTATTTCTATTTGTAGGACCACGTTTAAAGTCAGCATACCACCTCATAACTGTTGTTTCCGATATAGCAAAGTCCAAATAGCACTTACAAAGCCATTGCTTTACTTGAACAGTATTTTTTCCTATCGGAAAGCAATGCTTTATTAACACAAGAAATTAAAATTTTTTCCATTGTTTTGAAAATTTGCAACAGTAGCTTCACTTAAATAACTGTAATTTGTAAACTAATGATCCGATTGGGCTCAAATTTTGACAGATGCCATTTAAAGGCTAGTACTTTATAAAAAAATCATGGATTTTTTAATTTTTTTCGTGGCACAATCTATGTCGGGCCCGGAACTTATTGAGTGATGTTATATAAGGTTCTTTTTTCATGGTAGGATGATTGTAAAGGCGCAGTTTTTTTCTCTGCAAAACGCTGATTGTTTGCATAAATTATGAGTCGATCTGTGGTCGATTGATTGTGCGGAGACGGATCGATAGTTTGTTGGGTGTGATGTAGAGTCAAATAGTGCTTTCGATCATCAGTATTTGATATAAGTACCTTTTTGTGGGTTACAATTGGCATTTTAAAGATGTGTCCAACAAAAAGACTTAGAAAAAGTAACTGGCCATTGTATTCACTCTACATAAGCAATTTAGTAACATTTAAATACTGTATAGAATGTTTACATCATGTTGACAGGGTGTTGCCCAGGTGTAAAATACAATAAGTAATTTGGTTTAATTTTATGCAGGTCTCAGGTTTATTATTATTATTACCTCCAGTCCCTATGCACATGAATTATCTGGTGAATAAATGAAGACTCCTGTGTACTTCTGCTCAAAATTTACTTTTAAGTTATATATGTTGTAGTTACTGTGTTTTTGTTTATCAAACTCCTTTTAGGGTTTTGGAGATGCATGCTGTTAACCGTATACGGGATGTTCAAGATGAATTGTAAACATTTTGGAGAGGAAAGATAAACTTAATATCTTGGCACATATTTGATGTATTCTCAAAATTCACAGGGCATCTCTTAAAGGAACTATTACCGTATACAGCTCTCTCAAAGAAGCTGGCCTGAGCCTCAACCACAGCCTCCAAGCGATCTCTAAACCTAGAATATGTGGCCTTCAGTATCCTTTGAGACATCTTAATACCAGTTTGATCTTGGAAATCAGCTTATCCTTAGTGTTGTAGGCGGTACAGTCTTTCTCAACTGCACTAAAACATGGGATTGCAATTGGGCGAATTAGAGGGGGCAACTGTTGGGACTGATGAAGTCATAAGTTCTCAGACAGTCACTTCTGGGTTTTCCCAGAGATCTGACATGGAACTGAGTCTGGCTGTCACACGTATGGTATTCCTGCAGTCAGCCGTTTCACACAGCGCATGACAAGTGGACAGCAACTCAATATAACCATTGGAATCGAGTCTGAGTCCCTTTCGGTGTGTCACACTTCTGTTTGGAATAGCGTTTTCATCGGTGTGTCGCGTTTCTGTTTTGAATAGCGTTTCTATCGGTGTGTCGCGTTTCTGTTTTGAATAGCGTTTTCATCGGTGTGTCGCGCTTCAGTTTTGAATAGTGTTTCTATCGGTGTGTCGTGCTTCAGTTTTGAATAGCGTTTCTATCGGTGTGTCGTGCTTCAGTTTTGAATAGCGTTTCTATCGGTGTGTCGCGCTTCAGTTTTGAATAGCGTTTCTATCGGTGTGTCGTGCTTCAGTTTTGAATAGCGCTTCTATCGGTGTGTCGCGCTTCAGTTTTGAATAGCGTTTCTATCGGTGTGTCGCGCTTCAGTTTTGAATAGCGTTTCTATCGGTGTGTCGCGCTTCAGTTTTGAATAGCGCTTCTATCGGTGTGTCGCGCTTCAGTTTTGAATAGCGTTTCTATCGGTGTGTCGCGCTTCAGTTTTGAATAGCGTTTCTATCGGTGTGTCGCGCTTCAGTTTTGAATAGCGCTTCTATCGGTGTGTCGCGCTTCAGTTTTGAATAGCGTTTCTATCGGTGTGTCGCGCTTCAGTTTTGAATAGCGCTTCTATCGGTGTGTCGCGCTTCAGTTTTGAATAGCGTTTCTATCGGTGTGTCGTGCTTCAGTTTTGAATAGCGTTTCTATCGGTGTGTCGCGCTTCAGTTTTGAATAGCGTTTCTATCGGTGTGTCGCGCTTCAGTTTTGAATAGCGTTTCTATCGGTGTGTCGCACTTCAGGTTGGAATAGCGTTTTCATATGTATTCATGTATTTCTGTAAAAGTGTATGTTGGTCTTGCTTAAATTTAAAATAGCATTTTCATCGCACAGATTGAATGGATGTATCTTATGAATTCCCATTGTGCCATTTAAGTGTATAAGGCTGTATAATGTTTCTGAGGCTTGAGTCTACCTTGAAACTACAGTGAAGTTTTAAAATCTGCCAACTTTAATTTGGAAAGCAGACACTATTTAATGCAATCAAAAACATCTGTAAATGGTGGGAAGGGGGCTTTTTATTTTATAATTTTATGTAGTACATGTAAGATTTTTCTGTCTATTCAAAACATTTTGTCACAAAACACGTTTTTCAGGCTATTGTATTCACTCTACATACTTTGGATGTTTTATACCCTTTCAACCAAAATGTATTTGGTCAGTTTTTGGCAAGCAACGAAAAACTGATAAACATTGTGTATTTTAATTTAGGACAGGGAAGTCATAAGCAGCCATTTGGGTTACCGACCCATTAGCCCAGTTCTTCATGTATCACTTAAAAAAAAAAATGGATTCTTCAGATTTCGTTTATTAAAGACAAACACAAAATGTTGAATTCAGAGAGCCATGAAAAGCATGTCCATACTTTTAAAAATCAAAACTCTATCTAGATATTTGTTAGGTTGTGTGTGTGTGTGTGTATGTATATATATATATATATATATATATTATATTACGTCCCTTGTTTTTTAGGATGACAGCCATTTAAAAAAAATAATTCCGATCAGGAAAAAGTATTTTCTCGGAATTACATCAAATTATTATTTTATTCTTCTTAACAACATGCTGCAACGATCCACAAGGAAACTGACTAACCAGAATTAAATATTGATTTTCTAGGAAGAAAGTTATCGATGACAAAGAAACAATAGAGATTGATTTTATATATAAGATTAAGATAAAATTATTAATGGAAGATTTTTTTTATGCTGGAGTCAGACCGTTTACAGATTTCAATCCAAGTTGGAGCCTTGCATTTAGGGTACCAACTTTAGTCCTGATTGTATATTTCTTAATTTGGTTTTAACATGATGCTGCCACCAACTTGCTTCCAAGATGTTTCTCTCTGAACATTTGGTTTCTTCAAGTCCGTTTAGATATTTTTTAGATGATCCTTGCATTTTCCTTGATGTCATTTTTTAGTAGACCAGCAGATTTTTAAAGATTTTATGTACTTTTTTAGCGCTTGTTGGGTTGGTGTTTCTGATGGAAGTCGAAGACTTTTGTTGATGATTTATGCTCTATAGTTTCATTTTTGTGCATTAATATAAACTGTCGTTTGATATTATTCTGAGTCATTTCATGTGAATGACTTTCTTTAATCTTCTGATAGGATTCAATTGTGGTCTCAAAACTTTGGCAAGGCTTCTTATTTTGGAGTTACATAGGAAGATGCTTTCAGCATATCCTTTAACGATTCTCAATTGTACGAATCCATACGATTTTATAAATGCCACTTGGAGGGAACAAAGCTAGTGATCAAATTCATTTGAATAAATATCAAGAATAATGTAGTAACGGACAGGAATTTTTAATTTATCTTGCATGTTTCGAACTGTTGTCCTCATCTTGGTTATTATGTTTACAGTAGTTCAGCCATTGTATTCCTTGGCCTATTGGACACTTAATCTAAACGGTGTTGAAGATATTCTACATGGAGGTTGTGAGTTTAATCCCTGGTTATGGAATTTCAGAAAAATTAACTGATATGTAATATCTAAAAAAAACAAGGAATGCAGAATGAGAGCCATTTACCCCAGGGGATTAAATAAAGTGTTCAGTTTGAAATTCTTAGGTTACCGACTATGAGAAATGTCAACTGAAGAAGGCTGGAGAGTGCAATGGCTGAAACATGAACATAATGAAGATGAGAACCATCACACTTCTTCCATTGGTGAAGAAAACTTTCATCCTATTGGTCCAAAAAGAAATCATCATCATCATCAACAGCAGATATGCCATCATTTGTTTGTTTTTAGCCAAGTGTTTTTTGTTTTTTTTCATGTTAGATAAGTCAGATGGGGCCAACTCGGGAGAAAAAGTTGATTGTGATAGCCTTTTTTGTAACTGTTGAGCACTGATGGTGTCGCCCATTTTGAAGATAGTCAGCAAACATGGTGCATTTTATATCCCCCAAAAGCTAAAGGCATAACTTTTTGCTGCAAATGAAATAAACTGCAATCTTTTTTAAAAACATGTGAGGGGGTTTCTTTCCACTGTATGGATAGTCTCGGTCTCTGACTCAAAGTGATTAACGCAAAAATCATTCTAGCTAAGAAACATTCACAGAAAAAAAGCAGCTATATCTGCCTCAAACAATGTCAGGTTTCCCCGTCATATAATCAGCCTGGTACACTTTTAATCATGCGTCAGAAGACGTGCCACCCATTGAGCAGAAACTGTATTCATGCCAAGTTCATTGTGCAGAATATTCTTAACTCACTCGCATGATATGTTAATATCATTGGCTATTTGATTATCTATTACTGTGTGGTGAATAAGATCAATATTTTCCTTGGTGATTGTTGCCAGTCATCCAGATCTTAGGTCCTCTTCAAGACACTCAACTGCTCGAATTCTTGCACTATTAGTATAGCTGAAGTCTCATCTGCTAATGTAACAACCATGTCATCATGGCTAAATCCTTTTCTGCAGCTGTTTGATAACAGGACAATGCCAAAATTTCCAGAGAAATTGCTAAAAGTTAATTTGAAGTTTTCTTTGAACATTCAAATATCAGTTAACCTGGAAAGAAACAATGCAGCTATTAATAATAAAGAAAAGTTAAAATATAATACATGAACGATTTCAGTTCTAACATCAAACATTCATAGTCAGCCTCTGAACGTTTCAGCCCTCCCCCCCCCTCCTAAATGTATAATTTAATTGGGGGGGGGGGGATTCAGTTTGCTATGTAGCTTAATATTAAAAAATTATCACCCTGGAGTTGATATTTTCCAAGGAATTCAACACTCTAAAATTTCTGATATTCAATTTTCCAGAAAAAAAAATCATCAGATTAACATATTCGATTCAATACTAAATCCTCAAATTTATAAATGTTTTTAAAAAGTTTATTTAATTTTTAGAGTAGAGAACCCTATGTAAGTTTAACATAAAATATTTAAAAAAAAAATAATGTAAATTTTACATAAATCCAACAATTATTAGATTTATAAGAGATTTTGTTATGATCTCTCTCACTTTGGAAATATTCTCTGCTAATTATGCAAATTAATATATTTCCGGACATTTTTCATTTTTTTTATTCTTCTAATAAATATAGTCAAATGTTTGAGTTTTGTTCAACAGATATGTTGAATATAAAATCTGTGTCAAAAGTTTGTTTGAAATTATCGGCTATTTTTGGTCATATCTACTAAGAAAAAAATGTCTAAAGTTATTTTTATATTTCTAATGGAAATATGTAATTAATAGTATAGTTTATTTATTCATTTCATTTATAATAAACCTATTTTAGTTTAGAAAATATGACCTTGAATTTACATTCAATTATTGGGTTTTCCCTTTAGTATTGTTTTTAAAATTTTTTTTAAATAGAATACTGAAGAGAAAACCAAACTTATTTTTTTCACTTTTTACTTTATATCAAACTGTTCTATCCCCTCCTAGTTACACATAAAATTGATTTAAACTTCCTTCATCACCCTAATTCATAGCCTGCCGAAGCTTTCATTTTGGAAAAAAGTACGAGGAGAGTGACTGAACTTTAAAAAAAAAATGTAAACATCCTTATCTGATAAAGAGTCTTTATTAAAAGATTTCAATAAAATGTTGCCCCCAAAATATAGTGGATTTTTTTGGTTTCCTTTTTATAACATTAAAGTATTTTACAGCAAAATAATTTTCACTCTTAAACGATTGTCATTTAACATTTTGATGTTTGCTATTCAATCATATTGTGAACTTTACAGCACTCTCAGGAACGAAGGAAGATCTTTGTATATTTTTGCTCCCAGCTCTGAACCCCATAATCCTATTATTTATTATAATTCTCAAGTTAGAAATTTGGGGTAGAATTTTTGAGATGAGAATTTATAATTTGTATTATTTAGATTATTCAAACTACTGTTCCCATCTTGGTTGTTATTTTCATAACATTGGCCAATGTAACTTTTGACCTTCAGGTGCATCTTTTTGAACTTGGGTGTCTTTGTTGAACTCCGGAACCTATACGGAATTTCGAACTGAACCCTTTAATCCACGGGGTTAGATTGTTCTCATTTTGTCACCTCTGACCGGATAGAAGTGTTAATTATTATTTTAGTTCTAGTTATAATCACCTGTAGTAAAGGTTGAATCTTCAACTACCAAAGGACTATTATTTAGAACTGATTTGATGACGCTTTTATCCATTTTGCCACGCATCCATGTGGATCCGTGGTGAAATGTTGTAAAATAACAACCAAGAGTCGGAAAAATTCAAATACAAAAAAAAAACGTGTTTGCTGTTTATAGATGTCGAACGCGAATGCTGACTCCATGATATTATTGTAAATCTCCTAATACAAAATTAATACCACCATTGAGAATTTTAGTTGATCTTGGTATAGGGCTTTGTTTTTAAATACATCCCTGGACAGACAGGCAAGCATCACATGTAGCATTTATAATATGATCTAAAACTGATGTTTATTATTTCTCTTGGGGAAAAGTATTTTCAGATAATTTCCTATTACTTTTGATTTATTTGACAAAAAAAAAAGTCTGTTTTTGAATAATTGTTTATGTACGTCTACATTTTCGTCTTCTAAATCGACTGAAATACTTATGCATGATGTGTCATTCGTTCAAACTATTTAGAACATGTTTCAATAACTACTTTGAAAGAAAGACCTCTTGCTTCTCTGATTGTCTTCCATCTTCAATAAATGGTTTGAGATGGTCTCAGCAAATCCCTTTGCCTCTTTGTTAAATAGCCTCGATAGTGGTGCATGTAATGCAGTTAAATGAATGACTGTATTATTAGTGATCAGTGGTGATGATCATAGTTATGACTTAGCCTATTCCCAAAATAACTATCCTCTTTCAATGTTATCGTCATTAAATCCATTTGCACGCACACACACACACACACACTCTGACTTGTTTGCTGACTGTAATCTGCCCTTTCTCTCTGGGGCACAACGTCTGTTCAATGCCATTTCTTATCCGCTACTACCTACCATGCACTCTCCGTGCACTGGACGTTCTTTGTATTTCTGGATATGAAACGTTTCTGTCAGAGATTGAGCAATCTTTTAATAGATGGAGAAAACCAAATCATGAAACTAGATACTTGGCTCAGGGCAGCTGGAGGGAAATGTAAGTTTTCACCACGGATACTTTTTTCTTTTGTAAATTCTTTAAATTTACTTTCTATGGACACATTTTATGCACATATTTTCAGAGATAAATCTATATTTTTTAACTTATTAAATGATAGAATTAATCTTTTTTTTTTTTTTTTTTTCCCCCCCAATATTTTTTTTGCTTGTAGATTGCTTTTTAGTTGCCCTCGATGTTAATTGGAAAGGAATTATGTTTTTGTCACTGCCAATTATTCTGTTATCGTCATATTTTGTTTAACGTTCATTTTACATACTGGCATCATGTGTTGAAGGCTTTTAAAAAGTGACTTCCAAACTAACATCTTTCCGGCCAGGTTTCTATTTATACCCCTTTCTCTAAAATCCATTCTTATTACTTTCTCCCATGTTTTCCTTGCCCCTCCCCTGTGAATTGAACCTGCTATCTTGACCGTTCTACATCTACTAACCAAAGAGCTCTCGCAATTCTTTCATACCATCAAAGTCTCCTGTTCTGCACGCATATCTCTATACTGTGCAGATTTAATCTACCTCTGAGGTCATCAGATCTAAGCCTGTCTTAAAAACTCACATTACATATCCATCGTATCATTCTTATATCATTTCTCTCCGCTTTGCATGGAGATAAATGATGTGAGAATGATACGATGGATGCGTTCTGATTTTCTCAAAAATGGTTCATTAGTTTTTCATGAAATTTTGCATTT
This sequence comes from Sepiola atlantica, assembly GCA_963556195.1. NCBI lineage: Eukaryota > Metazoa > Mollusca > Cephalopoda > Sepiida > Sepiolidae > Sepiola > Sepiola atlantica. The sequence continues at coordinate 120,714,306 of OY744516.1, read as the reverse complement.
TTCATTAAGAGTACACTAAAAAAGGGGTTAAACTTGATCAAGGCACTGCTTACAGTCATTTTAATGGGACCCTTAGAGCTCAATTTCACCGGATAAATATGAAATTAATAATGAACTTGGTGCCATGCTCAATAAAATGATGCAGCTCTCAATTACTTGATGTTTTCTCTGACTTCTCTCCTTTCTGCTTCTTTTCTTTGTTAATTCTTTTTAAGAATTAACAAAGAAAAGAATGGGAATTTTCCATATTGGGGTGGATTTGCTTATTTCAGTCTAATAACCAGTCGTTCTGTTTGTCCTAGGTGGTGAGTTAGATCCTCACTAGTAACCTCTGATTTTGACATTTCCTTAATTTTTAAACTACATGCCAGGCAAAGACGGACCCTTTTATGGTGGAGATAAGGCAAGTTGGGGCCAATTCTACTGCTTAATCCAGGTTTAGGCTCCTCACGTCTGCCATATACACTAATAAGTTTATACCCCCAAATTCCCAAATAGTTGTGATTAAGGGTTGTTTATATTATTCAAGTAGTAGTGATTTTCTTTTCTTTTTTTTTTTTGTTGTAAAAGTGTAAATACAAGAGCAAGGATATATGAATGCAAAAACGAAGTATATTGCAAATACTGTGAAAGCAGGATTTGATTGTTTATTGAAAAATTCTTCTTAATATAAGAAAAAAAGATTCTCTTGGAAAGGGTCTCTTTTGTTGATGTTAATAACTTTATAAAAAAACTAGCAGGACCCGTGTCCCGGTGTTGCCGGGGGTGGGGGATATGAAAGAATGATTTAACTGAAAAAATATCATCCGAAAAGGAAATTCGACAAAAAAATAATTTGTTTAGCTTTTAGAGTGAGGGATCAGTTTCTGTTATTAATTAAATTAAAATGAGCACCCACTTAGGGCCATTTAGAGGTAATATTGTTTGATGCTGGATGTATGTATGTGCATGTGTTAACTAAACATATATCTTTATATTATTTCAATTTTGTGGTGTTTTGGTGGTGGGGGATTTTTTTTTCTACACTAAAATGAAGTGCAGAAACAATATTTGTATTTTTGTATATATGTTTTGTCTGGCCTGTCCCATTTTTTTGTGTGTGGTTGGGGGGGGGGGGGGTAGAATAGGGTTAATATTTGGGGGGGATTTTTAGGGATAGGTATCCAGAAATTTGCAGTTGTGGCCTAAAAAGTTCAGAGTTTCCAGAGAAAGAGGAATCAAGTTCTGATTCTTTTACACGATTAAAACGAATTTGCAAACTAAAAGTAAAACAGTTTAGGGTTAGGTTAAGAAACGGTTCAGTTTTTATTTTGTAGTTTGTTCGGCGAAGTTCGTCATTCGTTATTATCACTGTTACTTAGCCAAACACGGGTATTTTCCATCATAGTTTTTTTTTTATTTGTCAAGTGGTCAGTAATTACAAAATTTTAAAAAAGCGTGTGCCAAGTAAAAATACCCAAAATTGAAAAGTTCAAAAAAAGAAAGTACCATATTGATTAAAATGTTTTTTTGTTTGTTTCAATAAATGAAAGAAAATTAGACATTTTTATTTCATTAATAATTAATCAATTATTAAAATTAACCAAAATAAGTCTAAAATCAAATAAATGAAATGCCCCAAAATAATAAATTTATCTCAAATTATTAAAATAAAAAGTTACAATCGAAAATTGTACAGGTCAGTAGAAAATTAAATTCATTTGCGTGTGGATGTTGTATATTTTATTTATTTTGATTTCTGTTCTGTTAACCATACTACACATCAATGTCATTACCCTATCACTAACTCCAAGTCCGGGGGTGTTGCCAGTAGGACCTAGGGTTAGTGGGAAGTCATTTTTTAACTGCTTTTAATAAATGAAACACCAGTAGTAACTCATGGGTTGGCCATTTAAAAAATTTTTTTTTTACTGTCACCGAAGGATTGTATATCGACAAAATCTTATATTAAAATAAAATAAAAACTTTAAAACACTTTCAGAAGTTTAAAACTATGCAGATCAGTAGAAAAGTAAATTTTAACGCGTTGTAGCACTTATTTGTTGTAACATTAGAAAAGAAGTGAAAACACTAAAAAATGCCGCTAAGTTTTGTCGATTTAAAAAAAAAAAAAAAAAAAAAAAAAAAAAAATCAGAAACCTACTTCACTCTGAATAATTTACCTAACTGAAATATGATTTAACAAAACGATTCTTTCTTTGCTCCTAAACCAAAGAAAAACAGTATTATTTCCGACATGTTATTGATGGACATTTTTTATCCTCATTCATATTGAGAAATCTGTGATTGCCTGCCCTTGTCGTGAATGTAATTGTTAAAAAATGAAAACAAATAAATTTGCTTGAATTGCTAAACTACAGTAGCGGCAAAGTTTTTTAGGGGGTAAGCTATGATGGTGTGATAGTAAAGATTTACTGTAAATGTATTTAAATAAATTGTATTTCAGTCTTCTGAAATATTTTAAATGTTCACACGTAATCGCTTAAGCAGAATCTTTAGGTATATGAAAATAAATTTGTCGAAATCGGAAGAAAACGAAAACATTTATATCCCTCCCCCCACCAATTAGACTGAATGTTAAACTGGTTTAAATAACATTTTGAGTATGAAAAGATTTATTGCTTATTTTTATGAGTCTTACCCCAGTTAATGTTTTAAAATCGTTCATTAGGTAGTTGGTATTCAGAGCCCCCAAAACTTAAAAGGTGTTGAAACATTACACTGATATTTTGACATTACGTTATTAGTATCCCATGTGCTAACATAAAAAATGAAGAAGTCATGATGTGCGTGGATTGGAGAAAGGAAGAAAATCTTGTCGTATTTTCTGTAATGAAAGAAGATATCATTAGAAGTATTATTTTAAAATGAACATTTAAAAATGTGGAAAATACCTTATGAGGTCGTGATTATTATAAAAAATTAATTTATTAAACAAAAGAAAAAACAAGAATTTATAGCTAAATGCGACACTTTGCTATTTAAATCCAGATTAAGTAATAGAAAATTAATTGTCGAACAAAAAACAAACTTTTGTCCAAATAATTAACAATCTAGATTATATATATATATATCTATATATATATATATATATATATATATATATATATATAATAAATAGAAAATAATTGCCCATTAGGGAACAAATAATTGATATATAAAGTAAAAAATTTGTAGAATAAAAATAATTTTCTGTTAGTGATCAAATAATAAGTTAAAAAAAAATGAATAAATTAAAAAATATTAACAAATATGAATTAAAAAAAAAAAAAAAAAAAAAAAAAAAAATATACATGGTTATATAATCATCTCTTCCGGGTTCACCTTGTTGTAATCACAAATGACACACTACTTTTGGCAATTGGTGAAAACCTGTGAAACTGCAGTAAAGTGTTAAACCTTTGATTAAATAAAAAGCCGTATTTAAGTTAGTATAACCATTTTGATTCTCTCAGAATATTTGAATATTTTTGTTTGACAAATTTTTGTTTATAAATGAAAATTTACTGAAAAATGTTATCCAAAGATTATTAATAAAATTAATGATTGATTATTGTTCTAAAGTAAAATGTGAATAGAACTTTTGATTTTTAGAAAGTATAAATTAAGTGGAATATGAGAATTAATATTTTTTTAAATAAGCCAATCATTGGCATGGGTACTCCAAATAAACTCTTAGAATATTGGAGCATTAAAAAAATATTTCTTTTTTCATTTTATTTACTACATGATAACATCACGTGTTTCAGCTATGTGCTTTGCCTCTAGTAGATTACAGTAACACAGAAAAATGGTCACTATTTAAAAAAAACAAAACAATAGTTATTTGTTATCAAAATGCATAGAGGTTCTAAGAAGATTTTGACTATTGGATTACCCATAATTGAACTGTTTAAAACATGATCAGCATTTTATTTTTCATGGCGGTTTGAGTGTAAAAAATTGCCCCAAAAAGTGTTAAAAAAATCATCTGTTTGTCTTAAAGAAATAATTATTAAATTTATGAAAATAATTGTAAAAACTAAATGCGATTAGATTGATTTGTATAAAATTGCTGCTGTTGTTGTATTTTTCCGATTTGTTCTTTAGTGCAGTTGTGCGTGTGAAATAGATTGAAGAAAGAAATGTATTCTTTCATTTGTTTCTACTTCATTGTTTAAGCATTTGTTGGTTTCAACTCATTTGATTAGTTACACTTGTTACATAGGGACATTTTTTCTTTCTCTCTTTCCCTTATCATTCATCAAGCAAACCCCTTAATGCTTACTTAGGGTGGCGGCCTGCTTACTGGTCACTGCACTGAGGCTTCCTGGCTGGCACTGCACCAAACATACAAGTGAAAATAACTCATTGAAAGTGCAATATCTTTATCAGTCTTACATTGTCAACTCTTGCCATTGCCTTTCACAAGCATTGCTTTTATTTCCATTGATTTTCTTTTTTTTTTTTTCTTTCCTTCCCATCAGCTCGAGATGCAGATGAAAGAGAAAAATGGATTAAATCACTGGAAAATACCATATTGCGGCATACACATTTTCCAAAGGTAAGTCGATTCACTTTTCATTTCACTTTATTCATTTTAAAATTAAAAAAAAAAAAAAAAAAAAAAATACTGCATCAATAAAGAGAAATTGTTTTGTAATGGAAGATATTTCTTCTAATAAGACTTTTTTTTTTTTTTTTTTTTTTTTTTTTTGCCATGCAGAATGCATAATATAGTTCAGATTTTTAAATTTTTTTATTTTAAGTTTATTTTATAAAGTTTTATTTGCTCTGTGCTCTGAACTTGTTGCTCTGGTGCCCCCCACGACGCAAATTCACTAGACCAACCCGACAATCTGCCAAATCCCATCCATTCACTGTGGAGGTCCCCAGATGCCGAAGAGCTTTCTACTCCAAAAGCTTCTTTCCTCGTGCTGTTGGACTCTGGAACTCCCTCCCTGCTCCCTGTTTTCCTGACTGTACTGACATGCAGAAATTTAAAACTAATGTAAACAGACATCTCACTGCACAGCTACCAATTTAGGTTGACCCCCCCCCCCCTCCCCTCCCCCCCCCAAAAAAAACAAACAAAAAAAACAAATAAAACTCTCACCCTTTTTCTCAGTGGCTCCTTATGTCTACAGTGGCGGTCTAACTTGTTTGGGGGTGAACTATGTTAAAAAAAAACCTATGTTTAAATCTTAGTGTTTGGCAGTTATTATTTTAATATTATTTCTGTAATGAATCTTCGTTGATATTCCTATATGACTATAATCACGTTGACGACCAGTTCCCATGAGATCGGCAAAGTGAAACTACATTGAGCCTGGCCAGTATTTAATAGGTGACAATTTGGGAAGACCATGTGCTGTATGTAACAAGTCTTTTCGGAACTCTGGCGACAGATGGTGTGACTGCTGGAATCAAACAAATCTGGATGGAAAAATCCAGTGTGGACCTTGATTCAGAAAAAAATTTATAACAAAATAAATTTACTAGTAGGAACCGATAGAAATTTCATGGTTGCTTTCTTCTAATATTTCTATAATTTACTGTTAATGATATTTCTCTTGAAATAATAAATGTATGTAAGATTTAATATGTAGAAGCAAATTGTATTTTTTCTTCTTCCATAAAAATAGTCGTTGTCAGCTAAATATTTTTTTAATAAATTAAATGTCTCTTTATAAGATGTGTATTAAGTTTACATTAAAATAAAAAGCATGTAAAGGGTGTGTTTGACTGTTGAAGTCAATGGGATGACAATTCGATTTTGGAGCAATTCATTTTAAAATGAGTAAAGTTTTTTTTTTTTTTTTTTTTTTTTTTTTTTTTAAAATTAAAAAAGTTTTTTTTTTTTTTAGCTTAATGACACCAGTTAATTTTCAATTTCTGGCAATCGTACAATCTCATTTAAAAAAAAAAATGGATGTAGAAGATAACATACATGTAAAAGAGAATAACCATATTATTGTACAGGTTAGGGTTAGATATCTTCTACATTTTCTGTATTACATTTTGTAAACTTTCTAGCCTTCCCACCAACTTTTAAGCTCCACATACCCATCATGATATGTCAGGTGTTTAAATATCCTCATTTGAAGTTCTTTTGGTGATATAGTCAAAATAAAACTAAGCATGGCCATGCTATTGTATTGCACACTTTTTCTCATTTTGAGTGATAAGAAAACAATAATAGTATTCAATTATTTTCCATTTTATCCCTTCATTTTTTATTTATGCATGCAGAACTGGCGCTAAGAAGTGCAGAGGCCTAATTATAAAATTGTTAGTGGAAGCTTTCTACCCTACAAAATCTGAAGATAGACTCATCCAAAAGGTGTTTAGGGCTTGAAGCTTCTGTGTTAGCCACAATGATATACTAAACTCTGAAAGTTTTAATGTTTTCTTAACTTTTAAGATAATTACTGATATACTGTTGGTGTATAGGCCTACTAAAAAGACTTTTCTGTCCTTTTTTTTTTTTTTTCTAATATCATTTTATATCGATAACATTATCAAATTTATATACACTGGACACTCATTAATCTCTATATAATAATACCCAAAGCCAATTTCATGTTCCTTATCACTGTCCACCACTTTTTTAAAAGATGGGCTTGCCCGATCGCCGAAGATGCAATGTCAAATATATATATATATATATATATATATATTTTTATTTCATCTGATGTCACTGTTGTGTCAAATGTGAAACTCGAGCTTAAATACACTTTCTTGACCTTTAGGGCTAGGATCAACATGTATGTTTTATGTAAAGATGAGACAATAATATCACGCCAGACATCTATAGATTGGAAATATTTTTAAGCACAGCAGTAATGTACAACAGATGAATGATACAACTGTGGAATTTCCACGGGTCCCACTAGTATTAATAAAATTGTGTGCCCACTTCTCATATGCATGTGTGTTTCTTGATTTTCACATAATTTTTTTAAATAGGATTTTGAAAGTTTAATTATTATATCATTTTGGTTATTAAAGTATTAATTGAACCAAATTGTTATAAAACTATAACTAATTTTGTTAAGATAATATTGTTTTAATCTCTATTTATAAAATTATTGGATGTAAATAGCTTCCAAAAACATTCAATCTTTTATGAGGATTTTCTAAGAATTTTAAAACCAGTTTAAATGACTTTCCATTAGACAGTTTAAAGGCCTCCAAATTTATAAGGGTAACAGAGTAATTCATTTTTTTTTTGGGAATTATTAACAAAAGATTTAAATGGCTGACTTGTTTACAAATAAACCGAAATGCATACTAGTGGATTTAGTTTAATAATTAAATTATTTTTAAAAATAGAATTAAAAAAAAAAAATGTAGCTTTATTTTACACTATTTTTTTTTTTTGATTTCAATAAATATTCGATTAATAGTAAATGAAAAAAAAATTATAGTTCGATATGTAATTATCAAAGTTACGTTAACATGAGAAACACACACATACGAACTGGTCTCAATTTTATTAATATAGAGATAAAGAAACACAGTAAATATCGTTAACAGAAGTTCTTAGTATCAATGGCAAAAACAATAAATTCATTTAAAGATTGCGAGAAAGCATGAAACTGTTGTGATATGATAACATATGATTTCTACATGTATTTTACAGAGTATCAATAACTTTTATTATTCTAATCCAATTTTTTTCTTTTCTTTCTTTAAATTATCACATAAATGATTTTATTTATTTTTGATAAATATATGTATCAATATGGTGTGGAATGTCTTTTGTGTGTGTGCACACATTCTTATGGTCATCTTCATGCTATGTTGGTTGGTGCATCTGAACTACTATATCAATAATCTGCAACTGTTTTATTCTCTTCTACTGGCCCGCATGAAAGTTGGTGTTATTTATTGACCGTTTTTTTTTGTGCTGTTAATCACATTTCCATGTGGAAAGTTTACATTTTTATACATTTCGAGGTTAACCCAACTGTTGTGAAGTGGGTGTGTGACTGGTGAGACACAAATATGAAGAAATAAATATGAAAATTGATAGGAATTTCTTATTGATGAATTTTAAAAAGATTATATCCTTTTTAAAATTCATAAATAAGAAATCCCTATCGATTTAAATAAATTCTGCTAAAATAAATATGAAATTTCAAAACAGAATCTGAAATATATACTATGAATAAATATCTGAAACTATTAAGTACTTGAAACATTAATACTTTACTAAATTGAGTGGGTTCTGCATTAAATAAGGGTTGATATGTCGTAAACCAAACTAATCTGCTGTTTATTATTGCCATCATAATTAAATATTAATTATTGGCAATGAAAGTAGAATTTATTACGTTAGATTTAAAAAAAAGTTATTTATTCTAAAAAAAAAAAAAAAAATTGTCGTAGTTATGCATATAGATTATCCGCTATGGTGAACTAATATACAAACTATTGAAATTCAATAGACAAATTAGATTATTTCACATTCATGCCTTTCTCTCACTTTCCATTAACCTGCGTTGTCTGTCTACGTTTTCATTTAAATATTGTACAGACATTGATTAACTTCAGATAGAGGGGGGTGGGGGTGGAATGAATTTATTTATTTTTCCTTTTCGTTTATATAACAATACTTTCTTTTTCTTTTTTTTTTTTCTGCCATATTAATTGTCTCTTGAAATTCACTCGTCAAAAAGGAGGGGACTCCTCTCTCTGAAGACAATGGATATCCACTGAAAGAGTGTCTACATAATGAATGAAAAGTTTATAGTGAAGCAAGGATTGCAGAATCCTCAAATGCACTTCTTCTTACATTGCTCAAGTCCAGTGGCAAAGAAATCAGAGATGACTAGTAGCAATGCTGGGATAAGCGGAGAAAGACTAATATTATTTTGGAGTTTGCTTTTTCTCCAAGATTATTTTATAAGGTTCTAGAGTTTAATCTACGTAGGGTAGATTAAACTGTAGAACCTTGATTTAACCCATAGCTAGCGGGAAGACATGGATTTATAATTTTCTAAAGGTTACTGAGGGGGAAGTAATCTTTAAAAATTTTTTATTTCCCTTCTCAGCATATCAGCTCTGATACTCTGTTGGCAAGAGTGAATATACCAAAGTTTGATGAGCTCTTGATGGTCGGTCAGTTACGTTTTGGCCACATGAGAGGAGCGATTCTTAGATTTAAAAAAAATGTGCAGAGATCTTGAGGTGGAAGACTGGAGGAAAGTGGGATTACCCCAAAAAACTTGGATGCAATCCATCAGCAAGGATCTTTGACAATGGAATTTGAACGGAATTGATCCTCAAGATCGCCAAACTTAAACTAGTATTGCAGGCTGACAGAAAACACGAACCTCTGACCAGGGGAAATAAGACGATAAAGTGGATATGGTGATTCCAAACTTATGGCATTTGGCATTGTTAAGTGATCACCCATCTAAATACTGGCCAGACTCAATATTACTTAACTTTGGTGATTCGACGAGAACCAGTATTTCAGCAAGACTTTGCCATAAATAATCCATTCAAGTCTTTAAATCTCTTCCCTCTCTATTTTCTCTTCACCCGTTTCATCTGTTTCTATTTTCTTTCTTTACATTTTTTTTCTACAAAATTTGGTTCCCAACATACAACTTGTATACTTAAATTCACTTGAATAAAACATTTTTTTTTTGCTTACATTACAAACATAGCTAATGCTTCAGTCAGCTGCTGCTAATCCCTGCATTTGATTGAATATATACTGAATTACTTCCCTTAGTATTACATGCAAAGGAATAGCAATTGGTACATTTCGATATTGAAACAGACATAATATGCATTGTATTATAGATTATTTGTCATGCTTCTTTGGGTGGATCTCCCTTTTTAACGATCTTTTCAATTTGACCCTTAAAAAACATTGCACAGAACATTTACACTATCGGTATGTGGATAAACTTCTGTTAAATATTTCATCCGATAATTCCCCAAATGCTCCTTAATTCCTCTTTTTATTATTATTTCTAAATTCATTTAATTCCATCATATTGCTCTTCTTAATCTGACGTGGCAATTTTTTTCAAAAGTATATTATTTTATTAGCTAAAAATGTTAATTTGTTAATAGATGTAGTTTTTGAGGTTTCTCTTGAAAATAACCTCCCAGAGAAATATTACAAAAATGTCCATAGTTAGAAATATCATTAATAATCTTGACAGTTTCAATTAAATCAACTGATTTTTTTTCTCCAGTAATTCTAACTTTCCCAATTCTGTAACTTTTAATATTTTTTTTTAGTTTTGCCACTCTTTTTAGAATGCTGTCCAATCTAAATTAGTATTTTAATTTCTGTATTGTTCTGTTTTCATTTTATACCTTTTCAGTCATAGATGGAAATTAATACAGTATTAACAAAATATCATTTGGACCTTCCCAAATTTGAATTCTATTTATATTTTGATTCCTCGTTTTCATTTTACTGAAGAATCTTTTTGTCATAAATATATTTCTATTTGTTGTGACTTATTGCCATTTTTTTAAAAGTGTTTTAATTTAAAAAAAAATTTTTCAGATTGGCATTTAGTTTTTATTTCTTTGTAGTGCAAACTACTTGCATTTTTTACTGATAGGCAAACTTGCCCATCATAATGCCATGAGTTTTCAATGTATTTCTTTTGTATTTTCTGCATATTATAATTCAAATAAAAAAATCCTATTGCTAACATTTTTTGTTGTTTCTTTATCTTCAAACTGAAAAGTTAATGTTTTATGGCAACACTCTTTTCTTCTGCAATCCGAACAGTATCCTCAGATTTGAAGAATACAAATGTTCAAATTCAAGCAGTTCTAATGTACACTATTATATACATTTAGTTTTATTAAAAACTTGCGGGATCTGTGTTCTGGGATTGGCTGAGAAAATTGAGGAAATGAAGAAGTGCACCTCCCAGAAGTAAATTGACTTGAAACAATATTTTGGTCCCAAATGCTAAGCCTTTATTCATCATATAAAATATCCGTAAATAGCAGTATGTTATATTAAAATGAAAATAATCATTGAATGGACGGCAGTTTTTTTTTTTTTTTTTTAAATTTTGTTTTTAATTTCGTTTTTAGATTTTTAGTATTTTTTCATTTGATTAGAAAACAATAAAAACGAATAGTTAATTAATGAGATGTCCTTTTGCAAAGCAATATGTATATTTGTTAGCTTTATGATGCTGACTGCAGACACATGGTCAGCATATTAGAAAGTTCTTACTTTTCTATTCTGAATATGAATTTATCACTTTAATCTCACTGTTATGCAGGTAGATTTTTCTTGTGACAAATTAAAAAAAAAAAATTATGTAGTGGTAGAATTCATTGTTAACAGGGCTGCAGAGTCTGAGCAAATTTATTGTTTTATGAGTCAAAGTTGGAAAATACATTGCCAGACTCTTGACTAAATAATCAAACTCTTTTAGATTTTGTTCATTTAAAAAATAGAAGTAAAAAAGATGTGAAGTTCAGAGCCTTGAAAAATGGGCCTTTCCAGAATTGAACAGTTGAGCTCTACAGCCTTGATAATAGGCACCTCCACCAATTTTGTTTCTTATTAAAAACAAAAACAAAGTCAGTTTAGCTTACATGATCAGTTTCATTTTATTTTTTTTAACCTGCAAAAAGGAAAGGTATGGAGGACCATGAAAGAAAAATCATTTTTTATTTGTGTAAAAACCAAAGTAAATTTTAACCTATATAATTTATTTTACCATATACTGATGTGTGGTCATTTTGTCATACTGAGGTGTTGTCATTTTCCTGGGTTAATAAAGTATTAATACAGAAAATTTTTATTTAATCATATTAAATTTATTTCTTGTAGGATTTGTTGAATTTATAAAACTACAAGATTTACAATTTTAAATTAAAAAAAAAAAAAAAAAAAAAAAATTATCTGTTGATTTTTCTAAGAATTTGTTTATATTTATTTAACTTATAAAATGTATTTTCATTTATCCATAACATTGACAAATGTTTTTCCTATATTGGCATTTTTCAGTATCACTTTTTTAAAATCAAAGTCTGACAATTTTGATTAACTCCTAAAATAATGAAGTCACTCAGACCCCATAGTCCTGGTTGTATCCTTTAACATTTTTAAATCGGAAACTAATGTTCTAGGTTATTTTTAAGATTCCTAAATTACCATACAATGATTTTTAGAATTTATATTAAATGGTTTCAATGTTTTGGAATGTTTAAGATAATTTCTTTTATTTCGATTATTAGTTGTTATATTTACAACATTTCCACTAATGTAAGCGCCAACCTTCTTCAGATCGAACTTTTTGAACTTGGCAACCTTAGTCAAACTTGGGAATCAAAATGCCTTGTAAATTTAACCTCTCAAAAGAAAGATTGGCCATCAAATCATTACGAAGTGATATTATACTGCAAGCAGGCAATGCTACAGTGATAATTGATAGGAATGAATATTACAACAAATTGGCAAACCTAATAGGATATAGTAGCGACTGTAAAGATAAATCTGACCTTGAAGACTGAGGAAGCTGCCACAGATCCTCAGTAAGAACAAGGACCTCTTACCACTAGCAAAATACAGACAGCTACTTCAGCAATCCTTACTACAGATGATAATAACTTCATATTAACACTTCTACTCTGCATTGGCTGACAGAATGAGAACAATCTATCCCGGTAGATTAAATAAATGGTTCAGTTTGAAATTCCGTACAGGTTCACAAATTCGACAAGATGCACCCCTGAATAAAGTCTGAGGTTACATAGGCTGAAATGTGAATATAACAACTAAGATGAGAATAATTGTTCAAATAATAAGCATAGATGAAATGCAGTTTGGTTTTATGGTGCTATATTTATCCTGAGACGAATACAAGAGAAGCACCTCTAAGGCTATTAAGGTTGTTCAGAAGTTTTGTTACCAGAGTAATATCATTGGAGTGCTAGTGTGATTGCAAGAGTAAAGAGTGGATGGAGTAAGTTCAGGGGATTTCTTCCATCACTAACCAGCAGAGTAATAAATAAAGAGCTGATCAGAGATAGGTTAGTTTGGAAGTCAATTTCTAAAAGCTGTCCGACACATGCCAGCATGTAAACTGATGTTAAACCAAATATAATGATGATATGACGAGAGCATTACTGTTGTCGACTAAGAGAAGAGTCTATCGCGCATGTGTGCAGTATGATGGTGTATGGAAGTAAAACCTGGCCAGTGAGGGTTGAGAACATGCGTTGCATGGAGAGAAATGATATGAGAATGATACAATGGATGTGTAATGTGAGTCTTGAAGACGGGCTTAGATCTGAAAACCTCAGAGGAAGATTAAATATAGACATATATAGAGAGATGTGTGCAGAACTGGAGACTTTGATTGTATGGCCACGTTGAAAGAATAGATGAGAGTTCTTGGGTTAGTAGATGTAGAAAAGTTCAGGTAGCAGGTTTAGTTAACAGGGGAAGGAAGGCCAAGGAAAATATGGGAAGTGATAAAAATGAACCTGAGGGATAAAGACCTGACCAAAGATAGGTTACTTTGGAAGTGAATTCTTTAAAGCTGTCCAATGAATGCCAGCATGTAAAACGAACATTAAACCAATGAAGAAATTCCTGCTGCCAGCCCTGAATCCCATATTACTATTTTTATTATGTTTTAATTTCTATAATAAGCAATTTAAGTAAAAAATAAAATAAAGTAAATCAATTAAAAAAAAAAAAAAAAATCTGACTAATTATTAATTAGCAAAAAAAAAATGTATTTAAAAATACATTTACCCCCCCCCCCCCAGTTATATTTATAAAGTGTGGATGTTAGATTTCTCCCAAATTATCTGTTATCTAATTATTCATTTTATAAATAATTAATATTTTCACGTGTGATTATCTAACTTATGTTGAGGCGAGGAGTATTTTTAGCATCTTTAAAAAGTTTGTTTTATTTCCATAAATAATATGTAAATCACATAAGTTTTTGGTTCGACCCTCAAAGGGTCGATATGTTGTAAAACAAAATTTTTTTATTTTTTATTAAAAGAAAAATAATAAGTCCCTCTGGATAAATTCAACCACCAATCCATAACAAAATAAAATTAAAGAAAAGACTCCCGGATGGGGCTTCCGTGTATAGCTCAGAAGTATCTGCCATCGACTTGGCACTAAATATCGTAGTATCTCAAGAACACAAAAAATACCTCATACTTACAGACTCTTTATCAGTGCTCATATCAATAAAGGGGGAAAAAATGACAAACCCCTTGATTAAAAAGCTGCTGAATAGGATAAATACTCTAACAGTAAATAAAGAAATAATCTTGTGCTGGATTCCAAGCCATATCGGTATCCACATGAATGAAAAAGCTGATAAAGCTGCTTACAATTAAACCCCACAACAGAAAAAATCCCTTATACGGACTTAAAACCAAAAACTAATACATATATTCTCAAAAAGTGGCAGGAATCATGGAACTCCTGTATAGAAAATAAATTATACCAAGTGACACAGACCATCGGAATAAGAGACACCAATACAAGGATGTCGAAGAGAAGAGGTGACAATAACTAGACTCAGAATAAGACACACCTATGCCACCCACTCGTACTTGTTGAAAGGAGAAGCACCAATCTGCATATTGTGCCAAGAACCCTACACAGTGCATCATATACTGGTAAGCTGTATAGACTTTAAACAGATCCGACTGAGACACTACCAAGAAAATAACCTGAAGGAAATCTTACACAAGGTTGACCCGAATAAAAAATTTTAATTTCTAAGAGCAACGAAGCTATATAACGAAGTTTTGTAACATTCAACTCCCATACTATAACTAATGTTTCGGCATTGAATGACTCATAAGAGGTTGATATGCCGTAAAACAAACCAATCAACCAACCTTTCGGATAACGGTCAAGCACACTAACTGTTGAGCCATAAAACGACATTTGAGAAAAAAAAGCACATAAAGATTGGATGAATGAAATGATCGATTTGCAGCTGGTGAATATAGAAAATTGTATTTTAAAGTTTAGCATTAACGAGATGGCAGACTATCGCTTGATTGATTAAAGATTCAAAGATTTTATCGAAGAGCGGGAGTAGACTGATAGGGCGATAATTATGAAGGTCAGTTCTATCACCAGAGTTCTTGAAGACTGGTACAGTTTTCCAGCTATCAGGGAAGCAAGATTCGGCAAGTTTGTAGAGTTTTGAGAGGACAGGAGCCAGTTTAGCAGAACATTTCTTTATTACTATTTCTGGGATAAGATCAGGCCCACATGCTGTGGAGGTGTCAAGGTTTTTTATGATATCCCAGACATGGGAAGGGGTGATGATCAGGTCATCAATTGTGGCTGTAGTCCATAATGGGGAATTTGGTAGGGAGTGGTTTGTGGAGTTTATGGCAAACCGCTGGGCAATCAGTTGCCGTAGAAACTACAAAATTGTGGTTGGATAGTGGGGGATTGTTGATTGACTCTTGTTCACCACACTATTATAGATTTTCCAGAAATCGTGAGTTTCTAGTTTCTGTGACTCAATGCATTTTCTGGTCATCTCGTTGTATCTTTTCTTAGCTGTGGCTATTACAATCTTACAATGATTTTTTGATGCTACAAATTTCTGTCTATTTTTAATTGACTTGTAGCGGTTGAATTGATGGAATGCTTGCTGCTTCTGAGCAATATCAGCTGCACATTTCGCGGTGAACCATTGGGGGGAATGGGGATTGCTATAGAATTTCCGCATGAGGACATGTGCTTCAATGCCTACTTTGACCTATTTGGTTAACTCATTTGTGCACTGACCAGCAGAGATAAAAAGTTTCACTCCATGGGGCGTCTCTGATGTGATCTCTGATGGATTCCCAATCAGCCTGTTTGAAGTATCTCATCATTTTGAGTAACGGATGATCGGCTTTGGGACAGGACTTTAGGGTGGTGCCAATCATTACCACAAGGTGATCAGCGTTCCCCGGCGGGCTATGAGCACTCGTCACACAAGTCGCTGGCAGTGAGGTCAAGAAGTGAGGCTTGCTGGTCCTTACGTTCTGGGAAACAGGTCGGGAAAGTTTCTGATTTTTAGTTGGTCACGCACACATCAACAGACGACTATTTGTATAATTGACGAGATAATGGTTTTCACTTCATGCTTAAAGTAACTTGTTAACATTAATTTATAATCTTGTAATGCTTATCTTTTTAATTTCAGAATGAACACCGAAAAATACCCTCCATGGCAGACTTTGAGAGGAAGCTGTCTGAGTCCGATGTGTACTTACAGATCCTCATTGAGCAGGTGAAGGTAAAGACATCCTTGAATTCTTAAGTTTTTTTCTATCTGAGATGTGTTTACTTCTCTCAATTTCTTTTTTTCTACATCTATATTTACAATATATAGATCAAAATAAACTGCAAAATTTTGATTCCTTTGTTAGATATTAGTTTATTAATGCAAAAATAAAAATTCAAGAAATGATGGGGTAACAACCAAATCTGGTAGTGGAGTAGGGTACAGATTGTCTAATGAATACAGATATGAGCTACACTATTGGCTAATCAGTTCAAATCCGGTCAGTTTCATTGCAGTCTCTTACACTTTAATACTATAGAGAATGGTATGATATGGGTAAAATAGCAATAGGTTTTAAATAATTTCTTTTCAATTTCCGGCATTAAAAAACCAAAAAAGGATTAACTGCAGTTGACATTAAAATGCAAACATGGTTATTTAAAAAAATATTTTTTTGTCTAAATTTATGAGATGAGAGGATATTGATTTCTTTAAACTGTAATTAAGTTGTAGATCCTTTAAGAAAGCACAACAGAATATGAAATACTAGCTGCTGAAAGGAACAAGTTTATCATGGCACCTTGTCACTTAAATAGTACAACTTTTTGAATGTATCTTGGTCTTATTTCTATTAAAAAAAAATCCCAAATGCTTTTTAGTTACATTTTACAAGAAATATATATCATATTTACTTCTTACAAAAAATATATTTACCATGAGAGTTTGTAGCAGCAGGTTTTTTTGTTTTTTTTTACCTTGCTACAAACTCTCATGGTGCCTTCAACAGTGAACTTTTGCCTATATTTTCAATCTTTTCTGTTTACATTGTATATTTTTTATATTATCTTTATTTTTATATCTTTTCAAATTGACTTTTGATAATTTCCCCGTTACCAATTCACCTGTTTGCCCTCCTCTGACGATAAGATATCATTTTTTGAAAAGCCATGGCGTAATGGAAGGAATAATAAAAAGTTTTCTATTTAAAACCCCTTGTTTGGAACAACTTAATAAATATTTTATACAATATTTATTCTCATCCTTTACTTGTTTATATATATATATGATATATATATATATATATATATACACATAAATATATTTAACTATTATCTACATATGTATACGTTTTATCCTTGCGGAATCATCAGTGTAGAGATAACCATTCAAGCCGATCACATGATTCAAACCTTGGAACGATAACTCCAAATCCGAAGCCTTAACCGATGAGGCCAGCATGAATAGTCATACAAAAGTCATGTGAAATAAACTTATGTCAGTAAGCAGACATTTTTATAAGCAGCAGTCAGAAAGTATTCTACATAGGCCCTCCGTTCAGTCTAGAGAGACTATGGATACCCCTATAAGTGGCTGGCTGCGTGTGTAATTATGAAGCAAGGGTTGCGCAATCCCTAACAACACCTCTCCTGAGTCGGCACTGCTTGATTCCAATGGCAAGCAGTTCAAGACGACTGGAAACAATGCCGAGATAAACAGAGAGCACATACAGCACCTGGTAGTCCCAAATGGTCACCCATTTAATACTGGCCAGGCTCGACGTCGCTTAACTTCGGTGATCTAACGGGAACCGGTGTGTCAACGTGATTGTACCGTATAAAGGCTGCCTTATCTCATATTAAAAGGCCCAGCCAAACGTGAGCTAATAGAATTTAAAAAAAAAAAAAAAAAAAAAAAAAATCAAAGTCAGTTTAAAGATTGTTCCTTATTCATGTAGTTATAGTAATGATGTTGTGGGTTTGCACATTTAAGAAATCTTATATTTTAATATTAAAAAAATACAGATTTATTTTATTTACATTTTTATACATTGTTGAGTTACTTTGTCTTTTACTAAAAATTTGCTTCTGTTTGTAATTCAAACTAAATGTTTATGTAGTAACCCCCCCCCCCTCCTCCTTACTATTCTATATGTGATCATTTGCTATTTCTTTCCAACTGTTTTTTGTCTTACAGTCTCTGGAAGATAGAATTGAGTTATGTGAAGATCTATCGGCTAAGGAGAAGTACAACGTGATTAAAGTTACAGCTGAGGTAAAGAAAACAAAAAGAACTATTCACTCTTTAAAAAGATTTATAATTAAAGATCTGTAATGGAATATTGATTATTGATTTAATTTTACAATTTATAAGACTTGTGTTACTTGCCAATGTTTTTGAGATTAGGTTATTTGTATTGTGGACATGTTTTGGACCTTTTTCAAAATTTTGGTTGCTGTCATTACGTTTCGTCTGTTATCCTCTCCAGCCTTCTCATACTGTTTGTAGTGGTGTGAAGAAATTGCAAAAGGAAATACTAAAAGTTTTAAGGAAATTTAATTTTAAAAAACATCTGAAACAAAACAAAGATTGGGGGGGGGGGTGTAAATTGAAACATGGAATCAACAGTAATCGTAAGTCATTTTTTATAAATGATGAACCGTTTCTTGTAAGTTGCATTCAACATTACACCCCTAAAAAAATAAAAGTTTACATAAGAAGCTAGTCATGTGTACATAATTTCTTTGATAGGATTTAAAAAAAAATCATTTTAGTTTTTAAAAATTTTATTTATTTCAGTAAATATTTGAATAATAGTAAAATGAAAAAACAAAACAATTCACTGTGTAGCAAAGCTACGTTTAGGCAAGAAATACACGTGATATTTTCTGATAGTTTTATTAATACAGACTGGGTTTATAAATACCCCCAAATCATCTTGTATCATCTTATACATGGTCAAGTAGATAAGTGTTTAAGAGAAATTATAGAGTGAATTCTACTTAAAAATGACTGGATTTTGCATGGAATAAACTGAAACAAGGAAAGCTACAGATTAAAAAAAAACGGACATTTTGAGCATTTGAGAAACACCTCAATACGCGCTTTCCGCGTGATGAATACGCTTTACTTGAATTTAGACCGGCTCTGCAGAACGATGATGTGCTTATTCCACTGGTAACCGAGCAAGAAGTGAGAAACTCAATTAAACAGATGTGCAACAGGAAGTCCCCAGGGTTTGATGGAATAACATCTGAATTACTAAAAGCTGGTGCACATATGATGATTAAAACATTGACAACTTTGTTCCATAAAATAATCACAACTGAGATAACACCAGATGACTGGTCTAAGATGATTAATAATCCCAATACATAAAAAGGTGACAAACTAAAAGCTGAAAACGACAGAGCTATTTCACTGTTGTCAATACCCAAAAAAGTCTTTTGTAAAATCTTGATGAGCAGATGCGAACACATAATTGAAGAGTCAATGGGTCAATCGCAATTCGGCTTCAGACCAGGCAAAGGAACAACTGACGCCATATTTATAATACGATAGATTATAGAGAAAGCAAGGGAACGCCAAGTTCCATTGCATTTTAACTTTGACTTCAGGCTGCCTTCGACACTATATGGAGAGGGGCTCTGGAAAATTTTGTACCAAATTGGAATTCCTTCAAAATACGTTGCTATTATACAAAACCTATACAAGGACACAAAAATGTGCAGTTAATGCTTTGAGGGCAACTCACTGACTAGTTTCTAGTGAGGGTTGGAGTGAGGCAAGGCTGCATAATATCACCGAGTCTATTCAATGTATTCTTGGAACACATGAAGGATATTACAGGTCTGGACAAAGAGTTCCAATTGAGAGATGACATGTCAATTGGTGTTGAATGTGCAGATGATGCCACACTCATATCTGCTATTTTTGAAAGGCTTAAAATTTCAACCTGGGAGCTTAAAAAAGTCTGCCAAAAATTGGGCTTGAAGATTAATCACCTTAAATGTGCAATTATGTCACCAGAAGCTGAAGAAGAAATCAAAATAGATAATCAATTAATTCCAAAAGTTTCAGAGTTCAAGCTTTTTGGCAGTCTAGTTCCCAACTGTGCTTCAGATGTCTTGTACAGGATATCCATGGCCTCACAAGCGTTTGTCTGTTTAAGAAACGTAATATGGTTCTCTAGAGACATGTCCAGACCCCTTAAGGTTAGATTGTATAAGGCACTCATTCTGCCAATAGCCATATACGGTTCAGAGACATGAACAACTGGAGAACAAAAAGTCGGAGCCCTGTTGGTGTTTGAGATGAAATGTCTTAGGACAATCCACAAGGTTACTAGAAATGACAAGCTTAGTATTGCTTGCATACGTGGAGCGCTGGGCATGACGGAAACCATCGAAGATGTTGTGTCGGTTAAGAGGCTTCGATGGTTTGGTTATGTTAATAGGAGTAGTGGGATGATAAATGCCAGCTACAGAAAAGACTTCTCAAACGCAAGACCAAGAGGATGCCCACCAAAACGATGGTCCAGCAGCATTAAGGAACAGTGGGGCGTTCTTCTTCAAACAGCTGAGAAATATGCAATTCGGAAGCAGAATTTTGTGCTCAATTCAACGAGGGGACGTGAAGTCCTCTGCAATTAAATTAAGTAAACTGAAAAGGGTTGAAATGCTGAAAAAAATATCACCGAAAATCATGCGCACAAACTAATGTCAAAGTACAAAGTTCATAAAATAAAAATGATTGTAATAAAAAAATCAGTTGTTTGGCAGCTAACGTTGGTCTTTTTAAAAGTTCTGTTTTCACTTCTGATTAATCCGTATGAATTTTCTGTCATTATTTTCATTAAGTTTATGTTCAGTTTAATTTTGGATTTGACACCTGGTTAATTTCTCAAGAATCCTGATAAGAATATTCTAAGTATTTATTTAAAATTTTCTTTTTTTTTTCTCAAATCAATCTTGTAAAATTTTATCTTTTTGAATTGTTGAAATTTAAACTGTCGTGTTCTTAATTGAAGACAGATGGGGGAGTCGTCTGGGGATATATATATATATATATATATATGACTCCAGAGACACTAAAAAAAAAAAAAAAAAAAAAAAATACCGGACTCCTACAAAAATTGCTGACTCTGACTCTCCACCTTTCATTATTGATTTTGAGTTCAAATTTTAGCTTCAAATCTGTTGGGTGAGTGAAAGTTGTAATGAAGCTAACTAAACAAGTTTAATCAGTTAACTATCGATGATTACTCTTGTTTGCTGGAGGAGACGAGTAAAAAAGTCAACAGAAGAAGGAACAAAGAGAAAACCAGAGTTAAAAAGTTTAGGATGGGACACCCATAATGTACATATATACTATTGTCATGTTAATGTTAGACTGGGCTAGTTTTCTGGAGAAATGTACAAAATTATAGGTTATTTGGGCCTTCTGTAACTAAAGTTTAATTTTCATAAATAAATGCTTAAAGAGATCTTTGATGTTTTTAGAATGTTTTAAATTTAAATATTTTTTTTATTATTTGTAGATATTTTCAGTATGCAAATTAACCATCTGTTTATTATTGAATCTATGGCGTAAAACTATTGAAGGAATTTTTTGTTTTTAGATATTGGAATGAAATATTTTGATTTAGTACAAAAAAAACAAGAAAAAATTAAAACTTGCCTTGTTTGTAGTCTTCAATAAAAATTAAAAAAAAAATCTTACCTTTTGTATGAATAAGTTTATTAATTCTGGTATACAAAATGAATATATAAGTAAACCAAAAGAATATTTAAAGATTTATTTTATTTAAATGTAAAACAATTTGAACATGTCACATAATTTAACTTTCTAAAAAAAAAAAAATTTTTTTTTTCACAGGCAATGATTGAATCTATCAAACATACTATTGTGATGCTTCAGATCACCAAAGTAAGTAAACATATTCTTAAGATCTTAATTTTTAAACTTTGATTCTTTTTAATTTCCAGCTGTTCTTTGAGATATATATGAATAATTGGTATATCCAAGTGGGTTGGATGTAGGATAATCCCCGTGGAGTCCTTTGCAGAGTAAATCCAAGTAGAGAGCTCCATATAAAGTACAAAGCAATATTAAAAACGAGTGTATGGAAAAGACTCAACAATTCATTGTAGCTTTTGGTAATAATTTATTTCAACCATAAACAATAGCTTCTTCAGACCAACTACAAAATAACATACAGACTTAAAAAGGTGCCAACTTTTGAGTGATTTGTGGGGGTTCCTGTTTTATAGTGCGTCATTTTAAGATTGAAGTCTTAAAATGAATATATAATTATTAATATTAAATATAAATATATATAAAAAAAATCAATAAAATGAACTATAAAAATAGCATGAAAGAAAAGAATTAAGCTTTTCTTTCTTTCTTTCATGTTATTTTTATAGTTAATTTTATTGATTTAAAAAAAAAAAAAATATTTATATACCTATATATATTATTTTGCTCTTCTATAGCCACTTCTTTATTCTGGGAGTTTTGTTTTTCAAAGATGTACTTGTTTTTCAGATTTTAAGGGTTGATTTGGTTTTGTTGCTTTGTTTTGCGGCATATCAACTCTTTTCGGGTTATTTAATGCTCAATCCAGTCATTTTGGTAAAGGTTTTTATGCTTCAAGTTCTTTATATTTTCAAATATTTATTCGTGGTGTTTGGTTTGGTTGTTTTGTAGAACAACATTTTTGTTTTTGCCGTTGCAGAACATGATTGACCTTTGCAAAGGGAAAGGTAAAAAAAAACAATAACATCAATGTTTGGTGCATTTTAAGTCAGGAAGTCAGTATCTTCAGACAACCGTATCTGATAGCACCAGATTTTAAGGGTTGCCTATTAGCAGTCTTGTATGCATGACCTAATACAAGCACATACACACTTTTGTCTCATGACTGTTAACTTGGATTAATCTTAAAATATAAGGACACCTACACTCACAAAATGCACCTTAAAATACTTAGGTTTTATATATAACAAGCAAGATGCATTTGATTTCCATATTGTTCGGATGCCTTATTTAGATAGCAATATACCTTCATTTACTTTTTACGGGTCAGTTTTGAATGAGTTTCTCAGAATTGCTCGATGCTCTTCTAGTATTGATAATTTTGTTCTGACAGCACATAATTTGTTTAAGAAAATAAAAAGTCAGGGTGGAACTGAACGGTAAATTCTTGGTCTTTTAGATAAACTTCAATTACGCTATCCAGGAGACAGTAGATACATTTGGATTTGAAATGGTAGTGCTACAGTCAATGATTAAGTCGAGGACATACAGTAGACAATAAAAATTGTAAGTTATTTTGTAAGATATGGTGGGTGACTCATGGGTAGCAGTGAACGCTTACTCTTTTATGAACACCTGATTCTACAATGTGGTTTGTGAAAGCACTTGAAGCAATTAAGTAACCAACCATATTCCATATCTGTGAAATTGCAACTTTCATTAGTTTGCTGCATATGACTCTAACTTGAATTGCCAGCCTTAATTGGTGCGCTTTTCACATTGTCTTGGCCTTCGGGGTTTGATTTACGCCGGTCTATGGGTTTGTCCTGTGCAGTTCTAGGAAGTTCACCCTCCCAGGCTTTGCCTCCCCTCTTTGGGGAGGAGTAAGTTTATTGCTTACTGCCTGAGGCGCTCCTACCGGGAAATGCCGACGGGGCTGTCCAAGCATTTTTTGTAGGCCAGAGTGCTCAAATTCTCGGGCGCTGGCTTTTCAAATCCCACTTTCCGACCTTGTGTCACATCTTACCGCTGTGGGAGGTAGATAAATAAATGGATCAGTTTTTGTTTTTTTCATTCATTTAAAATGGCAAGTCATAAAATATGGTGTCTTGGCCATTTGGCTAAAATCAACGTGTAGTATTTGTTCTCAGCATCTCAGCGACATCAGACGTTTTATTAGAGACAAAACTGTTGCGTATATATAAGAAAATATGATGGTACAAATGTATATTACAGAATATTAATTTATTAGAAACTATTTAAAAATATGTAAATTAGGAATACTTAAAACTATTTTTGTGTGTTTGCAGATTACTATATATACGGTATTACAAAATGTTATGTTGTATCACAGAATTAAATAAGCATAAGCCGTTTTGCTGTTAACTGTCGTAGAATTCTTTTTTTATTTTTTATCTGAACTCTGATTTTAGGACCAATTAAGCATCAGGAAGACATTTTTTCTTTCTTTTTTTTAAACTCTATACAATAGTTTTTTTTTTTACTTTTCAACCAAAACTTGATTTTTCATATTAAAATTTGTAAATTTACTTTACAGTTCAATTTGATAGTAAAAACTGTTGAAGTAAAAAGCGAATCTAAACATAACAAATACACACCAACCCTATTGCCAATATACGTAAGTAAAACATTTAATTATCCATAAATATTATTTATTTAGTGATAAAGTAATTTATAAGTATCTTTAGTTTATTAAAACGTTAACTGAGTTAAGTAAGGAGTAATTTTAACTGTTTTTGTTACAATTTAAAGCAAAACATATCTTTTGCAGTTGATGTGCAAAACAAAACAATTTGAGAACTCCGGCATAGACACATATGTCTACTAGTGTAATATACTTACATTTAATCTCTATGGATGTTAATAAGTGATAAATTCTCAATATCTACTAATAATAATTTTGCTTCTTGTATATATGCATACTCTTTCAACTTGACAATAAGCAGTACAGCACTTTATATTTAAAGTCATCGTACTCATCTGGAACTTTTAAAAAAATCTTACATTGCAACTGATTAAGAACTATTCAATTGATGTTTATAATTGTTTTTGAACATGCTATAATATCTTTGGTAATAGCATCTTTGGTAATAGCATCTTTGGTAATAGCATCTTTGGTAATAGCATCTTGGGTAATAGCATCTTGGGTAATAGCATCTTTGGTAATAGCATCTTGGGTAATAGCATCTTTGGTAATTGCATCTTGGGTAATAGCATCTTGGGTAATAGCATCTTGGGTAATAGCATCTTGGGTAATAACTTTCTATTAAATGTATATTAATGCTTGTAGTTTGCTATTTTCTAACCAAACAGTTAGAATGCTTGCATTTTAACTGTTCTACTATGGGTTTTATCTCACCCTTTGACAAGTGCTTGAAAACCATACTCGTGAGTGAAATTGGGTAAGAAAAACGATTGAGAAGCTGTACGATGACATGGCTTGAAGAGAAATAGGCACCAGTTGGATTTTTCCAGCCCAACATATCCACCATGTAGTTTCTCTATGACCTGGAAAGGCTTATGGGACCATTCACATTCTATTTTTATGTGTGAGTTTTAATTTCTATTTGTTCTGAATAGTTTTACAATGGTATTAAAACAAAAAAAAACTGTTTATTTAGCAAATGAAGTATAAATCTCCTGAGACTATAAATGTGGCTTTAATCATTGATATTTTGACATGTTATAAAGATTTACATGTTGCATTAGAAAAAAGTAAATAAAAGCCGCACTAAAACTTTTGAATAAAAATTGATAGCCATCATCATCATCATCATCATCATATTTGGTTTAACGTCATTTACATGCTGGCATGCATGGATGACTTTAAGAAATTTATTTCCAAAGTAGCCTTTCTCTGACCAGGTCTTTATTTATCCCTCTTTCCCTCAGATTCATTTTTATCACTTCCTCCCATCTTTTCCTTGGCCTTCCCCTGTGAACTGAACCTGCTACCTTACCTGTTCTACATCTACTAACCCAAGAACTCTCAGCCATTTTTTTTTCAACGTAGACATACCATCGGAGTCTCTGCACAAATTTCCCGATACTGTCCATATTTAATCTCTTTGAGGTCATCAGAACTAAGAGAGTCTTTAAGACTCTCATTACACATCCATCGTATCATTCTCATATCATTTCTCTCCATACAATACATGTCCTCAACCCTTACTGGCAAGGTGTCACTTCCATACATCATCACACTGCGTACACATGCCTAATAGTAAGTATCCCAAACTGATTTTTGTTTTTTAAATGCACCAAAAAACATTTTAGGTATGCATATATAGTGCTGCAAGATTTAAAAAAAAAACAAAAACAAATTTATCTTGGTATCTCAATTAGTACCTGAGTTATGGCCATTAAAAGTTGGTCGGACATCACTTTTTTGTGTGATACCGAACAAAAGGCCAACTTAAGCAGTGTATAACTGATGATAACAGCTTTAAATAAGTGAAAATTCTTTATAAATATATTGCCATAGTTCATTAAAAGAAAGATAATGTAAATGGAATTAATAATTTTTAGATATACCCAGTCTTAAACATTGGTGAAAATCACATGCCATCACAAATATTATGCGGAAACGATACAGAAGAGCAACTTAGACTGTTCATAGAAGTTGTATTTTAACAGCTAACACATTGAAACTTATTATGATTCATAACATCATACAGATTAAGCTAAATGTTTCTTTCATTAATACATCCATAAAAACCTTATTTCTAGCATGTAAACATGGTCCGAGACCGAATTTGGCAGTTGGGCAGAAAAATGGGTCAAATGTACACCGTACCAAACTTTTTGTAAAAAGTTACCCATAAAGGTACAAGCCTGAAACTTTTATACTTGACTAATTTTAGGGTGAGGAATTTAAAAAAAAAAAAGAAAAAAAGGTTGTTTTCTTTCTAATATTGGAAGATTTTGCGGAAAGAGTTTGCAGAACCTGACATTAAAAATTTTACAATTCTCTTATGAAAAAAGAAATATCAAAGAAATGTCAAAAAGGAATGTCAAAATATTTCATAAATTTTTCTTTAAAGAACTTTTCTATAAACTTTATATGTTGCCTATGTAAATAATTTAACTTTTGGCATGTAAAAAAAAATAAAAAGGGATTGACATCGAAACCTGGAAATTTGTTATAGAAAAGAAATCAGCAGTCAATTTTTAAACGAAGGCTTATTATAAATTTCTTGAAGACCTATAACGGTCAGCCAAACTTTGTCAGTGAAGCGATTCAAAATCTTGTTCCTGGCTATTGTGATCTTTCTTTCCTCTGATACAGGTTCAAATAAGTCATGAATTAGAGAGGCCTCATTCTTCAATTTTTCTTCCTCAAGAAACTTGTCTTTTGAAAAGATACTTTTTCCATGTTCAATTTTAGTCCCTCATTCTCCAAGAACTTGACTTTTTTTCTTAGTTCTTTATTTTCTGCAAGTATTTTGCGATTATATTTTTTCAAATTATAATTTTTTTGTACATCTTGCTTTGAATGACATTTTTCTGTCTCTTAACTGATTTATTAAGTTTAGAAAGTTTCTTTATAATCCTTGCTCTTGATATTTTGAGTTGAACATTTTACTTGCTTAAAGTAGATATTTCCTGAGAAGCCATTTTATACTTGTTTGGAAATTGACAGCCATGTTGGAAAGCTTATCCTGGGATTCTTTAAGGGAATGTTCAAGTGTAGTCTTCATTTTGGCAGCAACCGATTGTTGTTCTGGAGAGGCTAAATTAGGAGGTTTATCCTGAGCGGGACAATCTGGAGGTTTTTCTCGAGATGCTCGCTCCTGAAATGGAGACATTAAAAACTGTTGCAGTCTTTCAGGTTTTTTTATAGCCCTGTATTTTTTTTTACATTCTTTTAAAAGTTTATTTACTCTAGCAAACAAATATTTTTCATTGTAATTTGCAGACAGAAGATGATGCAGCTAGATTACCATTATTTTAAACGTTAGATATTTTTTATTTGAATAATAATAAAGTTGAAGAATGTGCCATTTGTCAGAGTGATGTCATTAGGAACACTTGATTAGTGCTACATCTTCCAGTTCTTGCAATGAGATTCCGATTGCAGAGAGTTCTTCAGCTACAAAATAGAAATCATACCTTTGGTAGAAAAAATTACTTTAGCTTTTGTAAAGGTTCATTGAATTTGTCCAATCAATCTTGGCTGTTCCATCTTCATATCTGGAAAGAGTTTGCAGAACCTGAAATTAAAAATTTACAATTCTCTTATCAAAAAAGAAATATCAAAAAAGAATCTCAAAATATTTAATAATTTTTTTTTAAGAACTTTTCTATAAAGCTGATATCTTGCCTATGTAAATGATTTCCTTGTTTTCATTAGTGTCCATAAAACCATGATGGTAACAAGTTGAACTCAAAATAGACAAAACCCAAACTTCATCAAAACTATATCCAGATGACTTAGTATATTATTACAGGGTCAATAACATCCCCAACTTCAACTTTCATTAACGTTTCAAAACTTTTTTCAAAAAGGTTTTGCTAAATTTCTGAATAAATAAAAAGTATTCTAAAATTGTTATTTTAAACAAAAAATATTTTGCTAAATTTCTGAACAAATAAGAGAATTTATCGTTATTTTTCAAATTACAAAACAAAGCATCATTTTTTACGGAACTTTTAGTTTTAACAAAAAAAAAGTTTCGCTAAACTTCCGAATAAAAAGTATTCTATTTTTTTTCCTATTTACTTTCATTCCCACGAGGGAAGAGTTAGACACAAGGTCGATTTTTAATGTGTGGAAAATTCAGCTCCTCACTCCAAAAGCAGCAATCTCAATTGGGACAAAAATTAAAATTGCCTCAGTCTAGAAGGATTTCTCCTACACTGACCGAGGACAGAAAAGACTAAGTGCAGCATCAGAACAGATACTACACTTTGCTCCTAGCCAAAAATTCAAGGAATTCTAATTATTGTTATTTATAAACAAAAAAGTTTCACTAAACTTCCGAATAAACCTCTGAAGAAATTAAAAACAAGTTATTTTTACAGAACTTTTTACAAAACAGTTTGCTGAACTACCGAATAAAATGTTTTAAACTTCTGACAAATTTTAAAAAGTCATTTTTGTGGAACTTTTTTACAAAAGAGTTCGCTAAATTTATCGTTATTTTTAAAATAACAAAACAAAGCGTAATTTTTTATGGAACTTTTAGTTTTAACAAAAAAAAAAAATTTTGCTAAACTACCGAATAAAAAGTATTAGAGTTATTATAAACAAAAAGTTTTGCTAAACTTCTGAACAAATAAAAAAAAAAAACTATCGTTTAAATTAGGAAAGTTTTTTTTTGTTGCTGTTATCAAACTTTTTCAAAATAGTTTTGCTAAACTTTGGAATAAAAAGTACCTATTCGAATTGTTTTTATAAACAAGTTCTGTTAAACTTGTAAACAAGCAAAACTATTATTTTATTTCTTTTTCTGAACCACGTGGTTGCCAAAAGAATAATATTTTCGGAATTTTATTACAAATATATATCTTTTAAAAACACAGAATTGTACCAATTATTTATATATATATATATTTGATTGCTCAAATCTCAATAATTAGAAAAAATATAATACAAAATCTTCAACCATGAAACGTAAAATTTAAACAAACAAATGGAAAAATGTCTTATGGTAACTAAACAGTTTCAATAAAACAAAGTAAGTACTTTATACCAATATGAGATAAATAAAATAAGTAAAAAAAAAAACCATTCAACTTACCTAAAAGCTGTGAAATGTCCATTATAGCTTGTAGCTCGCTATTGATTTTCGACTGGCAGGAGGGAGTTGAATTTCAGTTCAGTGTGTTCAACTTTCACTCGGGAAGTGACAAAAAGTTCAAAACACATGCACTTTTTATATCCAAGCTGTACGCGATGTGTAACGATTTTTTAATCATTTCTATTGATTATTATTGGCTAAACCCTGCTTTATATGACGGTATAAATGACAATTTTTTAAAATTAAATTTTTATATTTTATTCACTAAAGTTTTCAACTTGGAAGTTTTTCATGAAAATTTATTTAAAATTCAATAGTTCGCCTACCAAATTGAAGAATAACCTTTCTTTTATAAGATTGAATGATTTTTCAAAGTGGAATAATATCGTGAACGGCACAGACATTAAAAAATAGGACTAAAAGTTTGTTGCTGAAAAAATGCGGAACTAAACGCATTTGTCATTAAAATAGTTACATGATTCTAATCAACCTGCAAAAAAACTCATCATCGTACAAGAAAAAAAGTAATATCATTAGAAAGAAGAAAAATCGAATTTTAGTTACATACTAATTTCATAGATATAACCTGAAGAATAGCTGAGATATCGTAAGTTAAATTTACGAAAATTTCACTGTTTTTATCCTGATAGTCTACTGGTTAAAGATATTATTTATATATATATATATATATATATATATATATATATATATATATATATATATATATCTATATAATGTATTAAATAGTTTTTAACGCCAATACATAGTTAAAGTGAAATAAATTGTTTTAGACTATTAAAAGAATTTCCAACGCTATTCGTAATGTTAAACCATTCATTCATTTATTTATTTATTTTTATGATCGCTTATGTTTGAATTAATGTTTTGAAACATGATGTAAATCATAAATCTATGACGTCACATCAAAGCTATAATTATTTTGTTACGGTAATGTTTTAAGATCTATTTATCAGAAAAATCTAAATTGCTCAGTTGGTAGAACCTCAGACTGAAGATCTCAAGGTTTTGATTCCCGGTCATGGCATCTGCTTTTTTTGTTGAGAATTTATTATTTAGTATTAATACAATATTCTCCATTTCTAAAAGAAGTTAAGATATTTCTTACAAAGATTGAGACACCCACACCCACTTATGAGTGGATTATCTCGTGGCTGATTGCATTATCACTCCATTCTACAATCTGACATGATCTTTGATACAGAACTTTGACTTTCCTCCTTTCAATAATTTTAACGTTTATAACAAGTTACATTTATCACTTACACTCTGTCACTAGTATTCTTTTTTGACGAGGGGGGGAAGGGCAGATTTGATTTGTTGGATATATACATCCCCCCCCCCCCCAATTTAAACCTCTCTTCAGTTGGTATTTAATTCTAAAACAGCCATGTTATTAACATCTATTCTTGTAATATATACTAGCGGGACCTGTGTAAATTACACGAAATGATAATGCTAATTATTTTGTTCCTAACCTATAAAAAATTTCAGAGGATTGTGTTTTAATAAATAAAAGCGGTTTTGTGTCGTCCGTCCGTCCGTCACACTTTTTTCTCGATTTGATCGATCGACTAATTCCGATTTCGACGACTAAACCTTACTTTGTAAATGCTTTAGATTAAATTAAATTTGGCTCCAATTCATGAGTAGCATACAAAGATTCGGAAAGTCGTTGCTTTTTATGTAAGTGTAACACACAAAATAACATACACGCTATCATATTAATATGTGTCTTCCCGGTCGTCCCCTCCCTACCTACCTCCTCCCCTTCGATGTAGAAAAAAAATCTTAGAGGTTAGTTAGGATCAAACGATAAACCAGTCGGGCCGACATCAAAATCCTACGTCGCTAACCGTTGCGCCAAAGGGAAATACTT